>BQMF02000194.1:0-742887 GCA_027922465.2 Turritopsis dohrnii | reverse complement strand
TCAACAAAAATGTCGAAGATCAACATCTTAAAAACTGATTAATTAATTATTCAGAAAAGAAGCTGTCAACAAGCAAAAATAGGAAAAGTAGGAAAAATAAAGAAGAAAAAAAAACGAAATAAATTTTTATGAATGTGACTCGTCATCACTATCACTATCAGTCCACTCGTCATCGGAAATCTGGCTAACGTCAATACTTTCAATGTCGTTTTCCTCCTCCGAAGAACTGGAAACTGTCTCATCCAACAACTCAACATTCATACCGGTTGATTTTTTCTTTGAACAAACCCTTTTACTTGGATAGTTATGCCCATCTAAATGACGACTTCTCTTTCGGACTTCACCATTTGGATACTCAGTCAAAAACAACTCGATGGCATGATCATATCTATCAGCACTGAAATTCATGTCGGAACGTAAGCGCAATATGTTTTCAAGGGTTTCATTTGAAAGCGATTGTCGATCTTTAGAGAAGACTCTCCAGAGAAATGAGAACACGCGTTCTGCTTCGGCATTGCAAATTGGTAAGGCTAGCGATATTTCTGCTATGTGCAGGATATTGTGTATCCCTAATTCATGCTTTAATGAAAAAAGCATAGGCCATGATTTATCAGACGATTTAGTGGCAGCAAAGTTGCGAACATGATTGAAAATTATTTCACATTCACTCCTCAATTTTGATTCATCACATTCATTAGCCAACAACAATTTGTTGAAAGTATCTTTTATCATAGCAACATGATCAAATATGTCGTCAAAATCTGCAAACTGGTAGCAACGCGTGTCAAGAAAACCTGCGATTGCCTTGAATAAAGGATCTTCAATAATGGAATTCAAGCGATGGTCTAATGAGGCTTCCAACTTTACCAAAATTTCAAGATACAATCTTTGGCATATTTCTTTTGCATTCTCCACACTTCCTGTTAGCAAATATCCATGGAAACTATGTTTTCGTGAAAATGTTGAATCTTGTCGTGTTTGCCGACTTGGTATAAGATCTTCGTCTTCCATTTCCAGCTTACTAATGAATTGATTTAACGCTGGGAAAAAATCTGCTTTACTGAATGGATCTGGAACTGTTTCAACAAGCTTTTTGATCTTCTTAATGGTTCTTATTGCTGTGGAACAAATAGTAATCAGCTGGGGCAACAATAGCGAACTATCCTGTAATATTTTACTGACTGGTTGTAAAACTTTCAAAAGATCCAATTTAATCAAATTGAAAGTAATTTTTGTAATGTCACAATTATCCTTTAAAAGTCCTTGCAATTTTGATTTAGAGTCCTTCATTTGCTTATTATAAGGCGATGAAATCTGTTGGTTGGCGAACCCAATAAAAATTGGCAGATTTTTGATCACGGTATCCAAGGAGTTAACTTGATGCTCAACCCAACGAGTTCCAGTTGGTCGCTTGTATCGAAAAAGTGGAACTTCCATAAATTTCGACTGCCTTTTAAACAGTCTCCACTTCAAGTTTGCACGCTTAAAATAATAATAAACGTTAATAGTGTCTTTTTCACACTCCTTATTTAGTTCTGTCTGCTTAAATGCATCATGCATTGCAAGTTCGATTTTATGAGCTGGGCATAATATCAGCTGGTAGTGGTTTCCAAGTTCCTGTTTGACTAATCTATGCATTCGTATATTTACTGGCGCACCGTCGGTACACATACCTATCTCTTTGTTTTCTCTGGGACTGTTCAAATTCAATTTCTTCACAGAATTCGACAATGCCTCCTTTAATCCTTCGGCGTCAGCACTTTCAATCTCTTCAAGGCTCATAACAGAAAATTTTGGCACGCCCGTAGAAGCAGTTTTTATCAGGAAAAGTTCTTTCTCATCCATGGTCTTTGCGCTACTGCTGCCATCATTCATGACACCGTAGTATTTTATTTCGCTGCTGTTGATAGGCTCTGTGATGTTTTTGAACAAAATGCTCTTACTTATGTAATTTGTTATCTCTGCACAGGCCATATCAGTCGTATAGCTCTCTCCTAGATCGACGCCGTGATAAATGCGTTCAAATTTTGCCAATTTGGAATAAAAATTAAAGCCTTTTCCTTGGCTTATCAAAAAGTGCGCGGATTGAAATTTTTTCGTCAGCTGGCTACGATGACGTGATGAAAGTTTTTGCATGTGTGTTAAAATTGTAGCTTGCTTAGGGACGCCAGATAACGTTGTTTGGTTTGGGAAAGAGGTAACTTTTTTTATTTCTCCAAGTCTGCGCACTGCTGCTAAGTGGGTAAGGCTTTTGTTTATGTGATCTTTCAGATTACTCTTCTTGATAACTTTTGTACCACGGATAAATGTTTCTGAAGCTAAAAAAACAAAAGTTCAATATAAAAAACAAAGATATGAAACTGCTGGCGATGCAGCAAACACTCCTGGTTATCAAGTCATAAATAATAAAATATCATACCCATTTGGCTGACTCCTCTCAGAGACGAGTTTTGGTGATTGTTATTGTGTTCATCGTAGAACTCGCGGCAGATTTTGCACCATAATAGCGACACATTGCCGTCACTATCTAATTCGTATCCAGCACAGCCAAGATTCCATGAATCAACAGTTTTTTTCGTAGGCATATTAGTATACAGTGATATCGATGAAGAAACGCATAACATAAAAAATCGAATTTTAAAAGGAATCTATTTAAGTGTTCGAAGCAAGCACGATGAGTGAGAACATTTCCGGACATGTGCATATTTTTTTCTTCCCGTTCAAACGATAGATGTAACTTCATGAATAATTAATAATCTCTTTATATTGTTGACATAATAACTAATCAATGTTTTAATATGCATGTGTCTTACAAACAAGTTTTTAAACGATCATCACGATTTTATAGCAACCTAGTAAAACTATAATGGGAATTGGGAAGAGAGAGAACATCATTTTTACGTCAGCATGATGATTTACAAAATGTCTTCTTTTAAGAAAAAAATTAAACTTTACTATTAAAAAATGAGGTCGGCAAAATTTTGCCGACCTTGAAAGAAGTTGGGTCGGCAACAAGGTCGGCATTGCCGAATGCCGACCTTAATTTGGAGGGCTGAAGCCTTTCTCTCTATTCAGCTCACATCGATTAAAACCTGTAAAAAAATTTTTACACGGGTTACTAGTGATTTCATATTACTGACTATACATTGTAATATATATATATATTGAGAATATACCGTTTCCAATATTTTCTCTTGTACAGAATAATATAGCATAAAATGTATTGGCTGTTAGATGTCACTTTGCTGTATCTCCTTCATGTAGCATACTTTTAGTCAAGAACAACAATAAAGGCAAAGCTGCACTTGCAGCATTGTGTAAGCACCTCACGATAATTCATTTTGTTAGATAAATACTGTTTTCAAGTTCAATCTTTTACAATGTTTCATTAAATCTTTGTTTTTCCTTTTAGTTCAAAATTTAAATAATCGAGGTATGTCCATTTCTTTTCTTAAAATATTTCTATGATTCTTTCTAAGAAATGCACTTTTTTTGTTATTTTTTTATTCATATCATGTGATTGTTGCTTACTATTTTTTTATTTTTTTCTATTTTTAGATATGGAGCAGCTTCTTGGTAAGTCGCTGCAATAGTTGTTGCCTAATTTTTCGGATACGTCATTCCTAATTCATTCCATAATTTAGAAAATTTGAATCTCGATGGAGATGGCCGGGAGCCTGACCCGAAAATCAGTAAGAATTCAATTAACCTTCTTATCATTATCATTCTTCAATTATAAACAAGCATAATTTCTTATTACAGTTGCAGTGTATACAAGATTCCTACGGGAACAACTGGCCCGTGGTGGGCCAACGACCGACGCCGCCCTCGGCTCGTGGGTGCGCCATTGAGCGGTTTTTCTCCCTCCAGACCAAACTCGCGGTAGGGGCCGGCGGCAAGGCCGCAGTTACAACAGCCCACGGCCTTACTGAATGTATATATTAATAGCCGATTCTCTGTTTGTTTCTTTGTAAGTCACGCATAATGGTAGATTGAGTTGTGAGCTAAGTTATTACTTTTTTGTGTGTGACGTGAGTTCGAAGCGAATACATTGCAACCCCAAATGAACGTGACTTTTTTTGGCTGATGAACTAATAGGAATAATGTTTTGTTTTTATTATTATTGTTAGTTTTATATTCCACGTTGACTTGGCTTTGAAAACAATACATCAACTAAATACAAAGACACTAACTGATTAAACATTTTGGACAAAATGCAGCAGTGGCAGAATGTGGTAGCATGTTCGGTTTGCCAGTGTATCCTAACGTATCCTTGACTGTCTGAGACGGTTAAACTTTTTTTCGAGCAATCAAAATGTTTAAAAACCGATAGGTAAAAAAAGAGTATCATGAAACAAAATTTTTTTTGCTTTTCTTTTAATAATTTAATTTCTTATTTTAATTGTTATGCGCATCAGATCGAACGTTTTTTTATTTATTCACTTTATTCATTTAGCACATGCCTTTTTTCTCTCCTCCGGCGTGATCTTTATAAGAAGAGAAACGATTTCCCCCTTACGTTTGACAGCACCCATGTTAGAGCGCGTAACTTTTTTAAAACAAAAGCTAATAAAAAGTTGAAGTTTTCTCTCTCTACGTTTTGAGTGTATTGTTACACTGATAAAGGATTGGTTTTACCAGAGGTTGTGACTTCGAATCTGCTTCTGGTTGAACACAAGTTGTACGAGCCGTTTATAAGGAAATTTGACGTTTATTGGTACAGTGATACAGAGCAGGTGGACATGGGCAGCAAGCAACGCCGCCTTGGCGGCTATTTTTTTAATTTAATTTGTTAATTAATAAAGTTAATTTGTTCCATGTTGAATTATAAATCTTCGGTTCTTTTCTTGATTCCCCTCTTTCCATGCCTTTATATTTTTTGTGAACTCTTTGGGGGAGGTGACTCAACACATGCTGAACATGGGCGGCGAGCGACGCCACCTTGGCCACCTGCTCTGTATCACTGTATATATATTAATCTTATTATAATAATCCGCAATCGTGTGCAACACATTTAACTTAGAGAGTGATTATTTTTTTTTAAATTTATGGCCGAAATCTTCTTAATCGTGATCATATAGCGGCAGTTCGACCAGGCAAGACGCATTCACGATTAATATAATAGCACGGGGCATCTAACGTCAGTTATTTTTAAGCCAATCAAAACGCAAGAAATTATTTTGTTCACCGTTTTGATTGGTTGGCGATGGAATCCGTTAGTAAATCCCTTAGTCTTAGACAGTTTAGCACGAAGCAGACGAAGGTGAAAGGTTTACTACACTTACTGGAAAGAAAAGAAAATTTACAGAGGTATTTAGCGTATGTTTATAGTAGAAAATCTTCTGCAAAATAGAGAAAGTTACCTCACATAAGCATAAAAGCAGTTTTTAAGTAGTTTTATGTTTTTCAGTGTATAAATATGGTAGCGTAATTTCAGTGGAAAAGAAAGAGCAGAAGAAAGTGTTTTAAGTATATGTTTACAGTAGGAAAGTGTGCTGGAAAGTAGTAGTTTAAATTAGTAGTAGTTTAAAGTATTATTTTGTTTTCAGATATGAAATATGGAAAGTAAAGAGTTTATATGTATTTGAAAATGGCTGCAGAAGATGTTGTTGTTTACTAACATGATGATGTGAATTGGTATGAAAAGGTATATTGTCCTTCTTTGAAGTTAAACCAACGTTAAAATATTATAGATCTATTTAGTTAGAACACAGTTTATTTATCCAGCTTTTGTTGTTTTTCTGTACGCACAAGTTATTTTTACTACTATCATGAAAGATGTATTATGAATATTTTGATGTGTGTCAGATCTTCCAATTAAAAAGTTTTTCTGTTCATAACTCCAGTGTTGATAGTGAACTAAAAATGCTTTAGCTGGAATACCTAGAGTTTCTTAATTAAAAGGGTGAGAAGTTTTTTTTTTTCGTATTATTGATGTTAGATTTTTCATCACGGGCAACCATCGCATTGCATCCTCAATTGATACAATTTATTTTACTAAGTGAAAAAAGCAGATGCACACGCAGCGCGTATTTTATTTTTGATGGATTTAAGATCTTCCAAGTAAAACAACTGTTCTGCGCTCCTATTTCTAAAGTTTGAAGTACTTACAGTACTGATACCCTTTCTGTTCATCATGCTGTGATTTAATTTTTGGACAACAGGTTTGAGATGTCACTTTCAGAATTAGAACCCGTAAAAATCTTTTATATGGGATACTAGTATATATCTATATGTTAATAGCCGATTCTCTGTCTGTTTGTCTGTAAGTCACGCAAAATGGTAGAGATGTGAACCCATGTTAGAGCGCGTTACTTTGTAAAACAAAAGTTAATAAAAAGTTGAAGTTTTTTCTTCCTACGTTTTGAATGTATTGTTGTACTGGTAAACGATTGGTTTTAAAAAATAAATAAGTAACGCATAATGAAAAACCTGAAAAATAGTTATTGTAACACTGATGTAACACTGACTCCACACCAGAGGTTGTGACTTCGAATATTTTCCAAGTTGTATGAGCCGTTTATAAGGAAATGTGAGGTTCATTGATACAGTGATACAGAGCAGGTAGACATGGGCGGCGAGTGACGCCGCCTTCGCGGCTAGTGATTGTAATAGGTCTTGGACTTCCAAGATACGAAGCAAGTTCATCATGAGTTAAGCTGTTTCAATTACTTTAAAATCAAAGGAAACCAGGTACACCTCTACAAACCTGTTTCTTTTGAAGCTTTTCTTTAATGTTTTTTCTCGTACATGTCTTTTTCACATAATCAAACTTCGTTGGAATCGCATCGGAAGTTAGCCGCCTGGGTTTCCTCTTATTTTGTAAGAAGGTATTGTAAGTGTTTGGAATGACCGAAATATTAAATGAACAAATATGAAGAACATTACATACCTGCTAGTAAGCGATTTTGCATTTCCACAGACATATCGAAATATTTGTCTTCGAAATGGTTTTCACAGAGAAAAATCGATCTGGATTTGGGAAGATCTTGTCGCTTAATTTTCGTATTCCAAACAATGGCGCGTTTTTCATCATTTGATAATTTAAAAAAAGTAAGTTCTTTATTTTCCTCTTATAATTTGTGCAACCAACTGCTGTAAAAAAAAGATGTTTAAAAGCAGAAAGATCGACTAAAATGTTGTGTACACTATTTATTAAAGATTAGCTGAATTAAACAAACAGGGGTCGAACATTAATTTTAATAAAGGTCTTGAAAATATTTGTTTCGCTATGTTTTTCCTCTTTCCTTGGTCTTTGTCTTACACTTTATGACGTAATGAGGTATCTGCGAGAGTAATCCTGGCGCTTTCACTATTTTCATCATACTCAAAAATGGCTGCCGAAGAAAGTGTTTTCAGCGAAGATTATGAAAATAAATAATTGAATATATAACTTCTCTGATCAAATCTTTCAATATCAATGTGATTTTGTGATTTAGTGAGTTATTTTATTTTTTATAAATGAGTTGCTCCCTGCAAGGCCGAAGCCACTACTAGGCAGAAAGCTACAAGTTGAGAAAAGGAAGAAGAGTTATAAAGACAGATGAGAGGGATGAGAAAAGGAAGAAGAGCTATAAAGACAGAGCAAGGTGGCGGTTAACCTTGGATTTAAAAGATTGTAGATCATACTCAGCAGGAAAAAAACTATGAGGGAGAGAATTCCAGAGGCGAGCAGTCCGAGGGAAAAAGCTAGATGAATAACAGTTCTTATGGCAAGTTGGGACCTGAACAGTCAAAGGATGAGAATTCGAAGAGAGGCGAGTGTTCCGAGAGAAAGTCTTAGGAGAAGGAGTAAGTTGATGCAAGTCATCCGATACGAGTACTTTGTTTTTTATCAGACGTAACCTTTAAAGTGAGTCTGCTAAATGATGTGCCCACTTGCCCTACGTACCTTACATGCCCAGCGGATGCTTTTTTGCAACTTGGAAAACATTCTTAATTTTAACTTATATACACCTAATTTTGAATATTCAGAGATACTTAATGAAGGAATACTATTGCTGCTCTTTTGAGTACATTGTATTTTGATTTTGTTGATCGTATAAAAGAGCAGGAATGTATTCAGAATATCAATGAAAGAGGGATTTCTTTATTAAAAAGAATACCACACTACAAAGAATACTACAATGATCTATTAACGCTGACTTCACTCACACACTCTATCTCTGTTGTTACCCCCGTCTGATTAATTAACCAGGTGCAAGTTAAAGAAAGAACACAAAATTGGCGTCTTTGCGAAAAATAATCGAGGCGGTTGTTTATATACATACGCTCATTTGGCGGAATTATATAAGAAAAACATGTGCAATCGAAAACTTTCAGAGAACTTAGACATTGAGACTCGTACCAGTCTTTTTGGGGTTTCCCCGGTGAAAAAAAAGCTGTTTGCGTCGTCTCATCTAAATCAACGTAATCAAGTGGATAGTTATGTTATTATTTAATTATTATTATTCTGAAAAGAGAATTGCTTAGATTGGAAAGTTGTTTAAAAATGGATATTGGTTCCGTTAATAACCCTGTTGTGATAACATCAAGTCCGGAATCATCGCCAAAGAAGAAAGGTGTTTTCATTTCCAAGAAAAGGTAAGATGCTTCGTATAAGTTGTTAAAACTGTCTGGAAATGGTGTGAATTCTTAAAAAGTTAAAATGACGGCAGGGGAAAGGGATAAAAAAAAACAAATCGCATCTAATGTTACAGTTTAAATGGATTAGAAAGGCATCTAAAATATAGGAAAACATACACACAAAACCTCTTTTGAAATGATGAAATCTATCCTTTGTTTATGTTGTGTTGCTATTTGCACGTATGAACTATCAAGTTCAGTTTCTTCTGTTCAAAGACATTAAGCGGTGTTTATATGACAAACGTACTAGTCCGCAAATATAGGGTTCTTTAAACTGTTAAATTTTTACAATTTTTATGCTTAAGTGTATACATGATATATTGTGAAAATCAACACATTCGAGTTAAAAGTTTTTACGATGCATGTTAAAAGCATTGTGCAGTGCCTTTCTTGATTTAAAAAGACAATGTCATTATCACGCCATAATAATGACATTAGGGCACGCAGGGCAAATAGGCCACGTAAGAAACGTGGGCCCCTAAGGTACGTAGGGCACGTGGGCACGTAAGGCACGTAGGGCACGTAAGGCACGTAGGGCACGTCATTTAGCAGACTCCTTTAAATTCCACTTTGTAATAATCGTCCCAGTTTATGATAACTGTCCCAATTTGTAACACCTGTCCCGTTATGTAATAAAAAAGCTGTCCCACTTTGTAATAAGGTTTGTCCCACTTTGTAATACCAAAAAATCTGTCCCACTTTGTAATAACCTTGTAATACCAAAGAAATGTGATAATTTTGTTCTCTGCTTTGTAAAGATTGTGTTGCTGCCCTGTGTAGGCAGCACAGTGGCTGCGGCAAAGTGCGCCCTCCTTCGTTGTGTTTTATTTGCTACATAGTTAATCGTTACGGTTTTACTAGTCCGTGCGTGTATTTAGTTCGTCCCTTGCGTATTATATTGCGTAGTTCACGTTTCTTTGTTATATTGTACTTATCCGTTATTTCATTATAGTAGTTAATTTCTCATGTCATTTGTATTGTTTCTTTTCTTTCGTCATCTGTATATATGTAGTGCGTTTGCGATGTTGAGGTGCTTGGTATCACTGAAATTGGTTCCAGAGCAGCAGGGCAGTTTCCTCCAATCAGTATACCGATCTCTACCGTTTTATCATCTTGAGGCAAATACTTCTTTAGTTTTGTCAGGTGTTTCCAGCGGGATATCTTTCTTGGTGTAGGAACTTCTTCTTGATCGATGGGTATGAAATCTTGAGTATAACACAGCGGTATTTCGATACTATTGTTATTCGTGACGTTAGATATAGTTAGACCATATACCCGACTGCAACGACTAGTGTGATCTCCTGTCAAAGTCTTGATTCGTAAAGACGTTGGCATAGATGGGACATTCAAACTTGAAACAATGTCATTTCGTATAAAGGATGTCTGACTTCCATTGTCTAGGAGTGCATGAGTACGTACTTGCTTCGATCTATACTTCAAAATAACAGGTACTACACAGAGACTTACAATACTGGCGTCGATGCTGGTTCTGTTACTAGTTACTGACGTAGGTATATTTCTATCTTTCTTTTCAAATTCCTTCTTCACATAGCCATGCAGGCCTGTAGGATGCTCTTTGCTGCAGATTTTGCACTTACGTCTGCTGGGACAGTTTTTAGCAAGATGATCGGTCGAAGTTGGTGAATAGCACGAAAAGCACAGGTGTTTCTTAAACAACCATCGTCTCCTTTCTTCAACACTATTCTGCAAAAACTTCACACACTCATCTAAATCATGTCTCAATGAGCAACAGGGACACTCTATTCTTGTATTTGTTTGATAGGATTTAGCTGCTAGTTTCTTTGGTACCATCTTGTCTTTTGGATTGGAGGATTCCGTCGCTTCACGAGAGAAAAGAGGATCTGTCATCAGATACAGTTCTTCTTTCATCAGCTTTAGGAAGTCTGTCAAATTGGGGTCACGTTTACCTCCTTCTCGTACTTTCATTGCTTTTCTGTTCCATCTGTCTTGAATGTATGTGGGAAGTTTTGAATGAAGAAGCTGGATGATGTCTGGATTATCGTAGCTGCTGTAGTTTAACATCGTCGTCTTAAACTTCATAACAAAAGTGTAGAACTTCCTCATGCTTGCACTATCGTTTGCCTTCAGTTTCTGCCAAGCTTTTAACTGCTTCTTGTACTCGTTAATGATTCTGTACTTGTCACCGTATTGTTCCAGTAATAAGTGTTTCGCCTCGGTGTAACACTTTGAAGATGGCAGATGCACACATCCTTGAACTAATTCTTTAGGTTCACCAGACAAATACTTCAATAATCTGGTCAAACGACTTCTTTCATCGGTTGTCTTACTCTCAACTGCCTCAACAAATGTGGTTATAAAAAACCAAAACTCAATTGGATCACCAGTGAATACATCAAGATCGATATCTGGCAGCTGCAACGTCTGAATAAGTGACGTAACTTGGTTGCTTGACATATGAAGCTCCCCAGTATTGTCTTGGTTAAGACTGGTTTTTTCGGCCGGTAGAGATGATTTAAGACTAATTAAATCTTCTGAACTGTTCTTCAATGATCTCTGATTTTTGCTACTATTACTTGCCTCTGAACTTAAGTCTGCTCGAGGTGCTACTACTTGCTTTGTCAGATACTCTTCTACGAAATCTTTCTTGCTTTGAAATGGCACAGGAGGTAGGTGTGATTTTTGTGAGCTTTCATCTTCGTAAATTTGCAATCTCGCCTCAGCTTTTGCGATTTCGAGTTCCTTTTCTAACATTCTTGTTCTCTGGAGTGCTTCTTCTTGGCGCTTGAGGTAAGCTGCCTCTAGCTTGAGTTCAGCAAGCTTGGTCTTCTCCTTGATTGCTGCTTCTCTAATCGCTGAGCTATGTCCTGAACTGGAACTTCTTTTGGAATAGCAGCTTTTCCTGTGAGAACTGGAACTTCGGTAATTCTTGAATAAATTGTTTTCTTTTTGCCTCAACAATTCAGGTTCCCTTGTTTCTTGAATAACTTGCCCTTGACCTTCTAGCCTTTGTGTTGTCTCTTGTGGACTCTGAACCCATTCGTGATAACGTCTCTTCAGATGGAAAATATCCTTTTCTAATCGCTCCGCAAACTCCTCGGATCCAAACAGCTCAATCTCTTCACCTTCGTTTATTAACATCACACACTTTGCATGAATTTGCAAAAACTCTTGAAAAAGTGAGTCGATTGCTTCCATCTGTTCACGAGCGATATCTTTGTTCTCTGAACTGATCGACTTTTCAATTTCTTTTAACCTTTTTCGAATCTTCTGTTCGATTTTGCGGCGGTTCGACTGATGAAGATCTAACTGATATAATCTTCCTCTCTCAGTCGTCTTTCTCGCCATATCTGTATACGACATACTTAACTAACTAAATGTGTCTAGGCAGTTGCGGTACATAGAGTGATTTACGATATTGGGGCCCGATCCGAACAGACAGAACACACAGGTCCAATAGTTTTATGACTCAAAGTTCTCACTGAACTTAGGCTATAACGAAACACAAAATACAAAAATTAATACAAAAAACTACAAAAATACAAAAAGACGAAAATAGAAAAACTCAACTAAAAATGACTGACGAGCAAAATAAATGTAAAGTTCAAACTCAGAAATAAGGACTACATAAATAAAACAAACAAGACAGAATAACAGACAAATACTTACTAAATCACTTTGAGTAAACCACCACTACAACTACCACACGTTTTAACATACGACAAAAAACATTGCAAACGCACTACATATATACAGATGACGAAAGAAAAGAAACAATACAAATGACATGAGAAATTAACTACCATAATGAAATAACGGATAAGTACAATATAACGAAGAAGCGTGAACTACGCAATATAATACGCAAGGGACGAACTAAATACACGCACGGACTAGTAAAAACGTAACGATTAACTATGTAACAAATAAAACACAACGAAGGAGGGCGCACTTTGCCGCAGCCTCTGTGCTGCCTACACAGGGCAGCAACAATGACAAGCAATGAAGAAATCCGTACAATAAAAGCGGTAGATGACACCATGGCAGGTGAAACCAACGAACAAAATCTAGAGACAGAAGCCGAGGAAGAAGAAGAACCTCACTCTCAATTGAAAAAAAAAATTGGCACCAAAGGATTGAGATGTGACAGGGGCGGATCTAGGATTTTTTAAGGGTTAGGCAAATTTTTTTTGTTAAACACACATACGGGCGCAATCGATGAAATTTACGCCAATTTACGCCCAATCTAATACATACTTTTCGAAGTGTAAAAATTATTAACTCGAATTGATTCGTCCTAACGTAAAGGGGTGTTATAATGCAAGCCTGTATTGTTGCACTAATGGAATAAGGGAAATAAACAAAAGAAAACTAATTGAGTATGAATGGAATGTATTGAACTACGTTATGTAGGCCAAAATAATATTTTCTGCCAGGTTGGAGGTTAAGTAAATAACCAATAAATTACTTCATCTGTTATCTTCTTCATTTTCTTGATTGCTTGTACATGAACAGGAAGCATCCACAAAACGAAAACATACTTGTAATGAATCAAATAAATAAATTTTCAATCACCTATCATGATAGATTGGAGCACTCAGATAAATACATGATATATACTTTATGATATTTTACTTCATATACATGATATTTTATCTATGTACTTCACAAGATGGTCAGATAGAAAGAAAAGAAAAGAAATTATGTTAAGAAATAGAGTAAAATGACCAAAATCAAAGTTAGAGACAAGCTCCTTGATCATATCCAGCAGCAAAATAAAAACAGATTTCTGCACTATACGTTCATGAAATCAAATAGTATACCCTACCCTAAAAATGATCCATGGTTAAATAATTAATGTCAACCACATTATAGTAAAAGATGGTGTTTACAGAAATCCCTGAGACAAGTCCAAGAACCTATATATATAAAACTACACAACAACAGATAAATTATGTACTGCTTCCTCTCTAATAAGAGCTACAACATTTTTTCCAGAATTTAATGTAGCATAGGAAACAAAGAAGTCAAACTAAAACATTATGTAATTACCTTTTTCAAAAGAAGACATAACGTAGGTGGTTTTTAGAAAATGAAAGAATAACTCCAAAGATGTTAAAGTGTTTCTGCATCCAAAATGATATTTCGAGGGATGATAGAATGCACAAAGTTGTTTCAGAAGTCTTATAGTTTTTGGAAATTCTGTTTCCTTGGGCAGATATTTTGATTTAAAAATCATGAAATGATACAATAGATAATTATGTAATAAGATTTTTATTCTTTCTTTATGTGTATAAACTCTCAATATATTATAACTTCATTTTCTTATCACTCACTCAGAGTGAAAGCCCTTTCTCTCTATAGTAAATTAGAAAGATGATAACTTGCGATGAGAAAGTTAACCTATATACTATCTTATTATACAGTGGCGGATCTAGAGGTATGTCGAAATTTGTGTAGGAGAGTGTTAGCAATCTAACCATAAAGGAAAAGCGTCCAAATAATCCCATTGGAAATATAAATTGAATTCACAAATTATGTTAATGCTCTCATACACAAATTTCGACATACCTCTAGATCCACCACTGTTACATATCATAAAATATATGCATTGCATAAAGTGAATGTAAGATTTTAAAAATAAATACATATCTCAGAAACTGGGAGTAAGTAATACTAACAAGAGGCTTTTTGATCTCTATCATATTGGTTCATATCATTTTGGACACAGGATCCTTTTAAAGTTCTTTAATTCAAAACCAGACAGTCATCTCGAACCAAGAAAAATTATATATAATACTGAACTGTACAAATAAGTTACCAGGTTGAGATACTGGTGCTAAAAAAACCATGCAGCTGCCTACGCAAAACAACTCAGAAAAATAACAATGACTTTGTGTATTATAAACTCAGTCATTCAAACGTAACTCCATAACATTTTTACAGATGTATTTTTGGTTAACAGAAACAGATACCAAAAATATTTATATACATCATTAATCAATAAAGAAAAGGCTTCGGTTCAGTTGACACAAACAAACGTATTATACATAGCTGAGCTAATAATTAACTGTCGTCATACTTATGGTCAACGAATTATGGTGCTAATGATCCATGCTAATCATTTATATTACATAAAATAAAACACTTGCTTTAAAGCAGCCACAATCTTTTCATTTCGCATAAGCAAAAGAAGAGACATGACTCGAAAAAAATGCTTTTCCTAGATTTTGAAGTCTGTTTTCAACAGATGTATTAAGTGAATTCAAAATTTCCTAATTAATACTTCATTATTGCTATCAAAAGCTGCAACGATGTTTTCTAGCGAATCCATGTTGAACTGGGTCTAATTTGAAGGTCTTCCACGTCGTTTTGTGCAGATTTGGTGACCATTCATTCAATAAAAGTGTGTAAACCCATGGTTGTACCTTAGGCAAATTTTCTTCTGGTTCATTCAATAAAGTGTTAACCCATGGTTGTACCTTAGGCAAATTTTCTTCCAGTTCATTCATTAAAGTGTGTAAACCCGGGGCTCCTTAGGCAAATTTTCTTCGCCTAGGTGAGCGTTAGGCACTAGTCTGTGTTGTCAATGTAACTATGAGAAGTCGTTTTCCGGGCAGAATCAATACCTATAAACTCAAACTGTAAAAAACATTAATTTGTAACATCATGGCGCGCGCCGCGCCTCGCCGGAGAATAATCCTATTTGCGAAAAAGAAAGGATATCGGATTGATGCGGGAATCTCTTGATATTTTCGATTATTTTCTGATTATTGTAATACAATACCTTTTTCAATTTGTGAAAAACATTATTTAACTGATTTTGGGTTAGGCATTTGCCTAAGTTGCCTAACCCTGGATCCGCCCCTGATGTGCGCATATAAACATTAACGGTTTGGTTGATAAAATTGAGGACGTTAGAATTCTCATCAGAGCTACCAGTTTGGACATTCTAGCTGTCACTGAAACCCATCTTAGTGAAAATGATGAAGAAAAGGATATTAAAGTTGAGAATTATTTATTCCATAGACAAGATCGAAAGGGCCAAGCCAATCACTGGGGCGGTACCTTGATTTATTACAAAGAACATCTTAACTTCATTGAAATCGAACAAGACAAAAACATGAAAAAGACTGAATCTATTTGGGCAGAGCTCACAATGCGATCACAGAAAATGCTCATTGCCTGTATCTATCGACCACCAAAGCAAAAACAGTTCCTGAAGTTTATCGAACCAACCCTTGACAGATTCTCCCATCGTACCAATATCTTATTACTGGGTGACTTTAATTACGACCTTGACGATAAAAAAGAGACTAATCAGAAATTTGACTTCCTGCGAATGCTCTCGAGATTTAACCTTACGAACTTGATAAAAGAATACACACGTATCACTGAGAGATCGAAAACAATAATCGACCTCGCAATAACATCTGCACCAAAGAAAGTTATGAACTCTGGTAGCTACAATTCAGCTATTTCTGATCACAATCTTGTCTATTCAACGTTCAATATATTCGTGAAGAAATCTCAAACCAAGCTCAAGACAATAAGAGACTATAAAAACGCAAATATTCAATCCCTCAAGCAAGATCTTGATTCTGCTCCATGGGACCTCGCATCGATCTTTGACGATCCTGATGATTCGCTCTGGTGTTGGAACTACATTTTAAAAGATACTCTAGACCATCATATAAAAACGAGAAAGGTCAAAATCCAATCAACATCTCAACCATGGATGAATGGTGCTCTACGAAAGGAACTAAATGCAAGATATAACCTTTTCCGAAAAGCAAAGGTTACCCCGAAAGGCTCTCCCGAATGGAAAGCTTTTAAGAAATCCAGAAACAAGTGTTCCAACAAAATCAAATCAGTCAAAGGAAAATATTGGAAGACTAAGTTTGAGAACGTTGACTCTTCAAAAACTTTTTGGAAAACAGTGAAAAGTTTTACCGGTGATTCTAAAAACTCCCATATCGGCCCATTGAAAGATGCTAACGATAAGTTACATGATAAAGATGACGAGAAATCCAACATAATGAACTCGTTTTTTGCGAATGTTGGAAAAGAGCTAGCTCTTGCTCTTGACGACTGGGAAGGTCAATTGATTGAACACTTCCACCGAGTAACACCAACAGTTTCAGAGATCAACATAGACTTTGAACTATTCACTAAATCGTTCAAAAAAGCTATCAAAGTTGGCAAAGCAGCTGGAGCTGATTTGATATCAGCCAAAGATCTTAAAATCAATGAGAGCGCATCTTCTATTGGTCTCTTCCAAGTTCTACGAAAAAGCATTGAAAACTGCAAATACCCAACCGCATGGAAAACTGCCAAGGTGTGCAGCGTGTACAAGAATAAAGGGTCCAAAAAGGATTGTTCCAATTATAGACCGATTTCATTATTGAGCCTTCCAAGTAAAGTTATTGAACATTATGTATGCTCGCAGATAAAAGATCACCTAAATGTACACGATTTACAAAACGACCACCAGTGGGGATTTCGAGAAAAGCGATCCTCTGAGGACCTTCTGTTACATCTTACAGAATCGTGGCGAAAGGCCATCGACCAAAACAAAGTCGTTGGTGTGCTCTTTATCGACCTAAAGAAAGCGTTTGACAGTATTTCACATGATGTTTTACACCAGAAATTCAAAGCTTCTGGGTTATGTGGTGACATTTACAGTTTTATTCAAAATTATCTTTCTGAGCGATCCCAATTCACAGTGATCAATGGTACAAGCTCATCAACGTGCCCAGTCGAATATGGAGTACCCCAAGGCTCGCTTATTGGACCTGTTGCCTTCACGATCAATGTTGAAGACATGCCAAGCTCAACCAATAGTCAACTTGAGCTACTTGCAGACGATTCAACACTTTTTGAAATTGGAGATTCTGTCGACAATGTCATCTTATCACTCCAAAGGGAAATACAGAACTTTCACTGCTACGCCACCAAAAACTCACTCACAATACACCCTGATAAGTGCAAGATTCTCATCATGTCTAGAACCAGAATGATTGGTCCCCTTCCATCGGTATCATTAAATGGCACCATGATCGAAATTACAAACCAAACAAAATGCCTCGGTCTAATGATAGATGATGATCTCACCTGGAGTGCTCATGTTGATTCTATCTGTAAAAAGTTCTATTCGAAGCTGAAGAAACTGTATCGTATGCGCGCCCTCTCTCCTTCAACATTAGAAACCATATACAACCAAGGCATTCTGCCCTCTGTCTTATATGGTATTATCATCTGGGGGAATTGTGCATCCAACATCATGAGCAACGTTGAAAAAACCCATTTAAGAGCTGCAAGATACATCAAACGAATAAAGAAACGAGTACCAGATCATGAAGTCCTCTCCAAAGCGAAATGGCGATCGATATCTCACTACTACAAGAGGCGTATAGCTTGTTGTGCATACAAAATTTATAAAGAGCAGTGTTCATCACTGCTTTTTAGCTTGATTGATAAATGTGACTCCAAAAAGAAGAATCGAAATAACTGGCGTCTTAACCTACCATCATCAAAATATGTTGATTATAAGAGATCATTTCGTATTCGAGTAGTGACAATTTGGAACAATCTATCACCAGAGCTTAAGGCGTGTGACTCATATGATTCATTTAAAGAGGCTCTTAAAAAATCAGATATTTTAGATCGTATAAACTTTGGTGCAATCGGAGTTGCACGTGACCTAGATTTTATATATTATTGATTATGACTATTCTAGGATACCTCCCTCTTGATTAACTTCACATAACTAAGACCTCTATTTTCGCTCTAAGCTCTTAGCCTTAGATTCTACCTCATTCAATTCAAGCTAATTAATACCTAAAGTCTCTCGTATTTTAGCAAGAATCCCGTCTACCTTTTATTTTTATATATAATTTTTAACTATCACAGCTTTTTAATATAATTATAATTTTTAATATTTTAGATTTGATTAATTTCTCACAGTAATAACCAAGACTTTCGCTGAGCTACACTATAACACTTAAAACACATTTCCAGATAATCCTTTTGCCTTTGCAAGCCTTATTCCTAATTCACATTACTTTTGCGATCATCTCTGATACTCTCTGAATTCTCTGCTCTTAAGACCTATATTTTAACCCATTTATCTTTAAGAATATATTTATTTGCTAATAGTCTAAATTATTGTTTTAAATTTTTATATATAGTAGGTCCACATCAATGCTGTAGCAATGACTAAATTTTAGACCTTCTTTACCAAATAAATTTTACATTACATTACATTACATTACAAGAGTATATTATGACGATTTGGCTCGCGAGTGCAAAACATGAATACACAAATGCTGGTAACATGAAACCTGTACCAAGGAGGCTTATCGTTGATTGGGTCATTAAATCTTGGCAAGCCATACCTGCAGAAACTGTGGCTAAGTCAATGAAAGCATGTGGGCTTTCATTAGCAGTTGATGATACCGAAGATGATTTGATTTCTTGCTTTAAGGAAGGTAACAAATGTGCAGGTGTGGGAGAGCTTTGCTTCAAGCCCAAATGGAAAATTGAATTGACGAGAGCTTACATGAAAATCCCTTTGATATAGCGGACGAGGATGTGATCGCTGCTGCTGCCCCTGCATTTAACATGACCGAGGAAGATGATATTGACGACGATCTTGAAGTTTAATTTTGTATATTTTTTATCGATGTTTATATTTAGTTTATATTTACGAAAAAGACGCCCCCTAAAAATTCAAAAATTTAATAAACGCCTCGACAGTCTTACATCACTACAAGATGCAAAAAGTGGTAGAAGAGGCGCGTGGGTCAGTCATCATAAAAGTAGTGGAGGAATGCAACATTATGATATTTCTTTTCAGTCTTATGTGGCGATTAGGTTACACCACATGATAGCACGAGGAGAGAACCAAAGCGGCATGTGATCCCTACACAAATGGATGACGAAATGAATTGTCAATTTTGAAAAGAAAACACAGGTTGTCCAACCAAGTTTTTCATATTCATTCTTCTGCTTAGGCTGGTTCCATAACCTCTCTTTAAACACTATTTAGCGGTTTACTTCGCTCCTCCGTTTCATTTTCACATATGGTGATAAAACTGATAAAACTATACGCGATCTTAGTATTTCTGGTGGGTTTATCTTGAAAACTCAAGAAAAAGCGTGGATGAACAACAATGTTTTGATGAAGGTGTTGGTTGAGGATGTTTGACTCACACATGTTCGAAGTTGAATGTCAAAATCTTGGTTTTGGAAATTCTGTTTTAACATCCGATACGTTTGCTGGTTCATCTAATTGATTCCATCAAGGAATCAAAGGAAGACGGATGACAAAGGAAGAAACATGGGTCTGAAAAGTTATGACACTATGAGCAGCCATGAAAAACTAGGGTGATTCACGTCACCGACCAATTTCAACTTCAATCTTTCAGTCAGTGTATCTGAATCAATTTCCACCCATTTTTCATATTTCCACCCATTTTTCATATTTCCACCCATTTTTCATATTTCTGTACTCTCCCTACACAGATTAGAATCCAAATATTTCTATGACAAAGTAAAAAGATAGAAATGACGTCACCGCTTTTCACGTCACGTGGCGCCATTCCTTTTTTGTTAAAACATCACAGTGCAATCATTTTTCACCTTTTTCTGCAAGTTATTGTACTCTAAACAAATCAGAATTAAATTTCTGAATTTTCTATACAAAATGTAAAAGATTAAAACGGCGTCATCCAGCCCAGGGATGTTAAACCTATCCCTGATCAGCCGGATGTCACTCTATTATTTTGCATTACCAATCTTTACCAGATGAGAAAATGCAAAACTGTCCACTGGGTCATGAACAACTTTCAACAAAAGTATCGATTAAACTATCTAGCAAAGGTCTTTGATATAGAATCCAACCATAGCACAACTTCCACTGGAGGTTCTGGAGGCTCTAGAATATGATTTTTGTAAAATATTTTATGGACGATTTGAAAGAAGTGACGAATCTATCGCACACGCTGATATAAGCAAGTCTACACACGCTTGGCTTATTTAATTAGGCTTGGTCCAGAAAAACATAAAAATGTAGGATGGGTAGATTACAAAAAAACAAACATTTACAAACGTTTCCAGTGTATGAAGAAATGGTTCATTGACGCAGGTATCATTGCAGAAAGTTCTTCAGATATGACTGTTATATCAGGTCCATGCGGCCAGGGATATGTTAAAGGCCTGATGCGGCTTTGGATGGATATCGGTACCAGCATTCAGTATCAGTTGAGGTGTATAACCATAACAATTGTCAATCTATTGTTCCAGAATTCAATATGCAACTTCAAATCATGAATGGTAAACCAACACCCCAGGAGGAGTGTAAAATGCAGTAAAATCGGAAGTTTGATTTGATTTACAAAAAGATTTTGGAAAAAAAAGAAACTCAATGCTGCTTTAATAAGTTTCTTCGATGAGTCTCCCTTCTAGTTGCATTTACAAGCAAAGGGAGTAATGTTGAAGCTTATATTGTTAAATTGTTAAAGAAATTATGTAAGAGCCCCAAAAGAAAAAAACAAACTTTTTCGAAAAAGAAAGTTAAAGCGAAAATCCACTAGAAATCATTTCAAGCGTTTCAAGCTTTGATTCAAAATAAAAAATAGCCAAGATTTAGAGCTAAAACATCATTATATACAAAAATAAAATACATGGTTGGCACAATTTCAGATTTCAAGCTGTGCTTCAAAATCCTCGTCGTTCCCTTCACTTCCCTTCACTAAAACAACAGTAATATGAAAAATGCTAAGCAATTTTGGTATACGACGTTCCTAATAACATAGTATAATATAAGTTTGATTTGATTTACATAAAGATTTTGGAAAAAAAATGCATTTACAGCAGCAAAGGGAGAAATGTTGAAGCTTTGTTTCGCACTAAAGTATGTACATTATACACTTTTTACCTAACGCATCAGTATGCCCTATTAAGAGGATTTAAACCATCAAAGTATCTTCGCTTTAAGAATCAAAGTGGAAATACCGTATTTCCTCTATTTAGCGCCCCCCTCTTTTAACCGCCCCCTCTAATAAGCTATATTCAAAAATAATTTAATAAGCGCTCCCCTCTAATAAGCGCCCGGGGCGGTTAATAGAGATATATTTTTTTATAAAACTTAGAATAAGCACCCGGGCGGTTATTAGAAAATAAGAAATTTTCCTTTTGGCTAGGTATCCTAGTCGCTCTAATCTCCGATACGCAATATCGGGAAATCAGGATTCCCTGCATTTTAAAATCGGAGGGAGAGAATAATGGCCTAGTCCTATTTTCCTGAGATAGAATTATTTACTAAGAAAAACAAATGTTTTTGCGTTTTTCTTTTTTTGTGTGTGAATAAAAAGGATATTTACAATGATAAACACATTCAGATTTTAATGAATATCAAAAAATTGTCCCATTACGAATCTCGGAGATTTTGTTATTCATGTGTACAGCCTTCTCTTTCTGGAGCTTTTCCATTTCTTGCAAGAAAGTTTCCACATGTTTTTTCTTACCACGGACACGGTAAGTAGCGGGTACGACGAGCCCATTTTCAAGTTTCCGTCCACCACTAAACTGTTGCAAATATTTCGTTTTTACATTTTTCAACAAATTTACAGAATAAAAAAGAAGTCATCAATTGGAGCAGCTGAAAGAAAGTTTGGAATTGACAGGAAAAGAATAAGAGAATGGGTGAAGAATGAAAAAGAAATACGCAATAAAGTCAGGTCTAAAACAGGAGGTAATTCTTCGAAAAGACTCGATGGTGGTGGAAGAAAAGTCGGTGATATGGATTTAGAGCAAATGTTTCTTGATTGGATAACAACACATCGATCAAGAAATTTACGAGTGTCAAGAAAAACAATCATGAGAAAAGCAAAGAACTATGCAGAGGAAAAAGCTGCAAGTAAGGGTCGAAACAACGAATTCAGTGCAAGCAAAGGATGGCTAGAAAACTTTATGTCACGAAATGGGTTATCACTTCGTCGTTGTACAACTGAAGCGCAAAAAACGCCAGAACAAATCATCAATAAAGTGATATCATATATTCTTTATGTTCGCCAATTGAAAGAAAGGAACAATTATGATTTGGATTGTATAATTGCGATGGATGAAACAGCCGTGTGGCACGATATGTTGTCGAATACTACAGTTACCGCAAAAGGTGCAAAGTCTGTTGTATTGAAAACTACAGGTCACCAAAAAAACAGAGTTAACGTCACTTTGGCTGCCAAAGCAAATGGTGATAAACTTAAGCCATATATCGTCTTTCCGGGAAAAAAACGAGAGGTCCAAAGCTTGAAGAAAGATCCCGAGGTAAAAAATCGTTGCTACATAGAATCAACTACTAGCTAACGGTTGGATGAATGAGACCACAACCGTGGATTGGATCGAAAATGTTTTAAAAACTTTTACTTTTGGTAAAAAAAGATTATTTGCATGGGACAGTTTTAGAGCTCAGTGTGAAGGAATTGCTTCATAAAGGTAAAATTGATGCCGTTGTTATTCCTGGCGGTGCCACGGGACATATCCAGGCGCCTGATGTTTCTTGGAATAAGCCGTTGAAAGATCAACTGCGAGAAATGTATGATAAATGGATGGATGAAGGGCCCACACCGAAACAAAAGCAGGAAATATGCGTGGACCTCCACTAAAATTGACTGTTCAATGGATTCTTCAAGCGTGGGCAGATCTCGATCGTGATATAATCAAGAAATCATTCCGTTGCTGTGCTTTATGAATTGCAAATGATGGAAGTGAGGACAGTGAGATTACATGCTTCAAACCGGGAAAACCACTAAGCTCTGGATTAGAAAAGTTGACAGCTGCAATGAAAGATGCTGATCAGGCCCTTGTTGACCCTTTCGACGAGTCAGATATCGAAGACGATCCAAATCTCCTCATCGATTCGGATCGGGAAGAAGACGAAGACGTAGAAATAGACTAACTGAGTATTTAAATTATTATATTTGAGATTTCTTCTGTTATGTACATAGTTTCTTTAAGTTAATATCATAAGATCAATGTATAGAAAAAGTTTTATGTTTGCACCTTTTATAATTTTCTTGTATGAATTTTCAAAATTATTTTATAACCGCCCCCCTCTATTTAGCGCTCCCCTCTAATAAGCGCCCCCCTAAATTTCGAAAAAATTTAATAAGCGCCCGGGCGGTTAATAGAGGAAATACGGTACGATAACTCCGGGAAAATGTTTCATTGTTCGGAAACAGTGCGCAGGTGAATATAGATTTGGCAGGAAGCCAATGTATGAAAGGCATTATTGAAAACCTAGACAATAATATGATTTGATTTGTAAAGAACAAAAGAATTTGGCTAACAATTATATTTCAAAAAATAATAACTGATTGAAAAATAAATATCTAAACATTACATGAAAACTTCAACGTTTAAAAATGGAAGTATTCGATGGAAATGTTATCTCCACCATCATCGTTACAATTTTAAACTTGCTATCTATTCTCGTAAACATGGTTGGCATCTACTGTTTACGAAAGCAACGCAAACTATCCGGCAATCAAAAAGTTCTGTTAATCAATTTGAGCACGATAAACATCTATGGGAAATTCACATTCACGGCAATGTATTTTTCTCAAAAATTTATTGGAACACAGGCGTTATTCACGCTATATCTCAGCCAGAATCGCAGCGTCATGCAAGTGATAGCGGTCGTGCACGTGCTCGCTTACATAGGCATCCTGATCTTTTATCTCGTCATGGTTATCATCACAGGCGATAGGCTGTTGTGCGTGTTACTTCATCTGAAGTATCGCTATTATGTTACAACAACGCGTACACGATACGTTATATATGGGACATGGATATTTGGGTTGCTGACGTTCGTACCCCTATATCTAAACGTGAAGTACCTCTTTGATTGCTACAGGTACAGCCTTCTGGTATTCGACGGGATGTTTTTGGCGACAGCCATCGTAACCTACACCTTGGTTGTGGCGACTCTAATCTTACGACGTCGTAAGTATTCCTTTAAAAAGAAGAACAAGGAAATCATACCATTTCTTTTGATTTCGACGTTTACAATCTTCTACGGAATTCCTGATCTGTTCTTTTACTTTCAAGAATACTCGCAAACACGCACGGAAGTGTATTACGTAGTTTGGAGTACTGGTGGACTTGTAGATCCGTTGATTTATATATTCCTTCATGAAGAGGCGAAACAAATCGCTTTCGGAATGTTTTGTAGAAACCGGAAAAACAAACAAACAAACAAACAAGTACGCAAGCATAGTGAAGAGTCGAGAGTGTAACAGTAATTATGCACATAATTAACGAGACAGTAATTATGCACATAATTAACGAATGGTTACTTTGAAGAACTGTATTACCGAGTTGATGATTCCTTACAAAAGTTACGTTCAAAAATAAAGTATTACGTCGGTATAACCCTTGGGAGCATTTCAAAACATCGCAAACTCTATTCAGGTTAAAGGAAGAAGCTTTGGTACCCCGGCACAAAGTAAGATGGTGTCGTTAGTAAAAACCTCCAGTGCGCAAATTCGTTGAGAAATCACTGCGAAGGAGTATATTTCAACAGAAATATACACTCCAGTTCAATAAAAGTGCTCTTCATCGGGGGTGACTTTTTGACGATTTTACACACTGGGTTGAACTTTGTTTCCCTCCATCTTACATCGTGTACGGTTCGTTCTTCTTCATGGAACCGAGTTAACCTTTTGTGGGCGTCACGACAATCCCCCGCCCCCTGGACGATTCCTCCACCCATTGTCCTACAACGCCTTTTGTGCTCAGGTCACAAATTGAAAGCACAGTTTTTTAACCCTGGTTTACAACAAATTATACTAAGTTTGAGTCCAATTGTTAAAAGCTTTGGTAGTTTTCATCCAATAGAAAAGTATAGAAGGAGATTCAGTGTAACAAAATGTATATATAAAAAAATTATATAAATAAATTATCTAAAAATTATTACGTAAAAAATTCAATTATTAACAAATGTCTAAAAAAATTTTGTATATACAACAAATTTACAATTACTTGTAAGTTATTAAAAATACGTATTGATTATTTTCGTTTAAGATATTATAACTAAAACACTTGGAGTTCTTTGACACGAGAGAAAAATAAACAAAAATATTGTTTACTGAAAATTACATAAAACTTGCGGAATGTCGTAATTATGGTTTTTCCCTCTCTTGCTTTCAGAGGCTTTTACCCCTTTACTCCTTACCAATTCGAACACAGCCTTTTTTATGGTAGATTTCTCTCTCGAACTAAATTATAACTAATATTTTATTTTGAAAGTTTCTAGTATAAAAAATAAATGAGTAGGTTGAATTGCCACCCAGTGGGCAAAAAATCGTTAAAAAATCACTGCGATGAAGAGCATTTTTATAGAATTAGTGTGTATACGTCTATGGAAATGCGCTCCTTCTTAGTGATTATATCCCACTGACAAACTTGTTGAAAAATCTCTGCGAAGGAGTGCATTTCTATTGAAATATACACACTACTTCAATAAAAATGTTCTTCATCGCAGTGACTTTTGACAATTTTGCCCACTGGGTGACTCTTCTCACTAGATGATTGGGATTATATTCTCCTAACGTAGTACCTCTAGATGATTAGGATTATATTCTCCTAACGTAGTAGCTCTAGATGAATAGGATTATACTCTCCTAACGTAGTACCTCTAGATGATTAGGATTATATTCTCCTAACGTAGTACCTCTAGATGATTAGGATTATATTCTCCTAACGTAGTACCTCTAGATGATTAGGATTATACTCTCCTTAACGTAGTAGCTCTAGATGATTAGGATTATATTCTCCTATCGCATAACCTCTAGATGATTAGGATTATATTCTCCTATCGTATTACCTCTAGGTAACCATTGTTGACCGTTGGGCCATGGTTACCTTCTAACACACGATACACCGGCTCATTTTCATCATATCCTTTATTATAGTTGCAAGTTAACTGCAGAACTGCCGGCTCACTGGCGGAGGCGTAATGTCGATTCACATCTGAAGCATCGATATAACCAGCATCTAATTCAGGACTTAAATACTCGTTTTCTTTCGCGCGATGGTTTACTCGAGAATCAGGCGAGGTATAACCGGCGGTTTTCGGTAAAAGCGGTTTGGCGGTGCTGCACAGTGGTTGATAAGCGGCTTCTTGGATCGCGCTTAGGTCTTGATATTCTTGAACCTTATTGTCCTTCTTCGTCTGAAACAGAAACGTGGATGCTGATCTATCACCATAGAAACACAGGAACACACAGGAACCTTCTAGATTTTCCCTGGAGAACCTTAGAAACATTGTTCCGAAGCTACAATGCTTCAAGGAGAAACATTCGTTGAAAAGTCACCTCGAAAGGAGTATAATTCTACAGAAAGGCACAAGGTTTACACCATGAAGTTTTGATGGCCTCAAATTGGCAGTTAAACAGTATTCTAGTTCCCCCTGATTTTATTATCTCCATAATACACAACTACCATCATGCAATGCGATAATTACTTGTTGTGAGATTTGAATAAACGATCCTTATTGTCCATCGAGATCAGATTTGTCAGTCAAACACTTTTATTTTTCCATTGAGATACTTTTAATGATCATATCACGTTGTATTCTGGTAGTTGTGTGAAGCATTAAGGAGATAATCGAATAAGGGAAAGTGCCAATGAAGACATGGTTATAAGAAGAAATCAAGTGCGCAAAATGGTCATTGTGGTGAACAGCATTTTCACTGAAATGATGCGTATCTTTGCGTGTCTTGCTATAGAAATGCTCTCATTCGCAGTGACTTTCAACAAATTTATCTACTTTTAGCAACCGAACCGGACACTACTTCACAATCAGAAAAAAATATTCCTGGTCTATTAGAGTCTATTAGAATAGCGCGATCGGGTTGAAAAGGTTCGGAGGGAAAAATAGCCCATTAAAAAGCCGCAGCTATTGCAAAAAATGGTGGCAGAATATTTTGAAATTGACCATTACCGGATTGTTATTATCTCCTTAATACTGAACACAACTAACATAATTACAGAAAAATTAACTTTGTAATTAACTGCTTTGGGATTATTATAACCACTGTTCTAAATAGATGTGAGAAAATCTGCTTTGCTCGCGAAACCCTTATATTTTTCCATGGAGGCCTATTTAATGATTTTCTCTCAGTGAAATGTGGTAGTTGTTGTATTATGTATTAAGGAGATAATATAGATTAAGGAGATAATAACATAACACACGGCGGTTTACCTTCTCCAGTTTTTCTTGCTTGTGTTTTTTATTCGGCCTGAACGGACCTGAAACAAGATGGAGAATTTAAAATTTGAGAATTTGAAGATAAACCTTTACCACAATCAGCGATAGAATCATTTCAATCCATAGGCATTATTCCGAGTTTCCTGTTGTTTTATGTGACTAGTCAATCCGCCTCGTTTCCACACTATTATTCATTGTTCTACTGAATGTATCATTTTATTACTTTTTTATTTTATGACTTACGACCTCTACTATTCCAACTTGACCTATGTTATTCAAACTTGACGTATTCTGTTTCAACTGTGGAAAAAAAATTAAAACCAATTTCGATAGCGAAAACGAAGCAGGTTGAGGTCATCCCTAACTGCGCAAATTTGTTAAAAATCACTGCGAAGGAGTGTATTTCTAAAGAAATATACACACTATTTCAATAAAAATGCTCTTCGTCGCAGTGATTTTTTTTGCACTAGACTCCAGGATAAACGAATCACAGGACATTCGAATGAGAAGGAATGTTATTTATCATGCCAACTGATGAACAAGAGATGGAATGTGCATCCGTATTAGGATAACTTTGTTTTACACCCAGTGGACAAAATCGTCATAAAGTCATTGCGATGAAGAGCATTTTTATTGTAATAGTGTGTATATTTCTATAGAAATGCACTCCTTCGCAGTGATTATCAACAAATTTTTCCACTGGGCAATAGCAATGATTTGACGTCAATGTAACAGGCTAAGGTCTATTCCATCACGTCATGTGGTCTTATAAGCCATGCAAAACTGAACTCAGAGAAAATATGGTGAGTTCAGCTCAGCACGGCACAGCTCATAAAAAAAGACCTAGCTTCTCAAAAAACACACTGCAAGAAAATGTTTTCGTCAACACTGACAACACTTATGTTGTCACAAATGAAAACAGATTCCATCAAGTATGTAGTAGGAGCTTTTAAAATTCGTGACGTTCCAAAGAGATTTGGATAACAAACCATAAAACGTTATGTAAATAACAATAACAGTTGTTAAAGTAACGTTATATTGACATAAGACTAGCATTAGTCTTATGTCAATATAACGTTACTTTAACAACTGTATAATTATTGTAACGTTTTACGGTTTGCTGTCAAAGTTTCTTGGAGTGTCACATTTAAAGAATTTGGAACACGTGCTAAAGTTATACACATGCGCAAACAGGCTTTGCATAAACTAGGAAACAACAGAGAAATTATCAATTCTAACAGGACCATATACCGACCGAACATTTCCCCAACCGGCTATTTACCCGACCGCCAACAAACCCCAACCCTAAATCCAACCTTAACCCAAACCAACCCTAATACTTACGCCAACCCTCACCCGAAGCCTACTCTTATTATTGGTCGTCGGGTTAACGGCCGGTCGGATAAATGGCCGGTCGGATAAACGGCCGGTCGGATAAATGGCCGATCGGATTAACGGCCGGTCGGATAAATGGTCGGTCGGGTAAACGGCCGGTCGGGTAAATGCCCGGATACCGAATTTTTCTGCAATGTAAATGGTACCTGCATTACGAACTATTGTTGAAACATCTTGACCATGAAATATCGCCTGAATGAAAAATCAATAAAGATATAGTTCAGCTGTTTCAAATTTATTATAGGAAATTTGATAATAATTCGCAGATGATAATTCATACCTGGACATTTTCGCGCTTATCTCTACAAAATAAAAACGATTATTATTAGTCCGACAGTTATTGTAAACCCAATATGGAAAACATTAAAGGATAATGATAATAATAATCGGAGTTTACATTTAGGTAGTGCTAACGATCATTCCCACTGGGCAAAATCGTTGAAAAATCACTGCAATGGAGTGCATTACAAGAGAAATACGCACATTATCTCAATAAAAATACCCTTCATCGCGGTGACTTTTTTTGACGATTTTGGCCACTGGGTTACTTGCTTGCAGTCAAAGCTTTGTAACTTGTGCCAGGGTAGGGATGAGGGAGCAAAATGTTGATGTAATGCCTCGTTTTTACAAACCAAAATAAGAGAGTTTCCAGCGTACAGCTAGTAGTATGGCGAGACAAAAACATTGGAAATGGAACACACATACCTTCTTTTTCTCCAGAAACAAAAATACAATAACACACCAACCAACAACACAAACAGTAGAATGGCGATCGCTACCGATACTATCACAGCTATGCTGGTTCCCTTCCTAGCATGTGGTTGTGTCACAGCTGTCCTGTTTGTTTTCGTTGTGTGTGGTTGTGTCTATGACAACAACATGAGATGATAACACAACGAACAACCAAAAATAAAACTTGCCTGTTCGTATATCCTTCGAAATTCAAATTAGTGATAACCAGTTCAACAACTGAAAAATCTACAAAAATTCAATCATTCATCCCAACGTATTACTACTTTATCAAACTGACTTCAAATTGTTTATCTGTGAGAGTTCGACCAAAGTATTCACATACATAAGACAATTAGGAAAAGACATTCACACACAAGCCACACAATTGATGGTCAAGTAATGGAGTGCTCACCATCAGAGCAGGAGGGTGACAAAGTCAAGCAGCAATAATATTACAGTGCAGAACAATACTTAACAGTAAGGTAATATAACGTTTTAAATACCTGGAGCGTAGCAGATATGTAGAAGTTGGAAAATATAAAACGAAAAAGCTCACTTACTGTTACTGAAGGGTCGGTTGTAACATTGCTTCGATCTGAACAGAAGACATTGGCAGATCATGGGGATGAATGCAATTATGGTGACAAATGAAGAAAGAAGGCACTTACAGATTTTTATTCCTTCGATTTTGAAAAGCAAGCAAGAATCTATTCCCTCACATTTGATATTTAATTTCACTATGTTGCCACGGTAACTGTCTAGCTGTGTACCGGTTGCCTATGATGCATAAAAATAAATAAACAAAAATAAATAAACAAAGATGAACGTTTTAATTGTCTGTTTGATCACAGCAAGTAATTCTGAAAAATTGCCAAACACTGGCTGAGGGTATCAATCAATTGTAGAATTAAAATGATTTTCATCTGCAATAACGTTTTGTCACTCTCATTCAGAGACACATGTTCTAAGATCTAGCGTTGTTTTGTTAGCATGAGTGATCAGCTAAATTGGGAAATTCTGGTTACTTAGGTAAATTTGCTAAATTAGGTATCTGCAAAGGAGCACATCTCTCAAGAAATCTACTATTAAAATGCTCTTCGTTACAATGACTTTGAGAATTTTGAGAATCTTGAACATGCAGGAACAGTACAAAGGAAAACAAATAAAAACTTTACAAAAAGTTGATTGGTGTCAAGGACACCTTTCCGAATTTCAAAGTCTTTTCCACTGTGCTCGATCCAATTTCCAGTATTCCAATAAAAAATATTTGCCACCAAGCAGTTCGATGTAATCGCACCATACTCTTTTCCCACCAAAACCCCAAAAACGCTCTGCATATTCAATTCGATCTCGGGTATTAAAGGAATAGGGTCTGGTGGATTATAGCGTTGGAGAAACATAGAACAACCTAAAAAATGTGTGACATAATCATTGTTGTTTTCCAAAAGTTACTGTTTCAATAACTTGAGGATGTCTTTTTAGTGTTTTGATCATTAATGCCATTGCATTGCTAAAAGTGACTCTCATTAATCTGCATCAGTATGACAAGTAATCTTTTTTAATGGAAAACAAACAAACACAATCAAAAGATTATCTCCTACCTGCATATTTTTCAATGCAATTGCCCATTCCTTTCCCAACATCTTGCAGCATTACTGTTCCATTATTTCTACATTTGCAGCGTAAACAACAATCGTAACTTTTTCCAAAGCAGGCTGCGTTATGGTCAGGGCATCTTATACATTTCCATTTATTTTCAATAAATTTGTAAAACACATCTCCATTTGTACGCTCAATGGTATACTTTTTGTATAGCGAGAAAACACATCGGCCTGACCAATGACTCCAAAATACGAATAATAATAGAGTTATGCTCATTTGAGTTTTGTGATTCTAAAGAGAAACAGCCTTATTAGAAAAATATGGGAGGCATTCAGGCCTTCAGCATGTACAACTAAAACATTTAATCTGCTTAGAACAAAACCAATTTTTACACAAGACCTTTGTTCATGTTTAAATACACTTTTAGCAAACCATTGTACGTGCTACATGTAGCACTTCCAGATATCAATATTGTCAGAAATCTCCAGTGAAACATACACAGAACAATAGAGAACGAAACTTTCTAGATTAAAGAATGCATAAAGCAGGAGTCGAAAATTTCATCTTTGAACCACGTTTTACGAATTAATTAGAAAATTAAATTAATTAGAAAATTAGATTTTCTTGGAGTGTTTTGGCTGATTCTTAAATACAATTTTCAAGCCATGGCAAGCAATTTTTGATGAGCACATCAGTTTTACTAACGTTTTGACAATTCAAAATGACCATAGGATAATTCCAATTGCTATAGTTACCCTAATTTACAGAAATACCTCACCAATATCCTGGACTTTCTGAATCATTATGCTCAAAATAGTAAACACATTTTATGCAAAGACATTTTCATAGCTGTGTTGCCTGAATACCAATATTTATTTTAACTATTCGCAAACAGCTAGCTATACAAAAATAGAGACTGTTCATAAATAATGTACATTTTGGAAACCACAACAAGATGAGTATACTATAGAAACATAAATAATTTAATTTGGAATCATAGGAGGAACAAATTAATTTATTTATTCATGTTTTTTCCACAAAACATATCACAATGTGGAAACATTTTGAAGATTTATAGTATGCAATTATTTGCTATAATTTTAAGGACTGGCTGGCATTACATGAGAATACAGAAAAAACAGTAAAAACAGATCGCATCGCAATGAAAAGCAGTCACGAGAAGATAATAATAACAACTGCAGTTTCTGTCGCCATTTGCCTTTCCTTGCTTTTCAATTTTCTACGGATATACTGTATAAAAAAACAACGTATAACCGCTCAAGGTATTCTGTTTACAAACATGAGCATAACACACCTGCTGTACGCCTGCACCGGAGCTTTGTTTTATGTTACTGAAGTTTACTCATGGCAAGCTGATACCGTGTATTATGATGTGATATCAGCCTGTCACGGAAGTATTGATATCATATTGCATCTTGCAGTTGCTACAGCAGCAATCCAGCAAATAATCGGAAATGTATTATCCAACCATTTTCAATGGAATGAAAAATTACAAGTGTGTATAACATTTACATGGATATTTGGCTTGACTTGTTTTGTGCCATTATACGTTACTGTGGTCAAGAATAGAGAGGTGTACAGGCACATATTACTAGCCTTCGATTGGATTTCTTTAATACTGATTACTGGACGATTTATTACACTTCTATGTTGGAAACCTAACGTACCCAAACCATCAACAAAAAAAGAAAAACAGAAAAAACGCTCGAATACAAGAACCATATTTGCGGTGGTCCTACTAATATTCACTTTCTGCTATATCATCCCACATATTCTTTATTATCTTGTTGAATGTAAATCAACGAAGTGGACATTGCTGCTTTTATTGTGGTTTGTAAATGGCTTCCTTGATCCACTTATGACAATCGTAATGGATAATAAGAACAGACGGCTTGTCTTTTCCCTCATTAAATGCCAACAACCCTCAGATGACAAGTCAACAGATATGTATACATCTTTTCCTAAAACAAAAATTAGAAATCAGCAAGTGGCACTGAAATCCTTCAATAAAATTGATGGCTAAACATTAATGTTTATTAAATTTGTTACTTAAAGTTATATAGATTTTGATTTTGTTTTAGTTATCAATACAGGTTAAATTTCGATGACATTATTGTTATAATTAAATAATTATTATTTGTATTTCTGTAATATTGTAATTTCATGACAAATGCGAGATGCTATTGTACTGCTTTAAAATGCAGAAGTGAAAAGTCGAATTTTACTTGGAGTTAAACATCTAATTTCAACTTCCTTTTGGAGTTTCCTATTTATATTTTCCAGAGCTCTCTCTGTTTTTCCTAAGCCGGGGGTTGGACCAGGCAAGATACTTGGACCAGTAACCGGAAAAGAAGATGAATAGCTTAATTTGTGAAGAGAAACATGGTTTCAGACTACCCACAATCCTTTTCTTTTTTAATTAAGCTTAGAATTAATATGAAATCATCTTCTTATGCTTTACTTTTGCAAAAAATTCAGGCAGTTCCATGGATGAGACCAAAAATGGTCTAACAGTTTGTAATCTCAGACGCGCAGGACACAAGTGTTTATGTTACTGCCGCTGGCCAAACTTATGGCGACACAGAAACATTGACAGTATTGTTTCCCTTATGGTTTTGACGCGTCTTCACATAGAATGACGGCTACAAATAAAATACAAGTACATATTTAACTAGAGTGAAATAACACAAGAAATATACAAGAACTAAACCAATAAATGTAGACATAAACCAAGCAAAAGATTTACAAAATCACAATCATAAATCACAATCATAAACACTAAAACACTGTCGGCGAACACATAAACACTTGCACAGGCAGCTTACTGTAACATACTGACGGACACAGGAGTTCACCAACACTTATAACATTCAAATCATCCGATACAAACTCTCGCGAGACAAACGATTAACAACGAAATAATAGACCAAATTATAAAACGTTTACAAGACAATATGCAAATTAATACACATGAGACATACACGCTTAACAATACCACTAAATAATACAGGAACTCATGATAATATATACAATGCATACAATGCTATAATCATTTAACTACTATAAAACAAACAAAACATAATTAACGTCAACCTATATTACAACACAAAGAAAGCTACTGCCACACGGCAGTAACAGTTTAAACTAATTGAGTATGTTCAAACTAAACAAAAATACCAAAAATAGGACTGAAAATTTTACATTGAAACCGTTTTGAAAATAAATTACAACATAAATATTGAAGTGAACATAAATATTATCATTAACTCACCAGCTTGCCATGTAAAAACTGATGTGGGCCTGGATGTTGTTGAATTGAATGAGTATTTTAAAAGGAAAATGAACAACTATTCGATAAGCTTTCCTGTTCTCACAGAGGTTCATGTGAAGTAAAAAAAATTGTGAAAAACAACTGTAAGGTAATTAACATAAAGTAATTAACACATGTAATTCCCTAATGATAGTACAGTAGCAACAATAGAACATCACACATACAGAGAATTTTGGTCTGAGATTTTTTTTTTTTTAAATCACTCGGCCCACTCAAGGCCGAACCCACTACAAGGCTGCATATTCCAGATGTTCATCCTAGCATTAATCTCCCCGACTAGCCTTCATTTTCCCCGAAATACATCAGGGAATCGAGTTAGTTGCAGTACCTCCAGGAGTCATGACTTTTTCAACACCCGACCTCAGCGGGGGTTTGAACCCCCAATATTGGGTTCCCAAGCTCAACACTTTAACCACTAAGCCACTACTGCTTTAGCAAGCTATAACTTTTTACACATATATCAGATTTCAGCGATTTTTTCACCACTCGATAGGATTTTTTTCAAGGATTTTAGAAACCTATATTTTAAATAATTTAGTCAAAAACCTTCAGAGTAAATAGGATTTCTTTAAACTGTCACGGTCATTAACTCCTTAATTTTCTTAAAAAGATGTAATAATGGTGCCATCTTGGATTTTAACAAATTAGTTTGGTGCTCAAGTATTTCCTTCTTTTTTTTTTCTACGCTCCAAGTAACCCCAGGTAGTGGTTACTTGAGAAATAAGGAAGCATTTGGCAGTCCAAGTTCCCCCAAGCCGTGTTAACTTGGAACATCCAAGTTGTTTTAAAAGATATAATATGGGTTTCTGACTGAATTTTGTTCTGTCTGAAGTCCAATTTCTATTTGATGTCTTACTTCTACATCAACCCAGTGGGCAAAATAATCTAAAAGACACTGCTATAAAGAGCATTTTTATTGAAATAGATTGTAATTTCTAAAGAAATGACTCCTTCACAGTGTTTTTTCAACAAATTTCCCTGTTGCATATACATCTCCAGAGAGAAGTAAAATATATTTCCATATACACACTGAAATAAATACAATTTGATTAAGTTAAAAATTTTAAAAATAATCTAAGGTTAAAACTAAAAAAGTGGTTAACCATCCAAAAAGGAGGGGATAGGGTTCCACAAGTTAATATCGAAAATGAGTGAAAGCACTAAAACAGTTGTGGGGTGCATGTGAAGACTTAGGGTTTGACAGGATAGAGTGGATGTTCGCATTTATGACTAAATAAATAAACAAAAAAAACCCCAAAAAACACACACAAACTTTATATTCCGGCATCTACACACGCAAGGTCAAAATCATTGACCACCTCTGTGTTGAATTTGATGTTCAATGTTCTGGAATCTCTAAAGCAAAGCAGTGCTGATTTCATTATAATGAAGGATAGCTTGCATCTCATGTAGCCCATTATCTTGTCATATTGTTCACCAGATTTTTGTGAAATTTTCTCTGCAAGAAATTATGATAATCGAACACTCTTCGCTCATTCCCCCGTTTATGGAAAAAACGAGTGGGGTGAATGTACATGTTCATTGTCTAATACACGCTGATTGTACCTACGTTTCTTTCCTGCTTCGTGCTTCTTATTATCTTTTCGATTGGTGTTTCAATTTGCCATGAGGTATTTACATTGGTCAAACGTACATCGAAATATGCAGACTGTCCTGGACGCCTGGCTCTTACATCTAGCCTTGCTTCATCGTTGCTGACTGGTGTAAGCTTGGCTTGATTTCCACAACATTACGAACTTTTTGCAATAAAACGGCCTCAAAATCATGTATGTTGTTATGGCGTATTGTCACAAAACCACCTTTCTTACAGCACATGGCATGGGTGGCATTAAAATCTTCGCCACATGGACATTTTGATGGAAGATTTATATATCTCGCCATATACATCTCAATATAAACCATATACATCTCCATGAAGTTTTTCAACACTTTATGGTCAAAATACCACACAAAAATTCAATTATAGAAGTTCACATGAATTAGTTTGACTAATCTGTTTGATCCATTGCACAGATTCATCAGGTCAAGATTAAACTTCGATGCTAGTCATATATACTACGGATAAATTGAATGAAAAAAACCCCCATTAACCCAATGAAACAATGCTATATATCTAAAATGGATCAGATTACATTAAATTATATATTATTTTCAAATTCAAACAACATACCATGTTTGAAATGTCACAATTCAACCAGCCATCTGATCTTGTTTCCTCAAATTCATTGAAGTGTTGTAGTTTTACTTTGTTGACTGAGAAGGAAAAAGTTGTCTGGACAGTAAGTTCTTCTCTTTTCTTAAATTATAATCTGTTCACATAAGATACCATTATTATTATTGCATATATACAATTTTTCATAACATCACCAAATGAGTGTGTTTACTTGGCAACAAATCAAATCAGTTTGAGATATAAACAATGAGCAGAAAAATCATTATAAACCTACTAACCAATGTTTTCCCATTCCTGTTTAAATGTATCGACTGTATAGAATTTTTTAATTGTATTGAACTCAAATCTTTGAATTTGGTTATAGCTTGAACTGATGCGAAAACTTTTCACATTTTGTTGTTTCATCATAACAAAATGTATTCTACATGCAATGTACACATATTACTTAACTTTTGCTGATTTTTGAGTTCATTCAGCTCTCAACATATTCAAAGAAAAAGATATAACTAGTTTACAACAAAATTTGTATTATACTTAAAATGTCATAATTCCTCGAAGATGAAGCTAGGCACTTATATCAATACCAAAACTTATACCTACAATTAAGTGCCTGCAGAGTTGTGTTTATTAGGCTATAACTTTATCTATGTAGAATGAACCTCAACAAGATAGATAAACAATTAACATAAAATCAAAGAGATAATTACTATTACATATATATACTCAGGGCCTATTTTAGAATTGAAAGGCAGCGTCCGGTGGAAGGAAAAAGGGCACACGCTTGCGTGTGGCCTTTAGCCTGGAGCCTCCAACAGGTGGGGGTTTTGGGGGGCGCTGTAAGCCCCCCATATGGGGGTTCTAGGGGGCGAAGCCCCCTAAGATTCTTTGCTATTTTGACTATCCAGAATAGCTAAAACATGTCTAAAATTGACCAATACATAACGTCGCTGTATGGCATATGTTCGTTAAAACACACCAAGTTTCTTTTTATCTGGGAGCATACAGTACAGAGCATTAAGTGTCAAATTATTGAACGCAAGTAGATGCAACCCATCTACACATGACTTTTGTACAAACGCACCATACCGGCGAAGGGTTAAACTAAACGGCGATGTTGACTTTCGTTAATGTATGATACATGACGTTTTTACATTATTTTATTTACTCAATCTCGTCACCAGACCGTATGTAAGAAATTTTTCTAGGACGGAGATTTTGAACTAATCAAATTTCGATTTAATTATAAAGCTTTCTTGTTGTTTTTTTCATTGGAAATTTTCATTTCGGAAGAGGATGACACAAATTAACGTTACGGTAAAACAATGTTAACGAGTATATAAACTACTACAATCATATCAAATGATATATTATATCGTCATAATAAAAGGAGAAGAGTTTTCAAAAATTGTAGCGCGACTACTTATAGTTCAACATGCGCACGTTTCATTTCCCACCTGCCAAAAATTTCTTCAAAGTCAGCAAAAAATTTATCATTACTCTCTGGTGTAGTCTCAAGTTCAGTGTCTAATGATTGAGATGTAGAAGAAGATTCGGCGACACTTGCTGGTCTAAAACAGAAAAATAAAATACTTGTACTTAGAGGAATTAATAATAAATTTGGTTATGATTCCTTCTCAACAGTTTAAAAGATTAACCTTTTACCTGTTTAATACAAAAAATGATGATATCGAAGAACACCCCTTCGCAGCTTCCTTTTTCTTCTTCTCCTTCTCCCTCGCCGTACGCTCTTGAGTAGGCATGATGAAAAATAATTACGGTAACGAATTTATATGAATGATTGAATATTATTATTATGAATTTAAAATTTAACGATGCAAGTAACGATGGTAGAATATAAACAACTGCAAACTTATTTTTCGTATCACGAACAAAGGTGAAATCTGTTCGATTTTTACCTCATGTGAGTAGTTGCCATAGAAACTATGACATCGAATATACATTGATACAATACATCATTGTATTGCGCTAAAAAAGTCATTAATTATTCATCATATCATGTCTGTCATTTAAAAAGGAAGAAAAAAAATACGCACATGTTCGTAACTTGTTATGAATGGATTCGTTTTAAAACAAAATACAGCAACATCTTCTAAAAAATCACGACCATCTGTTCTGCATTTTACATAACGGCACAAGAACAGCTTGTTTTTGTTTTATCGTGAGTGCGGTGTATGAGGGCAACAAAATCTGAATGCAAACTACTAGAATAATGGCTTAAGCTAAAAGGGGCATTCTGCAGCCTTAAAAGGGCACTTTTTACAACTTGAAAGGCTCAATACAGCCTCATGACCCCCCCTTAAGGTAGCGTTTTTAAACGATTTAGATGAAACTGAAATCTTCAAAAAAATTGTTTTTTCGGAAAGAGGCGGCAGCGTCCGGTAGTCGGACGCACTTTTCTTCTAAAATAGGGCCTGATACTATTCCTATTAACAGGAAAAAAGATCATGTGCATGATAGAAGCAGTGTCTGACCTTAGCGGTATTCCGACTGTCTGAGACAGTAAAAAATTGATTCGGGACACCAATATTTTTGAAAACCAGTGTTGTGGTGGCCCAACTGGATAGGCGAAAAAAAGTGTATAAATTGTAAATATGATTTAAAAATTTCCATTATATATATACAAGAGATTTGGGTTTTATAATGTTTGTCTTTGCAATTTCAGCCTTTTTTCTATTTTGTAAGCATTTCTAAGTGTGTCCAAATGAAATTGTAGAATGTTATTGAACTATTAAAATTTCCTTCAGGCCACAAAAAAATTTTAAACTAATGATGTCGATGATCTGGCATGACACCCAGATAAAATCTTAAGATTAGACACTGTAGAAGGCAATCATTCATGATAAAAATCGAATTCTTGAAAGTCTGAAATACCAGCTTTATAGAATTAATTCAAAATTCTAAGGAGGATCGATTTATCTCTAAACTCATAAGGCTGACAATGAAGCTCTATAAACAAAAATTCAAGACCTCTGAATATGACGTGATTATGTTGAAATGGAGGTTACCTTATTACATGAAAATAAGTAGGCAAGTATTTAACGGCCTTGAAATTAACACGACATGAAATTAACACGAATGGCCAGGTGTAAACTTTAGAGTGAGTGGTAATTAACACGAATAACACCTTTTAAGAATTCAAATGGTACATAATTAACACGATTTTGTCAAAAAGATACTCTTTGCTTTCCAATTTTTAAAACAATATCATCTGAGTTAGTTTTCTTTTGCTCTTGTAGCGATTTTCTGTAGGCTTTTACCCATGGTCGCACAGTGCCTTCGGTCAGAGAAGGAAATTGTTTACGATATTTTCTAACTGCAGCAGTAGCTCCAAACATCATTGCAGATTTTGCAATCTCTCGTTTTTCAATTTCTTTGTAGGTTGTTCTTTTACCAGATTTTCGTTCAACAACTTGCAAACTTTCTTTAACTTTTAAAAGTTCCTTGTTAGAAATGCTTGATGGTAGGTTTTGGCCACTCTCCATCGATTTAATGGCACTTGCAGCACTTGCCACATCACTGCTATTGGCACTTTTAAAATAATTCAGCAGTGACATTTTGAACTGTTAGCTACCCAACGCTCAAAATGAAATTGTAAACAAAGCTACGATTCTAAAATCGAACACAAAACGTTCGAATTTGCATTCGACGATTGGAACGTTTCCAAGTTCAAACTTTTAAGGCTTTGAAAACATTGCATTGCACTTTGCAAAACAAAACATAAAAAACGCAAAAGAATTGACGCAGTCTTGTCAATGTTTTCGTTTGCTGGTTTCGTAAGTTTTTCGTTGAATAAGATGGCAAACCACTTCGAGTTTTACTCAGGGTTAAGAGGATATCATGTTTACAAGAACAGTGTTAATTGGAAACCTTATGAAAAAGAGAAGGTGACGCTCAAAAGAGAGGAAAACAATGAACACGATAAATTTGCAGTAGCTGGTAGAGTTACAATGAGAGGAAGATTTGGCTGGATAATTGTTGGTCATATACCGAGGGAACTATCACGATATGTATGGTACTCGATCTTGGAAGGAGCCAAGTATGAGGTAGAGGTTTCCAAAAAAGAACCCATAGCCTCCCCCTTGCTACAAGGTGGGTTGGAGATTCCAATTAAAGTATCGGTCACTTGGGATAGCCCAGAAAACCTATCAGTTTTAATGGAAAAGGTAAAAGATGTACAGTATCCCATAGCTGGAGCTTACATAGACAATTCAAAAGAAATACTAAAGGAATTAGTAGGTGATGAAATGGAAAACAGTGACTGTGAGATAGACGATGGAGAGAGCGAAATCGAATTGATTGACGAATAACGGCGTTTTTAGGAACACAATGAAACAAGAACAATATTGTAGTTACTAATATAAAGCAAGAAAGATAATTATGAATTTGCCATAAAATATCATTTCCGGTTCAATCTAAGGGTGATTTTGAAAATTAACGCTGGGAATAAATTAAGGGAGGTTTTTTAAACATATCCATTAATTAACGGAGGGTAAATTTACACGAGTCAAAAATTAACGGGGTTTTTATTAACACGAAAATTTTCCATTCGTGTTAATTACATGTCTCGTAATATTCGTGTAATAAGGTAGTTATAAATATTCCAGATAGTTTCACTTATATATTGTTGTCTGATTTATCAATTGTAAGATTTACGCAATTTTCATTAGAAAAAAAATTTTCGAAAGAATTGTTTACTTCAGGGCATTTGTTTAGGCCGTATGTAAATGAGATTTTTTGTGCCTAACACAAAAGGACCAGGTAAAAAATTTTACTCCTTCAATGACATGCACTTTAGATGAAAATGGAATTATAAGTGTCATACACCAATGATTAATCTTCATTGTTATCATGCAACAACAGCAGCCACAAATATCAACTTTCCCTCCCCATCTACATCACATCAATCAGCACATCAACCAACAGATGCCCATTCCAAGTCATCATCTATGAACAAGTTTGCATTTCTTAATATTGAGGGACTTCAATCAATGACAGTTGACTCATCACTTCCTTTTATAACTGATATCCTACACGAAAACAACCTCATTTTCATCGTTCTGTCAGAGACTTGGCTTAGAGAGCACACTGATGCTGAATTAAAGATTGGAGGATATAAATTGTTTCGTGGGAATCGTAATCGCATACACCATAATCGTGGAAGGTTGAGTGGTGGAGTTGCTGTATACTTACGCGAAGACATTGCTTTAAATTTCAAGATTTTACTGAATTTCTCAAATGGTGTAAATGAGGCTTTGGTCCTGTACTCTAAATTAGACAACATAATAATTGGAGCAGTTTACCGCCAGCCACACAATCCCATACACCCATCAACAAACATTGAGTTTGTCGAAATGTTGACAAAAATACAATCCTCAATTGATAGGATCATTGATGGTAGCACCCCAGATGTTTTTATTTGTGGAGACTTCAACTTGCCAAAACTTGTAAAGTTAGCAGGAAATTGCGACAAAGCAACTACTACTATGGACAATACTATCAATGACTTTATGACTATTCTTCAACTCAGCCAAATGATATTATGAACCCACTCACGAAAACGGAAATGTGTTGGACCTACTTCTTACCAACAACTTGCCCCTAATACACAGTTCAACATCCGTTCCAACAACTTTTTCAGACCATTTTATTGTGTATGTTAATTGTCATCTGTACGGACCTACCAGCTCAATATAAATGATGACAAACAAGAAAACAACATCTTCGACAGAATACAATTTTTATGAAAAAATAAACTGGTTCCTTGTCAATGAATCATTTAACAACATTGACTGGGAATCTCAATTTCAAAACTTAAATTCTGATGAGTCTTTTCAATATGTGACAACCTACTAAAAGACTATGTTCCATCACGAAAAAAGAACAACAAAACCATCCAAATTCCACGTGACAGAAAGATTTTGATGCGTAACAGGAAGAAACTCACAAAAAAAATCTACACATTCCAACAAGCAAAAAGAAAAAATCAAGCAAAAACTTTTTATCATTGAAAAGAAGCTTCAAGAATCCTACCATGATGAACGAAATTGTTCAGAGATGAAGGCTATTGAATCAATAAAAATCAATCCAAAATATTTCTTTTCCTATGCGAAAAAATTCTCAAACGTTAAAGCAAAAGTGGGCCCACTGCTCAACCCAAAGACCAACAAACTAACAAATGACAATAAAGAAATGGCGGAGTTATTACAGATGCAATACAAAGCAGTCTTCAGTGACCCCCTCGATGAATACGAACAAATGAGAAAATAGCCAAATATTTAAAAGATTTCAGACTTTGATTTCTCAATTGATGATGTCGAGAAAGAAATTGATACTCTGAAGTACAATTCAGCTGCTGGGCCTGATGGTGTGCCTGCTGTGTTTCTTAAAGAATGCAAGTTCACCATCTCGAGACCCATTAACCTGTTGCAAAGAAAATTTTTGGATGAAGAAACAACTCCAGAGATTCTCAAAACAAGCATCATTTCCCCAATCTTCAAAAAAAGCAATCAAGGAGATCCAGCCAACTACCGTCCAGTTTTACTAACGTCACATGTGATAAAACTTTTTGAAAAGATTGTGAGGAGGAAATTAATAGACCACCTTGAAGAAAATAACCTTTTCAACCAGAATCAGCACGGTTTCAGAGCAGGAAGTTCCTGTTTGAGCCAATTACTTTCCCACATGGACACTGTTTTCTCCCTATTGGAAGATGGCTACAATGTTGATACAATCTACCTGGACTTCAGCAAGGCCTTTGATAAGGTCGACCACACCATCCTGCTGAGGAAACTAGAAAGCCTTGGAATCAATGGTAAACTGTTAAGTTGGATCAAATCGTTTCTCACCAACAGAACTCAGCATGTGTCAGTCAACAGTCACCTCTCTGATCCAAGGGAAGTTAAATCTGGCGTGCCTCAGGGGTCAGTCCTAGGACCTCTTTTGTTTATCATAATGATTGCAGATATTGATGAGAAAGTTAAATTTGCAATCATCTCCTGTTTTGCAGACGATACTAGGCTGCTAAAGTCCATCAAAACTGTAATGGACAATTTCCAACTCCAACAGGATCTTAACAAGGTCTATGCCTGGACAACTGATAACAATATGAATCTAAATGGTGAAAAGTTTGAACAGTTGTCGTAAAATGCTAAACTTAAAGAAAATTCCATCTATTTTGCAGACAACAACACCATTATCAAAATCCCCAAACATGTCAAAGATTTGGGGTGATCATCACAGATGATGCCAAATTTGAGGAACATATAAATGCTGTAGTAAAGAAATGCTCTGATCTCAGCGCATGGATTCTGCGCACTTTCAAGCCTCAAGAAAAGAATGTGATGTTAACTCTTTGGAAGGCGCTTGTTATTCCGATTCTTGATTATTGCTCCCAATTATGGTCACCAACAAGAAGATCAGATATACAAAAGATTGAGATGGTCCAGTGTGCTTTTGTCAGAAAATCAAGAGCATGCATAATCTATCCTACTGGCAGCAATTGAAATGTCTAAAGCTCTACAGCTTGAAAAGAAGAAGAGAATGTAATATAATAATAATGAATAACTTGAAAATGAAATGAAATTGAAATGAAATATATACTTGTTTACCAAGTAATCTACATCCTGGTCAATTCTAGAAGGTTTGGTGCCCAACTTTCAACACACTGAGGGCAGACAGATGGTTGGTGGTATAAACTACTATACACACCAGAGACTTGGTAGAAACTGTTCTACCAGAGTACCCAAGCTTGGGCCCTACAAAAGTCTGATCGCTTGCAGCTTTGCTTTTCACGGTCCAAAACTCTTCAATGGGCTTCCTAGGAAACTAAGGAATTGTACCAATTGTGCTAAAAACGTCTTCAAAACAAAACTTGATAAATACCTGCATACTGTGCCTGATCACCCTCTTATTCCTGGGTATATATGTGCAGTTCAGGCAAGCTGACTCAAACAGCCTTCCAGATATATGAAGAACTGCATTGGACTCAACGTGTTGGTGTGAGGATTCACAGAAACAATATCAAGTAAAATCAAGTAAAGTAAAGATAATATCATTAAAATAACAATTAAACAGTGTAGAAAGTTCAAGGAAAAATCAATTTGAAATAAATAAATTTGTCAGGGAGATTCCTTATACGGCCCACCACAGAACCAATGAAAACTGTGAGACATTCCTATGAATTAACTAAAAGAAGAAAGCTACATTGGATTGGACACGTTACTAGACATAGTTTAGAATTGAACTTTTAGCCAAAAAAATGATAAGGACGAGCTCCTCCTTATAGGCCACTTATTTTAATACGATTTGCTCATAAACAATAAAATCAAAAAATTATATTGTATTTTCCCTGCTAGCCATCACTTTTTACATGTATGACCTCATTGTAGTGACATTGTGATCACTCACTCTCTTTCGTTCTTGGTCTTTTGTTGAGCATCATCATAAAACACGAATATTTTCGACTAACAACAAGATTCTTTTTGTCAAATATATATCTTTTTTGAGAGAGATAATATCAATGACGAAATATTTGTTATTGACAAATGCATTCCATAATTATGTGTTATGATTTTGTTTACATTTTATTTTGTTTACATAAGGATACATTACCTTAGAGATATTTCGCTTCACAAACCAAAGGTTTTGTTTATTTCGAGCATGCCGTTTTCTCTGAAGCGCCCGTGGGGTTCATTTTGGAGAGGGGCGCTATTTCAAAACATTGAAAAGAAGGAAGTTGTCTAAGGGAAGAAATTTTCGCGGGAAGAAATTTTCGCGGAATTTAATTTCGCGGATTTTGGCCCAATCCGCGAAATTAAATTCCGCGAAATTTGATTTTTTTTTTCTTTTTTTTTTCACTGTCATAGGCTCGATTTGGTAAGTTTTTTGGCTTAAAAAGCCTAAGGAAGTTCAAAAAATGAAGAAAAAACGTACTGTATAGCGGGTGTTCTACTTCACCGGGGCCCCAATTAACAAGAGTATACTGTATTAAAAATAAATGACACATTACTTTTCTATACAACGCGATTATATTTTCTCAAATCTAAAATGTTTACAGATTGAAATGTTTATATTTCTTTCGCTGGCCGAGGGGATTTAGAAAAGAAGCTGCGAATATCTCAAACATGTGCAGCTTCTGATACCTCCGATTTGCTTGTGGAACATTCTTTAGGTCTTTGTTTTCTTTTTCTATTCTCTTGATTCACTGGGAGCGGCAACGAAATGGTGTGATGCAAAAATGAACCTACGTCGGGTTCCGTGTAATGGGCATCAATCATATCTTTAATGAGTTTAATGATTTCTTTATTCTTCAGAGTTAAAGACATGAAAACTGTAACCGAACAAGGTATTTCTAAGCCTCCTTGTATCAAAGGAGATCTTCTATAGCTGGTTGATGTTAGCCGTGCAATAATCTTTGCACCTCGCAACAATAAAAACTTTGTTGGGCGGGAAATCTCAATAGGCAAATGTCCAACTGTTCGAGAATTGCTTCCTCTTCAACATATTTTAATGGCAAAATAATCATAAGGATTATCAGCCTCATGAGCGCAATCGAGCTCTTCGTTTTCGATAGGTTCCCAATATTTTTTGAAATAGTGGTAGCCACGAACTGCTGAGTTGAATTCAAAAATCTTTGCAGTCATCTTTTGTTGATTACTGTACTGTCTGGATTCTTATAAAGAAAGACTTAATTTCTATAAAAAAAACGTGTCAAAAACGTTCGATTGTTCGTTCGAACTCTCCTTCTGGGTGTTTTTTCGCTAACTACTGTTTTTTAATTAGTCTTTTTTTATTGGAGAACAATTTTTTATGTTTGAGAAATTGAAATGTGATACCTTATCGGGGAAAACTTCGTCAGGGAAAATTTTCGTCGGGGAAAATTTTCGTCGGGGAAAATTTTCGTCGGGGAAAAATATTCGTCACTTGCTAAAATTTTCGTCATTTTTCCCCGACGAAAATTTTCACTGGGGTATTTTTCAAACAAGAATTTCATGTTGCATCTATATTTATTTCATTCTTTAACAACATCTAATTCCATATTTTCATAAAACTCTATTTTTTCTTCGCTGGTTTCTTGTTCATTATTATCCGACTGTTCATCCTTGTTTGCACTGGTTATGAATTAGTGCATTAGTGCATGAAAAGTGCATCGATCTTTTTGAACGTATAATCTTCCCGTATTTGAGTCAAAAGAAAAAGGAGCTTCAACACCCTTCAGAGCAGTATTCATGGATACATTTAAGGGTCAGGACAATGATGCCATAAAAGAATTATGTGCAAAAAACAACTGTGAATTGGTTATTGTGCCTCATAATCTTACCAACAAATTCCAGCCACTTGACCTGACTGTCAATCAAAAGGCAAAAAAGTTTATCACCAATATGTTCAACGAATGGTATGCCGAAAAAGTAAGCCAACAGCTGAGGCTTGGTAAAGCTCCAGGTGACGTCAAAGTTAGCTTAAAGCTAAGTGACCTTAAGCCGCTGCATGCAAAGTGGATTGTCGAAATGTACGACTTTTTGAAACAAGAAAAGTCCTCAATCATCAAAGGTTTTGAAAAAGCGGGGATACTGGAGGCAGTCGAATCTGCAAAAGCAGTGTACGCACGATGCGAAAATCCTTTTGACGAAAAAAGAATGTAAATATTATATTTTTTGGGTCATGAAACTGAAAACAAAACTTGCTTTACAATAAGAACGCTTATGGTGTCTTTTAATAATTTTCAAATCCCTCTGACAAACCCTTCAATCCACTTTTGTGACTTTCCATTGAAAAATATCATTGCCAACTTGTTTTTTCTTCAAAAAGTTTAATTTCAAAATAGGGTTATTCGTCGGGGAAAATTTTCGTCGGGGAAAATTATTCGTCGGGAAAAATTTTCGTCAGGGAAAATTTTCGTCGGGGAAAAATATTCGTCACTTGGCCAAAATTTCGTCACTTTTCCCCGACGAAGTTTTCCCCGATAAGGTATCATTCTTTCTTTCTCCGTGTGGCTTTTGAGTGAAAGTAAAGAAAAATGGCAACAAATTCTGAAAAAGGTAAATAAATCTTATTACATACCAGAAATTGATTATTTTTTGTTCCAAGTGCAAGTTTTGTCAATTACTTAAAATGAATATCGTATGGCTATATGTCTAGAGAAAAAGACAACAAAAGGAAAATCATTTGTTTTTTAACATTACCTTTAGAACCTCCCTCGTTCCCGAAACAAAGAGAGAGCGGTCTTGGTGTGGTGGAATACGTAGCAGTAACTAAATCTATCAGCAAGGCAAACCAGCGGAGAGGCCGGTATAACAAATGCAGCTCTTCATGGTCCTGCAGCAGCTGTAAGGAAATTCAAGCCAAAATTTCCCAACTTGAACGAAAGCACAACGAGAACATTTCGAGATCAATATCAAAAGGCTTTAAAGTGTAAAAAAAGCATTTCGCCAGTGAAAAAGCTCTCTATATCGACACGTGGCCGGCCATTATTGTTGGGTAAAGTCATTGATGAAAAGGTGAAAAACTTTTTACTAGCCTTGCGGCATAAAGGTGGCATCGTCAACACTGTAGTTGCATTAGCAGCAGCCAAAGCTCTTATCGCAAATAGTGACGAAGAGCATTTGAAACTGATCGATTTAGACGAGTCATCATGGCCAAAAGGTCTGTTCCAACGAATGGGGTTTAAAAAAAGAGCGGCAACTACCGGGAGACCCGAGATCACGGAAGGAGCTCGTAAGGAAGCCGGATTGATATTCCATTATGAGATCGTTGCTAAGATCGAGAAGCATAAAATACCCGACTCACTAGTGATGAACATCGATCAAACACCTTCAAAGCTAGCACCTGCTTCTAGACACACCCTAGCCGAAAAAAATTCCAAACACGTTAGTATTGCAGGTTCATCGTACAAGCAAGCCATAACAGCCACATTTGAAATTAAATTCCGCGAAAATTTCTTCCCTTAAGGTAGTTAGTGTAGTAACGCATTAATTGAGAGAGAAAAATAAATTTTCGTAAATGACAGGGACCGCGGAGCAGAATATCATTTTCAACTGGATGAAATGAAGGTTGAACTTGTAACAGTTGCTCGAAACAACGCATCTGATTTGCTGAATAATCGCAACATCAGATTGGGGGAAAAGATCTTTCCTACTGAATGTAAAATCGCCAAAATCACTGCAATGAAGAGCATTTTTAATGAAATATGTTAATATTTAGAAACCAGAAGTTTGCTGCAAACAGTTTATTGTTTGACAAAGTTGTTGCTGAATTAAATGGTCGTGCAAAGACCTACAACTGTTCTTTTATAATAAACTCGACTCAAGCTAGAAATAAATTCAAAAAGCTAATCAGTGAGTGCAAAAGTGGTAACGTTTTAGTATGAGAAACCCAACGAAAAAACTTAACTTTTCTCTTCGCCTTCTCTCTCTTCGAATTCGAGAAAGCAGAATTATTTTGTTGTTAAAAACAGCCACCATTTTAAAAAAGTTTGGCGCGATTCAGAACGGCTCGGCTCGGCCCTTATAAAATGGTATGCCGAACCGAGGTGAACCGAGCCGTGCTAAAAAATTTCCGAGTTCGGCTCGGCACGGCACAGCTTATAAAATGGGCCTAAGAGATCGAAACAAAATACAGAAGGTTAATTAAACGCCAAACCAGGGTTACGGCGGCGTCCGTATATCGAAAAGACAAGAAACCCTGGGTACGAGGTTGGTTAAAACGTAGCTCCACTTTAACACATCCCCGGCCAAATCAAACATTAATCATCATCAAGACAGATGACTGACTTAATCAGGAAGCTGCAGTTTAAACGTCAATATCTCGAAAAACTATTACTCCCACTTCGTTTTCAATGATGTTACACGCGTATATGTTATTTGATAACTTTATGGTAATCTACGGTCTCAATACAAAGTAATCAAGTATTTCGTTTCTGAAAAATATGGATTTATGAAACAATCAATTGTGTCTGTGATATGTTTTTCTTGCTTTTTCAAGCAAGAGGTGCGTTAGAATCCCCTTTTTCGAGAAATTTGCGGTCCTCAGTACACATGTAATGTAACGGTGCTTGGTCAAAATATATGATAAGGTCTTTAAGATTGGTTTTTCCTCTAGAAATCAACTTTGTTCTCACTTAGGAAGGTTGGAGCAATCGAGGTGTTTTATAGTTTTGGCCATTCTGCTAATGCAAATGTGTCGAATCTGCGCAAAGATTGACGAGACCTATCTGTACTAATACCAATATCTCATACTCTAGTTTTACTTCTTGTAAAGTATGGGCTCTTTTCAATAATATTAAGTGCAGAAAATTTCTGTATCAATTTTTTCTTCTACAGTATCAGCACAAAATAATACTTTTAATAAAAAAATCTCTATAAAAGAGTGCGTTTCCATAGAAATATACACACAATTTCAATAAAAATGCTCTCCATCACAGTGTAATTTTGACTTATCGTTGGTTGTTATTATACCTCTATCGACACAAGAACAACGGAGAAGCAAATAGTTGCGCCATTCAAACGTAGAGATGAAATCAGTAGCAGTTTTCATCATTTCCTCTGGAAGTTACGAAGGTTTGTCAGATCTTCGTTATCGTTCATTAACTTTGCTTTTATTTCGATTAACCTAGTTTAAAATCACTTTCTGGATCATGTCAAATCTATTAACTGCAATTTCTATTTTGAGAAGCATGTTTTCTCCTTCAGTCTTTTGATTGGATGTCCAACTACAATAGCTTTTTCTTCTTCCTTCAATTTCTTCACTTTCAACTACATCTTTAACGGCGTTTAACGATCCGTTATAGAAGCCTGTAACTCACAATTTCTCCATAGTTAGTTACCGTTTACTGAATAGACGAAAAGATATTCATTTATAAACTCGATTATCCGACTATCTGAACGCAATTTACTTTGATGCTTTTAGTTCCCAACCGTCTTGGTGTGGGTTATCTCCGCTGTTGTAGTGCAGCACGTTTGCGAGTGTCATTCACCCCATTGGTGTTCACTTGTTTCGGGGGAATAAGCAAAGAATGTGGCGTTTTATTCAAACGAATTGCCGAGCAAATTGCCGAAAAACAAAATGTAAGCTATAGCGTGATTATGAATTCAGATTACGAATTAATTTTCACCTGATTCGTGCATGTATTTTGTGCCTGCGGGGCTCCAGATCGCCATATTTCAAGTCAAATCATAGCAGCGAAATCGACATCGAATTATCGATCAACGAATCGAAGACAAGGATTCAAGAGTGTGATGCACCAACTTGGAATTTGTAATTATATATACTCCGTTTTGTAATTATTTGGCTTTGTGTATACTTTCTGAAAGACGTTATCCTTATGTTTCCAAAAAAAAAAAAAAAAAATTGCATAATGGTAGATAGCCCTGATTGCTTTTTTTCATCTGTTGCTACGATTGTTGCTATAGTGACAAATGCGCATGCGTTGCTGTGACAAAAGAGTTTTAACATACTTAATGGTTTGTTTTCTCTCGTGATAACAACAGTAATACAGTGAAATCTGTCTAAAGCGGAAACCATTGGTGCGCAAAAAAGTGTCCGCTTTAGAGAGGTGTCCGCTTTATAGAGCATGCTTTATAGTGAATGCACTCATTCCGTTCCAATGAAAAGTGTCCGCCTTATAGAGATGTCCGCTTTAGACTATGTCCGCTTTAGACAGATTCCACTGTACTTGAAGAAGATTCATCTCTTTTTCATCTTTACCTTTTCTGTCTTAAGCGCTCTTTCTCAATTCATCCTTCTAAGTGAAAATTGAATGAAAACGCGCGTAGCGGATTATTAAGCAACCGTTGCTGTAAGAACAATAAACCTAAACCATCTAGTGTAAAATCGACGTTATTAAATGGAAGGATAAAAAGATTATATTTGTCAATCTTTATGTTTGAAAATAAATCATTCATGAAAAAGTAGTAGCCTGGTGTCCTCATGTTGTGTTTTTGTATAGATATAATGGAATAGAAGCTCAAATGCTGTAGTGATTTCATAGCGAACTATTATTTGAGATTTCTTTGTTTGATGAAACTTTCCACTATTTAACAGACTAACGCAGTATTTTCGTAAAAGACAATCAAGTGGCTGAACAACTATTTAATACGACATGTTATAAAAAGGATTTTTAATTTGCATTCACATTTTTTCTTCTTAAGGTTCTGAAAAACAATGAAAAAGCGTATACATATTTTTAATTCACATGAAAAAAAGTGTAATTTAATCAAATATTTGCCTAAATGTTTTGCTAGCCCCCTGATATTAGGCAAGCAAGTTAAAAAACATTGAGAACATCGATTACCTTAACCCTAACACAAAAACACTAATAGGTCATAAGCGTAAACCACGGAGGTGAAAGTATTCTAAGGGGTCATTATTTTCTACTACAGAATACAGTTCCAATCGAAACTCTTTTCACCAGAAACTGCATTTTAATAATACGCCCGGAATTGTTATTTAAATTCATCATGCGGGCGCAATTATTTTATACATTATTAACGTTTTTTGGGTTTTATAAAGGGGGTATACACGTAAAGATTCTTGAAAACTTTCTTTTAAGCTTTTGTTTGACGCACACTTCACATTCCCACCTGTTGTAATTTGAATAGAAAAGTTGTCGAAAAAATCAAATCGATCCCTTAATGCAATGGTTTTAGTTCTTAAAATAAATGAAGAAAATATTTACAGTACAAAAGTTCGCCTTTCAAAATTGCACTTCAATTAAAACACTTGCCAAAAGTCATAGGTTAGAACTAAAGGTTGTCTCCTGGAACCCATATCTCCTGGAACCCATATCTCCATACATCGTGTTTCCAAAAAGCATGCAAGTTACCTTTTGCGTTGTGAACATTTTCCTAATGACGGGTTGTCAGCTCTTGTGGTTCTATGGTATTAGTGCTCCTATGAATTCTTTTCACATTTATCGTTGTTGTTGACGAGTTCTCTCTGAACAGCTTTAGCATTCTATTGTCTTTCCCAAATATCATTTCCGCAAACATCTGTTTTACCCTTTTGGAGCGTGACCAGTATACCAATGGATCCCACAATGCATTTGAAATGCTGATAACATCAATCCAAATCTTCAGAAACGTTTGGGCGAATAACGAATGACCAAAAGCCAATACGAACAAATTGTAAGTGATTATGGGAAAATAACAAATACCATATAAGATAAGAACGGTCACCGCAAACTTTGTTGATTTTACCTGGTGAGTTTGCAAATCCGCATTGGTATTCATCTTGCGATTTGTAACTCTCTTTAAGATCAAGCACATACCGATAAACAACATTAGGGCGTATGCACTTAAGATGGATTTGTAAAGGGACCAAACCGACGAAGTGGCTAAAGTGCCGACACTGATGGTCGCGAGGAAGAAGCACGCGACACAACATAACGCCATGGGCAGCATTTTCCGCTTGTATTTGATTGGATACTGCAGCGGTCTGAACACTGCCAAATAAATGTTAACAGTGATGAAACTTATCACTGTAACAGATGAAGCACCAAAGAAATAACCAATAATTCCCCAACTTTTGGCCAATGAACAAACGGGTTGTTTGTTTATGAATGTTATCATCATGATTGCATAGTTGGGTAGTAACAGCAATCCTGTTAGAAAGTCAACAACGGCTAGCAAGACGAATAACTCACAGATAGCTGTCCTTATCTCTTTCTTCTTTATTACCCCTACAATCAATATTGCATTTAGACTGGCTGTCAGAAAAGCCATAAGGAATACTATCATCACGAACACCTTCATATTACTTATTGAACTGCCAGATATAATTGTTTCAGGACCATTCGGCATACATTTCAATACCTCGAGACTTTTATTGATCATTGATTCATTCATCCTATGGAATGGAAAGAAAACTTATGCAGGGATAGTGTAGTGGTTAGTAACTTTGAGTGCAACAGCTACGACCCGTGTTCGAGTCCAGTCATGTTGTATATCGATACTTCCCTCAGATACGCTTTTAAAGCAGCGTGGCGGCCCATTAGGAGCCATCGACTGACTACATACTGGCCTTCAGACAAGTAAAAGCAATGCTATAAGTATCTTTGGCTGTCAGGCAACTACTATTAGCAATCTTTCCGGTTGAAGTCAAGGACTTAAAACTCCCAGTTACTTACTTACTAAGTTCTTTTACTTTTCTTGAAATTTGATCTAACTTGTTTTCTTCTAAATAATAAAGCAAATCTAATAGGACTTTCTTGTTTTATTTAAGATTTTGCAAAACTTCCAGCTGCAATATTCTTCAGATATTTCAAGTTTTAAAGAACTCTACTGAGTAATAATTATTCATATATTATCACGACCTGAACAAGTTTTCGATCTACACGTTGTCGAGAAATCTATTGATTACATTTCCTCTTCTGTCCCTCACCAATGTAATAATAGTCATTATATCTAAATAAAAAAACGATTATAACAGCGAAAGACTTTCTTAAATCACATATTTTTTTTTACAAAAAAAATGTCTTTACCACCTAAAGTATGAAGTGATGAAAACAATTATTTCCCGTGTTTGAATTTAAGTTAATTTCCACCATATGTGGAAAACTCATCACTTTTTGTGTTTTGCCAAAAAAAGTTGAATGCAAAAACGTTTATGTGGGCACCACCTAGCTTCTTCTGTTGTTTTCACATGCTACGTAAAAAACGGTTCCCAATACCCGACCAAAATGGAGTAATCCATCGGGTGTATTGGAAGCAAAATTTGGGTCCTATCTTTTGTTTCAAGCAAAAGGGTTCATTTTCGACTTTCTTTTAGAGCCAATCAGAATAGATTTTCGGCTCAAGTGAAATTTTAAAAGAACGGAAGGGGAGATATCGGAAATTTTTACCTTCTCAATAGACATTTTTCGGTATAATTCCCCATTAGGGTTCAGATTAGATATGAGACCTGTTTATTTAATTATTATTTCTTTAAAATTTATTTATTTAATTATATTTCAACCTCGAACCCAGGGTCTCTTGCCTTTTCGATATACGCTATCCGCATATCGAAAAGGCAAAACAGCGATAAATGTAAACTTGTAGATAGGAGCGTAAAAAGTTAATGCGAAAAACTCATTGTGTTTACAAAAGGGAGAGCCAAGAATTAATATCAAAAGCAGAAAATGCGTAAAATTAAAAGCCAGTGTACTTTATCGGGGAAACAAGATTCGCAAAAATGCGACTATATATTTCCCCAAAGTTGCGAACATTTTATCAATTATTGTGTGTACATTGATAACAAGAAAAATGTATCATTAAATAATTACAGTGGTATATCTACTATCAAACTGATGTTCAGATAAAAACGCTGTCAATACCAATCAGGGTGGATTTGAACTTAATAGTACAAAACGACTTATTTTGAAGTTTATGAAATGAAAATGTACATGGCCAAATGATAAGATTTTTCTCAATCTTTGCCAAGGAATTAAAAAGTGACTTTGAAGTTACTATGGACATAGCTAAAAACTATAAGACCTAAATGCGGCTAATATTTCCCCTTAAACAACTGAATAGTCTTTTTGCAGAACAATCTGAACCATAAAATCACAGGACAAATGTAATAGATGAGTTTCTAAGTGACGTGATGTTTATAAACATTAGTGTTTTTTGCTCGATAATTGCTGTGAGTTTCAACATTCATTTTCATTCATTCATATTTATTTGATATGTAGGTTAAAAGAATACAGTTACAAACTGATGTGGACCTACAAAATAAAAATAAGCTAAAAACATTGATAAAAACATGATACAATATAATATACTATAAAAATAATTATAATTAAGGTTATAATATATAAAAATTTTAAAATTATGCTGAGTGTCGGTTTGGAATTACGAGTTCACGGATTTTGAAAACAGAGCTTTGGACTCGACAAAATTAGAGTTGAGACAGTTTAGATGGAAAAGTGCACAAAGACTCAAATTAGAATTAAATTAGGATTAGAATGAGTTAAAAATGTACTAAAAATATGTTAGTATATTATAGGCTACTCAGTAGTAGATAAAATCATCAGTTCTCTTTCTCATTGCTCCACTTGCAAACGAAATTGAATTGATTTCCTGACAAAGTTTCGACTTGAATGACTTCATTGAGGTTTGATCAGTTGCCTCATTCGAAAGTTGATTCCAGATTACTGCTGAGCGGTACGCAAACGACTTTCTATAAAACGTTTTGTTGAAGGATGGAAATTTGACTCGATGATGATTTCTCAGTACCCGCCCACTTTTTATTTCTGGTCTCCATCTATTCAAACACTCCGGTAACTCATTTTTGAATAGCTTATAGGTGAGGCATGCAAGCTGTTTTTTGTACATGATTTCGAATGAGTCCCAACCAATACAATTAAGAATTTGAGAATCTGGAGTGTTTTTCTTATCTCTTAGTATCATCCTTGCGACTTTACAACGTAGGCTATTCAGTCTAGATAATTTGGTGTCACAGCAGTTTCCCCAAATTTGCAATGCATATGTAGCACTTGGTAAAATTCCTTGTAGGTAGATTGTTTGAAGTGTTTCTGGTGACATATCTTGCATTTGATGTAATTTCTTTATCTTTGCCGCAAAAGATTTGGTTGTCTTTTGTATATGATCACTCCAGGAGAGTTTGTTATCGATCGTTACTCCTAGACATGTTGCATTAGTAGAAATGTTAATCGGTTTACCGTCAATGGTGATATTTGGAAGTGGACCGATAAAAGATTTTGGTGATAGTATCAAAATGACTGATTTCGATGGGTGAATGGTTAGTCCATTTAAGTTACTCCATTTACTTAAGCCATTTGCCATGTTTTGCATTTTTACAAACAACTGATCGATATTGACATGAGAACATTCTGATGTATTGTCGTCAGCAAACAAGTCTGTATTGAAATCTTCAGATATATCAGGACAGTCATTGGCGTTTATCAAAAATGCTCTTGGGCCGATCAGGGATCCTTGAGGTACGCCTGTCTCCACTGGTTCTTCTTCTGACATTTGACCATTTGAAATTTGGTCGGGGGAACTCTTTTTCTAGTCAAATTCTTTTTCCCAGATAAATGAAAAATCTTAACAAAACAGAAAAAGATATATTCGAGGAATAACATTTTGAATTTTAAACTTGTTAACGTTGTTCCAAAACAATTCTAACTAAGTAATTCAATAACTAAATGTACAAATGTATGTATTAAAAAAACTACATCCACCTGATAAAAATAGTTTGGGTTATTAGAAAACAATTCACAGGCAATAACAATAGCTACGAATATGAGGAAAATCATCCGCTACGCACTCCGGATCCGTTCCGTATCTATTCGTACGAGCGATCGACTCTACCTTGATACTATCACTATCAGTGAACACAAGTATCACTTCGAATCTACCATTTCCAGGAATGGTTTCCAGAGTTATTTGAAGTTTTTTTCTACTTTCATTATCACGCCCTTTTCCGCCCGTCTTCATCCAACTTGCCGCCACGACCTTTTTCAAGTCCAGCTTGGCGCACAACTTGGATTTCTCGCCTATATCTAACACCATCTTGTTCATTTCTTTCACAACTGTTTCTGCCCCCCGGCTAACAAATGCCTGGTTTTTATCGATTGTTTCGAGGGAAAGACAGGGACACCAATAGTCTATCACACCGCTGTTCTGACATGTTCTTTTCAGGGGGTCGATTCTTGTAAACAAACTCTTTCCGACATACTTCGACTGATCCGGCACGTCAGGATACGACAGTAAGTGCTCGTATGTCGGATATAAATCATACGGCGAAGTCAAAAAATGGCTATTCCATTTAAGATTGTCAAATAAGTCTGGGTATTTTTCTTTAAACGACGGAGGCAATGTAATGGAAAAAAATGGTAGCCTCTCTTCCAAGAATCCTTGTCGTGTTGCACGAAAATGCATGCTATGTGTTCGAGCTCCGTGATCGCCAAAAACGATAAAAATCGTATTGTTCGCTCGAACGGGCTCTCGATAAAACTGAAATAGATCCACCAGATCGTCATCCATTGCTTGCAATAGATTCATGTCGTTGTGTGCGATACGCCCCAAACCAAAATACGCAAATTTCGCTTCCTCCTCGTAAGTGCTCGTGAATTCTTTCAGAATTTTCAAGTTATATTTCACATTGCAGTAGTGGTAATCATTCCATTCCATTTGTCCAAGCCAATATGGACGGATGTAATGCAGTGTAGGCGGGTCACGAAACCCATGTAGACGGTAATTGAACGCTGCATATTTCGGATCCGTTTCGGAAAACGCGGTACTGTACCCGATTTTGTCTAGTTTTTTGAATATCCATGGAAAATGATCAACAGGAGCGCTGTTGGGAAAGCCACGCCTCGCTTCCGGCAAATCTTCCTCACGATGCCCTATATAAAACATTAGGCTTCATAGAAATCCATTATAGTCCTAGAACGACAAAACTTAGTCGGACAAAAGTGACTAAATTTTTTGGAAGTGACTAAAATTTTGTCCGACTAATAATTTCGTCCGACTAAAATTTTGTCCGACTAATTATTATGTCCGACTAAATATTTGGTCCAAATCATTTTTTTCAGAATTTTTCTTCTTATCAGTTTAATTACAATATTTTAAATATCTATAATTTCTTTATGATTTTTCTTTTTGCTCACCAACGAATACAATATTTTTACATGACTTAGTCATAAATAAACAATTTCTAAAGTGGTAAAGTGTTTTGATAAGTAATATTAACGCTCGGTTTCACGATGTTCATCGTTTATTCTCGACCCTTTCGTAAACAGATTGGACCTTTTTAATAGCCTCGCTTATTCCAGGAAGGAATCCACAGGAAAAGAGAAAAGCACCGGTAATAACAGAAACTTCCGATGAAAGTGATGGCGAGGTAGTTCAAAAGAAAATGAAGAAGACAGCCATAATGGAAGAAACGCCTGAAGCCAATGCAGGAACCAAACAGATTTTTATACTGATCAGGAATATGACATTGAAACTGAAAAATAAAATTATACTACAACCCTTTTAATTAGGATTTTTTTCCAACGGCAAAATTGTACCGTCGTGGTATGATGATTTTGTTGGATATACGATTTTCACGTCGGCAAAACTGTTTTTATTAAATATGCCTTTCCCCTCGTTTTCCTATACATATCTAGAACTTAGAGTAATCGGCGCACTCCCACACGCTTTTTCATAATCCTTATCGAAAATTAAGTAAGTTATGAAATTTTAGAAAAGGACCAAAATTTTAGTCGGACAATATTATTAGTCGGACAAAAGTGACTAAAATATTTGGAGGTGACTAAAATTTTGTCCGACTAATATTTTCGTCCGACTAAGCTTTGTCCGATAATACATTGTTTCGAAAACTTCTTCTTCTTCTTCTTTTGGTTGCTCATAAGAACCGGAATTTTACTGCAATTTCAAGTGCAGAAACTCACGCAGTTCAGGTAATCGCAGTGGAAAAATTTGTTGAAAAGTCACTGCGAAGGAGCGCATTCCTATGTAAATATACATACAGTCGACTATCGATATCTGGAATATTCGATATCTCGATCTTTTCGGTATCTCGAACTGTTTTACGGGTCCCTTGGACGCTACACACTTGTTTGGGCCAAAATCCTCTGGATATCTAGAACGTCGATATCTCGAACTATATTTCCGATGCCCTTACTGATTTTCTCTCGTTATCTCGAACTTTCCCCAAAACTTTCAGAATTCTTGGCGCGATTTTCGCATTTTTCAATCCCATTTTTCTAAAATCGAATTTTCGAAAAGTATATGAATCTAGTTTCTTTTTGAAAGATTAAGTTGATTATGTCTACTGAAGGCGAAAACATGAAGCTCGTTAAGCAAAGATTTACAAAGAAATCTGTTGTAGAAAATTATAAAGCATTGAAAGACTTGCAGAAAAGGATGTCTAAAAAAGAGTTATCCCAAAAGTATGGCGTCCCAAAGAACACAATGTCAACCTGAGTTAAGAATAAAAACAAATTATTGATCATGCTGGAAAAAAAAATGGCACAAAATCTAAGCGGAAAAAAACTTCCTACTGTCATCCCGGTCCCGGTCTCCTGAGAGTTCGTGATATCAAGAGTCGACTGTACTATTTCAATAATATTGCTCTTCGTCGCAGTGACTTTTTTACAATTTTGCCCGCTGGGATTTAAGAACCGACAAAATTTGTCTTCGACTGAATTCTGACTGGACTCCTTTATTTTTTTTATTATTATTATTAAACTTTTGAGGGAGGTTATTCTCAGAGTCGTAAACAGTAGTCACGTGACTTTTCGAGGTTCATGTTTGGACTAGAGAAGTGTGTAGTAATACGTAATTAGAAACCCCCCTTAGATATCAATTTCGCTCTCGAACTGTGTGCTAAGCTGAGTGGGTTAATGAAGACGCATAGTCGCTGGTATGACTCAAACAAGGAATTGAACCCAGTGCGCAAAATTGATGAAAAAACACTGCGAAGGAGTGCATTTCTATAGAAATACACACACTATTTCAACTAAAATGCTCTTCATCGCAGTGACTTTGCGTACTTGAAAGTTTCCTTCATAAAATTCCCATCGATAAAATGTGAATCAGAACTGTATACTGATAAAACAGTCTTTTAGAATTTTTGTTTGAAGCCAAACATATCGGCCCAGTAAAAGTTCAAAGTTTAGGTGATTTGGGAAGCTTAATATCCTCATCCTCCTTCATCCCTGTGTCCTTTTAATATATTAATTTTAAATGGTGATTTATTTGATTCTATGCACTCTTTACACCAATGTATACATGTGTCTTGCTCTCTACCTTAATCCTCAAGTCACCATAATATTTGTATAAATACCCTTGCAGTTTTCACTTCAATAAATTTTATTTCAGTTGTGGCTTTTTTGTTGTTGTAGGTCCATTATCAGTTTCTACTATAACTTTTAACCTACTTTATCATATTTATTTTGAATGAATGACTAAATGATTGAATAAACTAACAGCACGGGGTGGATTTTGGTTCTCATTACATCTCACTGGAGGCTCAGCAATTAAAAAATCCGTACCTGTAAAAGCTGCCAGTAATTGACCTGTAGTACCTTCCGCAATTATAGTCTGACCTTGTAATATTATCGTATTCTCATCATTGTAGACTAGAGGCATGAATTTAATTAACTGTCTATCAAAGTTGGCGTGAGATTGCGAATCAATCATCAGGTGAATTATGTTCATAGGAATACCAGTCTGTAAATCTAAATCAAAAACATGAAAATTTTGTTAGGTAAATTTTATAATAGTAAAAAGTAGCAAATGATTTAGAACAATTCATTTCTTTAAGTTCTGTGTTCCAGTTAGTTTAATGCAATTTGATACTTGACAGAAAAAGAATCTAAGAAATTGAGTTATAATTCATGACAAATGAAGAACCTTTGACCTTTAAGTTTAACTCGTGTTTTTCTTTTTTCTGTATCCTTGGTTATGTGAGTATGATATTCTGTATGTATGCTTTTTGTTTCCTTCAGGTACATCTGTACTTTTATGGTGTCTTCAGTTAATGGATAAGTGTATTGACCTTTAGAAACAAATTATCAACTTTGACCGTCAAAATAACACATCATAATACAGTGTGTTCCTATTAAATCTATAAAAAATTAGCAACCACTAACCGTTATTAATATCTGACAGATATATTTTCTCGGATAATTCTACATTATTATCTTTTGTCAAGTGCTTGTCTTTTGGACTTCTCCTAACATACTGTAAGGAAACATCTGATTTTCCCTCTGCAGACAGCTGAAAAACACCATTTTTTATCATCCCAAGCCTTTTTAAGTCGCACTTAGCAAAGGCTTTCTCCATATACAACAATGCATCAGGAGAGAAGGCATCAAGGTCTGGAATTTGGCAAGCAGCCATTTTCGCACGACAACTGGCCTTCCTTTTCTGGTATTGTTCCATGAGTTGCTGACGTTCCTTTAACCAATCATAATCAACCATACGAAATTTAGAACGAATGTAAGAGCCAATATATTTAAAAGTTTCTAAATGATACCAAATCCCAAATGCTGTCAAGAATACCAATGAAACCAAAATCACCTTCTTTGAAGTTGGCAGGCGACGATAATATCTAACATACATTTCAAGTAACTTTTCTAAAACAGCAATAAGAATGAATTTAAAAATATTTTTTATTTTCCACTATAATTGAATTAGTCCATCAGTCTGTTTAGTTTGAATGAAAACCTGTTGTGAAACAATTTGAATGTGAAACTGATCAATTTATATAACTATTATCACAACTGAATCAATGGATAGGTAAAGATGTTTAACTGAAACATGGTTGATGTTGTCAGGATGTTGTTTTTTTTGACTCAATGTTACAGTTTTCAAAACTTTTTCAGAAGATTCTATGATATTTATATATCTTTAACGGATAACTTTTTAATGCAATCATACCATTCATTTCTTTAATGATCATTATCGGTCATAATGAGTCATACATGTAGGGTTCATACATGAAATTCTTTAACTTTTCGAGGTTTTTACTTCCAAATGAGATGCGTTTCCCTGACACTGAATACTGTTTCTAAATGGAGTCCTGACAGTGCTCAAAATCTTCTTTAACAACTCAGCTTTCAGTATTTCTTTGTGCATATACTTTTAGAGATACTTCATTTTTAAAATATCAATTGAACTTAAGATAATAACTAACATTTCTCATCGCAATAACTTTAGATATGATTTTCATTACATCTTCGTTATTTACTAAGAGAATAGTTTTGTATAAACTGATTTTTTTGCTTGAAGTTACTATTTTCTGAAATAAGGAAGTAGACCACCCCAATAATATTAGTTTAGAAATCTAGATGCTCATGATAATAAAAACACACAAAAACAAACAAATAAACTAAAAATAAAACAAAAAACAGCTGGCAAATAAATACGTAGATTAGCTAGTTTATGTAAAAGTTAAAGTAGTGGTTAGTAGAGATAGATTTGGGTTTTGATAAGGAAAGGCTAGCAAGGTATGTGTTGTTTATTGAAGACAATTCTGTGTCTGTTAAAATACTTGTTTTATGTCAGACGGACAAATCGATACTTAGGATTATATAAAAAATCAGCACGTTTATGATATAACATCAAGCAAACGTTTTTCGAAAGTATACTAGAATAGACTTTACAAAATTCCAAAACATGATTTCTACAAGGATGATAGTCAAAAAATATTGAAACAAACAGTTATCATGTCGGATGGACAAAATGCTAATACTTTTGTAACAGACCTTTCTATTGCTGGATTAAAAGGTGAGTCAATGAGTAGAGGTCGTATGAAGTTTCTGCTACGAGTAGTTTGAGAAGGTTCATGAAGCCTCATTGGTTCCACATGAAAGATCAATTATGCGGAAGTTTAGTAATTGAAGAGTGTCAACAGGAAGCGAAAAGTTTGGGTGGACAAATAGCATGTTCAGAATTTCAACCATGTCAAAGAATCTAAGTCTCCTAAAATTTGATTGAAAGTGAAGAAGGGGCTCGAGTTTCGCAGAATATGGAAGAGTAAGAATTTGATGAGTGATAGACCCCAACTGGGCAAGCATAGCACATATTTGAAGCAAAGATTGCATGACAAATGTTAACTAGAGACTTCTGGGGAATAAAATGACAGATTTTCGGAAGTGCTCCATTGACTCTCCACAATTTCTTGGCTAATTCTGAAACATGGAGTTTCCAGTTTAAAATACTTAGGTATTTCACACTTGTGCTACGATAGATACGCTTGCCTAATAGTTTTATACAGGGGATTGATGGAAGTGATTCAAAATGTGCACAGAATATGATAAATTCTGTTTTATCAGCATTTAAGGATATCTTGTTTGTACTTAGCCAACCAGATAGCACTCTGAGATCACGGTTGACTCTTGAACAAAGTGAATCAATTATTGTGGAAAAATCTAGATGGGTGTCATCAGCAAAATGAAATGTCCTTGACCTTGAGGGTGGAAAAGAACTATTTGGCAGATTTCTTCAGGGGAGGTTTTAATGAGAGAAAAACGGATTTCGATTCCTGAGAAAGATCCTGATGTTGTGGTTGGTTGATGAAGAAACCGTTGAGATGATTAACTACAGTTTCAGGTTTAAATGAAACAAAACATAAACAGTATTTTTTTTCAGAGTTTTTTGCTACCGGAAAACGGTAGCAAAAACTCAATCTTGAATAAGAGCAAAACAAAAAGCCGAAAAAATAAAAAAAACCTGTCAAATATATACACATTAATTGACTCATAACAATCAACAGTTGAGTGTTCTTTTTGTTCAAAAACTCTCTGTCTTTACGCATCGTTTTTCCTTATGATTTTTTTAATGACCTAACAGTGTTGTTTTGTAGTCAGGGGGTAATACAGGATTTGAATGTCCTTTACATGTGCTGGCGCAGAGAGACGACTAATTGTTTACCACCTAGCTCCTCCTTTTTTATTTTCATTTCGTTTTTGATTGCGATTGTTATATAAATTGTAGAACGACAATTGAATAGTGTGAAATGTATTTCTATTAATGAGGGCAGACTGATGTCTGTTGTGTATTTTAGCTCTTATGTTGTATTTTTTAATAGAGCTTGTCTCGAGAGACTTCTTTTGTTACACATAGATAAATTTTTTCTCTTACTTCATGTATTGTTGCGAATCGCGACTTAATCATGTGCGAAGATAGTTGGGCCTGGTTCAGACCTGACGATTACGACAATTACAACGATTAAAAAAAATATCAATCATTGTAATCGCTCGCTAGGTCTGAGCACTCTCAAGTATCTCAAAATACTAATTTCAAGATATTTCTTTCCCTTGTTAAGTTTGAACTTCTTTGTAAAATTTGAAGCACATGCCTTCACAATCTTAAAACAATAGAATTGACATAAAAGTCAATAGATTTTTACATTACACTAGAGCGACTACAACGATAAAATGTCAACATTTTTTTGTCGTAATGCCAGGCGTTTATGACGATTATGACGATTACAAAAGTGTTTACAATAGACGATTATGACCATTACACTAAATTTTAATCAGCGTAATCATCAGGTCTGAACCAGGCTTCATGCTTTCACTCATCTTCAAGATGCACAAGTGAATAAAGTCGCATGTCTTTCATTTAAAAATGTTTATGAATGCTATAAACTTGTTTTACTTCTTTACAGTATTATACATAATTTAAAGCACTCGTCTAGAGAGTCATCTAGAAAATGATCATTGTTATGAACGCACTGGGTATAATAAAAGAGACTTTACTAATAAATATTTCGGCCTTGCAGTCAAGGAAGTTAAAACTGAGCGCCAATTGTTATGGTGTGTGAGTGTATGTACAATTCACGCCACCATGTTTGTTTGCACGCCTGGAACGTTTTACGGCGGCCGAATTGTGATCTCGCATGTGGGCTCACAATAATGGCCCCTTCTTCTTGTTCTGTAACTTTGTTGGTGAAACACATCTGACCTAAGTAAAAGAAACCCATCTTTTACCTCCCCAAATTTCCTCTTATTAACGTGGTGACGGGGTCGAGAACGAACTCGCGTGATTCTCCGACAACACAAGACGACGTAGTTACAGCAACAACACATCGAAGCAGTAAGAACATTCATTCCGTTTGTTTATATTCGAGCTCTAACACACGATGGCCCAGAGAGCACCGAAACAGTGGTACCTTACTCGTAACGAAACGATTACAACATTTGAAAGTTGGAAGCAGAATTTGATCTATATTTTATCTTTGGACTCTAACTTCGCCCCATTTCTTGTAAATGGAGTTACTTGGTTAAAGAAGACCAGGAATGCTGCACTCAGGGGGTTTGTTGATGATGCCGATGTGACAGTCCCAGGATCCAGATCTGCAGCACAGAAAGTAGCCCACTTGGAACTGATGTTGGGCCAAATTGCGAACTTTTGTCCAATAATTTCGAGAAACACCATCGTGAAAAACTCAACTTCCCTCGACCACATCTGGCAAGCGATCAGAGCCCATTTTGGATTCCAGTCAACTGGAGCCCACTTGTTGGATCTTGCCTCCTTCAAGTTAAAACCTGACGAACGACCTGAGGACCTCTACCAGCGACTCATGGCATTTATCGAGGACAATATGTTGATGACCACCTCCGGCTTAACACATCATGGAGATCCACCTGTTGAAGATGAAGAACTCTCTCCAACCTTAGAAAACGTGATCGTCCTGCTCTGGTTGCAGCTCATTCACAAAGATTTACCGGGTTTGGTGAAACAGAAGTATGGAACCGAGCTGCGATCCAGAACTCTTGCGTCCATTAAGCCTGGAATTTCTCAGGCACTTGATACGTTGCTCGACACCTTACAGTCGACAGAAGAGTCCAGAGTAATGCGGTCATCTGGGTTTTATCAACCTCCTAGCCGTCAAAAGTCTCAACCTCGTAATGGCAACAAGTCGTGTCCCATATGCAAAGCATCTGGCAAGCCCTCATCTCACTTCCTTAGTCGGTGTCCGAGTCTTCCCGAGTCCGACCGCCGATTTCTTTCGCGTGCTCGGTTGATTGCTACGCTTGATGACGAGGGAGAAGACACTTACATCCCTCCTGTAGATGAACAACAGTACGAAAATGCTCCCTCGGTACGCTCTACCGCGTCCCGCAGAGTGCAGGTCAATCGATCACCATCCGTACTAATGCATTATAAACATCATCCGGTTGATCTTACAGTTGATTCCGGTGCTGAGACGAACATGATCAAAGCTTCATTTCTCGGAGCATACAAGTTCCTTGCACGCGTCGTACCAAACTGTTCAACATACCTGGCACCGCTCGATCAACTTGCAGCAGGGAAACAGTCCAGTGAGATTCTCCAATGGAATGATGTCAGTGATGCAGCCTTTCGTCAAGCTCAAGAACACTTGACCACAAATAACACCATAACGTTACCTAAATCCGATGATAAGCTGTGGCTAGTGACCGACGGAGCCGTACGAAATCATGGAATTGCTTCCACCCTGTACGTGTCCCGCAACAATCAGTTACGCTTGACTGGGTACTTTAGTGCAAAGCTCAAAGATGGTCAGAGCACATGGCTGCCTTGCGAGATCGAAGCCCTTTGCATTGCAGCTTCAATTCGCCATTTTAGTCCATACATCGTTCAATCGTCTCATACCACCTCTGTTCTTACTGACAGCCAACCGTGTGTCAAAGCATACGAGCGTTTGATGCGCGGAAGTTTCTCCAATAGCAGCCACGTCACGACCTTCCTGTCTGTTGCTAGCCGATTCGCTGTTTCCATCCAACATCTTGCTGGCACAAGTAACGTTCCTTCTGACTTCGGTTCTCGTAACGCTCCAGTTTGCACGAACGAGGGATGCCAGATTTGTTCATTCGTTAAAGAGTACGAGGAAGCATCCGTTCTACGCGTTGAGGTGGCTGACATTATCCAAGGCAGAGTAAAGTTGCCGTTCACAACCAGGTCTGCGTGGCTTTCTACACAGTCTGAATGTCCCGACCTCAGACGAGTGAGAGCTCATCTGTCACAGGGGACTCGTCCGTCAAAAAAACTTACCAACATCAAAGACGTCAAGCGCTACCTGCAGGTTGCAACCATTGCGAAGGATGGTTTGTTAGTTGTCCACCGTAACGAGCCATTTACAGCCGTACAAGAACGACTTGTTGTTCCACGTCAGGTCATGCAAGGCCAGAGATAGGAAAGTGCCGATGCTAGCCCAAAATTGTATCTCATAACATGGAAATCATATGATTTCGGGAATTTCCCTACTATAGCTAATATTACCTTTGTTTTCATAACGCGATACGAGTTATGAAACGTGTTATTATGATTACATAATAAATAACAACACATAAGTAGTTTTTTATTATTATAGCCACAAATTACTCATAAATATAAAACCACAAATTACTCATAAATGTAAACAATTAAATATCTCATAAAAATGTAGTAAAAAGCAGTTTGTAGTAGTTTCATTTTTATAACATAAATGAGCTAACAATACATATAACATACAGATCAGCGTAGTCTAGTGGATAAGAACGCTAACTTGTAACAACAAGGTCGTGTGTTCGAACCCCACGCAGTTCGTCTGAGAGGAAGTATATATACTTCGGCGGTTGTAGATCTCTCATGTTCTGGTTGTAAAACTTGCATGAGTGCGCACTTCCCCGCAGTTGTGTTGAATATATCGCGGAATGGTTAGCATTGCGTCTGGGTGATTTATCACTGTCAGGTTTCTCTGGTCCATAGAGACATTCAGGTTACCGTCATTTCGATCGAAATTCAACAAACGCCAGGGCTTAGAAGTGTTAGCATGTATCCACAATGCCGGCTATAATTGCAAACTACATGCGCTGATCAGCGATATACATACCAATACCATATACTAAACATCGTGGTAATCGCTAAAACCAAAGCTATTTTCTCTTCTTCATGAGATGAGAGTGAATCTGTTTGACTCACTACTCTTTTGTGAACTTCCTTTTGTGAACTTTTTGTTTGTGTTGGAGAGCTAGTCACTTTGTGTGAAATATGATGCTCTTGCATAACATTAATCATTTTATTTCTTCCGAGGCTCAAGTTCTCATTAGATATGAGAATTTTGTTATTATAACCAGACACTCTCGACTTGATGTTTAGATTCATATCACTAGGTAACATGTAAATAACTTGTCCAACAGAATAATCAACTTTGCTTGAAGCGTAATTTAAAGTATCCTGATAACGTTTAATGTCATCTTGAATATCAACTCTGCGGTTAACAATGTCTTCAAAGTTGTTCATAAAAACTCTTTGAGCTGTCAAAGAGCTTGAATTATTACCTAAAATAGAAGAACGAGCTGAGGCTTGCGAACTAAGAACAAGATAAGCATATGCTCTAACACTCTCTGAAATTTTTACAAGACCTGTTTTTGTAAAGCCTTTAGATTTTTCTATAATCCATCTTGTCATGGAGTCGTCTGTGAAATAACTCACACCTGGCGTTGGATAGTCTCTACGTCTTTTTTGATATGAGCTGTAAAAATATTGTCCTTTGTATTTCTTAGGATCAGAATCGACACCATATTCACTACAGATTTTTAAAAACTCTTCTTTGTTATAAGGATTATCGTATTGGTTGAAACTATCTTCAAAAGGTAGAGGTGTCTGCAAGCGCTTAATAATTCGTCTAATGTGATAATAGACGTGAAAACGATATACTGCTCTAATCATAGGAGTAGAGCGACCTTCTTTCAGATGTTCAGAACTGACCCCACAAGCACTTGAAGCACACCAAGTGACAAAATTGAGTTGGGTTTGCCATAATTTAAATGGTTGTTCCTGCCAAATTTTCATGCGTTGTTCATTTTCGTTCATTTCGTAATTAGTAAAAATATTAGGAAAGCTCGCAGGAAAAGAACCATTTTCAGAGACAATAATTGTTTGTTTGTATAAATCTTTAGAATTCAATATCTGAAGGTATTGTCCTCCATTTGGTTTATAAAGCGCATTGGAAGCATATTTAAAAATGTTCTCCTCCATTATTTAAAAATATAATCCTCTATTCTCTAATACAAGAAATGTATATCACGGTAAATATCGCAAAAGGAGAAAAGACCATATATCTATCTTACCCCATTCAAAACTTGGATGGCTCAAAAGAAATTGCATTGGTTGATATGTTTGCAGACAATGTTACGTATGAAATAACCACAGACCTAAAACTGAAACTGTCTGCTGATGGGAAAGCTGAAAAGTTGGTACCCCAAGGAACATTCACGAGCAGGGAATTGAATGCCTTTTTAGCAGGTGCCTTTTTAAAGGGTGATGTAGAACTTACCTCATTAGTCAAAGACCCTCGAATAATCAAAACCAATACATTAGCTAAAATAATCAAAATTAATTTGCATCTATCTGAACTCGACAACACTCAAAATCTTGAGAATGGAAAGCTAAGTGATATTTTACTAACCTATCACATGGCTGAATATAGTGACTTCATACATGTTGAGCCTAAAAACCCTCAGTACAAAAAATTAAAAAATGGTGTATTTCAGTCTCTCACGTTGAAAATCACAGATCAACATTGCAATATGCTAAAAGAAGATCTAGGAAGAACCGTTGTTTTGCACATTCGCTAAATCGAGATAAAAAGTAATAATTAATTAATTATATATATCATAATTAATAATGGAGTATGGAAAGAGGTTAAATCCAGAACGTTCACTTAGAACTGCCCGCGGTGTAAAAGGCTTTCGTCAAAAAGTAATTGTCACACACAATCCGAGTGAGATCGATCAAAATCAGCTATTATTGGTTAGGTTTCCAAATTTAGGAAGCGATGATGTCATTATCCCAGGAACAACGAATCTAAGTTTTGATATTGAACTCGAGTCGAAAGCTGACTCAAAAAGAACATTGGTCAGTAACATTGGAAGAGCTATCGTTAAGAAGTTGGCTGTCAAGTTTGAAGGTAACGAGATATTGAGTATCGATGACTTTGATCTTTTTGGGTGCTACAGAGATTTATGGTTAACCAAGTTTGAAAAGAGAAACGCGATAAGACAGGGTATCATCATCGACGATGGGTGTACAGAAAATTGTATGAAATTAAGGATTGGTGCTTCAGATAAAGACACCTCTGATGCAAAAGACAAAGACAAAGCCATTGCTGACACCTATAAAAACAAGTTTGTCATTCCACTCGACTTTGAGATGCTAGATAGCACGATCCCTTATTATCAAGCTGGATTGGGTAATAGGCTATGCTACGAGATCACATTTAACGACTATAACCGAGTTATTTATTCTGACCCTCCAACTTCTGCCGCAGGTCAAAGAAATAACCCAGATGGTAAATACAAAATATCCAACATCTCACTTGAATATGAGATTGTGACACAACCCACGTTGGCTAGACAAATCGCTTCTGAATATCAAAACATGGCTTTGCTCTATGATAGGGTTTTGCGGCACAGACAAATTAGAGTAAACAAGTCAGACACAACGTGGAATTGGTCATTCAACACACCTGCCAAATCTTTGAAGGGTATTTTCGTTCTATTTGAAGAAGAAAAATCCTACAAACGAGAAACCTGTAAATTCTACAATCCAAAGATCAAAAAGGTATCTGTCATCGTTGAGGGTAAGCCTAACCAACTTTTTGCTCAAGGGATGCAGCCGTTTGAACAATACAATGAGATTTGCAAGTATTTTGCTGAAGGAAAACCAAAAGATAATAGCGTCGGCGAAAACCGAAAGCGCTTGGGATTACATGATGTAAAAGTCTCTGATTACTTGACAAACAAGTATGCTCTATGGTTAGATTACAGAACAATTGATGAGAATGCCTTGCATGGGACCGGTCGAAGGATTGAAAATGCGAGTGAAGGCATCACTTTACAGATTGAAAAGACCGCTGAAACTGCAGGAAACTTAAACGCATATATATATCTAATAATGGACGCTCAACTAAACATACAAAACGGTCAATTTATGTCTGCATTATATTAGTAAAAATGGATACACTTTACATGAAAGAGCCTCACACGGCATTATTCGTTGGACCAACATCGTGCGGTAAAACAGATCGTGTTGTAAAATTATTAGAAAATGAATACTTTGATCACTTTGATTTCATCGTGATTATATGTCCCACCTTGAGGTGGAATCAGACTTACAGAGATCGGAAGTGGTTCTGGAATGACAGCTATGTGATTTTAATTGAGCCGGAAGGATCTTTGTATGAATATATTAAAAAAATGGACTTTTTCTGTGCTGGATATAAAACCTTATTTCTGATTGATGAAATAATAGCTGATGAAAAATTGGACAAAAAGAGAAACCCTTTGCTCGAGTTGGCAATTAGCGGTAGACATCGAAATCATTCGCTATGGTTACTTACACAATCATACACGGCTATACCTTAAAATTTACGGCGGCAAGCTAAAATGTTATATGTGTGGTATCCAAAAGATAGAAACGATCTAGCCGCCATTCATGAAGAGAACGATGTCATTGAATCGCAAGAAGAATTGAAAAATGTCAAGGAAAAACTGAAAGGAGGGAAACACGCGTGCCTAGTCATGAGAATTGAACACCCAAGAATGCACGTGATTTGTTAAACAGGTTGACATATTTGTTACAAGACTCTTGTAACAAAAACTATAAGACTCCTATAAGACTCCTATAAGACTCCTATAAGACTCCTATAAGACTACTGTAAGAATACTGTAAGACTACTATAAGACTCCTATAAGACTCCTATAAGACTCCTATAAGACTACTGTAAGAATACTGTAAGACTCCTATAAGACTCTTATAAGACTCCTATAAGACTCCTATAAGACTACTGTAAGAATACTGTAAGACTCCTATAAGACTACTGTAAGACTCCTATAAGACTCCTATAAGACTACTGTAAGACTACTGTAAGAGAATAATTTACGTCTCAATACAGGTTCTAGAATTTTACCAATATGTTTAATCCTCGATTCAAAGCGTACTCTATCAACAGCAGCCTCTATCCAGTTACCTCTACGAGATTCACAAGCAGAGATATAATGCACCATTACTATATCACTAAAAGTAACCCTTTTTGTATGTTGATGGGAAAATATAATATCATCATCTGAGGATTCATCATCGGACATAATTGTTTACTTAAACAATGTTTATTTATTTATTTAACAATGTTAGAATATATCAACTTTATATTATTAAACATCATCATCCTCTTATCATTATTTTGTCTTAAAAAATACCTCTCTCTAATAAAAATGGCGGAAACAACGATCGGTAATTTAATCAACCAGAGTTATGATGTTACGGGTGAATTTCCACCTTCAGATGGTAAAAGACAAAAATTGCTCGAGTGTGTCTTAACTGGAAATAGCAAGCTATACTTAGGGAAAATGTACACGGAAGAGCAAATTAACAAACTCAAAGATGGAGAGGTAGAAAAACTTTTTAGTATTTACGAGGCTAAACTATCAGGTCAAATGGTAAAATCCTTAGGGAAATCACTGATACGCATTTATTCGATGGGGGCTTGTGCAACGTTAGGAATAAACAATCAAGAAGCGCTGAGCAATGACCTGGAAACTGACCCCTTCTTAAACTCTGCCCTTCAAAGATTTACATGTGACTTATATTATAAATTCGGCTCATTATTAGCACCACTCAGTGTTGGACTTATTACCGGGAGGCATTATATCAATGAAAGAAATTTAAATAAATCCGATGATAATATAAATACAGCAGATAATAAAAATGTCAGAAGAACAGACTCCCATTCAAGTGACAAAGAAGAACCCGAAAAAGGTTGAAGCGGGTAAGAGGTTGGCGGAATACAATCGTAATAAACGAGAAGCATTGAAACACGTGTCACCTCAAAAAGAAGTGAAGAAGCCCGATGACTCTCTCACCAAACCAAATGAACAACCTATGAACTACACCTATGGTGTAGGTGGAATAATAGCTCTCGGTTTAGTTGGTGGATTTGCTTATTTTGTGTATAAAAAGAGAGAGCAAATATTACCCCATGGGTCACCATCCACCCCCCTTCCACAAAAATCTAAAATACCGGTGAAAATCAATAAACATGAAATGGAATAAAAAGATAAATAACGCTATATATGTAACAACCATGGACAAGAAAAATATCGTCAACATTTTATATCACACATCAGTCACATTGACATTCGCTATCGGCGGCTCTATGTTTTTAAAAAAGGTGTTAAAAATGGCACCTCCCTCTATTCAAAAGTTCAACTTGGAAGATACGGGAAAACTAGTTGTCATTTTCACCGGTAGTGAAGCGATAAAGGACTACTTAATCAAACAAAAGATTTTGCCTGAAAATATCAATATCTAAATATGGCTTCAATCGCAATGATGTTGGGTGGAGCTTTAGCTAACGCTTTGGCTTTCACAGGATCAAGCTATCTATTTTCAAGTTTATCCAAAGACAGAATCGATAGGGAAAGAAAACGTCATGATCTGGCCATAGAAAAATTACAAAAAGCACAGATTGAATGGCAGCAAAAACGACAGGAAAGAATCGATTTTATCAATAAGCAGCTCATGCTCGAAAAGAAGGCTGATTCAAAATTCATAGAACTAAACGATGCAATGAGAGAGTACAATAGGGTGTTTAGTAATCATCTTGAACCGCTACCACGAGAGCCTGTATTGAGCGACTTTTATACACCGAGTCATGATCAACATGAAAGAGAATTGGCTTTTATAGCTCTGAGTATGCTCGGTATTGGTGGAATTGTGTGGTATTTTGAAAGATGAAGACCATCAACAAAAATTATGTTACACGATACATGTAACATATACACTTTCAGATGGTTACCGTCTAGTGACAAGGTACGTATAGATCAACCCTACAATCAGAGCCCATAAATTTTGACTTAACCAACCTACAACTTCTTTTGCTCTGTTCAATATCCATGATACGATAGACCCAATTATTCCTGGTAAAGCCTCTGCCGCTTTAGATGCTAATCTACCTAGAAGTGATGCTAACGCTTTGAGTTTATTTTTTATCCATTCCTTTGCACCGTCCTTTTTATCACCACCTTTGTCAGGATTTTGTGAAGAGCTTCCAGCTGCTGACCCTCCTGGTAACAAAGCTTCCACAAGAACACCGATAGCCATACCAAACGCTGTCAGAATGCTAACGATTGTTATACCTTGTTCACGGAATAGTGTTCGTATCCTTTCACCTAATGTGGTATCTTTGTCGAGGACTTTAGCAATGGTTTCTTTCATGCTCGTAACTTGACTGTTTAGTTTGCCTTTTAGAATATTAATATTCTCTTTCCTAGCTTTCAACTCTTCACGTAATCCCTCCATTCTCTCTTCAACCTCTTTTCGTTGTTCATCTGTGTATGTTGCATCATGTTCCATTTCTTCCAACTTGTTTTTCTCCTTATCGATATGCTGTTCTATTTGAACCTTTTTTGCAACCTCTTCCTGAAGACCTCCTCGTATGTTTCTCAGCGCTTTATCCAACCCTAACAGCTCACGCACAGGATATTCAAATAGATCGCCGGTCTGAGTTGTTTCATGATCGACCGATTGTTGTCTAAGCGCTGAAATTAAATCTTCCGTACTGTTCACCACATCACCGGACATATCTTTCAACTCTACATCGGTTGCTGTTGTGATTTTAGATGTCGAGGGAAGGTCTTCTGCTATTTTGTTAAGTACAGCTGCCTGTCTGGCTGAAAATTTGCTCTTAGGTATATCATACCCTAAACTACGTAACCTGTTCTTACCCAATATGTCAGCTATAGTACCGGTAGCCCTTAGTCTTCCATTGTTTGTCAATGGTTTGCTACCGTCTTTGTAGTATAATTCACCATCTCTAATTTCAAACTGATCGGTATATAACGTCTCAGGTTTTGACCGGTATTTTTCAGATAATCTATCATACAGCCCTTCAACTAGTTCTTTCAAAACTCTAGTATTCAGACTGTGACCTCCAAATGATGTTTCTCGTTCACCTGATGTATGTATCTGTGCACCCGTACGGTCGGTCGGTATGAGAGGAAACGTCTCATCGGTTGTCTCATCTGTCGTCATCCCATGTTCTCCAAAGGGGTCAATGTCAATGTCCGCCATTTTATTTATTTAGAGGATAATTTATTATTAATTATGTTATAACAACCCTCTAAATATGAGTTTTAAAATTTATCCAAAACTACCCACTGCTCCTGAGGATTTGAATGAGCAGGAAAAGTTTAACGCAAGCGTAATAAATTCTGAGTTTGAAGAGTTGATAAAACTGAAGAACAAGTTTAGCATCAAGCTCAAGAGATACAACAAGGCGATAGAACGATCGATGCTACTAAATGCTAGCTCAAGCGCTATAACCATTGGCTCTGGCATCGGTTCAATTGCAACAGGGGCTACTATTATCGGAATGCCTATTTCTGCAGGATTAGGTGGTGTAGCCCTAGCCGGCTCTATCTGTACCGGACTTACCACAGCTGTCATCAAAAGATATCAAAAGAAAGTAGAAAAAGTGATAAAATTATATGATATTGTTACATCCTCAATCGCTGTGTTCGAAACTAACATAAGTCAGGCGCTGACTGATGGAAGGATCAATTACAAAGAATTCCAGGTTTTGCAGGGAACATATTACAAAGCTTTAGAAGGACTCAGTTCTACAGATAGAAAGATGGAGACTGAAACCCAAAATCAATTTCAAAAAAGTTTGATGGTAGAACTTCAAAACCTGAAAAAATCCATAAACGAAAATGGTTAGTAGGATGTGCGGTTATGTGCTCTTCAATTTGAAAAAGTGATTAATGAAAATGAAACTGTTTTAAAGAAATGATCACAAGTATATATAGACAAAAAGAGACAATGGAATTTCCAACAGTTGCAACATTTGAAAAAAACATGGAACAAATTATTCCGATCATAAAGTGGAGAGAGCTACCTGAAAATGTGATTTATTATGTTAAATCTATAGGTGAGATAGACACACCTGCATCTGAATTTGGTTATGGAAAAGCTATGTATGCAAATGTCCAAGATAGAACAGGAAATTTATATAAGACATGGTTGCCTGCAAGACTTTGCGTTGAATTGAAGGTTTATCTCTGGAGTAACAAAAAAGCGTTTATCAGATCGAAGGGGCTCAGACAATCTGAAAAGAATCCTGAAAGACAATTCTTTGATTATGACATTATGTGGTGCTAAACCTCGTCGCTAGACGACTCATCTTTACTTGTTTCTAGTAAAGATACTTAATATTTACGGTTCACCAACCTTGCACATAATCAGGAGGTAGCTCTGTATCCTCAGGTATCAACATCAGCTCTTCTTTCACAAAAGATCGTTCAGGTCCATCTTGAAGGTAATACATTACACGGTTACCTGGTTGATCTATTATCTCACTCAATCTATATGTCCTCTTTGACCATATTCTATCTGTTGCTCTTTTTCGATGGTCATCATGCTCTTCACCCGGTTGCAATAGATATCTATACAAACCATCTTGAGGTAGCTCTACTTCAGGTGGATAGCTCTCTCGTTTAGCGAGAATCACCTCTTTCAATTTGATGGCATCTTTCGGTTTCATACCGATCATCTGAGTCTTCGTATCGTTTAATCTACCCACAAGTTTATACAAATATTTGACCCATGTAGATGATGCCTTTTCCGAATCATTCAGTTCTTGAGCATCTTGTATTTTGAATAAATTTTCAGCAAGTATCTTGTTCAATGCCTCAACAAAAGCTGTATGAGTATGCTTATATTTTGTAGTTGCTCTTTTAATTTCAACATTATTCTTCTCCAACAATTTTGATACATCCGCTTTGAATTCTGAACCGTTATCACATTGAAATACTTTTGGATAAGTTAACGGTCCGACCTTGTAGATGTCTTCAATCATAGCGGCAACCTCTTTCGCTCTCTTAGTATTCAAAGGTCGAGCCACCTTATATCTGGAAGCAACATCGACACCAGACAAAATGTACTTGTATTTATTACCATACAACATATCACTAGGCATATACAATATATCAAATTGATGAATTTCATTCGGTTTAGTTACCTCATAATGTGGACGTTCGATCCTTTTCGGTGCCGGTAGATGTACCTGCCACAAAGCTTGTTTTGATAACCACTTCTTAATTTCCTTCAGTTTGAAACCAAATCCTCTTAGATTGCGAACAGCCTTTTGTCCTTTCCATAAGTTTTGAGGTTGATAGTAAATTTCTTGAAGTTTAGAGTTTGACATCTTTTATTTATACATATTTTATTATTTTATTACGATATAACATGTGACAAAACAAACAAAAGTGGCTTAAAAGTTTTATCTCTTTTATATAAAGAATAAACATGACTGACAAAACAAAATCAGATTACCGATCAATGGGTTTTAATGCGTTACGAGCATTATGTGCGTCACGAAAAATAAAATATGTTAACCAAATGAACAAAGCTATAATGCTTGAGGTACTTGAGAAAAATGATAAGGATCCATTGTTTCTTTGTGATCCTGAAATGAAACAATTATTTTATACACGCTATTCAAACTGGATAAGAAACAACGAAGAAAAATATCAAAGGTATCGAGAGAGCCAATACGAGAAGAGAAGGATGGCTCGCAAACAAAATAGATTGGCTCGTTCATCCTTGTAGAGGTTGTTTTTTTGTTACTTAAATCGAGTAACAAAAGTTACCTAGAGGGTTTGAGTCGTTTGATGATTGAAAAAATGATATTTCAAAATGAGTTAAAGCAATCATGATCACTTAAATATTACACAAATAATAATTGTACAACATGACTTCACGAAATACTGTTGTTGAATTAAAAGCTATCGCGAGAGAGCGTGGCATACCCGGCTACTCAAGACTCAGAAAGGCTGGGTTGATTGAATTAATAGCAAACCCACCTGGTTTTGTTATAAGACCAATGAGGAATGGTCAACCTGTTCGACCTGTTCCACCACCGAGACCTACTAGGTTTAACCGACCTGTTCCACCACCAAGACCTGTTCCAATTATTCCTACCCAACAAGATATGGATTTGTTTGAGCAGCAAGAAATGGCAAAAAATAGACCTCAGGTAAAAAGCAAGTTGGATGAGTTGAAGGAGTGGTTGGTAAGTCATACACCTAAACCTATTCGTGAGAAAGTGAGTAGCGCTTTCAGAGAGATGAAGAAGAAGATTCTCAATCTCTACAAGAGGAAGAATGATGAAAAAGATGAAAAACTGATGAAACCAAAAGCGTTTGTCCCCATTGAAATGGCGTTTGAGGGTTCTTACAAAAGGTTCAAGATAAACTCAGATGGAAAAAAGGATGTTGATTCGTTTCTCGAAAAGGTTCGACCCATTTTAAGTGATCTGATTATGAGAGAACTCAAAAACAAAAAATCAATAAAAATTCAAGCAACTGTATGGATCAAATGGAGAAAGGAGGATTTATCCAATCCTGAAGCAACAATCTACGTCGATAAGGCGTTCAATAGCAATATGGAAACAATTCACAATGAAAGCAATATATCTGATGTTATTAATAAGATGTTCAATAAGATAATCGAACAGGTTGAAAACCCTGCGTTACCTCAATCCGGTTTTGTTATCGATAAAATTTTAAATATTGATGTAGACTTTCACAAGCTAAAATTAACGAGAGGAAGCTCTTACTTACCGCTACCTAAGAATTTCAGTGGTAAGTATTCGATAATCAATCCTAAAAACGAAGATGATGAAGAGTGCTTCAAATGGGCTGTTATCGCAGCTCTCAATCATGATAAGATTAAGAAAAATCCACAAAGGATAATGAATCTCAAGAAACATGTTGATAAATATAATTGGGAGGGTTTATCGTTTCCAATGGCGCTAAATAAAATAGATTTGTTTGAGAGGAGGAACCCTGATATCGCTGTGCATGTTTTGACAAAAGACGAGAAAGACGGTATCTATATGTGTCGTAAGTCGAAGCATCTTGATCGCAAAGAAACGGTTGTTTTGTTTTTACTATGTGAAGAGGAAAAGAGACATTATATAGCTGTAAAGAACTTGAGCGGTGTCTTGAGCAAGGTCAACTCGAAACATGAACATAAGGAGCATTATTGTTTGAATTGTCTCAATGGATTCTCAAGTGAGGAAATACGAGATGAACACTTTGAATATTGTAAAAATAATGATGTCGCGAAGATTGAGATGCCAAAGGAGGGTAGCACCGTTAAATTTCATGACGGTCAGTACCAGCTCAAAGCTCCTTTCATAATGTATGCTGATTTCGAAGCTTTGTCAAAAGAGGTTTGTAAAGAACCGCGCAGTGGTAGTGGATCATCCACTGAAAAGGTTGGTATACATATCCCCACAGGCTTCTGTTGTTATAGCAAATTTGCTCATGGTGAAGTTTCAGACCCTCTAACGCTTTATCGTGGTGAAGACTGTGTTTTACGTTTTGTAGATCATGTGGTAGGTGAAGTGAAAAGGCTATACAATATGTTTCCTAAACAGAGAATGCGAGACCTCACATATGAAAAGGAACGGGGATTTATCGATTCTGATAAGTGCCATATATGTATGAAAGAATTTGGAAAAGATAATATTAAGGTTAGGGATCACTGTCATTTTACTGGTAAATTTCGTGGAGCTGCACATCAGTCTTGTAATCTCCGTTACAAAGTGCCTAAATACATCCCGATCGTCTTTCACAATCTAAGCGGATATGATGCTCATCTGTTTATCAAAGAACTAGCCAAACAGTATGGAGATGAAGGGATTGCTGTCATTGCTGAAAACAAAGAAAAATATATCTCTTTCTCATTGGATGTTAAAGTTTGTGAATACATTGATAAAAATGGGGAGACTAGGGTTCAAAAGATACAGTTGAGATTCATCGATAGTGTGCGTTTCATGGCTAGTAGTCTGGATAACTTGGTAAACAATCTATCTGACGATCAGTGTAAAAACCTTCGAAAATTCTTCAAGGATGATGAGCAATTCAAACTATTGAGAAGAAAAGGAGTTTATCCTTATGAATACATTGATTCTTTTGATAAGTTTAATGAAACTAAGCTCCCACCGAAAGATGCTTTTTACAGCAAGTTGAACATGAAAGGTATCAGTGATGCTGATTATACGCATGCACAGAAGGTGTGGAAACACATGAAAAATAAAAATATGGGTACGTATCATGATCTCTACCTCAAGACAGACGTTCTATTACTTGCTGATGTTTTTGAGACTTTTAGGGAAACATGTATAACAAACTATAAATTGGATCCTGCACATTTTTACACTGCTCCAGGACTAGCTTGGCAAGCCTGTTTGAAAAAGACAGAGGTTGAGCTGGATCTGTTGTCAGATATGGATATGTTTCTATTCGTAGAGCAAGGTATTAGAGGAGGTCTCTGTCAGGCTGTTCATAGACATGCTAAAGCTAATAACAAGTATATGGATGCTAAATATAAGAAGACTGAAGAAAGTAGCTATCTCCAATATCTTGATGCAAATAATCTATATGGATGGGCTATGATTCAGAAGCTACCGACAGGGAATTTCAAGTGGGTAGATGCTAATAAATTTACCGCTGAATTAATTTCAAAGTTGGCTGAGAAAGACGATAGATATGGTTATCTTCTTGAAGTTGATGTGAACTATCCTCAGGAGCTTCATGATTCACATAACGATCTTCCATTTATGCCTGAGAGAAAGAAGATCAATGGTGTAGAAAAGCTAACTCCATGTCTTTCAGACAAGAAGAACTATACTATTCATATCCGTGCGCTTGATCAAGCGTTGAAGCATGGTCTTGTTCTTGAGAAGGTTCATAGAGTACTGAGATTTAAGCAAAGCGCATGGTTGAAGCCGTACATCGATTTCAACACCGATTTGCGTACCAAATCAAAGAATGATTTCGAGAAAGATTTTTTCAAGCTCATGAACAATTCAGTCTTTGGTAAAACTATGGAGAATCAACGTAAACATAAAGACATACGCTTGGCTACCAAGAAAGAACAATATGAGAAGCTGGTGATGAAACCTAACTTCAAGGGTAGTATCTGTTTCAGCGAACATTTGATGGCTGCTGAAATGCAAAAGATCAAACTCGTGTTGAACAAGCCGATCTATCTGGGACCTACAGTTCTTGATCTGTCAAAGACGATTATGTACGAGTTTCACTATGATTACATGAAACCAAAATATGGTGACAATCTAAAGCTCTGCTATATGGATACAGACAGCTTTGTCTATCACATCAAAACCGACGATTTTTACAAAGATATCGCCGATGATGTAGCTTTGAGATTCGACACTTCAGCGTACGATGAGAAAGATAACAGACCTTTACCCATAGGTTTGAATAAGAAAGTCATTGGTCTAATGAAAGATGAGTTGGGTGGTAAGATAATGACAGAGTTTGTTGCTCTAAGAGCGAAGACATATGCATATAAACAGCTAGACGGAAAAGAAGACTAGAAGTGCAAGGGAGTCAAGAAGTGTGTAGTAAAGAAGACCATGGCGTTTGATGATTACAAGAGATGCTTGTTCGATGGTAAGAATGTTTACAGAGAACAGATGACCTTTCAATCGATTAAGCATGATGTTCACACTATAAAAACAAACAAACTCGCTCTCAATGCGGATGATGACAAAAGAATTATCGTCGATGGTATTAGAACATTAGCGAGAGGACACTACAAGATACAATAAGATAACAAAGAGGTAAGAGGTAAGAGGTAAGAGGTAAAAAAAAAAACAAAAAAAACCAAAAAAAACAAACAAACAAAAAACAAAACAAAACAAAACAAAATAAAATAAAATAAAAACAAGATAAACGAATTATACATGATACCTATGGATATTGACTTTGAAGATCTTTTTGACTGCATCGATGATCCTCAAAGTATCGCAGAAGCGTTCCAATATGCTTTTTTCAACAAAGCTGATGCCGAAGAACAGGAAGAATGTTCGCACGATAAAATTAAACGATGGGCTGATGGACGCGGATATTGTATAATATGTGGTGAGACATTTACAGACGCTTCTAATGTGAATTCAGTCATAACAAATTGTAAACATGAACATATTCACAATGATGATTCCGGACTTATTGTCTGTGCTCAATGCGGACTTGAGTTCAAAACCCTCGATTTTCAACAGGAATGGCGGTGGTATGGTACATCAGACAACCGGACATCTCGTGACCCTAGTCGGTGTCATCATCTTCAAACCACACCGAATACCTTTCGGTCGGTGTTCCATAAGCATAACATCGAGATATCTTCAGCAATGATGGATATGGTGGAGGCTCGATATAATTGTGTCATAAAGGTCGAAGGTAAAAAAGTTCTTCGCGGTCAAGGGCGAGAGTCGATCGTCGCTGCGTGTTTGTTTCACGTCTATAAAGAGATGGGAGAGTTCCGAACCTCGAATTATATCCGCGAACTTTTCCATGTCAAACAGAAAAAAATGTCTATTGGAATGACTAAATACTACAAGGCTTTCCCAGATGCTCGCACTCAACATGTCACCCCGGAGAAACTCATCCCGTGGATTATGAGACTTACCGGGGTAGATCGTAAACACTATCGTCGTATACTCGCAATCACTCGATACATACAGTCAGCCAGTGAATTACTCGAGCGTAGCAATCCTCAGTCGGTAGCAGCGGCGATCGTTTTCTTTTACTTGTGTCTCAACTGGGAGTACAAATTGAAAATCGGTATTACCAAGTCTTTGTTTGCTAAAAAGACTCACCTCTCAGAAATCACTGTGACCAAGATCGTACGTGAGATTGCTATAGTTTCTCGCGAGATTATCGCTATATAGAATACCTTTCACAGCAGTTTCCTTACAAAGATTGTTTACATTTATGAGTAATTTGTGGTTATAATAATAATAATTAAAACTACTTACGTGTTGTTATTTGTTATGTAATCATAATAACACGTTTCATAATAACATGTTTCATAACTCATATCGCGTTATGAAAACAAAGGTATTAGATGATAATATTAGCTATAGTAGGGAAATTCCCGAAATCATATGATTTCCATGTTATGAGATACAATTTTGGGCTAGCATCGGCACTTTCCTATCTCTAGGCCTCCTTACCGCCCTCCACTTGAGACTTGATCACCCTTCTCAGTTCCAATTAAAACAGGTGTTCAGCCGGTTTTTCTACGCCCTCGACCTAGATGCGGCACTGATGCTTTTGTACAGTCATTGCCACACGTGTATATCGTTAAGAAAGATGCCTCAGGCATCATGTCCAGCCACTACCACTGAACCACCCTGTGCTATTGGACTATCCTTTGCAGCCGATGTTATCCGCCGTCATCGCCAGTTCATCTTACTGGTCCGAGAGTCTGTTACGTCATTTACTGCAGCTGTGCTCATCGAATCAGAGGATCATGTTTCCCTCCGAAATGGCATACTGGAAATCTGTGTGGGCTTACGCCCCATTGGTAGCATTAATGCAGTTATTCGCGTCGATCCGGCCCCAGGTTTCATCAAACTCGTTAACGATGAGACATTAATGAAGCACGGTATCTGTTTAGATGTTGGTCGTGTCAAAAACAAGAACAAAAACCCTGTCGCAGAAAAAGCAGTGCAGGAGTTAGAAGATGAGTTTCTGCGACAAGTTCCTGACCAGCCGACTCTGGCCAAAGCTTCCCTCGCCATAGCCGTCGCTACACTCAACTCTCGTATTCGACATCAAGGTCTCTCCGCAAGGGAGTTATGGACACAGCGCGACCAGTTCATCAATAAACAGCTTCCAATCGAAGACCGAAAAGTAATTCAGTGCCAACATATGCACCGTCTACAGTCGAACCTCCGTTCAAATAGCAAAGGCGATAACTCCCCTATACCGCAATTTAACACTCGAGATTTAGTGTATATGACAAACGAGGGATCCAAACTTCAGCGTCGACCTAGGTACATTGTTACTGGTTCTGAAGGACAATGGAATTATGTACGAAAGTTTGCTGGCAACCAACTACGCGCTAATACGTATAAAGTGCACAGATCGGAGTTACAGGCTGTTCCGTCTCTACCTAGTTTGTTTCCTTCCTCCTGCCACCGACGAGACTCAGACAACCTCCCGTCAGACGATGAAGCCGAGGAGCCGATAGAGCCTGTAGTGTCACACTTCCAGCCTGTCGAGCCTCTCTTTCCTGTAGGCCCAGGACCTTCAGCAGATGAGAATGTGACAGTCCCTAATCAGACATCGACTGTACCCGCGGAGGAGCCTCCTGCAATTTTGACTGACCCACCTGTTGCTGACAATAGTCGTAGACCTGAACGGGTGAGAAAGTTGCCAAGACGTTTCGTAGACTATGATATGTCATAAAGACAAAGAAAGAGAGAAAGCGATTGCGCCAATTGTTATGGTGTGTGAGTGTATGTACAATTCACGCCACCATGTTTGTTTGCACGCCTGGAACGTTTTACGGCGGCCGAATTGTGATCTCACATGTGGTCTCACAATAATGGCCCCTTCTTCTTGTTCTGTAACTTGTTGGTGAAACACATCTGACCTAAGTAAAAGAAACCGATCTTTTACCTCCCCAAATTTCCTCTTATTAACGGAGAGATTCAAGCGATATGCAGTGAAGCTCAGTTCTCGTGTTTGGGGTTCGCGAGTTGAAACGTCCTCCACTTGGCTGCATTATTTAAATTTTTGCACCTAAGATAATATTGTGAACAATATTATGATTCTTTTATCATCCACGTGCAACATCGTAAAAATTCTCCTGGGAAGTGCGTTTACCGGCGATTTGGCTGTTCCTTGTTTCAAAAATTTGTAAACCCCTCAGGACCAATCATGCTGGGCCTAACGGGTCTCACTGTCCAAGAAAACAGGTAAACAACAGTTGCTAAACTCAATCTTAAAAGTAAAAACGGTAGCAGCTAAAAATCCTGGAATAAAGCCCTGCAAAAGTATTATAATACCTAGAGAGATCAGGTTTGAAGATTTAGTGAATTAAAATGAGATCAGGGGTCTAATATATACCTGACCAAACATTTTAAAAAAAATACCAATTAGAATATTCAGTAAAGTAAGCGGGGACTTATTATATTGCATCTACATAATGTTGCAGCCAGGATGTTCTGCTTTAATGAATTTATGAGAGTAGAAATCACATCTAGAAATGGTTCTAAAAATACCAGGCATAATCTAGGGTCTTAGGCAAGTTTTGAGTTGTTTTTTTTTGGTGAGTTTGACCGAAGGTAAATGCTGATCAAGAAGGCTCTTAATCTTCGAGTCCAGAAAATTACACTCTCATGGAGTTTCTCTCGTAAAAAACTGGATAATTCCTATGAAGAAAACTGCTGAGTCAGTTTTCTCACAACTTTGAAACAGGACCATCGATAAGGGTGTTACTGACACGTCCGGATAGAATGCCTTGGAAAAAAAAATGGCTCCAGTCAAAACTTTATATGGAATATTTTCAGTGATTACACAAGCTATAATATAATACCATAGTGTGGTGTTCAGAAGTTCTATAGAAGCTGTTCTTTGATCTTCAACAATTGTTCATCAAGGGCTCTTGTTGTTCTACTACATTTTGTGGTGCGGGCGGAGAAAGTTGCGGGCGGCACCACACAAGTCCATCCAACCTCCCGTTTTCGTTTCCCAGTGAATTCAATTCTTACATCCTGTCTTCAAAAACTGCTGAAGTAGATGTGATAGCTCAACTGGTACATGGCCTACAACTACAAGACTGCGTATGAAGCACCATTCTCGTGTTGTTTGAAAATATCAACAGCATGCTTATCATGATCTATCTAATTCTATTGCTTCTTTGCGTTCATCAGGCTATGCTGTTATTAAACCTTGCCCTTTTTGAGGCTGTCCAAATATATACTTTTGTAAATATGATGTCCACGAATTATTGCCTTGAAATTTATTTCAAAAGACAGATCAAAATTTTTAACAATATCTGTCCTTGTCATGATTCTTCTTTTTGTAAAAATACACTTTTCCCGAATTTCAGTTTAAACGCTAAACTGTGACTGAGTTTCATATCTAACCTCGTTTTTATGAGATTTATTGTCTACTGATTTCATTACTTTAAAACTTAGCAATAGTCTCTATTATACTTAATTCCCATTCCGATAATTAGAAATAGTTTGAATATCAGAAGCGAGGTTAGACACGACAACTCAGCCACAATGCATCGTTTAAACAGAAATTCGAGAAAGGTCTATTGGCTGTTTTTTTCCTTCTCATTAGCACTATTATTAATTGCGCATGTTTTAAAAAGAAATTGACATTCACTTTTAATTATAAAATACAAAAAGCACCCTCCTTTTCTCACTTTTTGAAAATGTGAAAAAAAGTGTTTCTATAACAATTAAGCAAAATTAAGCATGTGAATGACTATCGTGAATGAAGGGTGTTTTTATTTGCTATTTCAAAAGTTATTTTTAATTACAAAAGAGTGAATGCTCCTCTTCGAATTTTTGTCATCATGGACGAGACTAGAAATAACGCTACTTCTTCACATAAAGGATCAAAAGTGAGATCCTATACAATGTCTTTTAAACAAAGTGGCGACATTCGTTAAAGAAAATTCTATCAACTCGGCCTCTTTGAAGTAGATTGTAAATGGATAAGAATAGATGAATGGATGGTTAACATTGATAAAATATCTAGAGAAAGAGACTTGATGGAGGAGGTGGACGAAAGCCCATTATTATTTACGATTTTTAAATACAGGATGACCATTCAAAAATTAGCAATATATACATACATACATATTTACAAAATTTATGTTCTCCCATGGGTCCTGTGTTAAAAACTAGCATTAAAGTTAGAGAGAGAAAAGAGAAAGAGAAGAAAAGGTAAAGAGAATGGAGAAATAAATAGTGGTAAAGGAAAAGAAAAAATTGTGAAAGCCTAATGTGTAGAATGAAATTAAATTGTTAAAACTGGTAAAAATAATATCTTCCTATAAGTTAAAAACTTCATTATATATCTTTAAAAATTCTTTTGTCGTTGTAGCATTTCGCACTTTAATTGGTAGTTTATTATATTCACTTGCACCCGTGAATCTAAAACTCCGCTTTGCTGATTCCAGCGTCATACGAGGTAGCCTAATCAGTTTATTTGCATTTCGTGTATTGCTTGACATGACTTCAAAATAGTTCTTAAGATTTTCACAGACGTTTCCTTTGATGCAATTACAAACTTGGGTGCAAATGCGACGTTTTTGCAGGCTACGAATCGATACCATTTTCTTGTTGTTCGGGGCGTGACATTTGAAGATGATGCGGTAAGCTCTCTTTTCGAAGTTTCTAACTTTCTTCTCGAATGTTTCGGTATATGAACTGGTAAGTATGGAGCAGTAGGTGAAGATTGGTAGTAGCATGGTCTTGTATAGCGTTATGGCTGCATCAGTTGTCAGTTGTGGACGTATCCGCTTTAACAAGTAGAGTCTACCAGCAGCCTTGTTATAAACGTTGTTGGTATGTTCTCGTAAGGACAGTGCTTGATCCAGCTTAACTCCAAGGTACTTGTAACTTTCAGTGGTCGAGAGTTGCTTAAATCGGTATCGAATATCAAGCACATTGTTGGCTTTGAGTTTTTGCATGGTACCAAAGAGCATTACTTCAGTTTTTCCTTTTTTCATGTTGCTTACCAGATCCATAGACTCTAACTAGTCAGCTACCGCGGTAAAGTCCTCTTGTAGTAGTTTCTGGATTTCCTCCGCCGATTTTCCTGGAAGATAGATGACTGTATCATCTGCGTACGTAATGATTTTTGAATGTTTCAGCACTGATTCGATATCGTTAAATGTTAACAAAAATAGTAACGGGCCCAGAATGGAACCTTGCGGGACACCACACATAACGTTTTCTGCTTGTGAGACTTCCTCACCGATTCGAACAGATTGTTTGCGGTTAAAAAGATAGTTCACAAACAGTTCTCTTTCATTACCATTTATACCATAATTTGACATGTTCTCGATGATTTGGGCGTGGCTCAATGTGTCAAAAGCCTTACTTAAGTCGATGAAGATGGCACCTGTCATTTTACCATTGTTCATATTCTCACGAATCTGGTCTAGAAAAATAGTAGCTGCATTTTCGGTGTTTCTGTTTTTGCGAAATCCAAACTGGGTTTTCGAAAGTAAATTTTTCTCCTCTAGGAAATCCGAGACTTGTTTATGTACACATTTTTCGAACACTTTTGAGCATATAGGCAAGACAGTAACTGGCCGATAGTTGTCCAGTTCTTGCTTCGGCCCAGATTTGTAGATCGGTGTGATGATTCCATACTTAAAGTCTTCAGGAACGATTCCTGTTTTCAAAATGGCATTTATGACGTGAGTGAGTGGTTTAGCGATTGATGTTGCAATATCTTTGATCATTCCGGGGGGTAGGTTGTCGTGGCCAGAGGACTTTTTCCTTTTAAGACCTTTAAGGTGTTTTAGTACGTCGTTAACACGTACTTCTTTAAAACGAAAAGTACTGTACGTCTTTGGGAAGGTTTCTTTAGGTTTCGACCAAACAAAGTTCTTTAATAAAATCGCTTTGGATTTCACATTGGCAGCCATGTTAGTGAAGAAGTTGCAGAATCCAGATGCAACTTTTGAGGCATTCGAAATTAATATGCCGTCTATCAAGAAAGTCTTTGCGGTGGAAATATTTTCCTTTGTTGGGAAAATCTTTTTCAGGGTGTTCCAGAACCTGTTTGGGTTATTTACAGACTCTTTCAGGATTTCTTGGGTATGTTTGTTTTTCGCCTTCCTCACCATAATGTTGACTTTGTTGCGTTGCCTTTTGAAAGCTTCGAAATCCAAGAGAGACTTAGACTTACAAAATTTACGATGAAGTGCGTCACGGGAGTTCATCTCTTTCTTGATCTCACGATTTAACCAGGGAGACTTTTTTCCTTTCACTCGCTTTGTTATCATAGGAGCATGGTGGTTGAATTTCTCTGACAGGATACTTTTTAATAATATCCAAGCTTTGTCGGGATTTTGTTCTGAGTGCACTGAATAAAAACAGTCGTCTGTTAATTCGTTACGTAAGTCTTCAGGCTTGTACTTCGAGTAATCTCTGCAAGTTATAGTTTCAAAAGGTTCCTTTCTGTTATTGATTTTTCTAGTACAACAAACTATGTCGTGGTCACTAAGCGTGGATGGTATCACTCTAACGTCCATTAATGACTCTGGTTTGTTGGACAAAATAACATCAATTAGCGTTTCTGATTGCGGTGTTATGCGCGTGGGGCTTTTGATCGTTTGTATAAAGCCATAAAGTGATACAAGATCTTTAAACGGTTTGTCACTTTCGTTGTCAAGGTAATTGCAATTTACGTCTCCAATAACAATTATTTCTTTGTTTTCGGTTGACAACTTTGATAGCATAGTTTCAAACGTTTCCATAAAGTTTCTGTTTGTGTGCTTGGAGCTCTTTGGTGGGCGAAATAAAACACATAGAAAATACGGTTTTGTGTGTTTTGAAAGAATCTCCAAGCAAATCAATTCCATGTCTGGTTTTTCGATGTCCTGCCTCCTTATATAATCGATATCCTTTTTAACATAAACACCAACACCTCCACCAGCACTAGTTCGGTCTTTTCTTTCAAATATATACCCAGGAATGTCAATAAGCTCTGTCGGTAAGCAAGCGTTTAATAAAGTTTCAGTCACTCCAAAAACATTGAAGTTATGTTTAGTCATAAACAAGGTAAACAACTCAATCTTTCCATATAAACCACGAATATTTAGGTGTCCAAGAGAAAACTTGTTTCTTCTAATAGGAGTTGCATTACAACTTTCAGCATTGCCAGTCAAAAGTAGTATAATAAAAATCCATATGACAAAAACATTTCTGCACGCCATCTTGAATATAAAACGGATATTTGTTATTTACGCTCAAAAATCAACCACGACAAGGGTCCAATTAACTCCTGCCCCAGTCGTAATCGAACTTTGAGGTAAAATGTCAACAATTTTAGTAGTTTTGATCAGTATTTGCAGTAAAATCACCAATAAATATGAAGCGGCATCAAAAACGCGTCCGTTGCCGAGGAAGCCTCTGCAGTGCTCATGACAAACGAGATCAAAGAAAGTCTACTGGAGTGGATCCACGAGAGGAGAAAAATGCAACATGTATCCTAAAAGATGATTCGTATCAAAGCAAAAGCAATGTTTGACGAGAAAACTGAGGATCCTGCGGTTAAAGAATCATCAATTCATCAAAATCTGATCCTTATTTCATATTTAGGAGAAGAACAATTACTGCACAGCATACAGAAAGACCCGTCAAATAAGATTGGCAAGCTGGTAGGATACATGATGCATGTTCGCCGATTTAACAAACAATTTCAATTTCCCAATAGCTCGATCTTAGCAATGTACGACACTCGGGTTTGGAGCGACAAGGTCCCATCAACCGCCGTAGACAAGACTGGCTCCCAGGATGTTCCACTAAAGACAACTGGCAACGAGAAAGTTAGAGTGTTGGTCTGCTTTGCGGTTAAGGGTGATGTGACTAAGCTCAAACGGTTTGTAGTATTCAAATTCACGTAATATATTCAGGCCCTGGACGTAGTTTGGAATAAGCCTTTCAAACAAAAAAATGCAGAGTTGTATGATGAATGGTTAAATTTCGCCATTACACAAGTTCACAGAATGTGGCAACATGAAGCCTGTGACACGACGCTTGGTTCTTGATTGGATTTTAACTGCATGGAAAGGCCTCCCAGGTGATGGTTGAATCATCTTTTAAGAAATGCGTCTTAACAAAAGTCGACAATGGCGAGGAAAATGACCAAATTAGCTGTTTTAAACCTGGAAAACCTTGTGTTGGAGGGTCTAAAGTGCTCAAGGAACAAATGACCATTTTCAGTAAGCAAGACAACACTGTGAATCCATTTGAAATGACCGATGTTGAGAATTCTCAATATCCAGGTATTATTCTATCTGACGATGAGAAAGATGATATCAATGTTGTTTAAACTAAAACTACAAGACCTAGTAACACCCTAGTAAAACTAAAAAGACAGTAGTAAGACGAAACTTCACTTCTTGTTAAATCTTTTCCTCAGTTTTATTTTTCAGGAAAGGAGAGGAGTCCAACAATACATCAATCTTAAGTGACGCTTTAAATATTTTAAGGCATTTTTTTAAATGACTAAACTATCTTCCACAAATTTTATTTGACCTCTACCTACGCATCTGATGCGTCAAACTTTCGTCCGTTTTTGAAACGCTCTGTTCGTGTTTTAACATCTGCTTTGATATAGCTACGAGAGTTTATCACTTTCTATATGTCACTGCTATTAGTCTATTTGTTCATTCTGTATCTCATAGCTCTTTAAAAATGTTTCTGAAACTTGGCAATGTGGCAAGCATGGAAATGGTGATTTTCGCTGCTATTTCTAAGGTGTATTATAAAATACACACATTTGCAAAAATAAATCCAAACGTGTCCATTGAATTTTATTAAAATGTTTTGAAACGATCAAGTATATAGAAACATACCAGAAATGAATTGTGAAGAGGAAAACAAAACGCACTTGATATTTTGCTAGTAATGTTGCTGCAAAAAAGACGTCGTCGAAGAACAAATGCTCATAAAAAGAGGGCTTTCTGGGTACAGGATATTTACAAGGACCAAGTAGTGTATGATGCAACAAGACTTTTTAATAAAATGAGAGTTTCGAATAGGGAGGACTATTTCAATTATTTTACTTTTAATTACTTTTTTTCTTCCCATGTTTTATTTTTATCGTTTTTGGCTCTATAGCATTATTTTATCTCACATTTCCACGAGTTTTAAAAAATATCTTAAACGCATTCCCCTATCACAATAGATTTTTTGTTGTTGAATAGCACCACATGCTAAAGATCATCGGCATTTCTTTGACTTCTGAATATTTTTTCGTTATAACCAAAAATAAGAAATGAAAAAGTTTTCATTTCTTATTTTTGGTTATAACCAAAATTTTGGCGTTAAAAATTTGCGCGCGCCTAATTTTTTTTGCGTTAGTTATTTGCGTTAAGGTGTCCATCTACGCGCGAATCTTTTATTTGGCGTTGATCATTTGCGTTAATGTTTTAGCGCGTTGGTGGACACTAGGCTTAATGATCCCTTACATTTATTAGATCAGATAGATATACAATTTCTATGCATTATTCCGTGATTTACATTACGCTACATTTTTTGAGAAGTCATATTCGAAATTCAAACTGTAAAAATATTTTACATGGGATAATAAACTCTGAACTAGTAGATTTTACATTAAGAACATATAGGGATTATATGATTCTTAACCACGATTCTCATGCACAGCAGAAAAACGATGAAGTTGTAGAGCTAGTTAACGACATGTTAGACATTAATGAAGATGAATTGAATAATGACCAAGGGGATCCAAATGATTTGCCACCAGCATCTTTTCAATCAACAGTTATCTCAGATGAGGAATTAAACACAACTATCCAGTCTTTGATTAAAAAGGTGAAATTTTTGATGTCATATACACATGGGGAAAAATTTTGTTCAAAACAAAAGACCTGAACAACCCGACATTTTGCAAACTTTTTAACAGCCTCAGGTGGTTGCGGAAAGAGTTACCTAGCTAGATGTTTGTACAATGTCCTGAACAAATTGTTATCTAGAAACGGTGACAAAAGTCATGCTATTAACACCGACTAGTGTCGCAGCAATTAACATTGATGGAAACACTATTCATACTGGACTAGGCATTTCTTGAAGTAATTTCATACCATTAAGTGATAAGCAGAGAACAAACTCGAGATTAAAGCTTGAAGAAGTAACCCAGTGGGCACAAAGACGTCGTAAAGGCGTCTATTCAAGACGTCCCTAAGACGTCGCAAAATGGTCGCGAAGTGGGAATCTCAAAAGACGTCCCAATCACATCTTCACTGAGACGTCTCGATGACATCCCAATGACATTGTTGCGACGTCGCAGGATTATGAAATTTACTTTTTCAAAAACTGTAATAGGCCACAGGCGGACTCGAACCCGGAAACTCTGGTGTGCCTGCCGAACTCGCAACCGTATGCCACCGCTGCTTGTTGTCCAGACGTTTAAAAACATTTAGAATAAATCATTCTACACAGACTGATTGCTTTTGAAAGTTTATAATTGTTTCGAAGATCGTTATTAGGGAGCTTAAGCAATCGCAACGGCAACGAAGACGGCGACGTGTTTAAAACAAAAGCTTGGTTTTCTCTGTGGAATTTGTTTTGAAAGGGAGTCTACTACTTATGAGACCATTGGGAAAATTTTATAAGATAATTACATCATTAATATATTTGCACGTTCTTTAAGGCCGATTTCCATTCAACGCTTATGCCCGCGCGGACGTAGAATTTTCCGAGCGGCCAAGCAGCTGCAAATGGAAATCAAAAGACACGATTGGCTGAAATTATCAGCGGACATCGGCGGACATAAAAAAAGTTAAAATTTTTTAACTTTATTTTTGCTCGCTGAGCGGACATAACTACGCTTATGAATTAGCCAATACGCATGCGTTCTAAGTCACTGAGCGTGGATTACCTTCGTCCGCGCGGATATTTTCCTGAATGGAAATCGGCCTTTACACAACGTGAAAATTCATGATTTGAAGTCGTGCTGACAATGGAGACGCGATTATAGAGAAAGTCTTTTTCTTTTATGTAGATTTTATAAAAGCTCGATAACTTTCTAGTCGTTATAAGTTTATCAATTGAATAAGTTCCCCAATAAAAAGAAGTTCTTTAAAATACTATTCACAAGTAATTTTATTATTTTGTTCTTTTTGCTCACGTCGTCGTCCACGTTGCCGTCGTAGTTGCTTAAGCTCACTATATTGAATCTGCACAGAGACGTCCCAAAAACGTCGTAAAATTATCCCTCACACGACCAATAAACAGCATTCGATACGAATGTAAATTCTGTATAAGCATGTGTTACTCGATTTATACCGTTTAATGACTGCAGAATGAAATTTTTGTCAGGTCGCTATTTGATCGTAAAAGGATCTCAATTGCGATGTCCTGTTTTCAGACGTCCCTACGACGTCGCAAAATGATCTTAAGTTTATAATTAATTCGAAGGTCGTTATTCAATCCGTATAAAGACGTCCCAAAAACGTCGTAAAAGGATCCCAATTGCGACGTCCCGTTTCAGACGTCCCTACGACGTCGCAAAATGATCTGAAAAGCAAACGACCATTTTACAATTAAAATGAGACGTCTCAAAGACGTCTTGTGCCCGCTGGAAAGTGTTGTTTTAATAAATGAAATATCAATTCTGAGTTCTAAATTATTACTGCAGATTCATTTGCGCCTCTGTGAAATTAATTTAAAATTAGGGCATAATTATAGATTTGCTGAATAATATTCGTGTTGGTTCATTGAGTTTTGCAGATGAAATGCTTATCAAATCTAGATTTATTTCAGTACACAATGCAGACTATCCTTGGGATGCGTTACACATATTTGCAGAAAACTCTTTGGTTAATTTGCACTATCAGAAAATGCTTGCTTCAATGGATAATTATCCTGAGGGACTCTCTCAAGCTGCTATTGCAAAAATCAGACGTAAAAATGCGAATGATACAGGGGCTTTAGTGTACAACTTTTCCTTAAAAATTGGAGCTCGAGTAATTCTGACTGCTAATGTTGATATTGATGATCGACTTACCAATGGTCAGTATTGTGTCCAATTATGGAATATTTTAACCAATTATTGTAGCATTATACTACACCTTCCAGTGATTTTGATTTTGAGGAAATACTTTGCTGTGGTTGCATTACTTGCAACCAGTCTAATAGAAGAATAGCTTGCATTAAAGTTGTACTCAGACATTTTCCTTTCTATACAAATTTGTCAAGATTTTGAATATTATCCTATATGATAGTTATGATTTACAATATGGTATCTAAGGTTTGTCTGAGAGTAGAGTGTATACTGGCATACTGTACAGCTTGAAAGAAATTTAACATGTCAGATTTTTTGATACATTCAGTTCAATTCCCATCAAGGATAACAAATGATTCTTTCACAAATGTGTTCAGTTTCTTTTTCTGAGCTGTAAGACTTCTTACCCTAGCCAAATCAGTGGATCTACACTGAAAGCATGCAGGATCATCCATGCTCAGAGTATAAATCCACTGATTTGGCATGAATGTACTGCTTGATTACAGGACTGGTATGTAAAAGGCGCTTGAACATATTGGCATAAGTGATGCTATGTGGCTTCTTTATAGGTAAGATCGTTTTGTTTTGCTTAGAAATTTTTGTTTTTGTTTTTGCCTGTTGAAATCAATTCCGTCATAACTTCCTGGGTAATCTTAAAGATATCACTTCTACGATGTCATGATATGATAGTTAATTTCCAGTTAATTTGTCACAGATTTTTATTCAAGGAATTTTAATATTGAGTGGTGTAATGGATTTTCAAATTTTTGAACTTATAACTGATGATGATTCATTGATGTTGAATGCGATTTGGCGATGCCAATGAAATGAGCGTCCATTCTCCAGATGACTATGCACATGTGATATACATTATGATATGTTACGATCTTTTGGATATTTGTATTAACAATTTTGTTGCTGCTGTTGCTATACGAAACCACCAAAACTTTACTGTCTTATTGCTATCAACTTTGGTGTTTACAACTATAAGCGTGTCCTCGAAAATGGGTTAAATTTATTTAATTAAATTTATGTTTCAATTTCCAGTTTGTTTAGAAATTTAGTTGTTCAAACATACCGAATTGTCTGAAAGACCACCCCGTCTTAATGAGTGCAAATGAGAAAAGATAACTACGGTATTCTTGTCAATCTAGCTACCGAGATGGATTCAAAACGGAAAAACTCAACAACAAAAGAAATATGGTAGTATTGAATGAAATATCGCACAAAAAGTGCTATCCATAAATTCACCTCTCATTGAAGTCCTCGCCCCGTTTTGAATTTTTAAAATTATGACGTAATTGATCATTTTCCCTGAGGTGTCATCACTTTTTGTGAATGATTCAACGTCCTCAAAAATTTCTTTGAAAATGTATCAGGAGAGCACGAGAAGATAAATATTTTACGACCTCGATTCGAAAAAATATCTATAAGCTGAAATGTTTCAAGACAGGTGGCAATTTCTATTCCAATATCGCGAAACATGCTGCAATGCTTGATCAAGGTTACAACATCAAGTCATCTAACTTCATAATGTAAGCTTGATTTTACGAAAAGCGGGTTGGATGTATTAACGAAACTTAAACATGTGTTTTTAATGAAGTAATTAAACATTGTGATATATTTCGTAATAAATATATCTTTAACAAGAAATCTATAGGCGTATAGGGCCTATGGGAAGAAGAATGCACAAAGTTTAGTCAGTTGGCCCAGTAGAACATGTAATGTTGAAAGTGACAATGCAATGACATCACTCACTCGCTCTGTTTTTTTCCCACACATTATTGTATACACCCGTACTATATGACTTAACAGTCAACAACAACAACAACAACAACAACAACAAAATATATAAATAAACAAAGATATAAAAGAGATAGATAGAAAGAAAATATCAATTTTAGTTGATCAAAATAAATGTCCCGTTCACCATTCATAGATAGGCAATATTATGTCTATCACAATGTATTGTTGCAATTCTGCGTTGGTTTGAAGGATCAACTCTTCGATTTCGTCTCAAAGTTTTTCGTATTTCTTCTTTTAACTCTGACTGCGTCACTATCACTAAAATCGGGTTCACAATCAAGTAAACAAGAAAAATAACCCTATTGACTTTCAAGATTTTAATATCACCAATCAGACAAAAGAGGATTCCGGATGACGCAAGCATAACAACTATCACTGCTGTTAGATATCCCAACTGCAATATGCCAGTTACCGTCTTTCTTGCTTTTGTTCGTAAGTTCAAGCTCTCTTCTTCTTTCCCAAATTTTATTTTTTGTGTTGCAATTTCTGCTTTATGCCTTTTTGTAATCGTCCTGATGCGTCTACCAACATAGATAACTGGTATTGAATATAAGATGGAAAATACTGCCCATGTCACACCAATAAGTGTGGCATACGCTTGCCCGTCCATTCCATACTGGGATAAACACACAACTAACATGCACACAGAAGGAATCCACGGCAACAATAAAGACAATCGAAATCTTTCTGTTGTTACGGTGGTCCAATACCTTAATGGGTATGCAATGCTGATATATCTTTCGATTACTAGGACCAAAGTCAGAGAAATGGACAATGTGGATGTTGGATGAATCAAAATTTTAATGTTCCTCTGAAATTCATACGTGTCTACAAACGCACACCAAATTTCTCCACAACTACTGATGATGTCTACCCCACATAAGTAACCAATCACGTACATTCTTTTCGTATGTAGTCTACGTTTGAAACTTATTAAAAGGATAACAACGCTATCCATAGCGATTGAAAAGAAAAGAAAAATTGAGAGGATATAAATGTTTACGTTATTCATGTTTCGCATTTACCACTGTTATCGTTTCTTCAAAATATTTTTTCGATATTTGCAGGCTGTTCAAGTCCTACGCTTCATTAGATTTCACGAGTTTAAGGTGAGAATGAACAGGAACGCAGCGGGGGCGCAGCACCTGCTTTTGCACTCTCTCGACTATGATTTTGCATAAGATTGACGGACTTCCTATTTCTTATGGCCAATTTTTATGACATCGCACGTTGTTTTTAAGCAACATGTTTATAAGAAGCCTCTCAAATGTAAAAGTACGTGTGATTTTGAGATGATGCAGTACTAAGCATTTATTAAAATTGTTTTTATATGCGTTGTCAACCGGTAGTTTAATACTAATGTGGTCCACAGTGATAACTTGACTGAGCATCGCACAGTGACTAACTATTTGACACACGCTGGAGCTCCCCAATTTCTGACTTTAATTTACTAACCATAAGGCGCTATTCCTTTTCGCACCATTATTTTTTTACCATTCTACACGCACATGAAACATGTACATAGTAAATAAAGATTTTGACACCTATTTTCACAAAGAAATTAATGTCTCAGGAAGAAAGATTGTTACTAAAACATTGCTAAATTACTTGCCCCAGCTCTTTTGACCTCACCGTTCTTTCTTTTTTTTTCAATTCACTTTTTGGCTTTTCGTGAAAAGCAAGAAATACTTTAAAACCAGCTTTTTTTTCCCTGATGTCCAAACCTAGCCGTTTTTTGAAATTTCGAGTGTGCCTTTACATGAAAACTACCAAAACATTCTTTATATAAGTATTTTAGTGCTTTGCCACTTATTCACGAAAAACAGACATTTCTCCCACTAAAAACACAGTGGAGAACTTCAGTTGCACCAAATTCGAAACATCGCTTGTAAGGAAACTTATGATTTTAAAAGTTTGTTGTGTGCTTCGAAGCTCTCTTGCAGCTAGAAAATTCATCGAAATCGTTCATAGTAGCTAGATTAGGTAGATAGATAAAGTAGTTAGCTGAAAACATAGTATGTCTGGTGGATTTTTCGCTTTTACTTTGCTTTTTATATTTTTTTCGAAAAAGTTTGTAATTTTTTTTTATTTTCACTCTTACATAGTTTCTTTTAAAAAAACTTGACTTACACGCTTTTCTTTTTATAAGAACAATTTTATAAGAACACGAGCCTCAGATTTGGCCAAAAAATAAGAACAAAATAAGAACAACCTGAGGCTCAAATCATTGTTCCAAAAGTTAAGAACAGTGTGAGCCTCAATTTTCTTGTAGAATAAGAACAATTCATGATGTGAATTCTCTCACTGGTAAATGGTTAAGAAGTTTTGTTATTTTTTCACCTTCAATAAATGTGCGAATGAGTTATTACCGAACTGCAACCATCCTTTTTATCAGTTGCTTTAAAAAAGATTTATTCTTATTTTGCTGGAAGTTCCATAAATAAGAACAAAATAAGGCTAAAATTTGAAACTGTGTTCTAAAAGATAAGAACAAAATAAGAACAATTCAGGCTGAAAAAGGCTAAAAAAATAAGAACAGCCAGCCTCAGGTCAGATTTTACTGGTTCTTATAAAAAAAAAAGCGTGTATTCACGAAAAAACTTCAGCTGCACCAAATTCGAAGCATCGCTTGCAACAAACCAATGATTTTAAAAGTTTGTTGTTGGTAACGTCTTGTGCTTCGAAGCTTTCTTGCAGTTAGAAAATTCATCGAATTCATTCATAGTTAAACTTTTTAAAAGCTATATTTTTTAAGTGCTTGGTAGCTAGCTTAGGAAGGTAGATACGTAGTTAGTTTAAAACAAAGTATTTCTGATGAATTTTTCGCTTTTACTTTGTTTCTTATATATTTCTTTCGAAAAAGTTTGTGTTTTTTTTTCTTTTCCCTCTTATGGCGGATTTACACACAGCGAATGTTGCGCACAAAACGAACTTTTATCGGCGAAAAAATCGCCTCATCTCGATTTACACAAACTTTGATGCTCGAATTACTGTTTTCATGGCTGGTTGTAAACAAACAAGATGAATAAATTTAAGAAACTGTTACTAATAAAAAAGAGATTATTAACATTTATTAAAAGACCGTTAAGAGGATGATTAGTGAAAGGCGCACATGGGTTCGAAAGATCTAGCTACATGGAACGTAAGGAACAAGGAGAATTTTCCTTGTTAGTGAGAGATTACGTTCGCATGGACCAGGAGTACTTTTTTAGATATTTTCGTATGTCACCATCACTTTATGAAGAGTTGTTATCTTATGTTATTGTAAAGCAGAAATTCCAAAATTTCCAACACGTGCATTTTCTTATTCAGCCATTTTTGATTTGTTTTGATGTTATTACTGAATCAGCATTTTGTGTGTACTTTGATTGGTTGTCTATCACAAGCGAATTTTTGACAAGCGAAAAAGTTGAACTTATTCCTACTCTGTAGACGGCTAAAAAGTCGATGAAGCGAAGTTTTATTGCGCAACCGGTTTTTATAAAATAATGGTCCACTTCGCTTCGCGCGAAAAATTTGCTGTGTGCAAATCCGCCTTCACATGCTTTCTTAAAAAAAACAAAACAGTCGTATAAAACGCGTATCCATGGTTACGATTCGCACCTTTGCGTATTTCTTTTCTTTGTATGTAAAAACTTCTGTTGTTTTTAGTTAAGCCCTATTTACACTTTTTTAAAGGTAAATTGCCATCATCCCTGGAGATGAACAAAGGTTGACAAACTTTCAAGAGAGATTAACTTTAGTTCTATTTTAGTTTTATCTATTTTTTATCTATAGTGTTAACATATATGCCAGCTTCGCTAGCTAAAGACTTCGTCTTGGTAAAATGTCAGTAAATTATAGAATCACTTTCTTCCTCTCAACAATCCATTTTCTACAACAAAGTTACAACTTTCTTCTCATGATTCATAATTCGCACTGACGAGTTGAAAAACTTCTCGCCAGTGCTTCTTAATAAATAGAAAAATATTCCCAAGGCTATACGAAAGATAAATGCTTAACAACATAAACGATAAATGTAAACGTAAAAAGACTTGAAGGTCCCTAAAGGCCATAATACACTATATATGATTAATCATATATGATTTGTAATAAGCACTTGATGAATGAAAAAAATCATAGCATAAAAAATCATGTTTTTATCGTAAACTACTCTCTCTGTATACAGTCAGCTGCACAGAAAATTTTCTCGCGCATTGGCTGCATGACGAACAACAATAGATTCTATTGTTAAAAGTCTATGATTAATCATAGAAAGTAGAACACCGTGCGACTTTTTAAAAATCATATACTAGCACGTAGCTTTAGCTAAAAATGCCCCCGCTCTCAAGCATTCCAATGTGTACACACAGCAAACTATACATTGCAAGCTATACAACGGAAACAAAAACAAAGAAAAACTTTGTTACTTTTTGTTATGTCTTAGTCCTATGTCACACTGATGCTAATTTATACCTTTCAAAAAGTGTAATTAAGGCTTAACAAGTAATATCAGAAAGTATTAGCTACAAACAAAAGAAATGTGTGAACTGAAACCATGGATACGTATTTTTTAATCAAAATAACATAAACATTTGTTAAAGAAATTCTGTAAGAACCAAAAGAAAGAAAAAAAAACTTTAAAAAAAAAAATTAAAGCGAAAAATCCATTAGAAAACTGCGTTTCAAACTTTGATTCGAAACAAGAAATAGCCAAAGTTTACATAAAAAACAAGAAAAAAATATAAGAAGGTTTTATTGATCATGATCACACCAGGTTTGGAGGACAGAAAAAAGAAGGAAAACACGAAGAACGACAATTCGTAGGCCTTTTTGCATACACAGATATCCAATTAAAATCTTTTTAAGGCAAGATCCGCCAAAAATCAGTGCATTGAATAAAATTTATCGAATGAAAGATTTAGAGCTAAAACATATATACAAAAATAAAATGTTGTTGGCAAAATTTCAGATTTCAAGCTGTGCTTCAAGATCCTAGTCGTTCACTGCACTAAAACAACACAAAAGTAATATGAAAAATGTCTTAGCAATTTTATCAAACGAACTTCTTAAATAACATAGTATAAATAATAATAAATTAGGAAAGAGATACGAAAAAACATTCTGTCTCTAGGAAAGAGATACGAAAAAACATTCTGTCTCCCACTTACAGTACCATGCTTTGAAACGGGAAAAAAAAGCAAAGTCAGCTAATAATTGTATTCCACCGTGTAACGTCAACACGAAAGTTGGAGGATGATGAAGATGATGAAGAACAAAATCGGAAACTGACATTCGCCTATCTCGTGAAACTACTATGCCTCCTCGCTCGCTTACGCTCGCTGCGGGGGCAATTACAAATCATACCAACCTCGAACCCAGGGTCTCTTGCCTTTTCGATATACGGATAGCGGCAAAGAAGACCCTGGCGAACGCTACTGAATTAACAAATTCTATTGGCTGAAAATATTACAACGACCGCAATCAATAAATTCATATAATTTCCATTCACTCAGATTCCTTATGTTAGAATTTAGTGGCTTCAGTAATGAATAATAAATCAACCAAAAAAAATTGTTCAATGTGTGGGTCTAAGAAAAGGAGTCAAAAACTAAAACAAGCATGGTGCACATACAAAGAATGAAAATGTAATCTAATTTTACTTTCGGTATAAGACAATTTGTAGGATTTTCATAACAAGTATACATTGACTTAAAAATTCTATATCTTAAGCAATATAATACATAAAGATTATAAACACTGTAAAACACATAAGGAGGATAAAGGTAAAATTTACACTTGGAGCTTAACAACAATACAGCGTTTACTCAAAACCAAATCATCTGCCATAATGGATTCAAGATCCCATATAATGATTTAAAAATACGTTACATAATTTGGTTATAAAAATCCTAAAAATCGTCATGTATTTAGTACCTTCAGAGAGAGAAGAATGGGCTGACAAGAACGACTGAGACAATTTAAGGATAACAATGTAGAAAGCAATTTCCTTGAAATTTGAAATATCGGTATTCGTATTTATACTATCCTGTCACATTAACCTTGAAACTAACACAACAAATTTCACTCAACATATTTGTAACATGTGACATATCACGTTACAAATTCCCTGGTTAAAATCCTGACATGATCTTAAAAATTCATAATAAAAAGAATTCTTTTTCAATATAATAGGGTAGTGAACATATACAACATTTTGAAGTATATTAATAAGTATATTGACACTTGGCACTTGAGAAAGACTTCATAGGTTAAAGAATTGTGAAAATTTTAATAAAAGTTTTTGTTTTTCTGTCTTTTTTGTAACAAAAGTGTATATACTGACTCAATAATACTTAGACACTTTACAAGAAGAGGTTCTAGAGCTTTTGAAATGACATACATCTACTGACCAGTGAACTTAGCAAATTTTGATATAAATAACAATGTTGAATCATTTCATATATTTGAATAAGTTCTTCATCCCAAACATTTTCATGAAAACCTTTTCTCAATGTTACTATACAAATAATGTATTATCTTCATAGGTTGTTTTTTCTGTGTGTGCCATACTATTGGTTATCTATATTTCTTCTGCGGAAGATTGAACCTCAATACATTCAAGTTTTAGTTTTCTGTTCATTTTTTACTTTTGTCCACTGACTCTACACATGATTTCTGGATGTGTCTCCAAAATAAATCACAGCTCGTGTTTACAAAGATAAAATCCACACAACACCACACGAATTTTGCAATCTCCCCTTTATCATTCAAGGTTGTCGAATGTAATAACCTTGATAAGGAATAAAATCAAATTAAAAACATCGCTTTCCAGAATGCTGTTGAAGTTTTGGAAATATGTAAACAACTATAAAGTTTCGCAGAAAAGAGCTCGAGTGAACTCGACGAATTATATTTGGTCTCTATATTGGTTGTAATGTGACTATATAAAAAACTGAATGCACGAGACAAAGTTTCGTCGGGCCACCTCTTATAAAAATTACACAGATTTTGTGTAATTTTCATGTCACGTGACCAGCGTTCGCCAGGGTCTTCTTTGCCACTATCCGTATATCGAAAAGGCAAGAGACCCTGGGTTCGAGGTTGAAATCATACAGGTAAAAAAACATATGTTTTTCTGAAATACACACTGTGATTAATCATATACAGTGTGTTTCGTAATGTTGGAAATGGAAATTTTAAAGTTGTTTTTTTAAATGAATATATCGAATTTCAAAATAATTTTTACATCAATGGAAAGCCATTTTCAAGCTCTTTCGGCTAGTACATTTTTGTGAAAAATGAAAAAGTGGGTTTTGAAAAAATAAGGAAAATGTCATCGAAAAATGTAATTAAATTTTTAATGGTCGATTAAGATGTGAATGATGCAAAAATTTCCATTGATGCAAAAATTATTTTGAAATTCGATATATTCATTTAAAAAAACAACTTTAAGATTTCCATTTCCAACATTACGAAACACACTGTATTTCAAATCATATATGATTAATCATATATAGTGTATTATGGCCTTAACGGACAGAAAAAACGCACACAATTAAAACAAACATAAAAGAGACCATAAATGCAACATATAGTATGTTTCAGTTTCATGGATTTCTAGGAAGTGTGTGATCAAAAATGTGATGTTGTGTTGTAGAAGTTGTACGATTCTATTGAAAAGTTGTTTCAGAGTGCTCAATGAATTTCAGAGCAAGATTTATTAAATTATCTTTCAACCATACATAATACAGTGAACTAAAAATTATAAAAAAAGTACTCTGAGTTTCGTGCTATGCACTTGTCAAATGTACAATGTACATGTATTGTAGAAGTCATTCAATCTTCAAATTTCAAGAATGTCACTAGTCTTTCATTTTTCATGCTTCAGTGGTTTCGAAGAAATCCTTATGTCAGGGCATCTTCTTATATTTTTTTTCTGTTTTTTTTTGTTGTTTTGTTTTTTGATGAAAACTTTTTGACTATTTTTTTTTGTTTTGAATCAAAGTTTGAAACGCAGATTTCTAATGGATTTTTCGTTTTAAATTTTTTTTTTTAAAAAGTTTTTTTCCATTTGGCTCTTACATAGTTTCTTTAACAAATCTTATTTTGATCATAGAATACGTATATCCATGGTCTCACTTCACATATTTCTTTTGTTTGTTCTTGTTGTTATGGCTGTTTTGGCTTAATGTGTCTGTTTTGATTCCTTATCATCAACTGAAATTGGGACAATGCATGTCCTACAAATCACAAACCACGTATCACAAATCGATGTTCCCGACTATTTATCGGGGAATACATGCGGGAACAACGGTTTGCAGAACAGCACAGTTTCTTTGTAGGATCACAATGCGACTTTTTATTCATTCTTTTTTATTCAGTTTAAGGAATCTCACAGAAAAACCTTTATTTTAAAAAAACAACAAAACAGAAGTCTAAAAGAAAAGAAGCAACATATTTTACTTGGGTGCTGGCTTTTATTTCCAAGTTTTTAAACTCGGTGGTGGAGAGCCAACTTGTAAAAATATATAACAGATGCAATTGTGAAAGTCGTTTCATTGACCTAACTTAATATCTTTCTTGAATTTTTTTCACTGTGGTGTTAGGGAGGTAGGCGTGCAAATGGAAAATAGCACCAAACTCAATCTCAACCGATATTTAATTCGGTATAACATATACTACTTTGGAGCCAACAAAAGTTGTATTAGACATAATCCTTTGCCAATACTTTGCACGAGATGTTTATACTTTCAGTTTGTATCAGTATGTAGACCTGTGCCTACATTCTGAATCAATTCGTTCATAGAGTAAAGAAACTTGTACCTCCATGGCGGTTTTAGTTGCTTATTTTTTTTCAATATCGTCAAAGTTCAGTATTCATTTAATGATAGTACAATAAGCGATGTTCTATCAACATACACACGTATGTATTACACTTCATGCATTCCTCTGATGGTGAAGGTTTTTTCACAGCGTAGTTTTTTTTTTATGATCCAACCCTCATTTTCTTTTTTCTCAAGCATATCTCCCAAAAAACACCAACATTCCCTTTCTAAGAAATGTTCTTATGAAAATCTTTGAAGACTCAACAACGAAAAAACTGTTATTTTTGAATGAAACATCTCATACAGGAAGTAGTACTCATATTCATAAATCCATAAGTTATCTCTCATTGGAGTCCTCGCCTCGTTTTAAATCTTTATAATCATGACGTAATTCACGATAATGAAAACTTCGTGGAATAATTTATCCCTGAGGTATCATCACTTTTTGTGAATGATACAAACGTCATCATTATTCAAAATGAAAACGAAGTTAGTGCTGCTGAGATGAATAAATTATGAATAAATTATGGATTGGTGTGTTCATTAGCGTTATTTTTATAGAGTCAATATGTTCTCTCTGGTCATCACGTTTATAAGAAAGTTTAAAATCCTATGATCGAAGGAATGCTTGAAGCTGCTTCGAATAATCGAGAAGAAGCAAAGGAAAAAGATAAATACGCATGTTGGTTTGTACAAAAAAGATTCCCTCTCCTTGGACTTATACTAATAGAAATTTCAAGTTCAATTTTCCATTTTATCAATTCACATTCAGAGAACAAAATAAAAGCAATAACTGGTAAATGTCACCGGAAAATTGGATTTATCGTTCCAGTAAAAAGTAATTTTCATAACAAACAATAAACGATACTAAGAAGTTTTAGAGAAGAGATTTATAAAAAGGAAAAATAAATTCTCAACACAACAGTGACATTAAAATATAAAATAAGACGACTTGGAAGTCGAAAATTTCGCTATATTGTATTCTCACAATTCTAACAAATATATACTGTTCATAAAACTGTGAAATGCAATAGTTGATAACGGTAGCAGAATTTCAACTCGCAATTATACGAAACAAATAGATCAATACTTATTCGTCTCAAATTTGGCTTAAAGTCTTCAGAACGGTGTCACAATTACACAAATCTACTCTCAACAATTCAAAAACATTCTCAATATAGCATTGCCAAATTGCCAAATTTTGGCCCAATTTGACAAAATGACTGTCAAATTCGAAATCAGCACCATTCAATGTGCTTTTTGTAAATTTTTATGAAAATTGGAGAACTTTCATAATTTAGTCCAAATTTGGCCCGAATTGCCCAATTTTGGCCAAATTTGACAAAATGACTGTCAAATTCGAAATCAGCACCTTTCAATTGTGCTTTTTGCAAATTCTTATGAAAATTGGAGAACTTTCATAATTTGGTCCAAATTTAGCCCGTTAGTCAGCCTGCAAAAGATTTTGTTGCTAAGGTGTGTGCGGACATGGCTTTTTTATTCAATTATTTACTTTAGTGAGATCGTCCAAAATATCACGGAGATACATAGAACGACGATACCAATACTTCGCTATACTAGCGAAATTAAAAAGGCACATATCGCAACTTTCTGTATTACGGGAAATAAATCGTAGCACTTGAGATCAGCCATAGTAGAAAAGGCATATTACGAATAGAAGCCTCTTCTATTCAAAGGGGCTATTTAATAAAGGGTGAGACAAGGCGTTCGATACAAGAGGCGTTTATTCGAAGCATTACGGTATACACCTTTATAGAATAATCATTTACTTTTGGCGCAATATCAGTTGCTAGTGAATCAATTTAGCTTATACTGGGGTGCTTTAGTCAACTCTTCTACCACACCCTTTAGCTTTATTTTTCAACTTAATAGTTTACTTGTTATATGTTGTATTTATAACAATGATAATAATCAATGAACATCCACTGAACATCCACGAAGAAAATGATGAGGTCGATGCGTGGCTTCAAAAATCATTAAGACGCAAGGAAATTTCAGATTCGGATTTTGAAGTTTTCCATGAGGCTGATAACGACTTGAATTTGAAAAACTGTGAACTTTAAGTCGGACCATTCTTTTCTTGTTCTCGGGTCTTGGAAAGCATTTAACTCGATGTTCGGTTGCAAAAACCAGAATGAGATAAAGATGATAGTGGACAATATCTTTTACGCATGGAATGTCACAATGGTTGCCGAACAACATCAAGTTCACAGTCATCGTAAGCTGGTGCGACAAGTAAAAAAATTTAAGCATATCTGGTTCAAAATCCTTATAGCTTATGATTTATGATTTATTCATAAACTTACTCATAAGCTTGCAGGTGCTGGAAACCTTTTGATTAATATGCTGCAGATATCGTTGGCATATCATTGTCGAAGTTAAAAAGTTGTGCAATTTTGAAATAGTTTGAAAGCAATACGTTATCGGCTACGAAGTGTTAAATCGTATCAAAAGTGCCATAATTGGTTTCGTGTATTTTCTTTTCCCTCTACATTCTTGAAATTTAGGGAAATACGTGTTTCCAGCAGAAATACACATTTTTGGTTGAACAATAAAAAGGAGGAAGCAAAAATCTTTTTTGACCACATACAGAAGATCGGCATAGGAATATAGATATTCGGTGTAACAATCCGAGGCACAATGTAACATTCTGTACGATTCCAACAAAATCGTCGACTTTGAAGTCATCAATGTTAAATAAAGAAGTTAAGAACTTACAATGTAAGTGGTGTTTGATACTCCAAAATATAGGAATGGAGGAAGAACGTTTTGCTCGATGTGTTACGAGAGGTTAAACGGCGGCATTGGTGTCTGAGCGGCATCAACTGACAGGTGCATACAAATAAAAAAGTTGATGAGGACAGGTGAAAAGTTCAAAACTATAAAACATCAAATTGATCTTTGACACTTGCTGTTTGTCATTCTTTCTAAAAAACGAAGGTACGAACGGAGAAATTTGTCAGAAAACCTCGACTTTAAGCTTAATTTCATGGATATGAGTTTGATGTTTAGCTATTTAAGCGCCCTGGATACTAGCAAAAATTAACCAATTATATTGGTCTATTAAAATTGCTGGTGGAAATCCTAACGAGCTCATAGAACGGTTTTTCTCAACAATACATCATTTTTGGAATGTTCACACTTCTCCTGGAATTGACTTCTATAAGTTGTCATGTTTAACCTTGTGTGTGTGAAATTTATTGTAATACTAATTCCATTTATTTATTTATTTATTTATTTATTTATTTATTTATCTCATATATTTATTTTTATTTATCTTATTTATCTTACTTATTTGTTTCCATTCCACAGTGGGATAATTAAAATCTTTAAAACGAGGCAATACTTCTTAGCTCAGCCGTAACACGATGTTTAAACAGAAATTCGAGACAACTGTAAAATGTCTGTTGGAATCTCTTGAAATGGTGGCGCAATTTAACACCCAATTTTATTAGAAGTCTTTCCAAGTGCTCAGCTCAGAGAATGTTTCTGAGTTAGATCATACGCCCTCTGTTTTGACGCCTTCGATTCATTTTTTCCTCACAGAATCAAGAATTTCAAGGTAGATAATCTGACTAAAAAAACAGAGACTCGGATTGACGTTATGGAAGGCAACAATAGTGACGTTTATAAGAGTAGGATTGCGAAGCTGATCAAAGAATGCGTGGAAGATCGTCTTATAGTTGAACACTAACCTTAATCCTCATCCTATTTTTGGTCGCCATGGAAATGGATAGGGCTACTGTGCGGATACCGGTAAAGACAGTTTCGTTTTCTTCTTGAAGTTTCCGTGGTTACCACGGCATAATCAAAGTTCTATGAGAAAAATCTAACAAAAGAAAGAGTTTGCGACAAACTTCGGGACATGGCTTGGTTACCATTACGATTTAAAGCTGGAACGAGATTGATTTTTGTTTATAACTGCGTACCCAGGTCTCTTGCCTTTTCCATTAAGTCCATATATTGTTTGAGGTTGTTATTATGTTATAACCACAAATGTAGAAGACATAAAACTAAAACTTTTTGTACAGAAGAATTCAGTATGTCGATATATCGATGCCACGTATCGATATATCGCATAGAATAGCAATCAATTCTCAATTCTTTCCACTGGAAGATTAGATATGAAATATTTACCTGAAACACTCCTTGTGCCAAGTCTCCTTTAATGCAAAACAAGACTGGTCTTGTCTTTTGATGGATTTATGACATACACTCTTTTTTTTTTATAAGCATGGTGTTTTTTTTGCTCAGCCTCAGTATGCTTGCAAAAATTCCATTTTCAGCTTCAAAATATGCTTATGTTATGCTTATGCCGTAGTTGTGCATATTTCAAACGAAACGTGCTAATGGGCATGCAATAGCTTGTATGCAGCATAATAAATTGCATATTAAGCAACATCATGCAGCAAATATATATATACTTGTCAAAATCCGCATGGATAAATCTTGTGTGTAATGAGAAACTTCATTAAAAAGTTTACATTTTAGTTCATGTATACTGTATTCATGTTCACCCAACCCTCTGTCCTCTAAATTTCCTGGCCTAACATTTAAGTTCAGGCTGGGATTATGCTTGCATTATGCTTAATTTTTAGGGGGTCTCCAGCTTCGGTATGCTTATAAAGTTTATGCTTATAAAAAAAAAGAGTGTAGCCCACATTTGAAAGGGATAGCCATTGCCATGGTCACGCTACAATAAGTCAGCATTAAACAAAATTTAAATTTATATATGTAGAGCCTTGACAAATAAAAAAAAATTTTTTTTTCAAAACAAATCAGTTATATGGTCATTGCCATATTAAAATTCTTGCTCATCATTGATAACTCGAAACTCGTGGCATGGCCAAATGAAAAGAACACTTTAAAAAATAAATATCGCACATAATCTACTTGTAAAAACAAGTAATAAGAAATTGCAATATGATTAATCGTAATGGGAAGAAAGTTTCTTTTCAGACTTTACAAATGCTCAGTTACAACTACAAATGAGTTATACACCACATAATGCAAAAGAAAAGATTCCGAGAAAAGTTTGAAGAGGTACATCTAGTCTATAAGTTATCTGGTCCACCCTCATATTAAAGAGATTGAAAGTGTCTAGGGGAGGAAAAAGGCAAGTTAAAAGCTTCTGAAATTCTTTTTATAATAATGACAAGATACAATGCAATTAAGGTCTTCCCAAAACTAAATTATTTAAAAACAAATAATTGCTTGAGGAATTCGTTTAAATCCAATTACTGATTGAATCTTCATTAACACATTTATGTTAAAGTATGCTAATTTTTTCGCGTGCCTAAAACGCCTTGTGGAAGGAGGATGTACGGTGAAACCTCTGTAAGAAGAACAACATTGGGTTGTCAGTGTTATAGCTATTTTACCATGGCAGGTTTGTGCTATAGCCAAGAAATGAAAGTTCACAAAAAAAGATTTGTGAAAATTGTCAGTCATTTTCAAATGATTCACAATGATTCACAAAAGAATCACAACTATCGCCATTTTTGAGAATTGAAAGGGGGTCATTAATGTCAATGAGAATTGAAAGGGAGTAAGAAAAGATACTCGCAAGGGAGTCAAAATGACTCACAAAGGTGTTAGCACAGACAATCGGAAATGCCTTCATTAGAGTCCTAAAATTGTTAGTATATGTTTTTGAAAGGAACTAACCAAACCCTGCTGCAATACTTAAATAACAATGTACAGTAATAAGACAGTAAACAGAATAAGAATGAAGTTGAGAATCGCAATTATTTTCACGACAAGGTATATATTTTTAACATTTTAAATAAAACATACATTAACATACTGTTACAATAGCCCACACAATTATCTCAAAAATTAATTTTAATAAACATTCATTAATTAATTAATCACATAGATGTAATTTTTGTTACTAATGTTATTTTATCTTATGAGGAAGATGCACATCTTTTTTTCTATCATTGATCACTATTCCAAGTTCAGTGTTACACAATGCTTCTGCGATTAATATAGAACTAGCCGCCAAGGCGGCGTCGCTCGCCGCCCATATCCACCTGCTCTGTATCACTCTATCAATAAACGTCAAATTTCCTTATAAACGGCTCGTACAACTTGTGCTCAACCAGAAGCAGATTCGAAGTCACAACCTCTGGTAAAGCCAATCTTTTATTAGTGTAACAATACACTCAAAACGTAGAGAGAGAAAACTTCACTTTTTATTGGCTTTTGTTTTAAAAAAGTTACGCGCTCTAACATGGGTGCTATCAAACAGGGGGAAAATGGTTTCTCTTCTAAAAAAAGTTCACACGGAGGAGAGAAAAAAGGCACGTGCTAAATGAATAAATAGAATAAAAAAACGTTCGATCAGAACGCTTAACAATTAAAAGAAGAAATTAATTTATTAAAAGAAAAGCAAAAAAAAAAAAAAAAAACATTTTGTTTTGATATGATACTCTTTTTTTACCTATCGGTTTTTAAACATTTTGATTGCTCGAAAAAAAAGTTCACCCGTCTCAGACAGTCAGGCAAGAGTTAGGCAAACCGAACATATGTTGCCACGTTTTGCCACTGCTGCTTTTTGTCCAAAATGTTTAATCAGTTAGTTTCTTTGTATTTAGTTGATGTACTGTTTTCAAAGCCAAGTCAACGTGGAATATAAAACTAACAATAATGATAAAAACAAAACGTTATTCATATTAGTTCATCAGCCAAAAAAAGTCACTTTCGATTGGGGTTGCAATGTATTTGCTTCGAAATCACGTCGCACACAAAAAAAGAAATAATTTCGCTCACAACTCAATCTACCATTTTGCGTGACTTACAAACAAACAAACAGACAGACAGACGGAGAATCGGCTATTAATATATAGACTAGCCGCCAAGGCGGCGTCGCTCGCCGCCCATGTTCAGTATGCGTTGTGTCATCTTCAGATTTCACGAAAATTAAAATTAAAGAATTGGCAATGATAAGTGTGGTGCCCATGTTGTAGAGCTCGAAAAACCGATCAAAAAAATGTATGGGATCGTTTTGCTACGACCAACCGTTACGGAGATATCGTTGATCAAATATATTGATGACGTCATAGACCCGTCCCCCAAAAAAATTAGACCTAAATTTTTCGTCACCCTATCGCCTGTATCGCAGACGTCGCACACAAGAAGAGAGATCTTACATTGCTGACTCTCTTTCGAAGTTCACATCTACCATTTTGCGTGACTTACAAACAAACAAACAAACAAACAGACAGACAGACAGACAGAGAATCGGCTATTAATATATAGACTAGCCGCCAAGGCGGCGTCGCTCGCCGCCCATATCCACCTGCTCTGTATCACTGTATCAATAAACGTCAAATTTCCTTATAAACGGCTCGTACAACTTGTGCTCAACCAGGATTCGAAGTCACAACCAATCTTTTATCAGTGTAACAATACACTCAAAACGTAGAGAGAGAAAACTTCATTTTTTTATTAGCTTTTCTTTTAAAAAAGTTACACGCTCTAACATGGGTGCTATCAAACGTAAGGGGGAAAATGGTTTCTCTTCTTAAAAAGTTCACACGGAGGAGAGAAAAAAGGCACGTGCTAAATGAATAAATAGAATAAAAAAACGTTCGATTAGAACGCTTAACAATTAAAAGAAGAAATTAATTTATCAAAAGAAAAGCAAAAAAAAAAAAAAAAACATTTTGTTTTGATATGATACTCTTTTTTTACCTATCGGTTTTTAAACATTCTGATTGCTCAAAAAAAAAGTTCACCCGTCTCAGACAGTCAGGCAAGAGTTAGTGTCAAACCGAACATATGCTGCCACGTTCTGCCACTGCTGCTTTTTGTCCAAAATGTTTAATCAGTTAGTTTCTTTGTATTTAGTTGATGTATTGTTTTCAAAGCCAAGTCAACGTGGAATATAAAACTAACAATAATGATAAAAACAAAACGTTATTCCTATTAGTTCATCAGCCAAAAAAGGTCACGTTTGATTGGGGTTGCAATGTATTTGCTTCGAACTCACGTCGCACACAAAAAAAGAAATAATTTCGCTCACAACTCAATCTACCATTTTGCGTGACTTACAAACAAACAAACAGACAGACAGACGGAGAATCGGCTATTAATATATAGACTAGCCGCCAAGGCGGCGTCGCTCGCCGCCCATGTTCAGTATGCGTTGTGTCATCTTCAGATTTCACGAAAATTAAAATTAAAGAATTGGCAATGATAAGTGTGGTGCCCATGTTGTAGAGCTCGAAAAACCGATCAAAAAAATGTATGGGATCGTTTTGCTACGACCAACCGTTACGGAGATATCGTTGATCAAATATATTGATGACGTCATAGACCCGTCCCCCAAAAAAATTAGACCTAAATTTTTCGTCACCCTATCGCCTGTATCGCAGACGTCGCACACAAGAAGAGAGATCTTACATTGCTGACTCTCTTTCGAAGTTCACATCTACCATTTTGCGTGACTTACAAACAAACAAACAAACAGACAGACAGACAGACAGAGAATCGGCTATTAATATATAGACTAGCCGCCAAGGCGGCGTCGCTCGCCGCCGATGTTCACATGCTCTGTATCACTGTATCAATAAACGTCAAATTTCCTTATAAACGGCTCGAACAACTTGTGTTCAACCAGAAGCATATTCGAAGTCACAACCTCTGATAAAACCAATCTTTTATCAGTGTAACAATACACTCAAAATGTAGAGAGAGAAAACTTCAACTTTTTATTAGCTTTTGTTTTAAAAAAGTTACCCACTCTAACATGGGTGCTATCAAACGTAAGGAAGAAATAGTTTCTCTTCTTAAAAACATCACGACGGAGGAGAGAAAAAAGGCACGTGCTAATTGAATAAATAGAATAAAAAACGTTCGATCAGAACGCTTAACAATTAAAAGAAGAAATTAATTTGTTAAAAGAAAAGCAAAAAAAAAAAAAAAAAAAAACACATTTTGTTTTGATATAATACTCTTTTTTTACCTATCGGTTTTTAAACATTTTGATTGCTCAAAAAAAAAGTTCACCCGTCTCAGACAGTCAGGCAAGAGATAGTGGCAAATCGCACATGCTGCCACGTTCTGCCACTGCTGCTTTTTGTCCAAAATGTTTAATCAGTTAGTTTCTTTGTATTTAGTTGATGTACTGTTTTCAAAGCCAAGTCAACGTGGAATATAAAACTAACAATAATGATAAAAACAAAACGTTATTCCTATTAGTTCATCAGCCAAAAAAAGTCACGTTCGATTGGGGTTGCAATGTATTTGCTTCGAACTCACGTCGCACACAAAAAAAGAAATAATTTCGCTCACAACTCAATCTACCATTTTGCGTGACAGACAAACAAACAGACAGACAGACAGACAGAGAATCGGCTATTAATATATAGACTAGCCGCCAAGGCGGCGTCGCTGGCTGCCCATATCCACCTGCTCTGTATCACTGTATCAATAAACGTCAAATTTCCTTATAAACGGCTCGTACAACTTGTGCTCAACCAGGATTCGAAGTCACAACCAATCTTTTATCAGTGTAACAATACACTCAAAACGTAGAGAGAGAAAACTTCATTTTTTTATTAGCTTTTCTTTTAAAAAAGTTACACGCTCTAACATGGGTGCTATCAAACGTAAGGGGGAAAATGGTTTCTCTTCTTAAAAAGTTCACACGGAGGAGAGAAAAAAGGCACGTGCTAAATGAATAAATAGAATAAAAAAACGTTCGATTAGAACGCTTAACAATTAAAAGAAGAAATTAATTTATCAAAAGAAAAGCAAAAAAAAAAAAAAAACATTTTGTTTTGATATGATACTCTTTTTTTACCTATCGGTTTTTAAACATTCTGATTGCTCAAAAAAAAAGTTCACCCGTCTCAGACAGTCAGGCAAGAGTTAGTGTCAAACCGAACATATGCTGCCACGTTCTGCCACTGCTGCTCTTTGTCCATAATGTTTAATCAGTTAGTTTCTTTGTATTTAGTTGATGTATTGTTTTCAAAACCAAGTCAACGTGGAATATAAAACTAACAATAATGATAAAAACAAAACGTTATTCCTATTAGTTCATCAGCCAAAAAAGGTCACGTTTGATTGGGGTTGCAATGTATTTGCTTCGAACTCACGTCGCACACAAAAAAAGAAATAATTTCGCTCACAACTCAATCTACCATTTTGCGTGACTTACAAACAAACAAACAAACAAACAAACAAACAAACAAACAGACAGACAGAGAATCGGCTATTAATATATAGATGTATATACCACATCGGCATTAAAAACTGATCACTTGGTATTGGTATTGACGCTTGCTTCAAATTCAGATCCCCTATTTTCAAGGTTTCATTTCAGGATGCCTCTTCACGATGCAATCAGAGTGATGTAGTAATGTACGGTCGTCAACTAAGTGCTAACTGCACAGGACCCGAAATAAACGAAATAGAGCCGAAATGCTCTAAACGTTTTATTGTTTACGTTGGCCTTATTCGGAAACATCAAACGTCCATTAATTTTGAAGTATCATAGGCAATTTCCAATTTCTTTGATTTCAAAAACGATCATGCCAAACGCCTTGAAGTGTTCATGCAGAATTTCAATTGTTACTTCACTGGTAATCATATAGTTCGTTTGATATCTCTCTGATTAGTAATTTTTAAAATATTACAGAAAATATTAAAAATTTCCAATGCATAATACAGGTAATATTGATATTGAAATTCAATGAGAATAAATACTAATAAATATTTATATTTACAAAGATTTTTTCACAGATTTCAGACCGTACGAAAATGTTTTCATGTTCCTGCAGATACAATTCAGTAAAGTTTATCATATAGACGATTCAAAAGATTTACTCTGTCCTTTCGCTTCTTTGTTTTTATAAAATCACATTCTTTTATCATCACATCAATACATACGTTATATTATCGTAAATACATCACACCGCTTCCACAAAGACAACGAAGAAATTTATATACGAATTTTGAATGACCTCAAATGACATCATAGCGAAACTTTATGCTTCTAAGAGAGCTTTAGAAGATTTAGATAATCCACTGATAATTTAACAAAAGGTTTCAGCATTCTTGGCTAATAGATTATGCATTGAAACGTTCCAAAAATGATATGGAATAACTTCATCAGAATGTAATAATCAGTCTGTAAACATTTGGTTGCACCACAATGGCTACGAGATAAACTAGAGCAATCACATGAACAGAGATGGACAGTTAGAAATTTTTCCATGTTTATTTTATCTGCATATAAATTGATTGCTATAACGTCACTACAATAATATTTTCTGATTCTCCCAAGTCAAACATGTAGGTGTCTATTTCCCAGAACACTAACAGATCTGTATAATAATCTATGCTACACCAAACGATATAGAAATCAAAAAGTTTAATGCAGACTTTAAAACTAAACTATAAATAAATTCTGTCCAAAACAAAATTTACGCTTAAGTACAGTGGAACCTCTAATAGCGGCCACTTTGGGGGATCCAGCTTAGTGGCCGTTGCATTAGAGGTGACCGATGTATGGAGGTTTTATATGAATATACTTTTTTTATCAAAAAGGCTGGTCAGGATGGGAGGGGCATGAAGAATGATTCATGATCAAAATAAACACAACATTATTGAGGCTAAGTGCTTCAAGTCGTAGTGTGACAAGCGTCAAAGCACTTACTAAGTCAGCATCACCTAATGTTTCACAAAAGTTGTTCAAATCATCTACAATAGACAAGACTGCTTGACTTGACTTTATTTTTGTAAATAATTATTGTAAATAAAGTAACAATTTTTTTTATTTCTCCATTCATTTGCTTGACAAAGATTTTTTTGACCGTTATTAGAGGTAAAATTAGACATTGGGACAATAGAAAGTGGCCGTTTGGCCGTTGATTGGAGGTGACCGATGTATGGAGGTTTTTTTATAAGAGTTTGATAATAAATTTGGCAGGGACTTTCTTTTCTGGCCGCTTATCAGGAGGTGACCGATGTATGGAGGTGACCATTAATAGAGGTTCCACTGTACTAAGACACTAGTCCTAACAATTCAAATTCTACACTTGGTATCATAATTGAAATAGAACGAAATAAATTGAAATGAAGATTGTACAGGTAGAAAAGTCACTTCACGTCTGTTTTTCACCGCAGATTACAAAAGATGTCCTACAGTACATATGACGAGATTCTTATCTTACGTTCTTATCTAATACACGTTCCTTTTTTATTTAAGGAACACGTTTATAAGGAACTTAAGACTGAACAAGGGTTTAAAAATAAAGAACTGCTAAAGTAAAGTGAAAAAAGAGTAGAAAAAATGAGGAACTCGTTAAAGATAAGGAACTATCATAAAATCGAAAGAAAAGTGTGTCATCGGTTTACTTTTGAGATAATCTCGACGAGAGAACCAATCATTTGTGCGCTTTGTTAATAATAAGCAGCTGCTCGTTCCCAGGCCATTTCCCAATTGATCTATTTCAGCATAGGGAACCCTCAACTGTGAGTATACATACATACATATATAAAACCAATAAAAACACTACAGCTTGTTCAACGTATTTTCGTCATCTCATCAGAATATATCGAGTTAAAATAGCACAAAATTCACAGAAGGGGCTTTAAATACTTTTCAGGAAAATGTCATTAGCACATACAGTGGATCTAGCCTGACCTCCCTAAATTAAATTGTTATACATTTACACTCGGTTTGTATATATAAAATCTAAAAAGGTTTAAAAGATAAAAATGACCACACACCAATATACAGTGAAAGGCTTTAAAACGAGAGATTCAAGAACTTTTTACGACCATGATATCCGTCTGTTCCTCTGACTCTGATTATTTTAGTCCAACTAACATACTTGATGCAGGCATACCACAATAAATGGTCATTGATAATTTTCAGTTGACAATGTTCCTCATCGTAGACGTATTTGCAAAATTGAATCCTTTTAAATTCCTGAACAATCGTTACCAGCTTGCTAGAGTTAATTGAATATCGCTTTCTGGTCGTGATTTAAGGAAGTGCAGTTAGTCCCTTGCTCTTCATTATATACATCAACGATGTTCCCGAATGTGTATCATCAAATCAAATCTTTGACGAAGACATCAAGACATTAAGATCTCATGTGAAGAAGACTCAAAACTACAAGCACACATAGATTCGTTAGCTCAATGTTTACTTAAACTTCACCCAGAAAAGTGACATATCAATATAAACACAATGAAAAAAATAAATAAAAATTCAAGTTACCTGTCAGACCAGAAAAATTTATGTATTAAATCAAATTACCTTTTTTCTGAATCCTTTGATCAGAAACACTCGAACTTTATTACAAATTTTCAAAAGTTTTATGCAATATCAGCCTTGGCTCTCTCCTGAAGATTCCCTTGTACGAAACTGTTAACTTAGTTTGATAACTACCTTTCCAAAAGTTCACTATTTCTAGATAGGACAATGATGCTTTAATTCAACAATAAAAAGTAAAATTCCAATCTGTGAGTATATATTAAAACAATAAAAACACTACAGCCTGTTCAACGTATTTTCGTCATCTTACCAGAATATATCAAGTTATCAAGTTAAAATAGCACAAGATTCACAAAAGGGCCTTTAAATACTTTTCAGGAAAATGTCATTAGCACATATAGATTTGTTAGCTCAATGATCACTTTGCCCAGAAAAATGAGATATCAATAGATACACAATCAAAAAAAACTAGCCGTCAGACCAGAAAAACTTATGTATTAAATCAAATTACCTTTTTTCTGATTGCTTCGATCAGGAACACTCGAACTTTATTCCAAATTTTCAAAAATAGTTGACAGGTGAAATGCAATATCAGAAACGTAAGAGGAGTAAGTACTAAGTCCATTTCATTGTAGACCTTTAAAATTGATACAATTGATTCATCGTTTGTGCCTCTATTGACATATAAGAAAGCGCGTAGCATGTTGACACCAGCAAAGATTATCAAAAGGGAGATGGAAACAGATTCCAGTTGGTTGACCAAATCGTCCTTATATGGTTTGATTTGAAGTTGGACAAACAGGAACAAAACCAAAATCGGGAAAATAAAAGACAATCGGGATATTGGGTCGATATAAAACACTACCACAGACGCCACAACAAGTCTTTGATAAAGCAACCACAAATGCCAGTACATATTGCCGCTTCTGTACGGCTGCTCAAAAATGAAGCTGATTGCTGACTTCAATTTATTATCATCTTTATTGAGACTACGAACGTTATTTGCGACATTACAACTCAATTTCCACACGTAAAAGAATGGTACTATTGCAGGCATGGCCATGAAGAAGAGGAACCATTCAGTCGAGATATGATCTGACATCAACAGTTTTAATGATAAAAAGAGGGAAAGCGGATAGGGAACAATCCATAGCACCAGGAAAGAAGATGCGATATATTGCCATAAACCCCAACATTTTATTTCACTGAAGATATAAAGTAGACTCACGTTACCCACTGTTACACAGTGCAACATTATAAAAGTAAAGGTAGCCATATTCTGATACCTCATACCAATCAAGCGAATGAAGCACGCGTAACAGCGAGCGAGAAATGACATCTTTTCAGGGTGGTGTTTGGATCTATATATGTCATTTTCTTGTGTGTCGTTTGATTTTATGTAGATATAAATTATATGAAATAGTAAAGGCAACACAAGCAGAGGGACAGTAATGACGAGAGTAAAAATTAATTCTTTGATTACAAGCTTTTGAAAATCGTTAAGTTTTAACGAAGGGCAGAAGGATTAATGAAGGAAGAAGGATTAATGATCTCTAAATTAAACAAATCTGTGAGGAATGTGTTTGACTTGGAAAACCTTAAACCTAAATCGATGGTCATCAGTTGTTTTAATTGATAGAAAGAAACGAGTGTGTTAAATATCCCTGACCAACGACAGTTATCGTCTTCAATGTCCTTAGACAACGTTATTTCGTATTCGATAGGGTTGGTTGAATTGAATCTTTTTATCACAACATTTTCCAAATCAATTTCTTCTTCTTGTTCTTCTTGTTCTTCTTGGTGAAAGACGTGAAGACATGCTAAGGAACGACTGATTTTTTTCAAGAAATTAGCTAAGGTTTTTAGTTGATCTAAATATCCAACTACAAGAACGTAAAACAGAGCGAACAGTAGGAATAACAGCCAAAAAAGAACCAGGTTTTTACAGCTGGAAGCAGGCAAACATTTAGATGAAAAATAGTCGACAGTATAAGCAGCTTGGCATTTGCTGCACAATGTCCCATAGCGATGTTTGTTGCAGGTATTGTAAGTATTACAAGGTACATTAGTGTCGGAACAACAATACCCATTACTACACTGGTAAAACTTCACAATCCCAGTTGATTGATTCAGGTATCCCCAAAAGTTGTCATTACTTACGATGTTCTTTACACAGGTACCGCCAGTTGCACACCTTTTGCAATGTATTTGGATTCCCATTAAACGACCATGTGGTGTTACTTGTGGTAAAACGCTTTGATAGCATTATCATATTTTTCTCCAGAAAAGCCTCAAAATCTCCATGTTCAACGATGGTTTCCGAGTTATAAATAGTGTTTAAAGAGAAACTTGCTTCGTGATCAGTAACTGTATAAACCCATTACTACATGGCTTGCAATAGTACTCAAAAGAAAAAGCATCGGCTTTATCTATATATACTAATCCGCGTTGTGCATCCCACTTTTATTTTAGAGAGTGTTGTGTTTTTTCTAAATTTACGGTCAAAATCTTCTTAATCGTGGTCATTTTTTCGTTAGACCATTGATAATTGACGATTAGTATAATAGCACGCGGCGTGACGTCAGTTTTTTTATCTTATCTTATTGCATTGCATCCCCAATCGAACGCGACGTTTTTGGGGAAATATCTCGAGAACCAATAGGGATAACTGACGTTTCTTAGGGTCAGTGACACGGGTGATGGGGTGACGCAACATTTGGACCTAAATTTTATTTGGTACTGTGGCTATGACGTCATCAAAATCTTTGAACGACGATATCTCTGCAACGGTTGGTCGTAGCGAAACCATCCCATACATTTTTTTGATCAGTTTTTCGAGCTCTACAACATGGGTACACTTTCCAGTCCCGATTCCGTAATTGAAATTTTCGTCACGGGGTTCGCACACGGGAACGCGGGATTCTTGGACATCTGTTTCGAAAATAAAGCCGTAAAAAACTTTTACGCGAGATACTAGTCTATATATACTAATTCGCGTTGTGTGCAACACATTTAACTTAGAGAGTGTTTTATTTTTGTTCTTTTAATGGTCAAAATCTTCTTAATCGTGGTCATATAGCGGCAGTTCGACCACGCAAGACACATTCATGATTAGTATAATAGCACGTGGCATCATTTGACGTCAGTTTTTTATGATCACGGGGAATCATTGCATTGCATCCCCAATCGAACGCGACGTTTTTGGGGAAATATCTCAAGAACCAATAGGGATAACTGACGTTTTTTGGGGTCAGCGATACGGGTGATGGGGAGACGCATCATTTGGGACTAAATTTTATTTGGTACTGCGGATATGACGTCATCGAAATCTTTGATCAGCGATATCTCCGCAACGTTTGGTCGTAGCGAAACGATCCCATACACTTTTTTGATCAGCTTTTCGAGCTCTACAACATGGGTACACTTTTGAGTTGCGATTCTATGATTTATTTTTTCGTCACGGGGTACGTACACGGGAATGGTGGACTTGACCTAATGTTTTCGAAGCTAAGTTCGGTAAAAAGTTTTTACCCGGGATACTAGTCTACTTATAATAATCCGCAATCGTGTGCAACACATTTAACTTAGAGAGTGATTGTTTTTTTAAAAATTTACGGCCAAAATCTTCTTAATCGTGGTCATATAGCGGCAGTTCGACCACGCAAGACACATTCACGATTAGTATAATAGCACGGGGCATCTAACGTCAGTTATTTTTAAGCCAATCAAAACGCAAGAAATTATTTTTTCGCCGTTTTGATTGGTTGCCGACGGAATCCGTTAGTAAATCCCTTAGTCTACAGACAGTTTAGCACGAAGCAGACGAAGGTGAAAGGTGAAAGGTTTACTACACTTACTGGAAAGAAAAGAAAGTTTACAGAGGTATTTAGTGTATGTTTATAGTAGAAAATCTTCTGCAAAATAGAGAAAGTTACCTCACATAAGCATAAAAGCAGTTTTTCCAAACGAAGAAAGCAGTTTTATGTTGTAATTTATGGTAGCGTAATTTCAGTGGAAAAGAAATAGCAGAAGAAAGTGTTTTAAGTATATGTTTACAGTAGGAAAGTGTGCTGGAAAGTAGTAGTTTAAATTAGTAGTAGTTTAAAGTATTATTCTTTTGTTTTCAGATATGAAATATGGAAAGTAAAGAGTTTATAAGTGTTTGAAAATGGCTGCAGAAGATGTTGTTGTTTACTAACACGATGATGTGAATTAGTATGGATAGGTATATTCTCTTTGTTTGAAGTTAAACACAGTTTATTTATCCAGCATTTTCGTTGTTTTCCTGTACGCACAAGTTATTTTTACTACTATCATGAAAGATGTATATATTATGAATATTTTGATGTGTGTCAGATCTTCCGATTAAAAAGTTTTTCTGTTCATAACTCCGGTGTTGATAGTGAACTAAAAATGCTTTAGCTGGAATACCTAGGGTTTCTTAATTAAAAGGGTGAGAAGTGGTTTTTTTTTCGTATTGACGTTAGATTTTTCATCACGGGCAACCATTGCATTGCATCTTCAATCGATACAATTTATTTTACAAAGTGAAAAAAGCCGATGCACACGCAGCGCGTATTTTTATTTTTGATGGGTTTAAGATCTTCCAAGTAAAACGACTGTTCTGCGCTCCTATTTCTAAAGTTTAAAGTACTTACAGCACTGATACCCTTTCTGTTCATCATGCTGTGATTTAATTTTTGGACACCAGGTTTGAGATGTCACTTTCAGAATTAAAACCCGTACGTAAAAATTTTTTACACGGGATACTAGTCTATATTATAATACGGATGACTGTTTAGTGGGCATGATAAAGTTGAATTGGCGTATTTAATAATACTTTCTACTGTCGTCGCAATTTTAATCACTGGGAATTCTAATTTTGCTTTCTTTGATTTCAAATCCAGTCTGAGGATGCTAGCATTTATACGTTTTTCTCCTTGAATAGGAATTGATGGTTGCTTTTCATTAAATGAAACGATCCTCAAACCCCTCATATTCACGTTTAAATTGGCATCTTTGAAATTTCGAAAGTTAATGGCAGTATTAGAAACATTGAAAATAGTATTTCCAATGGTCAGATTGCAGTCTATAGCACGGACACCTTCATTAGCAGTTATAATGGCATCAGATATTTCCACCGCTCCGTCTTGGAAATTAAATGCTCGTCCCTCTATAGTAGTGATGCTAACGTTTTTTATCGAGAGCAATGTTTTTTTCGTTTCCACAGCAGTCTCACATGTAACATTCATCAGGGTAATGTTTGTTAGAAAAGCTTTTGTGACTGTACTAACAGTCATTTCATAAACTAACCTTACATATTTCTTAATATCTGCATTTGAAAAATTGAATCTACTATACTTTTGCACAGTTAATGCTGTTGAATGTTCTTCCTTGACTAGTAGATTCTCCACAGACGTAAAGGATTCATCTTTGTTCTTTTTCACATGTGTTTTAGACTTATCCTTCTGTAGGCTAAATGACATAATTGAGAGCAATTTCGATATTGCTGAATTTTTGACATCAATATCAGATATTGTAAAATGTCTAACACTATTTACTGAAAATATCTCTTCTTTCGATAACGAGTCGTCTATGAAAACGCTTGAAAGTGAGGCTAATGATGAATCACGTAATGAAACGTGGCTGTCACTACGTCCAGTTACAATATAAAGTTCAACAATGTTGACATAGCTAACGCTATCCAAATTCAGAAAACTGTATTTTGCATTTGACTCCCTGATGTTAAATTTTGATAGATGCATTAATTTTACTTTAAAAAAATTAACTCCAATTCTGCTTGCTGATATATGTTCTAACTGAATGTTCGTTATACTGACATTAGTAACTTTATCAAAGTCCGCACAATTACACTTTACTTCCGTTCCTTTTATATCTAATTTTGATATCAAAATTGCTGACACGTTATAAAAATAAACGCCATCAACATTCGAAGAGGCGTTTTCAATGCTACTGTTCACCAGACTGACATTCGTAACATCATAAAACTCTAGAAATTTCTCTACCTTTGCTTCTTTCATATCTAAATTGTTAAACTGAATGATGTCTCTGCATTCGACATTTTGAATGAACACATCCCAAAGAATGAATCTACCACCAAGGAAATGAAATATTTCAAAAGCTGCATGGATATTTTGTGTGGTAACGTCATGAATTACATAATCTGAAGCAAACATCTTCATAAAACCTCCACAAGCAACATCCTCGACCAGGAGATCATTTATTTCAACTGTCTTCACTTTATCTGCTTTAATTACGTAGCGGTTCATATCCATTTTTCCATTAAATTCACATCGACTGAAAATTAATATGTCAGCATTTTGAATTTCAATCCTGGAATTATTGAGAAACTTTGAATCAGTTATGTTGACCATGGTATTTAAATGATGATAATGACCTGTTATTTTTATTACAAGTGAAATGAATGTGCTGTTATGAATCGAAATGACTGATTGCTTTGATGATGGTGATTCATAGTCAAGGTTGTTGACAAAGAAACTTTGGTTCATACTGCCTTTGATGTAACAATTGGTTATATTTACTTGTGTAAAATTACCTAAACCAACATCCAAAATGTTAAGACTACGCATAGAAATTTTTACCTTCTTTGCATTTTCTTTTACGCTAAACAAAAAGATTCTACTGTTTGCAGTGATTATTGGCAGGCATCCATTACTTTGTTTCCCTCGAATGTCGACAGTGATAGAATCAGATAACAGAATACACCTTTCTCGTAATTGATTGCGCAATACTTTTTACCATACTCCGCCTCGTTTTCGCAAAGGTTGATATGGTAACAGAATGGCACGGGACTCATTTCAGTAATGAGCAATTAGTGTAATGATTGTGATAGTGTTAATGATTGAGCACGGGAGATTCGGTTGTCATGGTATAGCATATTGAAATCGAGGTAGAGCATGATAAAAATATTGCGCAATTAATTACGGGAAACGTGTATTGTTTCATTTGTCACGTATCTGTCACAAATCCAATTCATAAGCATTATTATATCGTCTGTTTGGCTTTTTGATGATAGATATATCCCAATGTTTGACAGGGAAAACTTTCGTTTCCACATTCTCTTTTATCGATACCATTTGTCGCCACATAATGAATCGTACAATCATAAGCTAAAAATCATCATTATAGCTTGCAATTACAACAATGACATAGGTTTCAAATTTAACAATAGCTACACTTAAATTATGATAGTATTGCTTGTATCCAGTGAGCAAATTTCTTGAAAGATCACTTCGAAGGAGAGCAACTTTTTTTAAATATACACACTATTTCAACAACAAAAAATACTCTTCATTCCAGTGACTTAGTCAAGAAATGGAAGTAATTGAGTGAGTATTTCGCGTTTTATACCTAGCAGATATGTTTACCTACCCAGCCGGCACATTTGTTAAAAAACCTCTGCGAATGAGTGCATTTCTAACACTGAAATCTTTTTCTTTTAGGTCAGAAAAGAAAAGTTGTATAACCATTAAAGAAATGAAGCAGATGCTTAAATTATGATGTTGTGAGGGATAGTTAAGAGAAGAATGGATTATGTATTTCATAAATTCATTAATTATTGCTGTGATGTGATATGACTACTAACTACTAACTGTGCTACTACAAATAAGAAGCATTGCATTGCTGGATGGATTCTTATATTTTGTGATGATTACACATTATTTTGTGTTATGGTAATTGTTTACGTACTATGCCTGGGTACTATATAAGTTTCGCATTATGTTTTACTGCTGTTACTTTTTATCTTTTCGGTATTAAATTATGACTTTGGTAGGGCATTTCATTGTTTCAATTATTTTTATTATTTTGATGTTTGGCTGTGTATCCCACGTTAAAAGTCTTTATGTAGTTCAGCTCCAGTGTTGAGTGTTGAACCCGTATTAACTTATAGCATTGGTTGATTTCATAGGCGGATCCAGGGTTAGGCAAAAAAAGTGGAGGAGTACAATGCTATTAATTTCTTTTCAGTGTTTAACTGTAATTAGTTAAAAGGCACGTTTTTCTATTCTTCTCCTAGATGACACAACGCTCCTCCTCAAATTTTGCCTAAGCTCTAGATCCGCCTATGGATTTTATAGACTTTCCAATCAAAAGCTTTACAAATTCTGTCATTGAATTTGTGTTTTTAATTAATTATTTTTAGGATAAATGCGTACATGAATTTACTTTTTGTTTTTTGTTTTGTTTTTTATTTCAACTATTTCATAGCATGATTATCTTTTTCTGCATTTTTATACAATTGAAATATTTTTTAGGTAAGATTAATAATAATAAAACAGCACGTAAACCGTTAAAGAAATGAAACTCATGGTTCTTATCATGATGTTGATGGTTTTGGGAAGAACAGATTGTGAATATATCATTTCAAAAATTCATTAATAGTTGCTGTCCAATGTAACTTCCGCGCAAAAGAAACACAATTAGAAGGTATCGATTTGTTTTCAATTCACATTTTGTAATATTTATAATGTCTTATGTATTATGTCTGGGTAAACGGTTCTGTGTTATATATTGCATTTTTTTACATTAAAGTTACTTCTCTTCTGCGTATGAATATATATTCTGAGCCATGTTGCTATTTGTTTTTGTTTTAAATTTATCTGAATGTAAGAAATGAATTAAAAAATTAATGCCAGAAAAGAAACTTTTACACGAGTTAAATTCTGCGACACAACGCATACTGAACATGGGTGGCGAGCGACGCCGCCTGGGATGTTTTTGAGTTGCGATTCTATGATTTATTTTTTCGTCATGGGGTACGTACACGGGAATGGTGGATTTGACCTAATGTTTTCGAAGTTAAGTTCGGTAAAAAGTTTTTACCCGGGATACTAGTCTACTTATACTAATTCGCAATCGTGTGTAACACATTTAACTTAGAGAGTGTTGTTTTTTTTTAAATTTACGGTCAAAATCTTCTTAATCGTGGTCATTTTTTCGTTAGACCATTGATAATTGACGATTAGTATAATAGCACGCGGGTGACGTCAGTTTTTTTTACCTTATCACGGGGGATTCATTGCATTGCATCCCCAATCGAACGCGACGTTTTTGGGGAAATATCTCGAGAACCAATAGGAATAACTGAAGTTTTTACGGATCGGCGATACGGGTGATGGGGTGACGCAACATTTGGGTCTAAATTTTATTTGGTACTGCGGCTATGACGTCATCAAAATCTTTGATCGACGATATCTCTGCAAATGCTGATCGTAGCGAAATGATCCCATACATTTTTTTGCTTAGTTTTTCAAGCTCTACAGCATGGGTACACTTTCCATTTCCAATTCCGTAATTAAAATTTTCGTCACGGGGTACACACACGGGAACGCGTCGTATTTCCGCAGATTCTTTTCGAAATTAAAGTCGTAAAAAACTTTTACGCGAGATACTAGTCTCATTATACTAATTCGCGATTGTGCATCCGGTTTTTATTTTAGAGAGTGACATATTTAGTTTTAATTTACGGTCATCGTCCTCTTATGTGCGCGTAAAACCACGTAGAGGCGAGAGACATTTTTTTCACGATCATTCCAAAAGAACGTGGCATCATTTGACGTCAGATGTTTTATGATCACGGGGAATCATTGCATTGCATCTCCAATCGAACGCGACGTTTTTGGGGAAATATCTCGAGAACCAATAGGTATAACTGACGTTTTTAGGGTCGGTGACACGGTTAATGGAGTGACGCAACATTTGGTCCTAAATTTTTTTAGGTACTGCAGATATGACGTCATCACAATCTTTGACCGATGATATCTCTGCAACGGTTGATCGTAGCGAAACAATCCCATACATTTTTTTACTCAGTTTTTCAAGCTCTACAAAATGGGTACACTTTTGAGTTGCGATTCCATGATTTATTTTTTCGTCACGGGGTACGTACACGGGAATGGTGGATTTGACCTACTGTTTTCGAAGTTAAGTTCGGTAAAAAGTTTTTACCCGGGATACTAGTCTATATACTAATCACGAGTGTGCATCCGCTTTTTTCACGCTTTCACTCTCTAAAATTTCGGGTCGTTTTTGCGGTCACTTATTCATAATGGAGTGTCAGACCACGGCGGTTAATATTTTTCTACGATTAGTATAGGGGAAAACATTGCATTGCATTTAATCGTTTCAAATGTTTTGATTATTCGCGAGATCAAGAAACAATAGAAAGTATTGCACGAAGATTTATTAACGTTTTGAGGGTAAGTACGCTTTAGAACTTTTTTGTTTGTTTGTTTTGTTTTTCTTATAGTATTAATAGGGTTTCTGCGTCATTACTTTTCAAAGAAAGAAATGAATATCATGGTTTTTAATCATGACGCTCTGGGTTCGGAAAGAAAATCGCAATTGTTTTTAATTCACATTTTGACACTTCTACGACTTTCGCGTTTGGCTTTTATTTACATTGGGGTGTGGATTCCATGAACAGTTACAGCGATTTTAATCTTTTTGTTGTTTACCTGTACGCACAATTTATTTTTACTACTGCATATATTGTATCGTGAAAGATACAGCGCGTATTAGAATATAGATTTTGATGTGTTTGAGATTAAAAGGTTTTTCTGTTCATAACTCCACTGTTGAACTAAATATGCTTTAGCCGGAATACCTGGAGATTTTTAATTAAAAGAGTGAAGAGTGTTTTTTCTGTATTGACCTTAGATATTTTTAATCATGGGGAACCATTGCATTGCATCTTCAATTTATACAATTTATGTAAAAAGTGGATGCACAGCGCTAATTTTTATTTTTGATGATTTAAAACCTGTGTTCTACACGCTGTTCTACACAGGATACTACATTCTAAACATTCTACATTCCAAACAATTGAGGAACTTTATCATACTAAAATTCATTATACTAAGCCTTTCTCTCTGTTCAGCTCACATTGATTAAAACCTGTAAAAAATGTTTACACGGGTTACTAGTCTCAATAATATTGCTCTTCGTCGCAGTGACATTTTTACGATTTTGCCGGCTGGGATTTAAGAACCGACAAAATTTGTCTTCGACTGAATTCTGACTCGATTCCTTTATTTATTTTTTTAAAATTTTTTATTGCATTTCTGAGGGTGGTTACTCTCAGAGTAGTCACGTGACTTATCGACCAATTCACCTGGTCTGGAGGTTCACATTTGGACTAAAGAAACGTGTCACACGTAATTAGACATCACCCTTAGACATCAATTCCGTTCTCGAACTGTGTGCTAAGCATATATAAGCATATAATAGCAGTATACTGATAAATTTTAAAACAATCTTTGTTTGAAGTCAAAAATATCGGCCAAGTAAAAGTAAAAGTCCAAAGCTTACGTGACTTTGGACGATTAATATCCTCATCCTCCTTCATCCTGTGTCCTTTTAAATATTAATTTTAAATGGTGGTTTATTTGATTTTATGCACTCTTTACACTCTGTATACACGTGTCTTGCTCTCTACCTTAATTCTCAAGTCACCATAATATTTGTATAAATACCCTTGCAGTTTTCACTTCAACAAATTTTATTTCACTTGTGGCTTTTTTTGTTGTAGGTCCATATCAGTTTCTACTATAATTTTTAACCTACTTTATCAAATATATTTTGAATAAATGAATAAAATGATTGAGTAAACTAACAGCACGGGGTTGATTTTGGTTCTCATTACATCTCACTGTACCTCCGCACCTGTAAAAGCCGCCAGTAATTGACCTGTAGTACCTTCCGCAATTATGGTCTGACCTTGTAATATTATCGTATTCTCATCATTGTAGACCAGAGGCATGAATTTAATTAACTGTCTATCAAAGTTGGCGTGAGATTGCGAATCAATTATCAGGTGAATTATGTTCATAGGAATACCAGTCTGTAAATCTAAATCAAAGACATGAAAATTTCATTAGCAGTTTTTCAGTAAATAGTATGAAATGATTTAGAGCAAACCATGTTTTCAACATCATTTGTTCTTTGGGAAAAAAAGAGATTCTACGAAATTAAGTTATAATTCATGACAAATGAAGAACCTTTGACCTTTAAGTTTAACTCGTGTTTTTCTTTTTTCTGTATCCTTTGTTATGTGAGTATGATATTCTGTATATATGCTCTTTGTTTCCTTCAGGTACATCTGTACTTTTATGGTGTCTTCAGTTAATGGATAAGTGTACTGACCTTTAGAAACAAATTGTCAACATTGACCGTCAAAATAACATATCATAATACAGTGTGTTCCTATTAAATCTATAAAAAATTAGCAACCACTAACCATTATTAATATCTGACAGATATATTTTCTTGGATAATTCTACATTATTATCTTTTGTCAAGTGCTTGTCTTTTGGAGTTCTCCTAACATACTGTAAGGAAACATCTAATTTTCCCTCTGCAGACAGCTGAAAAACACCATTTTTTATCATCCCAAGCCTTTTTAAGTCGCACTTAGCAAAGGCTTTCTCCATATACAACAATGCATCAGGAGAGAAGGCATCAAGGTCTGGAATTTGGCAAGCAGCCATTTTCGCACGACGACTGGCCTTCCTTTTCTGGTATTGTTCCATGAGTTGCTGACGTTCCTTTAACCAATCATAATCAACCATACGAAATTTAGAACGAATGTAAGAGCCAATATATTTAAAAGTTTCTAAATGATACCAAATCCCAAATGCTGTCAAGAATACCAATGAAACCAAAATCACCTTCCTTGAAGTTGGCAGGCGACGATAATATCTAACATACATTTCAAGTAACTTTTCTAAAACAGGAATAAGAATGAATTTAAAAATTCTTTATTTTCCACTATAATTGAATTAGTCCATTAGTCTGTTTAGTTTGAATGAAAAACTGTTGTGAAACAATTTGAATATGAAACTGATCAATTTATATAACTATTATCACAACTGAATCAATGGATAGGTAAAAATGTTTAACTGAAACATGGTTGATGTTGTCAGATGTTGTTTTTTGACTCAATGTTTACAATTTTCAAAACTTTTTCAGAAGATTCTATCTTATTATATAATAGCGAGTGTGTGTCACACTTTTATTTTGGAGAGTGATAAATTTTGTTGAATTTTACGGTCAAAATCTTTTTAATCGTGGTCATATTTTTCGTTAGGCCATGCGTTTTTTTTACGATCATTATATAGTAGCAAGTGCCGTGACGTCAGTTTCTTAATCTATCACGGGGATTGCATCCCCAATCGAATGCAACGCTTTGGGAGAAATAACTCGAGAACCAATAGGGAAAATTGACGTTTTTTAGGGTCCACAATACGGGTGATGGGGTGACGCAACATTTGGGCCTAAATTATTTTTAGTATATACTGCGGCTATGACGTCATCAAAATCTTTGATCGGTGATATCTTTGCAATGGTTGGTCGTTGCGAAACGATCCCATACACTTTTTTGATCAGTTTTTCGAGCTCTACAATATGGATACACTTTTAAATCGCTATTCCTTGATTTAATGTTTCGTTACGGGGTTTGCACACCTTGATTATATTTTTCGTCACCTTTTTTCAACACGGGATTTGCATATATCCTTTTCAAAGTTAGATGTGGTAAAAATTTTTTACCCGGGTTTTTAGTGATATTTATATATCTATAACGGATAATTTTTTAATGCAATCATGCCATTCATTTCTTTAATGATCATTATCGGTCATAATGAGTCATACATGTAGGGTTCATACATGAAATTCTTTAACTTTTTCCTGAATTTTACTTCCAAATTAGATGACTTTCCCTGAAACTGAATACTGTTTTTAAATGGAGTCCTGATAGTGCTCAAAATCTTGTTTAACAACTCAGCTTTCAGTATTTCTTTGTGCATATACTTTTAGAGATACTTCATTTTTAAAATATCAATTGAACTTCAAGATAATAACTCACATTTCTCATCGCAATAACTTTACATATGATCTTCATTACTGATTTTTTTTTTGGTTGAAGTTACTATTTTCTTTAAATAAGGAAGAAGATCACCCCAATTTTATGTAACTGATGATGGCGTAAGCCGAAAAGCTTTTTATATACAATTTTTAAAACAAACCTTTTTAACATAAAATTCACCACCCCAATAATATTAGTTTACAAATCTAGATGCTCATGATAATAAAAAAACAACAAAAACAAACAAATAAACTAAAAACAAAACAAAAAAGTGGCAAATAAATACATAGATTAGCTGGTTTATGTACGAGTTAAAGTAGTGGTTAGTGAAGATGGATTTAAGTTTTGATAAGGAAAGGGTTAGCTAGGCATGTGTGGTTTATTGAAGAGAATTCTATTGCTGGATGAAAAGGTGAGTCAACGAGGCCGTATGAAGTTTGCATGATAAGTATTTTGAGAAGGGCCATGAAGCCTCCATTGGTTCCACATGAATGATCAATTATGTGGAAGTTTAGTAAATGAAGAGTGCCAACAGGAAGCGAAAAGTATTGGTGGACAAATAGCATGTTCAGAATTGCAACCATGTCAAAGAATTTAAGTCTCCTAAAATTTGAAAGAAAGTGAAGAAGGGGCTCGAGTTTCGCAGAATATGGAAGAGTAAGAATTTGATGAGTGGTAGACCCCAACTGGACAAGCATAGCACATATGTGAAGCAAAGATTGCATAATGAATGTTATATAACTAGAGACTTCTGGGGAATAAAATGACAGATTTTTGGAAGCGCTCCATTGACTCTTCGCAATTTCTTGGCTAATTCTGAAACATGGAGTTTCCAGTTTAGGTGTTCACCCAATCAAATAGTTAGGTATTTCACACTGGTGCTACGATAGATGCACTTGCCTAATAGTTTTATACATGAGATTGATTGAAGTCATTCAGAATGTGAACAGAATATGATAAATTTTGTTTTATCAGCATTTAAGGATATCTTGTTTGCACTTAGCCAATTTTTGTGGAAAAATCTAGATGGGTGTCATCAGCAAAATGAAATGTCCTTGAAAAAGAACTATTTGGCAGATTTCTTCAGGGGAGGTTTTAGTGAGAGAAAAATGGATTTTGATTCCTGAGAAAGATCCTGAAGTTGTGGTTGGTTGGTGAAGAAATCGCTGAGATGATTTACTATAGTTTCACGTTTTAATGAAACAAAACAGTGTTTTTTTCAGGGGGTTTTTGCTACTGGAAAACGGTAGCAAAAACTCAATCTTGAATAAGAGCAAAAAAATAAACCGAAAAAATAAAATTTTTTTTTAATGACCTAACAGCGTTGTTTTGTAGTCAGGGGGTAATACAGGATTTGAATGTCCTTCACATGTGCTGGCGCAGAGAGACGACTAATTGTTTACCACCTAGCTCCTCCTTTTCTATTTTTATTTCGTTTTTGATTGCGATTGTTATATAAATTGTAGAACGATAATTGAATAGTGTGAAATGTATTTCTATTAATGAGGGCAGACAGATGTCTGTTGTCAGGGGCGGATGCAGGTTTTGAAACAAGTACGTCAAAATTTTTTGCGGAGCGTAGCGACGCACAAAATTTTGTCAAATCAGCTGGGGGTAAAAATTTTTGACTTTTGTGGGTTCTGGGAGAGCTTTACTTTAATTTTCAATAGGCTATTCAGATCTTTCAGTTCCTATATATCCTTTGTTTTTAAGACAATTAGTTATTGGACAAATGTTTTACAGGTTTTCATTTATTTCCTCCGTAACTTAACTACTTATTCCCGTATTTACGAATGAATGAATTTGTAGCAATAATTGCAAGAAGGTTCCGTATACAATATCAAAACATCGCCATCACGTCTGTTTCGCCTGATATCAAGGCTCATCAGCATGTCTAGGCGGATGTATATCGCCGGACATGGACAGACACGATTCGGGTTTACGAGCAAACGAATGCCACGCCATTGACCCTACATATACAAGACACAAACACATGAACGGGTTTACGAGCAAGTGAATGCCGCGCCATTGACCCAACGAATACAAGACACAAACACATGAACGGGTTTACGAGCAAGTGAATGCCGCGCCATTGACCCAGCGTATACAAGAGTATACTTACGAAAAAGCACAACAGGCATCAGTACAGCTTACCCAAACTGAGTCTCTCCCATCACAGGATCCTTATTGATACAGTACCTTCAAGAACTGAAGGGTCAATACAATACAATATAATTAATTCACAAACATTTAGCACAGGTAGGAGCGATGCATCGTTTTGCGAAATTCAACTGTAAAAAGTTTTTACACGGGATACTAGTACAATATAATAAGCATTTCCCGTCATTACAGCTTCCACACCTCTATGTTGGATTTCTGATAATGTAGGACTCTGAAAGCTCCATCACAGAAACCTTATTGATAACAGTACCTTCAGGAACTTAAGAGGTCTTCCTGGGTCAATAACAGCAAATAAAAATCAAAAAGTTATCAACGATAGACTTGTTTAGAAGAGTTTATAATTATGAAATGAAAGTAGTTGTTTTACATTAAGGTTTACACCTAGAAGAAAAAGAGTTTATAATTGTGATTTAAAAGTATTTATTTTATGAATTTAAGTTAATATAGATATATTTAGAAGAAGAGAAGAATAGAAATTTAAGTTACAGGTTTATAAGATTAATTGAACAAAGAGACCAAAACAATGACAAATGACAAAAATGTAAAATCAAATTTCAAATGCAAGATTATCCAGAGATGATGCACTAGAAAACATGATCAGCCTCAGAAGTGACTCCAGTCAGAAATTATGAGGTTAATGTTTATTGAATAATGAAAGAGAGCGAAGAATGAAAGTAAGATTAAGAAAGAAAAATAGAGGGGGTGACCACGATGATATCAACCTACTCAGAAATTGGGCGTGTAAAAGAAAGTTTTCTATTCTTACGACTGAACAGATCGATGACTGAAGAAATACTTATATCGACCTCCTGGTGGATGTGCATTAATGCAATCCCATTCAATCTTTCAGACACCATCGTTGTTCTGGCATAATTCTTCAATCTTTTCATAGCAGAAAACGAACGTTCACATTGGCAAGTTGTAACTGGCAATGTTCCAAGTATCTTTAAAACGACCTTCAAGTTTTCAAAACCAGGGAAGTTGATGGCTTTCAGGGTATTAGGAATATTATCAGGATAGGAACCTTCATAACCAATCCAATACCTTTCCCATAACAACAATTCATTCTCCAAAGATAAAGGTGATGGTAAATCATCTTTATAGAATTGGCAAAAAGAAAGAAACCTATCTTTCCAATTAGCTTGATTTAACAAAGAAATCATTTTAGCTGGTATGATAAGTAAGCCTTCATATGCACGACAGTCGTCAAACCTATAGTTGAGCTCACTTATCAAATGATCAATTAATGGAATGGAAACTGACCGCTTGAAATACTCAGATGGAGTTTCAGAAGGAACGTTACATCTGTGAACCTGTCTAGCAGAAAGTCTAGGTCTACTCTCCATAACTCCAACCCTTTCTGCTAGAACTTTTGCTTCATTATACCATTTTTCATGATTGCAGTCAATGTTATCTCTCGTCATCAAAAAATCTGCCTTCAATGCATTGATAAGTTTCAAAGATTCCGACAAATCAATTGCAGATGCCTGAAGCAGTCTTGTAACAGGCAACAGTTTATCTAGAATATTTCGTGCTATGACAAGTGAGGCAATGAATGGAAAAGATGTGATAAGGGCTAAAAATGCTGATGCTTTAAGCGAGGTATCTCTATTACACCTTTTGTCCAAGTTCTCACTCATTTCCTCCAGACAACATACAATGGCAGGAAACAAACTGACAAAGTCATTCATTCCTGTGATTCTCTCTACCCACCTAGTCCGACAAACATCTGTCATCTTAACAGTTCGTGAATCAATGCAGTATTGAGCTATGTTGGCAGAAAGAATCTTCTGACGAGAGTCAGAATATTTAAAGAAATATGTCAGCTCTTTTATTTGCTCCATGACATTTTTGACCATTTGAATATTGCAAGACTTTACAACACTTAAGCTGAGGCGATGAGATTGGCAATGAACAAAGATAGCCTTTGGATTAACCTTGAGAATATGTGCAGATGCACCATTAATGGGTCCTGCAACTGCACCTGCACCATCATATCCTTGGTCTCTGCGGTCACGAATGTCAAGGCCCAGATTAGAGATTGCAGAAAGAATGGTGGCACTAATGGCTTTTCCCGACAGTCCCAACTCACATGGAACAAAACCAAGAAATTCTTCCTTGATATCACAGTTTTTGTCAACAAAACAAAGACACAAAGACATTTGCTCTTGGTTGGAGCTATCAGATGCTTCATCACATAAAACAGAAAAGAATTTATTATGATTGACCTCAGACAAAATTTTACTCTTTATGAACTCCCCACAACAATTAATGATTTCATTCTGAGATGTCTTGGAAATGTATGTGGCATTTTTAGCACATGTTTGTAGATGTGATTTGAGGTTTTGGTCACCCCCTCGAATACGATAATTCAGAACTTCAATAAAATTCCCAACACTACCAGAAGAGTATTCACCAATGTCCGGATGATACTGGGAATCATCCCTATGACCACGGTATGGCAAACCCAAACGGCCCAAAAGAATTATGGTATCCACAATAGGGATCAGAAATCTCCTATTCTGATCAATCTCCTGTTTTAACTGATCATTGAGCAAAATGTCTACAGAAGGAGTTTTACCAGAACTAGTTTTTAAAAAATTTAAATACAAATTGTTAGTTTTGATGTGCAGAGTTAAATTTTTATATTTATCTCCTTTTCTCCCTTCACAATGCCTTGTAAAAGCAGCAACAGCATCAGGCCAGTGGCGAAATGGCTCAGTAAAAAGCTTCTTTACTTTCAAACTTTTGGAAAATCTGTGTCCAAATAGGACACATGGTAAGCAAAAAGCACCATCAAGTTTTGGTGAATAGCAAAGCCAAGGGTACTGCCTAAGCCAAGATAAAAGAAATTTTCTTCCATTGGCTGCCTTTGGAAAAAACAAATGACTCAGAGGGAACAAAGTGATTCTGAATTATATCACTAATTTGTGAACTTACTAATGAAGATGTTTTTCCAACATAGTTAGCTATGCCGAATGGATACATGAAATTTGTGTTTGATGCTGAAGTTGTCATGCTAGTTGTCATACTAGTGACAGAACATGTTGATTCACAAGTACTGGATGCAATGTTTACAGAAACGTTTCCTTTCTGATTTTCGGGAAGATGTGGGTCACTGGAGTCACTCATTTTGGCTGATCGTTTCCGTTTAAAAAAGTTTAATTTACTTTGAATTTTAGATTTTTTACTTGTTTTTATTACATTTAATTTATGTTTATGGTTATTTGCAGGGGAGCAGAAAATAAGAGGGACATAATGGTTATGCTTAAATGTGTCATTACTACTTAAAACACCCTCATAGCAAAACAATATGTTAAGGCATTCACTTGATGTGACTGCATCACATTTCAAGACATTATTGAATACATATTGTAATTTTTCAGGACCAGAAGGTGGATAAAAACATTTAATGTCCCTTTTAATTACATTACATAACGATAAAATGCAAAGAAAACCTGTCCAGACATTATCTGCACAAATATGCATTGCCTCAAATTGGACAAGATCTGAACCAGTGAGTCCACTGTCAATGGATGAATGGGATAAACATAAAGCTAATATATTACCAACACATGTAAACATGTCAGGATACAAATTTAACAAATGCGAAAAAAGTGGATGGTTAGAGTAGTACGAAGCATTCAAAAACATGTCAATGACTGTAAGAACTTTTGAATCAAACACTAATGAATTATCACCTACCAAACATATGGAAACAGAACTAAATATGCAATTTCCAGTAGCAGTGGATCTGTAAGAAAAATGAAAAGGAATAAAATTATTATGTTGATCCCCCATCTTTTTTTAAATTGAAATGTTGTTTTTAATGAGGGAAAGCGACATAAGTTCTCATGAAATAATACTTGCAATTAAAAATAAAAAACCTTGACCACAAAACATGTCAAAAATGAAAGGAATTACAAGAATCAATCATCACTTCAGGTAGAAAATATCAGGCTTGACTTTAGAATAAACCCTCAGAATTACATAAATAACAAATACATGTCAATATAACAACAAAATAATGTATTACCTTAAGGCAATCCAAACGTGATCTTCGTCTTCTTTTAAATTAGTTGTGAGGTAAGACTCTGCAACACTATTTCTCTGGAGTTGACCAGAAACAAGTTTTTGGTACAACTCCGCATTAGATAAAGAAGAGCATTCCCGCACTTTTCTCTCTAAAACAGTTTGCCAATTCTTTAGGCACAAAATATCGTTTTCTTCGCACAAATTTCTAACTCTTGCAAACAGTTCCATGGCTGTTGAAGAAGAACGAATCTGCTCTCGAAAACTTCATTTTCACGTGGGCTGAGGTACTACTTTGTACGGGGGCAATAAATCTCAGGCGAGTCAAGAAACACTAAATTATTTTATAACATCAGTTTTTAAACATCATATGATTTCACAAAATTTAGAGCTAAATTTATTTGAAAATGGCAACTATCAGAATAAACCCCCTAAAATTTCCCACATATACACAGATTCATTTGACATTTTTGCCACTACCCCCAGACGTTTCCTGACTTACTTGACTGATGAATTTTCCAGGGGGTATGAAATTCATTATCATATAGAGAAAACTAAATTGTAGGTTTAATTACGATCAAAAGAGCCAAGTTATAGGCTAGCTGCTGCAAATATTTTATTACGTTTTATGTTGCGAATTTTGTCGGCTCAATAATATTTTTGATTGGTGTTTAAAGGCATTTTATTAATGCCACTACCCACGGATTATTTTCGACTTACTTGACTAACTTTTTTCGGTTAATACGGTCTCCGAAAAATATTAGTGCGGATGTCTTGCCTTCGCAAAAAGTGATGGACTTACTTCGGCAAACGGTAATAGGACTTAGTTCGGCGAACTTAGCATGCTAGGGGGTAAATGATAAACGCACGGCAATAAATGTCTATAATTAACTTCGCTTTCGACCCCCGGCTCTCATTCTAGTGCGAGTTAGTCGTGCCGTGCGTGTGTATAAAAAAAGAAGTTTAGAACCGTTTTGAAAACACCGTGGAGAAGAGAACGAGCTCACAAGAAATAAACTCTACGATGGCAATTTCTTTAAAAGAGTATATATCTCAGCAAAAAACAAGTACGTCGACAGGACTAACTTGACATACCCTGGATCCGCCCCTGGTTGTGTATTTTAGCTCTTATGTTGTATTTTTAAATAGAGCTTGTCTTGAGAGACTTCTTTTGTTACACATAGTTAAATTTTTTCTCTTACTTCATGTATTGTTGCGAATCTTGACTTAATCATGTGCGAAGATAGTTAAGCCTGGTTCAGACCTGACGATTACGACAATTACGACGATTAAAAAAAAGATCAATCATTGTAATCGCTCGCTAGGTCTGAGCACTCTCAAGTATCTCAAAATACTAATTTCAAAATTGTTTCAAACATACGATACTTCTTTCCCTTGTTAAGTTTAAACTTCTTTGTAAAATTTGAAGCATGTGCCTTCACGATCTTAAAACAATAGAATTGACATAAAATTTAATAGATTTTTACATCACTAGAGTGACTACAACGATATATAAAATGTCAAAATTTTTTTATATTTTGTCGTATTTTGACGATTATGACGCTCACAAAAGCGTTTACGTTAGGCGATTATTACACTAAATTTTAATCAGCGTACGTAATCATCAGGTCTGAACCAGGCTTAATGCTTTCACTCATCTTCAAGATGCACAAGTGAATGAGTCGCATGTCTTTCATTTAAAAATATAAATATTTCGGCCTTGCAGTGAAGGAAGTTAAAACTGAGAGATTCAAGCGATATGCAGTGAAGTTCAGTTTCGATTTCTGTAATTTTAAAGCTTTGTATGCAGCCAGATGTTCTGCTTTAATGAATTTATGAGAGTAGAAATCACATACCAGGCATAATCTAGGGTTTTAGGCAAGTTTTGAGTTGTTTTTTTGGTGAGTTTGACCGTAGGTAAATGTTGATCAAGAAGGCTCTTAATCTCCGAGTCCAAAAAATTGAAACAAAGACCAGGGTCAAAGCCAAAATTATCAAAAGTAGAATTCCAATCTCTATATATGTAGTTACTCCATCAATTACAAAATAATCTTGGTCAAATTGAGACTTTTATAGACAATAATCTCTCCACTGTTTAGAGACTTTGGAACCAAAAATACAAAACTGTATTATAAGATGTTCAGATATAATAACAAATATATATTTCCTGAGACATTGGGAAATTCAGAGGCACTGGTGAAAACGTTGTCTGTCAGAGCAGGGAGCTTAGGTATAATACCTGCTATTCTTGTGGTGGAAGGAAGATCTGACTGAGGCAAGATTAAGTTAGAGCCAAAAATATCGAGAAGAAGAAGAGACAACTAATGATCTGACCAATAAAACAGAATCGCCAAAAACTGTGTAAAAGGACTTCATAAACAACTTTGTGTGTTTTACCTATCCTGGAAAATTGTCAGATGTACTGTGCACACAATACTTTCACAAACCTTGCACAAATAAAATATTTTTAAAATCCTATTATGCTATATATCTATTATGCATCACACATTAATAAGGAAATTGGTCTGTAATAAGCAGCTGATTATGTCAAAAAGGGAAACAAATTAAGTTAACAAATGGCAGGATTCCTGAATCAATACCCTCTGGCAGGATCTTAACTCAATCATGTTTGATTGATGTTATATATACAAGATCCAATAATTAAGAGAGATTAGGGAAATGTTGTGAAAAAGTTTTTTGTTAAGATTCGAGTCCAAACAGGATCCTGTACGATCATGCTCATGTCATGATCATACAGGATCTTGTTTGTAGGAAATTACAGGATCCGCTATAACGACTTTAACCAGGGAATTGTTTGGCACTCTCATGGAGTTTCTTTCGTAAAAAACTGGATATTCCTATGAAGAAAACTGCTCAGTTTTCTCACAACTTTGACGCAGGAACATCGATATTTACTAGGGTGTTACTGATACGTCCGGATAGAATGCCTTGGAGAGAAAAAAAAAATGGTGCCAGTCAAAACTTTTATTTTATACGGAATATTTTCAGTGATTACATAAGCTATAATATAATACTATAGTGCAGTGTTCAGAAGTTCAGAAGAAGCTGTTCTTTGATCTACAATTCTTCATCAAGGACTCTTGCTGTTCTACTAGATTTTGTGGTCCGGGCGGAAAAATTGGCGAGCACTACTACAAGTCCAACCTCCCGTTTTCGTTTCCCTGTGAATTCAATTATTGCATCCTGCCTTCAAATACTGCTGAAGTGGATGTGATAGCTCAACTGGTACATGTCCTACAACTACAAGACTGCGTTCTGAAGCACCCTTCTCGTGTTGTTTGAAAATATCAACAGCATGCTTATCATGATCTATCTAATGCTTCCTTGCATTCATCAGGCTATGCTGTTATTAAAATTTGTCCTTTTTGAGGCTGTCCAAATATATACTTTTGAAAATATGATATACGTACCGTGGCTGATTTGGCCCATTCGTTACGAGTTTTAATAATTGTCGCTGAAAGTTGTTCCCAAAACCGAGGAGGGATAATCTGGTCTGTGAAATAATCACTTTCCAAGGTGGATTGGGATAATCTGGTCTGTGAAATAATCACTATGAAAAATTTTAATGTTGATCAACAACAAGATGGCCGAAGATCAGCTATACGAGTTTTACGCAAGGCAGACATCCTCCGACCCGAATTTCTCTTCTCAAACCCGATTTTTATCCGAAATTAATGGTCGGTCAGCAACTATGCAGATTACGCGCGAAAGAAAATACAGAAAGCCACTCTGTGTATAATATAGACATTAGTATTAAATATCGTTAAAATTAGAATGATAAAAAGTTATGGATCCAACGCATATATTTGATATAGGTAAGAATATCACATTTTTGATATAATTAGTAAATTTTTTCTTATTTATAAGAGGAACCTACTTTATTATTACTTCTTTCTTTTTTTTCTTCATTTTTTATTCTTATAGATACAGATGAAGAAACGGTTCCTGATGTGATAGTGGGAAAAGGGAACGTTAAAACTATAAATGGTGAGCGATTGCTTAAACACTTAATCTACTCTCACATGCTTTACTGTATTCAAACCTTCGTATATTTTTTCAATGCAGGGGTTTCGAATATTGTTCGAAAGCAGAAACTAAAGGATGTGGTAAATCTGATAGAAGAAAGTGAAGACGACTTCATTCCACCAAAATTGAGGTAACTTTAGAATTTCCGTTACAATTACAATTAAGAAGACTTATAGCAAATTGTTATCTTTTTAGAAAAGCAGAAGTGTTAAATGTTAATTCCGAAGTCAAAGTAAAAAAAAGCACAAGGTAAAAAATGGAAAGAAAAGGAAGAGCTACTTAATTACGTTTACTTCAGCAAACAAAGGGGTGATAGGAGTGGAAAGCATTTCAGGTACAGTTATTATAACTGCCAGCACGACGCTGTTAATAGGCTTCACCAAAGAAAAGGAGAAGTAACAACAAAAGCAATTAAGAGATATAAAAGAGGCTCTGTTAAAACTGGAATGCTATGTCCAGCAAAAATGACTGTTACATATAATCTATCTAACAATATTGTAAATGTAGTTTATATCAAGTCTCATAATCATCCCATAAATGTCTTCAAAACTGTATACCAACCAATTCCAAAATCCATCAAAGCAGAGAGAGATTACTTGATTTTTGAGTTGTCTATTTCAAATTCTTCCCAATATTCCCTGTACGCGTCGATAAGTTGCTTATATAAAAAACAATAACTCGGAGTTTTGTACACAATTAGAAAAGGCTATGATAGAAAAGGTGGTTTCAAATTTCTCATCCATCTTTGCTGATACAAAAATCACGTAGTAATATTTCGACAAACAATTTCTTTTAGAATTAAAATGATTTTACCTCAAGATTATAAATTGCACGTGCGAAACACCAGTCTTAACACCTAAATTAAATTCATATAGAAATATAGAATCTATTTTCTCACTTCGGCAACTTTTTATCTTGGAGTTTTCAGCTATCACAATACAGCAAGAGTAAGATCAATAGAAAAATATGTCAGAGGTGACATGGTACAGCTGTAGTTAAAAATATTATCAGGACTGCATTATCATTAGGATTAACATATATTCATCGACTTGCTCAACTGATTAATTTTGATGCCGTTTCTGCACTAATGTAAATCAAAACTTTTGCTATAAAATTGCTCCGTGTGCAAATTTTCATTACAGTTGAACAATTTTCAAAATTTGGTCCAAATTTGGCCTAATTTGGCCTTATGCACAAGTTGACCTTCAAATTCGAAATCAACAGTACAAAGTCATTCCTCTATTAAATCTTCATTAGAATTGAACAATTTTCAAAATTTGGTCCAAGTTTGGCCTAATTTGACCTTATCCACAATTTGACCTTCATATTTGAAATCAGCAGTACAAACTTGTTCCACTATTAAATTTTCGTTAAATTGAACGATTGTCAAAATTTGCCTCAAATTTGGCCTACTTTGCCTTTTTTTAAAAACTCACACCATTCCCAGTGAACTTTCGAAAATATCCCTTGCCATATTTGAAAAATATTCTGAAAATCAAGCACACACGATAAATCGTAAGAAATTTTTGAAAACTTTAATAACTCGATTCCTTTAAAGCAATATAATACTATCGAGTTAGTAACTCGATTTGATTTATTTGAAAAATTAACTTCGAGTTATTAACTCGAATTCAAAATTTGGCTTTTTTAATTTCGAGTTAATAACTCGAGTTGTAAAAGCGACAATTATATTTTCGAGTTATTAACTCGAAAGAATACAGAAAATTAAAAATTTCGAGTTAATAACTCGAATTATGACGTCATAGCTCATAACTCGACTTTATAACTCGATTTCATAACTCGGGTTTTCCGGGCCTTGCTATGATAGAGGTTATGATGATACTTCAGCATAATAATTTGGAATGGAATTTTGTGAAAAACGCTAAATCGAGAATCGGCGACCGGCATAACAATAAAAAATGGATGGAAGATGTCTGCCTTGCGTAAAACTCCAGCTATACGAAAAGGTATATATATAATACAAGTCGTTATGAATTTGTGCGGTAAGCATGTCCTATCCAGATCTTGATGCATACGTGTTTATTAAACGACAATGGCGGACAGTACGTTTTTATTATCAATGTAGTACAACAAACTGTTTCTCTCCGAAAGAAAGCACACTGTCGTCGTTTGTGTGTCGCGAGCCCCAAGCAAATATGCACACAGTGATCTTATACCTTACTGTGAACCAGAAAGAAAAATAAATAATGCATAATGTTTGTTGTCTTAGAAATTATGTTTACAATGCTGCTGATGATACTTGCATTCCTTTAAAAATTAAATTGTTTTTGTAGATTACATGCTTCTTATCAGAGAGAAAACTGGAAAATTGTTTAACTGCATTCAAATGTCATAAAATTGATGATGCTGTCCCACTTTATGTATCTGATGTGAAATTAATAGAACTAGGCCTGATGTATGGTGACATTGTAGCTTATAGACAGAGGTTTGGGGATCCAAAAGAAACTGGGATGATAAGCTATGAACAAAGGGCAGAAGAGCTAAAGAAAAAGATCACACAATTTTATAAATGAAAAACCAATGGCCTTCCAAGGATCATATAATGTTACACTCAGCCTCAAATGCTATGAAAAGAAATCCTTTGTTATGAAAAGAAACACAACCACTGTAAAAACAGTTTGTAGACAAACCTCCTATGAAGGCTTAATGCAGATTGCTATGGAGCATTATTGCATAGTAAGAAGACAAGGTGTATATCTTGGAAATTATAAAGGGGAACAACTTGCAACAAAGTTCACAGATCTTGGCACTTACGCTTTTGAACTAAAAGAAAAGAAGAAGGGCATTCACTTGTATCTCCACTATCCAGATGCTTACTCAAAACTTTGTTTGAAGCAGCTGCTAAAAAACGGACATAAGTCAAGTGATGAAAATAGTGAGGAAGAATATGTGTTACAGGTTTGTTGGCATTTTTAATTTTTATCTGGTATATACCTGGAGATCTGATCATTTTATTCAATATTGCCTATAAATGTATTTGTATGTTCACTGTCAAAAGATGAAAAAAGGTATTCAGTTCTGCTGCAGTCAGGATTTTTTTTATCTTGCTTTAATGAAAATGATTTGATTCACAGGAAAATGGCTCTGATCAAGAGATCATGCCAACATGGATTACAAATGTTCATACAAATCCAAGTGTTTTATCTGCAGACCAAAAGGTTTGTGAGTGTGTGTAGTAAACATTTTCCAGCAGTTGGTGTTGAAAAGTGGGAGTGGTCTACTTTTTTTAAAAAAAATTTACGTGCCTCTATTATTATGTGTACTTAAATAAAATAGAGAATTGTAAAACACTAATTTTTAAAAATTACACAACATTGTTACATTTTACTAATTATAATTTACTTGTTTAGATTGTTTGTGCAGAATCTGGCTGCACTTTCGAAGAAAATGCTAGTTGTTTACGATGTGAACAAAATCATGAATATTTTGCTTCCTTACAAGCTGATATTGCCAAGGTATAAGTGGTTATAATATGTAAGTCATTCCTGCCTTTGGAACTAGACAAAAGGGAAAGATCTCAAGAGTAATAACAAGTCAACTTAAATCCAATTATTAAGACTGGTCTTTTGGGATTGAGGGCTTTTTGTTCTTCAAAGTTGTATGTTTGACTTTTCTTTTAATTATCTGATTGAAAAATGTTTTTTAGAAGTCTTCCTTATATTTACTTTTTATAGTTTTTATTTTTTTCTCATCGTTTTTATTTATTGGGATTGTATTGTAAGTGGAAAGTGCTAATCCCAATTTGGGTGAGGAAGAAGAGCAGGAAGATTCTTTATCACAAGAGTCACTGAGAGAAGTTCGCTTAATGCATTTTACCAGGCAGTCCCAAAGACCTGTTCGATATCGACATTAAATAAGTTCCCCAAGTCTTTCAGTTTTGCCTGATAAATGGAATGCAACATCTGCTTGCGATGATATTAAGGACACTGCTCCTGATGTAGTTGACTATTTTGGTGATGATGAAGTAAATAGATTTATGGAGAGTAATCAGAACAATTCTTTTGTACCACTTCAAGTACCTTCCCAAGGTGATGTGAATCTAAAAAGTTTTATTGAAGAAGCAGACAAGCGTTTTCATGAAAAAAAAGTACTGAATGCAGATGATGTAGATATTGTAAAACACATAATTGTCCAACGTAGCCCTGAACGCTTTTGGCCTGTTCTTTTCAGGCAACACTTTAATGTTGCAACCCACGACATAACAGTTAGATTTGCTGGTGAGCCAGGGGCTGACCTTGGAGGCCCTATGAGAGAGTTTCTGACTTTAGCAATGATGCGATTTCCTGTGATACCTGGGATCATCTTAGACAGAGAAGATAATATTTTCTTTAAAATGTTACCAGAAAGTATCAATAAAAATCATTATTTTATGTTGGGACAATTGGTAGGTGCATCAGTTTTGCAAATTGGCGGTGGACCTGAGTGCTTTAATTTAACAATGTTGAAAGCTATGTACCATATGCCTGTTGAAAATGATGATGTGACCTTCGATAATGCAGAATTGGAATTTGCATTGGCACAAATTGAAAGTGGAAATACTGACCCTCTTTTGGATCATGATATTCCAGTCATCAATGACATTGATCACAACAAGAGAATGTTTATTATGAGTTTTTTGATATGGAAGAACTTTTCTGCTATAGAGCAGTTTTCTAGAGGGTTGCAAAGTATAGATGGTTCATTTATGTCACCTGAAAATTTTAAGGTCATGTTAAATTTCTTAGCCCCAGTCAAGTATCATTTGACATTGAATGAATTTATGTCAGTCACATCTTTTAAAAATGATGCTGAAAAAGATTAAAATACCTGGATCAAAATAAACAATTTGGTATGTGATGTGGAACTGTATTTTGCTGCACTTGCAAATAGGGAAATTGAGGGATACTCCTTGGAGGATATTCTCTTTTTATTTACTGGATTACAACGCATTCCATCCTTTAGTCTACTCAAGTTGATCGATATCCATTTTACTGAAGAAGAAGTTTTACCACAAATATCAACATGTGGCTTCACGGTTACACTTCCGCTGAATGATGTAGAGAAATCATTAGACATTGCGCTAAAATTTGGTGGAGGACTTGGAAAGGTCTAGCCTCACCTATTATTACGTTGGTACGTTTTCCTAAAGTTGGACAGTGCATTTTTTGATGTTCTTTTGTTACATACTTTGTCTATTGAATGAAGGCTACCTAAAATTTTACGGCAATTGTGGCATTGTTTTTTATATTTAGTTCTTTACACAATTTCAGTTGTCCCTTTATGTCAAGTAATTCATTTGCAAAAAGCTTTTTGTGTCAAGTACTTATCTTCGATTTGAAGGTTTTCAATTTCCAACGATAAAGTCCCAGTTGATATTTTTTGTTATCATTTTGTTAAAATTTGTTTTGTTGTATTACAGATGCTTTTATTTAAGAAGAGACGGCTTACGTAATATGGCTGCCCGTTTATACTAAGGCATTTAATTTTCGCCAGAATTGAGAATCTCTGCAGTAAAATAGGGAAAAGGGAAAAGTTAGGAAATGGTAATCCAAACACTAAAACTTAATTCATTCCCGCAGAAATTAATTTTCCATTACATCACATTTTTACTGAGATTTTATAACTTAACGAACTTCAGCAAATTAATGATTCCTTTTTTGGCATGCACTGGTTGTTCTGTTAAATAAACTACAGTATTGTTACACATAAAAGGTGGCCAGAAAAAAGCGACACTTTTTAAACTCATTCCTAAACGAGGTTGAACATTTCCGTTACAGCAAGTTCTGTCTTCCTCAGACTGCAAAGCCATCATTGCTCAGGAAACCTAACAACTGAACATAGAGGTCTAAGCCACCTACTGCATCTTTCGGTGTTGTGACTTGGTACATGTGTATATAACAGATAAGCAAATCGTGCATGTTCTTGTTATGGTAAACCGGGTGATGGTTTATGCCTAACACATGCAGAGCCACTTGAATATCCGAATTGTCGACTACTTTTCCTTGGTTAGTATAGCCAATGGTCGAGGGTAAATGAAAAAGAAGATCAGGTTTACCACCTGGAGCGCTAGCAGACTGTCGGACATTTCGAGAATTCCACGTTCTGACAAAATCATTTAACTCAGCTTGAATTATGGGTAAAAATACGAACAATAAACACTCTTGATGGGTTTCCAATTCAGGGCGAAATAAATGCCTTTGTACCATGTCAGAGAAGAAGTTGATCCACCAGTTGGTTCTAAATTTTTTTATGCGAGACCAGTACGCTTCAATTCTTTGGTTTCTTGTGGATTGTGCGTAAATATAGCTGTTCTTGTTATTTGTGAAGAAAACCTGCAAGTCTTCGCAGTATATATTTTCCCTCCCTTTGTCCATCCGCAACATAGTGGGTACTATTCCATGCCGCTTCACGCATTGTAAAAAATAATTGGCTATGATTAGTGAGTCGTTGTTGGAAGAAGCGACTGTTAGCCACATAATCTTCCGGCTAAAACCATCCACGCAACCATGAATGCAGAAACCTCATTTTTTGAGTTTGTCGTTGCCATCTATATGGTATATGTGAGCAGGACCGTCTGAAGAGTAAACCCGCCGATTTATAACACGTGATCTTCGCAAAGACACTCCCAAAGGAACAACATCTTTCAAGGCCTGTCTCACGTCTTCCTTGGAAACGTTCATACCATATTTTATGCTTAAACATTCTGTCATCTGGCGATATCCTACCAAGGATAAGGACGTTGATAGCTCGTTTTCAATGGCACTCCTCAGCACATGATTACTCACATTTCTTTTCCTGTTCAGTCCTTCTTCCTTCAAAATTCTTTTTAATTTTGAGCTATTGACAAAATAGCCATGGTGGCAACATAAAATGTTCCTGATTTCCTTATACTTTAGCTTTGGTCGTGCCAAATGATAATGAATTATCATTGATCTAAGACTCAGCTGTGTTGTCTTTGGCAGGAAAATAATCAATGCCACTTGTGATAATCCTAGGGATTCGTGTAAACTAGAGTATTTGTTTTGAAATTTGAAACTGGCGGCCGCGTGTTGTAACTGGCGGCCGCGAGTTAGTAATTGAAAAAACAAACATTCTGCAGACAAAGAAAATAATCTTCAGGACCAGATCTGCAATATTTTGCAGGCCAGCTGCTAATCATCAGCAGCTAACGGCGACTTTAACTAGCGGCCGCGTGTTACAACTGGCGGCCGCCAGTTTGGGAACAACTTTCAGCGACAGTTATTAAAACTTGTAACGAATGGGCCAAATCAGCCACGGTATATACGAATTATTGCCTTGAAATTTTTTTCAAAAGACAAATCAAAATTTTTAACAATATCTGTACTTGTCATGATTCTTCTTTTTGCCGAATTTCAGTTTAAACACTGAACTGCGACTGAGTTTCATATCTAACATCGTTTTTATGAGATTTATTTTCCACTGATTTCATTACTTTAAAACTTAGCAATAGTCTCTAATATACTTAATTCCCATTCCGATAATTAGAAATAGTTTGAATATCAGAAGCGAGGTTAGACACGACAACTCAGCCACAATACATCGTTTAAACAGAAATTCGAGAAAGGTCTACTGGTTGTTTTTTTTCCTTCTCATTAGCACTATTATTAATTGCGCATGTTTTAAAATGAAATTGACATTCACTTTTAATTATAAAAGACAGTGTGTTTCGTAATGCTGGAAATGGAAATTTTAAAGCTGTTTTTTTAAATGAATATACCGAATTTCAAAATAACTTTTACACCGTTGGAAAGCCATTTTGAAGTTCTTTCGGATGGTATGTTTTTCTGAAAAATGAAAAAGTGGTTTTTGAAAAAATAAGGAAAATGTCTTGGAAAAATGTAATTAAATTTTTAATGGTCGATTAAGATGTGAATGAAAAGAAAAGATTTTTTGAAACAATGACAGCAATTTCGAAAACAATAAACAATATAAGCTGTTTTAAGCAAAATTAAGCATGTGAATGACTGTCGTGAATGAAGCAGTAGCGGATCTAGAGGTACGTCGACATTTGTGTAGGAGAGCATTAACATAATTAGTGAATCCAATTTTTATTACCAATGGGATTATTTGAACGCATTTCTTTTATGGTTAGATTGCCAACACTCTCCTACACAAATTTCGACATACCTCTAGATCCGCCACTGTGAAAGGTGTTTTTATTTGCAATTTCAAAAGTTATTTTTAACTACAAAAGAGTGAATATATGTGAGTTCCTCTTCGAATTTTTGTCATCATGGACGAGACTAGAAATAACGCTACTTCTTCACATAAAGGATCAAAAGTGAGATCCTATACAATGTCTTTTAAACAAAGTCGCGACATTCGCTAAAGAAAATTCTATCAACTCAGCCTCTTTGAAGTAGATTGTAAATGGATAAGAATAGACGAATGGATAAATAACATTGATAAGATATCTAGAGAAAGAGACTTGATGGAGGTGGACGAAAGCCCATGATAAACGAGATCGAAGAAAGTCTACTGGAGTGGATCCACGAGAGGAGAAAAATGCAACATGTATCCCGAAAGATGGTTCGAATAAAAAAAAAAAGAAATGTTTGACGAGAAAACTCACGATCCTGCGGTTAAAGAATCATCAATTCATCAAAATCTAATCCTTATTTCATATTTAGGAGAAGCGTAAACACTGCACAGAAAGACCTGTCAAATAAGATTGGCAAGTTGGTAGGATGTATCATGCATGTTCGCCGATTGAACAAACAATTTCAATTTCCTAATAGCTCGATCTTAGCAATGTACGACACTCCAGTTTGGAGCGACAAGGTCTCATCAATCACCGTATACAAGACTGGCTCCCAAGATGTTTCACTAAAGATAACTGGCAACGAGTAAGTTAGAGTGTTGGTCTGCTTTGCGGTTAAGGGTGATGGGACTAAGCTCAAAACACCAGAGCAAATCTTTGCATGAGGAGTATAAGGGTCAGAGATCTGTTGCTTCAAGTACAAATTCGCGAAATATATTCAGGCCCTGGACGTAGGTTGGAATAAGCCTTTCAAATAAAAAATTGCAGAGTTGTATGATGAATGGTTAATTTAACGCCATTACACAAGTTCACAGAATGTGGCAACATGAAGCCTGTGCCACGATGCTTGGTTCTTGATTGGATTTTAACTGCATGGAAAGGCCTCCCAGGAGATAGTTAAATCATCTTTTAAGAAATGCGCCTTAACGAAAGTTGACAATGGTGACGAAAATGACCAAATTAGCTGTTTTAAACCTGGAAAACCTTGTGCTGGAAGGTCTAAAGTGCTCAAGGAACAAATGACCATTTTCAGTGAGCAAGGCAACACTGCAAGTTCATTTGAAATTACCGTTGAAATTATGTTGAGGTTGCTCAGTATCCTGGTAACATTTTATCTGACGATGAGAAAGATGATATCGATGTTGTTTAAACTAAAACTACAAGACCTAGTAACACCCTAGTAAAACTAAAAAAAACATTAGTAAGACGAAACTTCACTTCTTGCTAAATCTTTTCTTCAGTTTTATTTTTCAGGAAAGAAGAGGAGTCCAACAATACATCAATCTTAAGTGACGGATTAATTATTTTAAAGCATTTTTTTTAAATGACTAAACTATCTTCCACAAATTTTATTTAACTTCTAGCTACGCCTCTGATGCGTCACACTTTCGTTCGTTTTTGAAACGCTCTGTTCGTGTTTTAACATCTGCTTTGATATAGCTACGAGCGTTTATCAGTTTCTATATGTCACTACCATAAGTCTATTTGTTCATTCCGTATCTGTTATCACTTTAAAAATGTTTCTGAAACTTGTGGTAAGCTAATGAGAAATGTCAATATTGTGATAGCCATCGACTAAGAAACGTCTTAATACAGGGTGTCTCAGAAAGACTTACCCGCAAACTTCCAGTGTCTATTTATCAACAATTATTTGTCAAAGCATTGCAAAATTTACAGCATAAAAAAGCCCTTCTTCAGAACTTTCTGTTGTTCTTCGGAAAGGTACTGAAGAAAAACACACAGATTTGCATCATTAATTTCTGTAGATATCTTCATAACGGTTAGTCGTCGCATAATGATCCCTTATATTTATTAGATCAGTTAGATACAATTTCTATGCTTTTATTCCGTGATTCACATTTACATTACATTTTTTGAGACGTCATATTCGAAATTAAAACCGCAAAAACATTTTACATGGGATATCAAATCTGAACTAGTAGATGTTGCATTAAGAACATATAGGGATGATATGATTTTAAGCCACAATTTTAATGCACAGCAAGAAAATAATGAAGTTGTAGAACTAGTTAATGACATGTTAGATATTAATGAAGATGAATTGAACAATGACCAAGAGTTTCCAAATGATTTGCCACCTGCATCTTTCCAATCAACAGTTATCTCAGATGATGAATTAAACACAACTATCCAGTCTTTGATTAAAAAGGTGAAATTTTTGATGTCATGTACACATGGGGAAAACATTTGTTCAAAACAAAAGATCTGAACAGCCTGACATTTTGCAACCCTTGCAAATCATTTTAACAGCCTCTGGTGGTTGCGGAAAGAGTTACTTAGTACAATGCCCTGAACAAGTTGTTATCTAGAAACGGTGACATTTCTAAAGCAAGAATCATGCTATTAGCACCAACTGCTGTCGCACCAATTAACATTGATGGAACCACTATTCATACTGTACTAGGCATTCCTTGTAGTAATTTCATACCATTAAGTGATAAGCAGAGTACAAACTTGAGATTAAAGCTTGAAGAAATAAGTGTTATTTTCATAGATGAAATATCAACGGTGAGTTCTGAATTATTGCTGCAGGTTCATCTGCGCCTCTGTGAAATTAATGATATATCTGATCGTATACCATTTGCTAATAAAACAGTAATTGTTAGTGGTGATCTTTATCAGTTACTGCCTGTACTAGCTAAACCAGTATTCTCAACAGATGTGTTGATAATTAATCTTTTAAAATTATAGCTAAATTATAGATTTGCTGAATAATATTCGTGTTGGTTCATTGAGTTTTGCAGATGAAATGCTTATCAAATCTAGATTTATTTCAGTACACAATGCAGACTATCCTTGGGATGCGTTACACATATTTGCAGGAAACTCTTTAGTTAATTTGCATAATCAGAAAATGCTTGCTTCATTAAACAATCCAGCAATAAATGTACTTGCAATGGATAATTATCTTGAGGGACTCTCTGCTACTATTGAAAAAATCAGACGAAAAAATGACAATGAGACAGGGGGTTTAGTGTACAACCTTTCCTTAAAAATTGGAGCTCGAGTAATGCTGACTGCTAATGTTGATATTGATGATCGACTTATCAATGGTAAAATTGGTAGCTACTGTTTAACGTTTGTCTTTTGTCTGTGGAAAATGTATTTGTACTTTGTACTTAAGGTTCTGGTTGGGTTGGTTTATCTGCCAATTCGAGGCGTTATGTTTAAAAGAACAAGATGTTAAGACAAACTAGCTTGGTTATATCAAAGTGACTTTTTGATGGTTTTGAACTGACTGTAAAGTTTTGATTAAAAAAATTTATTGAACTTTTTTAATAAACATTTTCATCTCATTGTGAATATTTGAAAAAACCATTGCTCAGTCTGATTGTTATTTATGTTTTTAGTAAAGTTGTATTGTGTCCAATTATGGAATATTTTAACCAATTGTTGTAGCATTATACTACATCTTCCAGTGATTTTCATTTTGAGGAAACACTTTGCTGTGGCGACAGTAATGCAACCAGTCTGATAGAAGAATAGCTTGCATTAAAGTTGTACTCAGACATTTTCCTTTCTATACAAATTTGTTAAGATTTTGAATATTATCCTATAATAATATTATCCCCCCTATTGAGGGGTACTTCGTGTCCCATATCTTCTGAACGACCCATTGGTTGGCCCTCAAACTTTGTAACTTTTTTTGCCTAAGGAAGGGCTACCACTGGTGCAGAAATAAAAGTTATAGCTTAAGTAGAAAAACAGTTTTATTTTTTAAATTGTAAATTTCACCGCTAAAAATCGCGAATGTTTCAACCAAAAATATACTCAAATATAGTGCTTTTGATTATCTAAAACATGCAGAAACAAATTTTTGGAATCGGAAGTGGCTATTAAAAGTTATGAGGTAATTTGTTTCCACTGCCAATTATATTGAGACAGACTTTAGTTATGATTTACAATATGGTATCTAAGGTTTGTCTGAGAGTAGAGTGTATACTGGCATACTGTACAGCTTGAAAGAAACTTAACATGTCAGATTTTTTGATACATTCAGTTCAATTCCCATCAAGGATAACAAATGATTCTTTCACAAATGTGTTCAGTTTCTTTTTCTGAGCTGTAAGACTTCTTACCATAGCCAAATCAGTGGATCTACACTCAGAGCATGGAAGATCATCCATGCTCTGAGTATAAATCCACTGATTTGGCATGAATGAACTGCCTGATTACAAGACTGGCATGTAAAAGGTGCTTGAACAAATTGGCATAAGTGATGCTATGTGGCTTCCTTATATAGCTATATAGGTAAGATCGTTTTGTTTTGTTTAGAATATTTTGTTTTTGTTTTTGCCTGTTGAAATCAATTCCGTCATAACTTCCTGGGTAATCTTAAAGATATCACTTCTATGATGTCATCATATGACATAATTTCCAGTTAATTAGTCAAAGATTATTATTCAAGGAATTTTAATATTGAGTGCTGTAATGGATTTTCAAAATTCTGAACTTATAACTGATGATGATTCATTGATGTTGAATGCGATTTGGCGATGCCAATGAAATGAGCGTCCATTGTCCAGATGACTATGCACATGTAATATACATTATGATATGTTGCGATCTTTTGGATATTTGTATTAACAATTTTGTTGCTGCTGTTGCTATACGAAGCCACCAAAACTTTGCTGTCTTATTGCTATCAACTTTGGTGTTTACAACTATAAGCGCGTCCTCGAAAATGGGTTAAATTTATTTAATTAAATTTACGTTTCAATTTCTAGTTTGTTTAGAAATTTAGTTGTTGAACATACCGAATTGTCTGAAAGACCACCCCGTCTTAATGAGTGCGAATGAGAAAAGATAACTACGGTATTCTTGTCGATCTAACTACCAAGATGGATTCAAACGAAAAAGCTCAACAACAAAAGAAATATGGTAGTATTGAATGGAATATCGCACAAAAAGTGCTATCCATAAATTCACAAGTTTTCTCTCATTGAAGTCCTCGCCCCGAATTTTTAAAATTATGACGTAATTGATTATTTTCCCCGAGGTGTCATCACTTTTTGTGAATGATTTAACGTCATCAAAAATTTCTTTGAAAATGTATCAGGAAAGCACGAGAAGATAAATATTTTACGACCTCGAGTCGAAAAAATATCTATAAGCTGAAATGTTTCAAGACAGGTGGCAATTTCTATTCCAATATTGCGAAACATGCTGCAATGCTTGATCAAGCTTACAACATCAAGTCATCTAACTTCATATTGTAAGCTTGATTTTACGAAAATCGTTGGATGTATTAACAAAACTTAAACATGTGTTTTTAATGAAGTAATTAAACATTGTGATATATTTTGTAATAAAGATATCTTTAACAAGAAATCTATAGGTGTATAGGGCCTTTGGGGGCAACAATGCACAAAGTTTGGTCAGTTGGCCCAGTAGAACATGAGATGTTGAAAGTGACAACGCAATGAACTCACTCACTCACTTTATGATTGACTATATATCATCTGTCATTGATAGACACATGGAAACAAGATTTCATGGGGAATTTTTTCCACGTGTTCTAGACATCCTAGTGGAAGCATCAACGTTATTACGTTTATTACCTGTTTTTCCACACATTATTGTATATACCCGTAATATACGACTTAAAAATCAACAACAACAACAACAACAAAAACAACAAAATAAATAAATAAACAAAGATAAAAAACTTGAGATTAAAGCTTATTGCTTCAGAGAAAGAAAATATCAATTTTATTCGATCAAAATAAATGTCCCCATTCACCATTTCGTAGATAGGCAATATTATGTCTATCACAATGCATTGTTGCAATTCTGCATTTTTCTTACATATTTGAAGGATGGACTCTTCGATTTCGTCTCAAAGTTTTCCGTATTTCTTCTTTTAACTCTGGCTGCGTCACTATCACTAAAATCGGGTTCGCAATCAAGTAAACAAGGAAAATAACCCCATTGACTGTCAAGATTTTAGTATCACCAATGAGACAAAAGAGGATTCCGGATGACGCAAGCATAACAACTATCACTGCTGTTAGATATCCCAACTGCAATATGCCAGTTACCGTCTTTCTTGCTTTTGTTCGTAAGTTCAAGCTCTCTTCTTCTTTCCCAAATTTTATTGTTTGTGATGCAATTTATGCTTTATGTCTTTTTGTAATCGTCCTGATGCGTCTACCAACATAGATAATTGGGATTGAATATAAGATGAAAAATACTGCCCATGTTACACCCAGAAGTTTTCTGTTTACCAAGAAATGTGGTATACGCCTGCTCGTGCATTCCATACTGGGATAAACACACAACTAACATGCACACAGAAGGAATCCATAGCAACAATAAAGACAAACGAAATCTTTCTTTTGTTACGATCATCCAATATGTTAATGGGTACGCAATGCTGATGTATCTTTCGATTACTAGGACCAACTGGTAGCCTTGCGGTAGAGTGCTCGCTTCCTGTTCGGGAGGTCGCGGGTTTAATTCCCGACCGAGTCATGCCAGCGACTATAACAGTGTGAATCAATCCTCTCTGCTTAGCACTCAGCAAGAGAGTAGGAATGATGTCTAGGGTGGTTGTCTAGTTGAGCGGTTCTTGTCATTACAGCTTCCGTAGCCCAAATGGGGGCTTTAAATGCTCTAGGACCACCTTCGCAGGACCCTCATTGATAACAGTACTTTAAGGAACTGAAGAGACTATCCTGGGTAAACATTCGTAAATAAATAGACCAAAGTCAAAGAAATGGACAATGTGGATGCTGGATGAATCAAAATTTTAATTTTCCTCCAAAATTCATACGTGTCTACAAACGCATACCAAATTTCTCCACAACTACTGATGATGTCTACCCCACATAAGTAACCAACCACGTACATTCTTTTCGTATGTAGTCTACGTTTGAAACTTATTAAAAGGATAATGACGATATCCATAGCGATTGAAAATAAAAAAAAATTGAGGGGATATAAATGTCTCTAACCAATACGTTATCATGTTTCTAATTTCCCACTGTTATCGTTTCTTCAACAAATTCTTACGTTGTTTGTAGCCTCTTCAAGTCCTACGCTTCGTTAAATTTCACGTGTTTAAGGTGAGAATGGACAGTAACACAGCGGGCGCGCAGCACCTGCTTTTGCACTTTCTGGATCATGATCTTGCATATGTCCTCGCACGTTTTTTTAAGCAACATGTTCATAAGGCGCCTCTCAAATGTAAATTTTGAAAAATTCGAAATTGGATGAAAATTTCATCCAACATTCGTCCAACATTTCATCACACTGTGGATTAAAATGTTGGACGCATTTGCGTCCACCTTAACAGCAGTACTACTTGGATCTTAGATAAATTAGCAACATGTGATTTTGAAATGATGCAGTACTAAGCATTTATTAAAATTGTTTTTATATGGGTTGTCAACCGGTAGTTTAATACTAATCTGACCCGCAGTGATGAGCATCGTACAGTGACTAACTATTTGATACACGCTGGAGCTCCCCAATTTCTGACTTTAATTTACTAACCATAAGGCGCTATTTCCTTTTCGCACCCTTTTTTTAACCATTCTACATGCACATGGAACATGTACATAATAAAAAAAGATTTTGACACCTATTTTCACAAAGAAATTAATGTCTCAGGAAGAAGATTGTTATTAAAGTCTATGTCAACCGATTTGGCAGTTCGAAAATGTTTTATGATTTCTAAGTCAAAATAAATGATTTTAAAATAATTTGTTTTGTATCATCAAGAGCATAAAAAGCACAATATTATAAACAACTTTTTGGGAGAAAATATTAAAATTTTAGCGTTAAAATTTGCGTTAGAAAAAAAATCAACTTTTTTTTTTAGTAAATCAAAAACGTTGAAACTTACACAGGAGCGAAATCAACCTTTCACAAAGAAGTGTACAAAATTTGATAACAAAATCTCTATTCTATCGTTCTCAGCCCAAATATGAGACCCGGTAGAACCCTAAAAATATTTGATATTTTGCGATAAACCGGGGGTTAGAGTGTCTGTTTACATCAAATTTTTAGGTTTTAGAAAATCGCTTTGTAAATTTAACAGTTAATGGTCATGGTTAACACATTTTAACAAAACAACATATTAAAACATGAATATAAAAAATGCTTTCTAATTTAATTTAAACAGTAACAAATAACTTGAGAGCTGTTATTTCAATTTTTTTTACTGAGTTTTAAAAATTCTCTGGCTGTTAAGTAATAGAAGAAGCGTGCATTTGTCTTAACACCTTAAATAAGATGTGTCAATTGACCATTAGAGCTTAACGCTCTGTTGAACTGAAGAAATTTGCAACCCACAGACATGTGTTCAATTTGCAATTCTTATATCATTGGAAAGCTGAACAAATTTCCTATCCAACGGTATAAAAATTATTATAACTATCCAGTTATTTCAGTTTCAATTATTATTTGAATTTTGCGTAACAGTTTGTAAGATTCGTACTGTATAAAATATTTAATTGCCTTTAATCGACCAAGTAATTTTTAAACGCAGTCATAACAAATAACCTAACCCCCGGTTTATGGCAAAGTATCAGATATTTTTAGGGCTCTAGCAGGTCCCATATTTGGGCTGAGAACTTTCGATAGAATACAGATTTTGTTATAAAATTTTGTACACTTCTTTGTGAAAGGTTGATCTCGCTCCTGTGTACGTTTCAACGTTTTTGGTTTATTAGAAAAAAAGTTGATTTTTTTCTAACGCAAATTTTAACGCTAAAATTTTAATATTTTGTCACAAAAAGTCGTTCATAATATTGTGCCTTTTGTGCTCTTGACGAAGCAAAAAAAATTATTTTAAAATCATTTATTTTGACTTAGTAATCATAGAAAATGTTCAAACTGCCAAATCGGTTGACATAGACTTTAAAACATTGCTAAATTACTTGCCCCAGCTCTTTTGTCTTTGTACCTCTCCATTCTTTCAATGCACTTTTTGGATTCCTGCGAAAGCAAGAAATACATTAAAATCGGCTTTAATTTTTTTTTTCTGCCGTCCAAACCTAGCGGTTTTTTTAAACTTCGAGTGTCCCTTTACATGAAAACTACCAAAACATTCTTTATATAAGTATTTTAATGCTTTGCCACTTATTCACGAAAAAACAGACATTTCTCCCACTAAAAACACAACGGAGAACTGCAGTTACACCAAATTCGAAACATCGCTTGTGAAGAAATTTATGATTTTAAAAGTTTGTTGTGTGCTTCGAAGTTTCTTTTTAAAAAAACTTGACTAATTCACGAAAAAACTTCAGCTGCACCAAATTCGAAGCATCGCTTGCAATAAACCAATGATTTTAAAAGTTTGTTGTTGGTAACGTTTTGTGCTTCGAAGCTTTCTTGCAGATAGGAAAATTCATTGAATTCATTCATAGTTAAACTTTTTAAAAGCTATATTTTTAAATGCTTGGTAGCTAGCTTAGGTAGATACGTAGTTAGTTTAGAACATAGTATTTCTGATAAATTTTTCTCTTTTACTTTGTTTCTTATATATTTCTTTCGAAAAAGTTTGTGTTTTTTTTTTCTTTTCCCTCTTAAGGCGGATTTACACACAGCGAATGTTTTGCGCAAAACGAACTTTTAGCGGCGAAAAAATCGCTTCATCTCGATTTGCACAAACAAAACTTTGGTGCTCGAATTACTGTTTTCATGGCTGGTTGTAAACAAACAAGATGAATAAATTTAAGAAACTGTTACTAATAAAGAAATTATTAACATTAAAACTTATTAAAAGAAAACCGTTAAGAGGAAGATTGATGAAAGGCGTATGTGGGTTCGAAAGATCTAGCTACATGGAACGTAAGGAACAAGGAGAATTTCACTTGCTAGTGAGAGATTACGTTTGCATGGACCAGGAGTACTTTTTTAGATATTTTCGTATGTCACCATCACTTTATGAAGAGTTGTTATCTTATGTTATTGTAAAGCAGAAATACCAAAATTTCCAACACGTGCATTTTCTTATTCAGCCATTTTTGATTTGTTTTGATGTTATTATTGAATCAGCATTTTGTGTGTACTTTGATTGGTTGTCTATCTCAAGCAAAATTTTGACAAGCGAAAAAGTTGAACTCGTTCCTACTCTGTAGACGGCTAAAAATTCGATGAAGCGAAGTTTTATTGCGCAACCGGCTTTTCTAAAACAATGGTTCACGAGCGAAAAATTCGCTGTCTGCAAGTCCGCCTTTACATACTTTCTTTAAAAAAAACAGTCATATAAAACGCGTATCCATGGTTACGATTCGCACCGTATGCGTATTTCTTTTCTTTGTATGTAATAGCGTCTGTTGTTTTTGGTTAAGCCCTATTTACACTTTTTTAAAGGTAAATTGCCATCATCCTTGGAGATGAACAAAGGTTGACAAACTTTCAAGAGGGATTAACTTTAGATCTATTTTTGTTTTATCTATTTTTTATCTATAGTATGTTTCAGTTCATGGATTCCTATGGAGTGTGTGATCAAGAATGTGATGTTGTATTTAGAAGTTATACGATTTTATTGAAAAGTTGTTTCTGAGCGCTCAATGAATTCCGGAGCAAGATTTATTAAATTATCTTTCAACCATACATAATGCAGTGAACTAAAAGTTTTGAAAAGCGCCATTATTCTCTGACTTAGACGTTTTATGATGTTGTTGAAAAAACTAAAAGAAGTAGATCAAACTTTAAAAAAATGTTAAGGGCCTATGCATATTTGTTTATTTATCAATTTATTTTAAACGACTTTTTTGTATATCTGCAAGCCTTCAAAAATGAACTCCGCCTTAACATCAAATAATGATATGCATGAAAATATGTTTCACAGGAGAAGTATGTATTCTAAGATTCAGCAATATTTTGCTCATTTAACCCAGACAGAATAAGCAAAGTTTTGACCACAAAGTAGAAGTGATCACGTCTCGTTTAGACAAACTTTATTGAACTTATTTTTATGATTATTGAGCTATTTCTAAGAATTTCATGTTAAATCAAGCAAGTCAAAGACTGTGGGTAAACGTGTCAGGAACTTTGACAAACGTAACAAACGTAACAACGTAACAACGAGATTTATTTATTTATTTATTTATTTATAACGAATATTTACACAGGATATAAACACTTCAGCTAAATAAATAACTGTTATAAATGTGTGTCCTGTAATTAACCTTAAAATTTAAAAATTTAAAAAAGCCTGGGCAAAGGAAAAGCAAAAGGTAAAAGAGGAACTCAAAAAATCGCCATCTCCAAACTCAGACCTAGGTTATGAATCAAGTAGACTAATCGCAATTATATACTTTTGAATCAGACACTAAAATGCTTTTTCAGCATATCTTTGAGATTTTTTCACATCTTTTTCTCTACGAATGTCAGTCGGTAGAGAGTTATAAAGAGTAGCACCTTGGAAATAAAAACCACACTTTCCAAATTCCGTTCTCACTTTTGGTAAAGCCAAACTGATCCCATTATTTCTGGTTCGGAGTCTATGATTGATTTCGGTGAAGTAGTTATGAAAGTTTGATCAAGTAGACTTCGAGATGCATTTATGTAAAAACACACAAGTTGACAATTTGTTAATGTTTTCTATCGACGGTATTAGAACACTTCCATCAGGACTGATCTTAATAAATAAATGAATAAATAAATAAATAAATAAATCTACTTATATTAATCGCGTAGTGTGCATACCACTTTTATTTTAGAGAGTTATATATTTACTTTTTCTTTAACGGTCAAATCCTTCTTATTTTTTCCCTTTTCGTCGTAAAGCCACGCAGAGTCGAGAGCGTTTTTTTTGATTTTCCGCGATTAGTATATGCTCCTCCGTTTTGTTATTTTTGGTTTGCGCAGTCGAAATCAGCCGAAAAACGTCTTTGGAGGAGTGCGAGCAATGCAATCTTCTTCGTTCGAAATTTGTCAACGATCATTTCGTGAGCAAGAAACTTCGCGAAGAAGACGTGTTTCTTTTTGTATACGAATATTTTAATTTAAATTTGATTGTTTTAGGCAGCAAATCGACGAAAGAACTGACGAAGAAACACAGGTTTGTATGCACGAAGGTATTGTTATTATTATAAAACGTTTTATTATCGTGTTTATTGCTAAACTTTTACTCTTATTAATAAAAGAACACGGGTAAGTGAGTTAGTTGTTTGTTTACAATGAAAAATCATATTTAGATATACAGAAGAAGTGCAGTGAAGTTTTTAAAAATTAGCTGCAGAAAGATCGAACGAACAAAAGGTATTATTGTAAAACTTTTATTTTTGATTAATAAAAGAACAAGTTAGGTATATGTATTTGTATTTAAATGTATTTAAATGTTTGTTTACGTTTTAGTTATCAAATATCGTTATACAGCAGAAAGTGTAGTGAAGAAATGCAGAACAAAATTATGTTTATTTACACAGTAAGGAATGGTTTTAATTTAGTTTTGAAAGATTAAATACTATAGCTTTGAATAGATATCTTATTATATGAGTTCTTTCGTTTAGTTTATATGCTACTGGATGAAAAACGAAGACGAGAGTAATTTGTTTTGGTAACGCGCGCTATTTTTATTTTTATAGTTAGCAAAGAAGATTTGATTTGATTTATTTATTTACAGATCAATTAAAAATGGTCCCACAGCTATGACTGTTTTCCTTTCACATGGCTGTGGAAGTAGGGAACGTGTTATGCTGTCAAATTGTATCTATTGACGATGTTTGATGCTTTGTCTGCATGCCTTTCTGCCAGCCATTTATGCCTTTTGTTTTGGTTTGCTTAAATATGGTTGCAGTAGTAGTAAGTATTGTAGCTGTTCTTTACTGAAATCTTTTTCTTTTAGGTCAGAAAAGAAAAAGTGTAGCTATTTATATATAAACGAAATTTATAAATGTATAAATGAAACACATGGTATGTTGAGAAGGTTATTTAAGAGAAGAATGGATTGTATTTCATTGCGATTGTACTACAAAAAAGAAGCATTGCTGGGGTACATTTTTCTTCAGTTTATATTTGTTTACGGCATTCATTATTTTGTGTTATGTTAATTGCTACATACATACTTGCTAGGTATATAAGTTTAGCATTATGTTTTTATTTGTTGCTTTTAATATCTTCTGGGTATTCAATTATGGTTTTGGTCAAAGTAGGGCATTTTGTTGTTTCAATTATTTTTATTAATTTGATGTTTGGTTGTGTATGCCAGGTAAAAGTCTTTATTCTGTTCAGCTCCAGTGTTGAGTGAACCCGTATTGACTCACAGTATCGGTTGACTTTATAGACCAAATTTTGTTTTTAATTGTTATCTTTAGGATAAATGCGTACTTGAATTTTCTTTTTGTTTTATTTTTTATTTCAATATTGTTATAGCATGATTAGGTTTTCGGTATTACAATTCAAATATTAATTTTTTAGGTAATAATAAAAGAAGCATAAAGAAATGAAACTCATGGTTTTAATCATGACGTTGATGGTTTTGGGAAGAACAGACTACATATCATTTCAAAAATTCATTAATGGTTGCAGTCGAGTAGTAACTTTGGAACAAAAGAAAAAGTTGGAAGGTATCAATTTGTTTTGAATTAACATTTTGTAATGTTTGGTTTCGTATGTCTGGGTAAACAGTTCTGTGTTATATATTGCCATTTTTTTTACATTAAAGTTACTTCTCTTCTGCGTATAAATATATTATTCTGAGCCATGTTGCTATTTGTTTCTGTTTTTAATCTTCTGAATGTAAGAAATGAATTAAAAAATTAATGCCTGTAAAAACTTTTACACGAGTTAAATTTTGCAACACAACGCATACTGAACATGGGTGGCAAGCGACGCCGCCTGGGATGTTTTTGAGTTGCGATTCTATGATTTATTTTTTCGTCACAGGGTACGTACACGGGAATGGTGGATTTGACCTAATGTTTTCGAAGTTAAGTTCGGTAAAAAGTTTTTACCCGGGATACTAGTAAATAAATAAATAAATAAATAAATAAATAAATAAATAAATAAATAAATAAATAAATAAATAAATAAATAAATAAATAAATAAATAAATAAATAAATAAATAAATAAATAAATAAATAAATAAATAAATAAATAAATAAATAAATAAAAAAATAAATAAATAAATAAATAAATAAATAAATACTATCCAACCTCGACAGAGTGTTATAATTTTGATATCACCACCCTCCATTTCTTCAACTCTATTATCTCATCAAAATTGCTCGCACCCCACCCCTTCATTAGCTTGAGAATCTCGATGTGACCAGTATGTGTTGTGTGAGCTGCTCCAGCTGGTCCATACATTGCATTGTTAAAATTCGTAGGGCCCCACTCCTTGCATAATTTGACGATCTGAACGTGACCTCCTCTTGCTGGTGCATACATGACAGCAACAAACTCGGTCGCACCATACTTCTTTAATAGCTTAACAATCTCGATGTAACCATTCTCAGCTGCTTCACACATTGCATTGTTAAAATCACACGCGCCATACTCCTTCAATAGCTTGACCATCTCGATGTGACCATTATAAGCTGCTCGCCACATTGTCTCATCAAAATTTACAACATATTCACCATACTCCTTGCATAATTTTACAACTTCGAGGTGACCATGGAAAGCTGCTGCGTTCATCATCCATTTCCAGTTAAACTTGCCAGCTCCATACCCATCTAACAGCTTGGTATAATTATGTGACTGTCCACACCCTATCCAATTATATAAAAAAATAACAACGTTTCTGAAGTTGTTCATGTCCTTTATTACAATGTTGTTCAGTAAGTAGTTTGTATACTTGAAAATAGGCACCTAAAAAATTCTTTTCATCCTCATCATAATTCCAATCCCACACTCTATTCAGATGCATGGCAACTTCCACCAACTCGTAGTAGAGAGCTTTTGAGAACTGTCGTTTATGATGGTAGTGGAACAGCTCCTCGTGTATAACGCCATAACCCAACCAGATTCGACAGAGTGCTGCAATCTTGTAATTACCCGCTCTAGCTGTTGCTCTCATTGCCCAGTTGATCTGTGTCGCAGCCCACTCCTTGCAGAGTTTGACAATCTCGAGATGATCTCCCTTCGCTGCATATAGTATTGCGCTGTTCAAATCACTCGCGCCCCATACCTTGCATAATTTAACGATCTCGACATGACCATAGTAAGCTGCTCTATACATTGTCTCATCAAAATCACTCGCACCCCACTCCTTACAGAGTTTGACAATGAGTGTGCGACCATTTTCAGCCGCATTCCACATTGCGAAGTCAAAATCTTTTGCACCCCACTCCTTGCACAGTTTGACGATCTCGACGTGACCATTGTAAGCTGCTATTCTCATCGCTCTATTAAAATCACTCGCACCCTACTCCTTACACAGTTAAACAATTGAGATGCGACCATATTTAGCCGCTTTCCGCAATTGTCATGTTTACATCTTCCTCATTATCAAATTTATATAGGTTATTTGACATCCTTTATTATATACACTTTTTCAACTTGGAAATCTTTTACCAGTGGACAGAACTGAGTCAGGGGATTTCCCTGACTCATTTTGAGGACCTTCTATTTTAGGGAATTCCTTTAGCCCATTCAATCGTGACCAACGAATCATTAAAACTGCTGACGTCAGCATTCATTTTTAGGTCTGTAAAATTCGAGGGTGTATTTTACAGACCGGAATGGAAAAAAGCGAGAGTCGCTGCGGAGGGAGTCGAAAGCGACGGTTACTGCAAATGATTAAAAAAGTGCGTATATATTGACTCCCTACTCTAGCTATACTTTTTGATTCTGTGCATAAGTTCTCTTCACTACCATATATCGAAATATCTTGAAAATAACTATCTGTTAAAAAACAGTCAATTTGGCTTCCGCCCCAACAGGTCAACAGAACTAGCCTGTAATCTCCTGCTAGACAGTATTCGGAAGAACATGGATGATGGCTTACTAACAGGTGTTACGCATCTCGACTTGAACAAAGCATTTGATACAGTTAGCCACTCGTATCTCTTGTCAAAATTACCATCTTATGGAATAAATGGAATCGAACAGATATGGTTTGAAAATTACCTTTTTAACCGGAAGCAACACGTATTTTACGACGGCTACCTATCAGAGAGCTACCCTGTTTTCAGAGGCGTCCCACAAGGTTCAATCCTTGGTCCCACGTTATTCTTACTTCACATAGATGATATCGACAACTGTCTACGTCATTGCAATATCATAAAGTATGCTGACGACACCGTCTTATACGTCAGTGGAAAAGACTCTGAATCGATTCGAAAACTGTTAATCACTGACGTTCCTGAAATTCACAATTGGTTGCACAACAATGAACCTGTCTTTAAATCTAAAAAAAGGCAAAACAGAGACAATGATTTTTGGAACCTCAGCTCGTGTCAAGAAAGCAGCACCACTAAACGTAAAGATTAATGAATCCAGTCTACATCAAATAACATTCTACAAATACCTTGGAGTCCATCTCGATCCAACATTAAATCTTACCGAAGATTTTAACTCAAAATACAAAAAACTGTGTTCCAGATTACGACTTCTATCAAAGGTGCGTCAACACTTGACAGCAGAGGCGGCAAAAACACTCTACACAAGCATCGTTGCTCCAGTACTCACGTACTGTGGTAACTGTAAATCTAAATCTATCGAGAACGTCAAACAGGAAACTAGAGTACTTGAACATGCTGTTGTGATAACTACTGGAAACCGAAACGAAAATGTAACCCTCACTCCAATAATGAGATTGATTAAACGTCATGCATGTCAAATAGTACGGAAATCAGTTATAACGAAATTAACATCACCCTTGGAGAATTACTTCGAGTTGATGCAGCATTCACAGTCAACAAGAAACAACAAACACACCATAAGAATCCCAAAAGTAAAAACTAAAAAAGCCCAAAATGGATTCTTCTATCAAGGTTCTACAATGGTTTACCATGAGAATCCGCGCTGAAAACAACGAGCAAATATTTTTAAATGATTTTAAATTTTAAAATTGCTTTTGGAGTAGTTCAGGAAAATGCCATATTACTTTTGGTATTCTATCTCACACCTCCCTCGATCATTTTTCAGAACTGCACTAAAAGTAATTTTTTATTGCTTTATTATTGTTTTATTATTTTTACTGTGATTTTACGACTTTTTATATATTCGGTAATTTCAATTTTTTCGGCAATCGAGACGTAATTTTGCATCATGTTAATTCCGTGCTCTCATCAATCTCTTCGAATCTTTCGCCTTTTTCTGGATATTAATTTCTCTTTTTCTCAAACAGGACTCGTTTGGAAAGCAGTTGTTTTACATTGTAAATACATGTATTATACTGAAACGACAATCCTGTATAAATATTTTAGAAATATAAATACAAATGCAAATACAAATACAGACAGATAAACCATTGTTTCGAAGCCACTCAGTAATCTGATCTTTCGTGAAATTTGCTATGTTTCCATATTATTAAACCCCTAATTTTCTCAACACAACTGTGTACATTCACAAAAACAAAAATGAAAGCCGCTTTCAAGCTACCAGATTGAAAAAATCCCCCTTCTTCAGAACTTTCTGTTATTCTTCGGAAAGGTACTGTCCTTAATGACATTTTAATAAGGAAATTTTCCTTTCTTCATCCACTTTTATTGAAATTGTGCGTACATTTCTATAGAAATGCACTTCTTCGCATTCACTCCTTCGTAGATTTTTTGTTACAAATTTGCCGCATTGTTTATTCATGTTATGTTTGACGTCACAACATTAAACATGTTGTTTTTTTAACTCACCACCTCTCGAACCCATTCCTTTTTTAGAATAATTCTGAAATACTGATACTCTATTCTTTATCCTCTCCAACCTCGTACCTAGGGTTTCTTGCTTTTTCGATATACGGACGGCGTATATCGTATATCGGCTAATTCGAACGTCTCCATAACCAGAAAAAACTTTCATTCCCTTTGAGAGTTCCGACTACAGAGTGTATAGAGACAGTTACAAAGAAATCCCAAAGTCAAGGGGTGTTAAGTTTTATTTTTCGATGTTTTATTTCTCATTGTTTTTATGAAGCCTACCAAAGGGTTTTAGGTATCCTAAACCACAAATTAACAAAACGGTTTTTATCAGATTTTCGTTACTCTGACTTGGAACCGATCTAGACTCGAATAGGGATGTGATTAAACCAGGACCCTACCTAACACTTTACATTTTGTTTACGTTTTGAACATTGCGTTCGTAAGCAGACCTTACCCAGTGGGCAAAATCGTTAAAAAAGCACTTTCATAGAAATGCACTCCTTCGCAGAGATTTTTTAACAAATGTGCCTGCCGGGTAGTTACTTGTATCGGAAAGCCAAGAAACCCTAAATCAAAACACTTCGTCTGATGTCTTTCTGATAAAATGCCTTATCGGTGAAAAATCCGGGTACATTTGGAGAAAAAATTTTTTTATTATTATATTTCATTTTATTTTCTTCTTATTCATCATCAGTTATCATCAATTACAATAAAAGTCACAAGATTCTATAACTCATTTTACTACTGTTACATAACCTGGGTTTTTAGTTACCTTGCCCAGTCGAGAAATGAACTACTGACCAAAACTTCAAATTATTACAACGATATTGTTTGTAAAATTTACTTAAAGTTTTTGTTAAAACTTTGTTATGCATGTACTATAATTACTCATTCGAAATCCATCCTCTTGCTCCAGTCTTGCAATAACTCTGACGGGCACTGAAATTTCTTCTAGAAATAGAAAAAGAAGAATAGATTTGATAAGTAAAACAATTTCAAACTTGAGTCTCAATCCTGTTAATACAAGCATAAATTACACTGTTAAAAATTTGTTAAAATAGGTTATTAAAAAACAATTAACAATTAAATTCGAAACAATTTCAAACTGATTAGACATTTAAATAAGAAATGTATGTTACCTTTGTTGCCAATGGTTCTTTTACGTTTGTATTTCCTGTAGAAATATAAGCCAATTCGAACAAGAACAGTGGCCAGAGGGAAATAAAGGAGAATATGCAATAAGTATCTGCAAATCTCTTGTGCATCACTCGTTGTTGTGAACGGTACTGTCATCACCAGGGACAGAAAACACATCATGGTCATATTTGCTAGCAAAAGCAAATCAATGTAGTTATGTTCAGTTTTCTTGTAGGGATGAAATGTAGAAAAAATGATTTGGAACAACCCACATAATAGCGTCAAAACAACCAGTCGGTTGACGTCCTCTTTTACTATTACCAGACCTACTTGTAAACATAACCGACAGACAAAATAAAAGCCGACAAACATTCGACAGCAAGTATCGTCTTTGTAACAATCTTTCAGGGCGTCGATAACAGGGTTAAGGCGCTGGATGAACGGAATTCTTGAGGTAAAGAATTGCCAAAACAATAAAATGATTGGGAACGGTAAAACCACAAGTACAAGAATGATAAATGCCAACACACCAAAGGCAATGTGTTTTCCTTGGAAATATGGAACTGATGCTGCGTAAAAGAGGACTCGTTCGTCGTTGATGCTTACCCACTGTAGCAACTTGATTGTCGTTCCAGTAATCGAGGAATAACAAAAAACCAATACAAAACTGAAAGCTCTACCAAAACTTCTAGGGCGTTCACTTTTCCCTTTGGTGACAAAATTTCGTACAGTCAAAGCTCTTAAATCGCTAAATGACCGGTTTTTTTCCTCATCTGAACTCTCAATATATACCCCTGTTTTGGTAGTTACGTCAGAATTAGAGCCGTTATCTCTTTGATATTTTTTGACGTTAGAAAGTTCGTGTTTCCTCTGGCAACACTCAATGTGATATCCCATCATTATAGTCAAACCTATCATTGTCAGCGGCAGCGTGTAATTTATAACTAATTTATGCATATTTGTCATTCCATCAAATAAGCAAAACGCAAAATTTCCACCATTATCCTGTAAACTGATAACTCCTGTCACAAAAAGAATGAACTTGTCCATTTTCACGCTGTGAGGGAAAAATAATCCAACCATTTGGTATGAGTATAACAACGCATTAAAATCACCAGAAAACGCACCGATGTTGAAATAAAAAATGAGGAACACAACAAGAGCTATGCCAAGAAACATCGGAATCAGCACTAGTAAACACTTGTTGGAGCATTCACCACACTCCTCATTCCCCAATTTAACACTCAGGCCATTATCACATTCGCTACATAACTTGCCAGTGCGGTTGGCTGCACACTGTTTGCGATGTTCAAATTTGCATAAGTAATGTTCGGTATTATCTTCTTCGTGACATTTGCAATATCGTTTGGGACACGTAATCAAATCTAAGAGACCGGTTTTTTTGCTTTTATAGCCCCATTGTCCCTTCAAAATATATACTGAATCATCTGTGCAACGCACAAGTGAGCCTTTTACACATCCCATACAAACACATTTTTTTCGGTTCTTGTCCCACTTGAATCCGAGACGACAGCTTCCGTTAGGATGCGCAAATGAAGTGCCGATCTGTACGTTGTCAATGGAAAAATCACGACAGGATTTCATTGAAAAAAAAGCTTCTGTTGCCGGTAACGCATTCTTTCCCGTAGTATTTCTTTTGATTTGCACGTTTTGAATCGATATATTTCGACACATTTCGAAAGTTATACCAGCATTTGGTTGACAGTCAATGACAGTATTTACTGTTGAGTTGAGTGTAAAATTTGTAACGTTATTGATTATTAAGGACTTGTTCAATGCAAGGGTGTCACTTTCCAACGTGATGATGGTATTGCTCAAATTCCCCATTCCCAAAACGTAGGAAAGCGTTTTGCAAGGATTTACTGAAGAACAAGTTGAGTTGTCTTTTCCATTAGAGTGATCGATGTGAAACGTTCGCCCACTAACATCCAGCGCAAATAACATCCATAATATCAGGTACTTCGATATCAACATCATCTAAAAAACATCCACAATGGTTATAATATCATCTAATTCGAAGCCAGTCTTGTGTAATGGAGTTCGCCCTTAATTAAAAAACTACATAATTTCGAAAAAGTCAAATGAAGAAGACCTAAAAAAACTCCCATTTTTGTGATTGATGTGAGCTGTGCTGAGCTTGCTTGGTTTGGTGACTACCTATTCAACCGTTCTCAGGTGGTCTGCCATGAGAATACTCTATCGTCACAAGAAAAAGTCTTTAATGGTGTGCCACAAGGATCCATTATTGGTCCATTATTATTTGTGCTGTTTTACAATGACTTTCCAACGTGTTTAAAGCACTCCAAATGCGTGATTTATGCTGACGACACCGTCATCTATGTGCCTGGAAAGGATCTTTATATAATAGACCTTTCCCGAGTTTATTTTTTATCACACTCCGCCTCGTTTTCAATTGCGTTACTATGACAACCAAATCTCTTGTGCTCAATCATTAACACTATCACAATTATTACACTTATTGCATATTACTGAAATGAGTCCCGTGACATTTCGTTACCATATTAACCATTGCGAAAACGAGGCGGAGCTTGATAAAATATAAACTCGGGAAATGTCTATTGAAACCAGGCTTTCATCAGACATGGAGAGAATTAGGAAGTGGTGTGTTGAAAACGAATTGATTGTCAATACAAGTAAGGGCAAAACCGAAGTAATGATTTTCGGGACATCTAAACGTTTAGCATTAAATAAATCCGAACCAGAAGTGGCCTTCAACAACCAAATGGTACAGTCCACCAGCTCGTATAAATACTTGGGTGTTGATGTTTGTCCAACATTAAACCTCACCACATATTTTGACACAATGTATAAGAAAAGTTGTAGCCGTTTGAGAATGCTATACAAGTTACGACCATTTATCACAGTGCATTGTGCAAAAACCATCTACATGTCTATGATTCTTCCATTACTCACCTACTGTGGCACTGTGCAGTTACAAACAAATGAAACTCATAAATCACGAATAGAGTCTTTCCAGCGCAGGGCTCTGAGGCTGATTGGTCTAAACCCCGATTCGAAAGCTGTCATGTCTGCAAATGTCAGAAACAAAATTCACTGCCTTCTCCTTGTCAAGAAATGCTTGAACAATAGTGTGTGTAGTAATTTCAAAAATTATTTTGAAATTGCAGATCACACTAAAGTGACAAGAAATTCTGGACATCTACTGACATTGCCAAAGCTGAAATTAGAATATATGAGGAGTTCCTTTCTTTACGCAGGGGCCTGCTGTTTCAATGAGCTCCCGCGTAAGGTGAGGAAAGTTGAAGATTTTAATGACTTTAAGCGTGCCCTGCAGGATCATTTCCTTTGCTGAAGTAGTGTCTTTTTACAGTTTTATTGCCTAGTCTTTTGACTCTGCAGCTTGTTTACTTCACTGGGCGTAATTTTACCCATGTGCCATCGCTTCTTTTACTTTTCACATCTTTTTCTTAGTTTTTAAATTTTATCTACTATTGGGGATTGGGCTACAGGGCGGATGTTGAAAACAGAATTGTATATATTTTATTCATTTCTGAGTCTTTTTACCCTGTAAAAATATTCGTTTAATAAATAAATAAATAAATAAATAAAACGAGCACAAAAAAGAAATTTAACATAACAAATTACATGAAAATGCCAATACCAAAAAGCATAATGGCATCCGAACAAAACCCATCTTCAAACAGACTTGCAATAGTAAGCATCAAAATTTCTTCCGGAAACACCAGTTTAAGGTAACATAGTTTTACCTAATCGCTAAAAATTTTCGTGCCAATAAAACATTACAAAGTTTTCTTCGACTTTTGCTAAAGCGTTTTTCCAGCTTAATATAGCGATACTGTTTCTTTGCAACTACTTATAGATCCTGTGTTGCATCCTACGCAAAAATGTTGTTTGTTCACAAATGAGACGTAAATATGCTTAGCAAAAATAAATACAAAATATTTCCATCATGACCAAGTTTCGCATCGTGATCGTCATAATCTTAAGTTCCCTTAATCTCCTTTGAATTACTTATAGATCCTGTGTTGCATCCTACTCAAAAATATTGTTTGTTCAAAAAATAAGACGTAAATATGCTTAGCAAAAATAAATACAAAATATTTCCATCACGACCAAGTTTCGCATCGTGATCGTCATAATCTTAAGTTCCCGTAATCTCCTTTGAACTACTTACAGATCCTGTGTTGGATCCTACTCAAAAATATTGTTTGTTCACAAATGAGAGGTAAATATGCTTAATCATATTATAACTTGGCAATGCACAACTCCATATTAGGCTTTAGTGACGTGAAGATCGTGTAGAAAGCTGAATGTACACTTCCTCTCAACGCTCTACCCCCGTCTTCTTGATTGTAACACAAAAACAAATATGTAAATAAGTGGGATATAGCAAGAATGCAATACAACACCTTTCTGTTGGAATTTTCCCATTCCAGAATAAAGTCTCCGTTATATTGAGTCAATAAATAAATTTTAGCGCTAATACGTTTCCATGGAGATTCAGTCACTCAATTTTCCTCATACGCATGAACGAGAATATTTCAGTATTAATTGTGATAATTATGAAGAAATTTATTCTCGAATTTGAACAAAATTTCGAACAAAAAAAACAAAAAAAAACAACCTCCACCCTGACCACTGAATGGTCCCTTTGTATCTTAGTTTCTTACGCATTTTTAATTAGACGCAAAAATATTTACAATTATTAAGAACTCTTCGTGTAATTTTTCTGTGATCAATCTCCATCTGTGATATTGTTTTTACGTGAGCGCATCACACGTGAGCGAAAAAACGGGAACGGAACAGAGCCAACAAAAGCAATACAGAAGGACTTTCCCATGCCACGGATCATATCAAGATCACATTCGGTGTAAACATTTTCATAAGAAACTTTTACTTAATTAGAAAAATCAAGGCTCTGAAAATTGTGAAGGTTGACGTCGACAGTAGTGTCACCTCCTCTTTATCACCTCCTACGAAATAAGCGCTTTTGTTGATTTTTGAGTTCTTCTTCCGACCGAATTTCAATAAAAAATTAGTACTCCCATAGAAAATTTTATAAACAGATATCTTTTCATCATCACTAGATCATTTTATGTAAGATTAGTGAGTGGCGTCTGGAGACATAATATTTTTTTGCCGGCAAGTTTTTTGGTGTTCATGATGCATGAAAGTAGTGCCCGAGAAAAAAAGCAAAACAACACTATATGGCCTGGACATAAGGAGCAAAACATCTTTTAAAACATTATGGTGAATACAAATTAACATGTATACCTATGAAAATTATTTACGTCATAACAGACAACGCCTCGTTTTCCTCCTGATTGCGTTTGCTATTACTTTAGGATACATCAAAGAAGTTGCTCTTACTTAACCTTATTAAAACCTTCTTATATTTTTTTTATGTTTGTTATGTGAAGATTTTGTATACTATTTTGTTTTGAATCAACCCAGTGGGCAAAATCGTCAAAAAAGCACTGCGATGGAGAGCGCTTTTATCGAAGTTGTGTGTATATTTCTATAGAAATGCACTAATTGGCAGAGATTTTTTAACAAATGTGCCGTCAGGGAAAGTTTCAAACACGTTTGTTTTCTATGATGGATTTTTCGCTTTTATTTTATGTCATTGTTTTTTGATTTTATGTTTCTTTTTGATTTAATATATTTTTTTTGAAAAAGTAAATTTGACTTTAACTAAATCTGCTAACCTCCCACAACAGCAAACACCACGTGTAGTATCGGTTTCTATCAGCATTTTCGAAGTTTTGTGTTTTAAAAAAAACTGCGAGAACTTTTACCGTCCGTTCCGGCAAATTGTTGAATCCACTTATGCTTAGTCAGCTAAATAACGAACAAAAGGGCGCAAAAATGAGGTTTATGCGCAAAAATCTCTGGAACTTTTTGAGCTATAGCGCAAAATGTTGCTGTATGGAAATCAGCCTTTACTGCAACGATAACGATAACGATATAACGTTACAACACAACGATAAAACGTTATACGGTTATGAAAATATTTTCTAGCAGTTCTTGCGAAAGTAATCACCATGAATTTTCTTTCAGATTTTTCAGTTTATAACACTTTGATATAAACTAAATGGAAGACTTCTCCATTTCCCAAGTAAACAATTAATTCGTACTCCGGTCAATTTAATATACAATAGGTTGTTTTTCAGGAATTGCCTCCCTATACAGTTCTAACTCTTTCTCGGGTAACTGTGATGGTGTATTTTGGATTTCAGGAAAAGATGTATTATCTGAAAATTTTTCTTTATTTACAATGCTATCAAAAAAAAAAGATAAAACCAAAACGTGATTTTAGCCAAAGCATCAGAGATTTCATATCGAATGTTTACATACATGAACAGTCAGTACGTATTCGAATGTTTTTGAAAATTTAGATGCAATGCAATGCAAATGAAAGATCTTCCTAATGTTTTTCTCATGGGTAGCATGAAGCCAAATTTAGATATTTAAGAAATTTCCCATAAAGAGTATATATGCGGCCCTCCAAGATCTTAACAAAAATATTCGTGCTGTTGCGGTCTAAAAAAGTTTCACAAAGGAAATTTCAGTTGAAAACTTTCCCTGAGTGAAAATATATCTTCTTGAAAATACAACGTTTTCCCCAAGGGATTGCAATAGCAATTCTGTCGAACAACTTAAAATAGAATTATAGCGGACGGTTTCTCAACCTCGTACCCAGGGTTTCTTGCCTTTTCGATATACGGACGGCGGCGAAGAAGACCCTGGCGAACGCCGATTAAAATTTCCCATATTTCTGGAAATTTTTAAATTTACGACGGCCCGAGTATAACAACCCGATTCTTTCAGATCAGGTGTATTACAATCGTGTAAATAAACAAGGGTTTTCTTTAAAACCACAACAAGTACAATGTTTGCTATATCTATACGAAAGCATTAATGTGTTAGCTGCCCTTCCGACTGGCTTTGGAAAGTCATTGTTCTATCAATTATTATCAACTTTACCTGTTTTTACTACTGTGGTCTGTTCCCTCGATAAGATCAAATTAAAACATTGGAGAAAAGAGGAATCGTTGTAGGGGTGCTTCCATATCTTAGTTCTCATGAAAACACTGTATCGTTATTTGAACAGAACTATGTAAACAGTGTTGGTGATGGTGGTCTTGGTGGTGAGATTGAAATTCCAGTAGTCAGAAATGGAGAAGTGGAAGTGATGTTTACCCATCCAGAAGCACTAGTACTTATAGACAAAAACTCCTTTTAATTCACCTCCATTTCAAGAAAGAGTTGTTGCTTTATGTCATTGGTGAAGCTTATTGCATGAAAATATGGTATGCTAATTATCAGAAATGTGATATATACATTTGTTTTGCAAAATATCTTCATAAATTCAAATTAACTATAATAATTTACAACTTTTCCAAGATATATAAACATATAAATTCATATACGATCTGTTATATATTTTAAGGGCGAAGACTTTCATGTTGACTACAAAGATTTGGTAGTACGACCAATATTAAATGATGTTGCAACACTATGTGTAACTGCCACTGCAAATGACCAGCTGTTGTGGAAGATAAAAGAAAGACTTGTGCTTCCCAGAGTGATAATTTAACAATAGTTAAAGTCTATCCAAATTGCACAAATGTCTATGATGGTAAAAGATTACTTATCTAAACAAGAGGACAAAAGCTATGATGACATTTTAAGACCTATTGCAGTAGAGTTAAATAGCCAAAGAGAACACTATCCAATAAAAAATAGTTTACATGAAATTAAAATACTGTGCACATACCTGCACGATTATCAACATCATCATTGATAATCAGTATGTGGGAGACAGCCAGACTGTTTGTATAATTTCATGCTGAAACAACTGTAAGCATGAAAGAAGACATAATAAGAAAACTGAAGAATGATAACTGCAGAATACATATTTCAGTATGAGTATATTTCCTAATCATTTTTCATTTCACTCCAACTTCTTCATAAGGTTTCTTCTTATATATATTATGATTGTGCAGATACTGATAATACGAATACCCGTTTCGTGATATAAGAAACATTTATAAGAAACATGAGGCTGAAATCTGAGAAAAATTAAGAAACATGGTTAGGCTGAACTCTTGATGAACATATTTTCAACAACAGCGAGAATATTTAACATCAACGAATAAATCAAAAACGTTTCCCTTAAATTTTTCCATGTTTTCCACTTCCATGTCATCTTCTTGTTTGGTCAGTCTCTATGTCAATAAACTCATGTGTCGCTTATATGAAAAAATACGTGTATATATGTTTATATAATAAAACAAGACAACAAATCTTTTAAATAAAGCAAAAGCTTTTCGATATATTATCATCCACAGTGCTAAAAGTAAAATGTTTTGAATAAACATTTTACTGGAGATGATAATATCGAAAAGCTTTTGCTTTTATTTTATTATATATTTGCAAACTGGCATACATAATTTGAATATGTTTATAATCAAAAATTTTGTTACATATAATTTATGTAATATATAATGTTGTATGTTTGTGTGCTGTATAAAAGGTGGCATTTAAGTAATAAGATGTATTGAAAACTTTTAAGTAAAAACTTGTGTGTGATTAAGTGAGGATTAGATATTGTCACGTACTGTTGCAGAAAAATATGACATTTTTCAAATTATTTTTAGTGAAAATGTTTGTCAGTTGCAGTCATGTTTTTGTATACAAAACATACATGTCATACTTCAAAATTTCAAAACATGTTGTTGTGTTTACATCCACATAATGCTACTTAGTACTATGTAATACTTATATATCATGCTATCTTCACAGTCTAGATGTTCTTTTAGGAAAAAACCTTTCGTGTTTATTCAGTAAAAACTTATCAAAATTCATAACAAAGATACTTTCTTTTCAGCCATTTATGAATATCTAGGATACAGATTCCGAAACAACCACACCCATATTACAAAAATACATGTATACTCAAAATCACAAAAATAATGAAAATATATACTGGTTTATTCAATCCAGATTTACCTGAGATTTTCAAAGTTTTATGCTTTGTGAAATATGTACAACAGTTTGTTATTATTGAATTTTGTAAGTTTAACAGATAAGACGAGTTGGAAGAAATAATAATTATCAACGACCAAAAACAATAATTCGTGTTTGAAATACAAACAAACATTTGTACAGCTGGTCAAGTAACAAAAATTACCTTGTGCACGTTGCTAACTAAGTGTTTGCATAATTATTATTTACGTTACTAAGTAATCCTTAGATTAGAGAGCGTTTGAGATGTCATAAAATGGCAAATCATTGCTCCTAAAAACCCTTGCAATTTCTTCGCACCATCTTTCGACCATGTTTCGGACATAGCTAAAAATTTCCGATTTCCCGAATGTTCTTAAAACAAACAAACGGCCTTTGCTTATACTTCAACCAATCAGATTGCAATTTTAATCGGCGTTCGCCAGGGTCTTCTTCGCCGCCGTCCGTATATCGAAAAGGCAAGAAACCCTGGGTACGAGGTTGGACGGTTTCTATTTGTAGTAGCTTATGAAGTTACTTACATATCTTTTACCTGTAACTGAATGAAAACCAGGTAATCAGTTCATGTTAATATGCAAACAAGTCAAAAGAAACTGATGTTAGTTGAAATCCTTAAAACGAAGCAATACATGTTTGATTGATCGTATTCGTATTAAATTTTCCCTGTTTTTCTAAACTTTCTAATTTTTACCAAGCTGCAATAAATTCAGGAGATTATTTTTCTATGAAACATAAACGGGATAGTTTTACAGCACAATGTTCTGGGTGTTTTCTGTCTTTTTTTTGAACAAGAGACAAATTTATTCGCAATACAATACCAACTGTAATAAACTCATTAGATTATTTGTGACCGTCCAGGGGATTTTGATAACAAACGATAAAACGTTATATAAATAACGTTTTATGGTTAAAAAGAACAAAAGAAATAACGATATTTATCGTTCTTATGTAACGTTAATACGATACTCAAGTAACGTTATAATGTTATCACTGAAACGATAATATCGTTTTGGTAACGTTATATTCTTCTATCAGTAACGTTATAACGTTTTATCGTTTTATAGTTATAACAACAAATAAATTCGTCTCCTGTTTATTATAAAGCACACGACAGGCAATAACAGCAATCGCACTTTAAAACTATGCCGTTTATGTTTCAAAGAATAAATAATCTAATAAGTAATAAGAGAGAGTTTTTCGTTCTTTGAATAATAATTTTTCTTATTTTAAATCACGACAAAAAATATCGCTTGTAAAAGATGTAACAACTTAGGATGTGGATGCCATAGTAAATGCAGAAGGTTCTTTTTTGTGTATTGATCACAGTATACAGAGGCGTAGCGAGAGGTCAGTCAAAATTTGTGGAGGAGAGTTAAGTCATTTAAAGTAGAAAAGGAAAGCGTGCAAGTAACCTAATCGATACTTAAGACTGAAAAGAAATATCATAATGTTGAACTCCTCCAGGTTTTTTTGACTGACCCTAAGTACGCCTCTGGTATAAACCCCCAAAACGTTCATTCTGTTCAATAAAAACCCATTTTTCTATTTTCAAAATTTTCTCAAGTTGTGTTTTACTTTCATACTAATATAACATCTATTTCTTTTCGCCTATTTGCATGAACTGATTACCTGGTTCTCATTCATTTACAGTTAAAAGATACAATATGTATTTAAAAAACTACAACTAATAGAAACCGTCTGCTACAATGCTATTTTAAGTTGTTCGACAGAATTGCTATTGTAATCCCTTCGGGAAAACGTTTTATTTTCAAAAAGATTAATTTTCACTTAGAGAAATTTTTCAGTAGAGATTTTCTTCGTGAAACCTTTTGAAGACCTATACTTCAATAGCATTAATAAAGATCTTGGAGGGCCGCATACACACTCTTAATGGGGCATTTGTTAAATGTTTAAATTTGGCTTCATTCTACCCATGAGAAAAACATTAGGAAGATCTTTTATTTGCATTGCATTGCATCTTCATTTTAAAAACATTCGAACACACTCTGTTCATGTATGTAAACATTCGATGTGAATTCTCCGATGCTTTGGCTGAAATCACGTTTTGGTTTTATAAAGTTATCTTGAACTATTTGTGTTTTGTTTGTAAGCATTGGAAATAAAAGATAATACATCGTTCCCTGAAATTCAAAACACACCTTCACAGCTACCACAGAGAGAGTTAGAACTGTAAGGCAATTCCTAAAAAACAACCGATGGTATATTAAATTTACCGGAGTACGAACTCATTGTTTATTTCGGAAATGGAGAGGCAGTGTCCTCATTTTTATTAAGTTTATATCGAAGTGGCTGTAAGCTGAAGCATCTGAAAAAAATTTCATGATAATTACTTTTGTGAGAACTACAAGAAAAGGTTTTCATAACTGTATAACATTTTATCGTTATGTTGTAACGTTGTATCGTTATCGTTATCGTTACAGTAACGTTACTTTATAACAACGATATAACGTTATATCGTTATGCATAACGATAAAACGTTATAAAGTAACGTTATTACTTAAAATAATAACGTTATTATAACTATATAACGTTTTATCGTTTGTTATCAAAATCCCCTGGACGGTCACATTTATTCTTTGTAACATAAACGGCATAATTTTAAAGTGCAATTCTTGTTCTGTTGCCTGTCATGTGTTTTCTAATAAACAGGAGACGAATTTATTTGGCAAACAATGATTTAATGATGTAACGTTATAACGTTACTGATTAAAGATTATAACGTTATAAAAACGATATTATCGTTTCAGTGATAACATTATAACGTTACTTGAGTATCGTATTAACGTTGCAGAAGAACGATAAATATCGTTATTTCTTTTGTTCTTTTTAACTATAAAACGTTATTCATATAACGTTTTATCGTTTGTTATCAAAATCCCCTGGACGGTCACATATAAAAGAAACTCCCAAGAAAAGACAAAAAACAATGAATTGGCTTTCTTCCACTTAATTTGTAATACATTTGTTTTTGTTTGACTGATTAATTTACGAAGTGCTCTGAAACATTATGGATGGTTTTATTACGACAAAGATAATAAAAATTCAGTCCAACAAAAACAATATAAATTGAACTGATTGTAAAATATGAATTCATTTATTGTCTGACTGCATTTCAAGAATGTCATCCTTAAAACTTCGCTTAAGAAACTTATTAAAACGTTGTCGATGTCTCATTGCATGTTGTGCTTCTGAAATTATTATCAGAGATAGTTAGATTGATGGCAAGCCAAAAAACTCAGTCAGACAGAAAAGAATACATTGATCATGTACTACAAAAGTTGGATTCTTCTCTTGACTCACCCTCTGCTTATGCAAGTAAAGAAAAATTAATTCAAGAAGCTAAGAAGAAAACTCTCACATTAAAATTAAATTTCCTTACACGAGCTGTGGTTGTGTATGATATCGACGAACAATGACAACTTGATTTGGTTGATTTATCAAAACTTTCAAAATACAATACTGGATACAACTATCTCTTAGTATGTATTCATGTCTTCAGTAAATATGCATGGATAGAGCCGCTGAAGACAAAAACAGGAAAAGAACTTAAAGAAGCTATTCAAAAAATATTTCTACGTGATAAACGTCAAAATGATTCACACTGATAAAGGCACTGAATTCCTCAAATCTTTAGTTAAAGGAATGTTAAAACAAAAAAATATTAAATTGTTTACAACTAACAGTGAAAGAAAAGCTAGTGTTATGGAACGTCTTAATCGAACGATGAAGGGGATCATGTTTAAATGTTTCACAAACGAAAACACAAGAAACAAGATGCCCTACCGGGCAGAAGTATTCCTGCAGATGACTGGAAGACTTTCTGGAGCCTTTTCAGAAAGAAATGAATGTTAGTTCACGCTTTAAAAAGATATGCATAATGCAGAATGATGTTGCGGTATTTTACATTTTACCTTTTAACAACGATAACAATTAAACTTTGTTGTCTCATATAAAACTTCAGTCTTGCTTCAATTTAGAGATTTTTTAAAAAAGATTTTAATTCAAAGTTGTATTCCCTAAAGAATTTTCAAGAAGTTATTACGGTAGCAGCGATAGCAAATACCGTATTAAAACACCCGCGGACTCCTACTCCTCCAGACTCTACTAATAACGCAATGTAAGTTTTAATGAAGGAACGCAGCCTTCGAATTTTGGAAGCTTTTCTGTAACAAACATTTAAAAGTAGATTGCGTTTTGTTTCAAAAGTACATAATCTGATATTTTGTAGCTTAATCCATGAAAGAATGAATTCTTATCAAATAGCCCTACATAAAAATGGGACTTTTAGTTCATTACGCTAACTGAAAATACTTGATATGTTGCTTTTTTTGACGGTAAAGCTTATCAGTTCAAAATTTCATATTACCTCAGTTGTTAGCTAACTATACACTATATGTTTCTGTATTAAGGCTTTCAAAGATCTAGTTCGAAAAGGCAGTTATTTGTTTGAATTCATTTTTGGTTTCATGAAATTATAATTAAAAACATATTTTTTTTTTTCGAAACGCGTGTTTTTTTTCTACACATAGTCTTACAAAAATTTTCTTATAAAAAAATCATATACAGCTCATATCACGCATGTATAATTCTTTTGTCTTTAATAAATTAATTTCTGGTGGTTTATGATTAGACCCTTTTTACACTAACTAATAATTTTAACAAATTTATCGTTTATGCCTGTTTTCCACCAGTGAAATATAAAAAAACACAAGCCTCAAAGAACTTTGTAGTAACTTTTCATAACTTTAAGTAAAATTGCTGCTACCGTTTTTCGACATCTGGCTCTTGTTAAGTAATAAAAAGTTTGTCGCGTAAAGAAAAGTCTGTGCTCAAGAAGTAATAACTTCGAATTCATTTAATTACATTCCCGAGAGCATCATAAAAGTTAAGAGACTTTGAAAAATTTTGCCGGAGATCAAGCTTAAAAAGGAACACCGTCAGTTTAAAAATCCATTAGAGAACACTCTTCCGTGGACGTTTCAAAATACTCCTTTTAAAACTATACAGTATGAAAATCTTTATGTTGTTTGTACCTGAACTTCATAATAAAAACTTTTACTTGGCCTTGCGAAATAATAAAAATACTTGTGTTTCCTTTTTATCGTCAGCTTGATAGTATACAAACTTTAGAATCATACAATATTTTAAATTCGACTAGTCAATTAAAAAAGTGGTCATCTATTGATTAATAAAATGGGTATAAGCTGATGAGGAAGATAAGCTGTGCTTCAAGATTCCAGAGCTTTATAAAAACAGGGTAGCTTATCTAGGAACATGAATTAAAAAATTGTATTACATTTAGAAAGACTAATAGAAACCTTACGCATTAAATCGATATAAACATACCCTATTGGTAGTCGTTCATATCTGTTTTGAAGCATCAAGAACTGCTTATTTATCAAGAATGACTACTAAGAATATTAGTTTCACGTAGATTATCAGCTTGGATCATAAATGTTCTTGATTCTTTTAAGTTTTACAGCCGTACTACAACCTCTTCTATATCCATATATTCAACAAAGAAACTTTCACAGATCTACGCATGCTTCTTCGCTTTCATTTTTAAAACAACTACGGAAAACTTAAGAACGTTGCATAAGACTGACATGAAACAACATTTCTACCTGGCATCTGCGATTTAGCCATATGTTAATTATTCCTTTCAGTAGAGCTTATATTTTACACTTTTAGAGTCTTTTCAAGCAAAGTACTTGTATACAATGAATATAGTGTGAGTTTAGACTGTTAAATCATAAAAAGAATGTAAGTTGGGAACATTAATGATTTGAGTGGCTATTTCCCATCGACAAAAATTGGTCTAGGTTTGGACAGTGAAAAAAAAAAACAAAAACAAGATGCCCTACCGGGCAGAAGTATTCCTGCAGATGACTGGAAGACTTTCTGGAGGCTTTTCAGAAAGAAATGAATGTTAGTTCACGCTTTAAAACGATATCCATAATGCAGAATGATGTTTGCAGTATTTTACATTTTACCTTTTAACAACGATAACAATTAAACTTTGTTGTCTCATATAAATCTTCCGTCTTGCTTCAATTTAGAGATTTTTTAAAAAAGATTTTAAATCAAAGTTGTATTCCCTAAAGAATCTTCAAGAAGTAATTAAGTAATAAAAAGTTTGTCGCGTCAAGAAAAGTCTGTGCTTAAGAAGTAATAACTTCGAATTCATTTAATTACATTCCCGAGAGCATCATAACAGTTAAGAGACTTTGAAAAATTTTGCCGGAGATCAAGCTTAAAAAGGAACACCGTCAGTTTAAAAATCCATTAGAGAACACTCTTCCGTGGACGTTTCAAAATACTCCTTTTAAAACTATACAGTATGAAAATCTTTATGTTGTTTGTACCTGAACTTCATAATAAAAACTTTTACTTGGCCTTGCGAAATAATAAAAATATCTGTGTTTTCATTTTTATCGTCAGCTTGATAGTATACAAATTTTAGAATCATACAATATTTTAAATTCGACTAGTCAATTAAAAAAGTGGTCATCTATTGATTAATAAAATGGGTATAAGCTGATGAGAAAGATGAGCTGTGCTTCAAGATTCCAGAGCTTTATAAAAACAGGATAGCTTACCTAGGAACATGAAATAGAAAATTGTATTATATTTAGAAAAAGACTAATGGAAACTTTGCGCATTTTTTTAAATCGATGTAAGCATACCGTTTTTGTAGTCGTTCATATCTGATTTGAAGCATCAAAAACTGCTTATTTATCACGAATACCTACTAAGAGTATTAGTTTCACGTAGATTATCAGTTTGGATCATAAATGTTCTTGATTCTTTTAAGTTTGACAGCCGTATAACCTCTTCTATATCCATATATTCAACAAAGAAACTTTCACAGATCTACGCATGCTTCTTCGCTTCCATTTTTAAAACAACTACGGAAAACGTAAGAACGTTGCATAAGACTCACATGAAACAACATTTCTACCTTGGCATCTGCGATTTAGCCATATGTTAATTATTCCTTTCACTAGAGCTTATATTTTACACTTTTAGAGTCTTTTCAAGCAAAGTACTTGTATACAATGAATATAGTGTGAGTTTAGACTGTTAAATCATAAAAAGAATGTAAGTTGGGAACATTAATGATTTGAGTGGCTATTTCCCATCGACAAAAATTGGTCTAGGTTTGGACAGTGAAAAAAAAAAACAAACAAACAAGATGCCCTACCGGGCAGAAGTATTCCTGCGGATGACTGTAAGACTTTCTGGGGCCTTTTCAGAAAGAAATGAGTGTTAGTTCATGCTTTAAAACCATATGCATAATGCGGAATGATGTTTGCAGTATTTTACATTTTACCTTTTAGCTACGATAACTACTAAACTTTGTTGTTTCATATAAAACTTCAGTCTTGCATCAATTTAGAGATTTTTTTAAAAAGATTTCCATTCGAAGTTGCACTCCCTAAAGCATCTTCAAGGAGCAATTAACTAATTAAAAGATTATTGCGTTAAGAATAATCTGTGCTTTAAAAGGTGAATGTTTGTTCACGGTTTAAAACAATATGCATAATGTGGTATGATGTTCTTTGTGTTTTACAGTTTATCTTGTACAGTGTGTATCAAAATGTCTTATCCACCAACTTTCAAGGCGTATATCTCATTACATGTCTTATAAAATATTGGGAATTTTATATCACAAGAAAGAGCTTTTCGTGCTGTATCCATTAATATAAAATGTTTGCCAAAATATTTGTTCTTCGATAAGATATTGAAGAAAAGCTCAACGATTTGGTTCATTGAATTCTTAAAAGTCAATTAACTGACATGCTAATGAATTTTTAATGGTGTGATTTTCTTTTGTTTTGCTGATGAAGCCTTTAGAAAACTTTAAGTATAGCTTTGCGTATCAATTTCCCATAACAACTAATCATAAAAATTTCAAATAAAATTTTTTTACTGTATGATGATTTTTAATTTTTTTATTGTGTTTACAAATGGCCTTCATTGTAAAATGAGTTAATTGACTTTTAAGAATTTAGTGAGCCAAATCGTTGAGTTTTTCTTCAATATCTTATCAAAGAACAAATATTTTGGCAAACATTTTATATTAACGGATACAGCACGAAAAGCTCTTTCTTGTGATATAAAATTCCCAATATTTTATAAGACATGTAATGAGATAAACGCCTTGAAAGTTGGTGGATAAGACATTTTGATACACACTGTAGCTGTGAAAGAAGTAATATTTGTTATTTCATATAAACTGCACTGTTTTCATCATTTAGAGATTTTTCAAAAACTTTTTTATTCATAGTTATATTCCCTAAAGCATCTTCAAAAAGTAATTAAGTAATGAAAACTTTGTCACATTAAGTTTTGAAGGGAAAATCTGTGGCGTAAATAGTAATAACTTTGAATTCATTTAATTACATTCCCGAGAGCATCATAAAAGTTAAGAGACTTTGAAAAATTTTGCCGGAGATCAAGCTTAAAAAGGAACACCGTCAATTTAAAAATCCATTAGAAGACACTCTTCCGTGGACGTTTCAAAATACTACTTTTAAAACTATACAGTATGAAAATCTTTATGTTGTTTGTACCTGAACTTCATAATAAAAACTTTTACTTGGCCTTGCGAAATAATAAAAATATCTGTGTTTCCTTTTTATCGTCAGCTTGATAGTATACAAATTTTAAAATCATACAATGTTTTAAATTCGACTAGTCAATTAAAAAAGTGGTCATCTATTGATTAATAAAATGGGTATAAGCTGATGAGGAAGATAAGCTGTGCTTCAAGATTCCAGAGCTTTATAAAAACAGGGTAGCTTATCTAGGAACATGAATTAAAAAATTGTATTACATTTAGAAAGACTAATAGAAACCTTACGCATTAAATCGATATAAACATACCCTATTTGGTAGTCGTTCATATCTGTTTTGAAGCATCAAGAACTGCTTATTTGTCAAGAATGACTACTAAGAATATTAGTTTCACGTAGATTATCAGCTAGGATCATAAATATTCTTGATTCTTTTAAGTTTTACAGCCGTACTACAATCTCTTCTATATCCATATATTCAATAAAGAAACTTTCACAGATCTACGCATGCTTCTTTGCTTCCATTTTTAAAACAACTACGGTAAACTTAAGAACGTTGCATAAGACTCACATGAAACAACATTTCTACCTGGCATCTGCGATTTAGCCATATGTTAGTTATTCCTTTCACTAGAGCTTATATTTTACACTTTTAGAGTCTTTTCAAGCAAAGTACTTGTATACAATGAATATAGTGTGAGTTTAGACTGTTAAATCATAAAAAGAATGTAAGTTGGGAACATTAATTATTTGAGTGGCTATTTCCCATCGACAAAAATTGGTCTAGGTTTGGACAGTGAAAAAAAAAGAAAAAAAAAACAAAACAAGATGCCCTACCGGGCAGAAGTATTCCTGCGGATGACTGTAAGACTTTCTAGAAAGATTTCAGAAAGAACTGATATTAGTTCACGCTTTAAAAAGATATGCATAATGCAGAATGATGTTGCGGTATTTTACATTTTACCTTTTAACAACGATGACAATTAAACTTTGTTGTCTCAACTAAAACTTCAGTCTTGCTTCCATTTAGAGATTTTTTAAAAAAGATTTTAATTCAAAGTTGTATTCCCTAAAGAATCTTCAAGAAGTAATTAAGTAATAAAAATTTTGTCACGTCAAGAAAAGTCTGTGCTTAAGAAGTAATATTTTCGAATTCATTTAATTACATTCCCGAGAGCATCATAAAAGTCAAGAGACTTTGAAAAATTTTGCCGGAGATCAGGCTTGAAAAGGAACACCGTCAGTTTAAAAATCCATTAGAGAACACTCTTCCGTGGACGTTTCAAAATACTCCTTTAAAAACTATACAGTATGAAAATCTTTATGTTGTTTGTACCTGAACTTCATAATAAAAACTTTTACTTGGCCTTGCGAAATAATAAAAATATCTGTGTTTCCTTTTTATCGTCAGCTTGATAGTATACAAATTTTAGAATCATACAATATTTTAATATCGACTAGTCAATTAAAAAAGTGGTCATCTATTGATTAATAAAATGGGTATAAGCTGATGAGGAAAATGAGCTGTGCTTCAAGATTCCAGAGCTTTATAAAAACAGGATAGCTTACCTAGGAACATGAAATAGAAAATTGTATTATATTTAGAAAAAGACTAATAGAAACCTTACGCATTAAATCGATATAAACATACCCTATTGGTAGTCGTTCATATCTGTTTTGAAGCATCAAGAACTGCTTATTTATCAAAAATGACTACTAAGAATATTAGTTTCACGTAGATTATCAGTTTGGATCATAAATGTTCTTGATTCTTTTAAGTTTTACAGCCGTACTACAACCTCTTCTTTATCCATATATTCAACAAAGAAACATTCACAGATATACGCATGCTTCTTCGCTTCCATTTTTAAAACAACTACGGAAAACGCGAGAACGTTGCATAAGACTCACATGAAACAACATTTCTACCTTCGCATCTGCGATTTAGCCATGTGTTAATTATTCCTTTCACTAGAGCTTATATTTTACACTTTTAGAGTCTTTTCAAGCAAAGTACTTGTATACAATGAATATAGTGTGAGTTTAGACTGTTAAATCACAAAAAGAATGTTAGTTGGGAACATTAATGATTTGAGTGGCTATTTCCCATCGACAAAAATTGGTCTAGGTTTGGACAGTGAAAAAAAAAAAAACAAGATGCCCTACCGGGCAGAAGTATTCCTGCAGATGACTGTAAGACTTTCTGGATCCTTTTCAGAAAGAAATGAGTGTTAGTTCACGCTTTAAAACCATATGCATAATGCGGAATGATGTTTGCAGTATTTTACATTTTACCTTTTAGCTACGATAACTATTAAACTTTGTTGTTTCATATAAAACTTCAGTCTTGCATCAATTTAGAGATTTTTTTAAAAAGATTTCCATTCGAAGTTGTACTCCCTAAAGCATCTTCAAGAAGCAATTAACTAATTAAAAGATTATCGTGTTAAGAATAATCTGTGCTTTAAAAGGTGAATGTGAAAGAAGTAATATTTGTTATTTCATATAAACTGCACTGTTTTGCATCATTTAGAGATTTTTTCAGAAAGTTTTTTATTCATAGTTATATTCCCTAAAGCATCTTCAAAAAGTAATAAAGTAATGAAAACTTTGTCACATTAAGTTTTGAATGGAAAATCTGTGGCGTAAATAGTAATAACTTCGAATTCATTTAATTACATTCCCGAGAGCATCATAAACGTTAAGAGACTTTGAAAAATTTTGCCGGAGATCAAGCTTAAAAAGGAACACCGTCAGTTTAAAAATCCATTAGAGAACACTCTTCCGTGGACGTTTCAAAATACTCCTTTTAAAACTATACAGTATGAAAATCTTTATGTTGTTTGTACCTGAACTTCATAATAAAAACTTTTACTTGGCCTTGCGAAATAATAAAAATATCTGTGTTTCCTTTTTATCGTCAGCTTGATAGTATACAAATTTTAGAATCATACAATATTTTAAATTCGACTAGTCAATTAAAAAATTGGTCATCTATTGATTAATAAAATGGGTATAAGCTGATGAGGAAGATGAGCTGTGCTTCAAGATTCCAGAGCTTTATAAAAACAGGCTAGCTTATCTAGGAACATGAATTAAAAAATTGTATTACATTTAGAAAGACTAATAGAAACCTTACGCATTAGATCGATATAAACATACCCTATTGGTAGTCGTTCATATCTGTTTTGAAGCATCAAGAACTGCTTATTTATCACGAATGACTACTAAGAATATTAGTTTCACGTAGATTATCAGTTTGGATCATAAATGTTCTTGATTCTTTTAAGTTTTACAGCCGTACTACAACCTCTTCTATATCCATATATTCAACAAATAAACTTTCACAGATCTACGCATGCTTCTTCGCTTCCATTTTTAAAACAACTACGGAAAACGTAAGAACGTTGCATAAGACTCACATGAAACAACATTTCTACCTGGCATCTGCGATTTAGCCATATGTTAATTATTCCTTTCACTAAAGCTTATATTTTACACTTTTAGAGTCTTTTCAAGCAAAGTACTTGTATACAATGAATATAGTGTGAGTTTAGACTGTTAAATCATAAAAAGAATGTAAGTTGGGAACATTAATGATTTGAGTGGCTATTTCCCATCGACAAAAATTGGTCTAGGTTTGGACAGTGAAAAAAAAAAAAAAAAAACAAAAAAAACACGAACGGTTTCAAAGTATTCCTTGCTTACGCAGGAATACAAAAAACACGAACGGAATCAAAGTATTCCTTGCTTACGCAGGAATACAAAAAAACACGAATGGTTTCAAAGTATTCCTTGCTTACGCAGGAATACAAAAACACGAACGGTTTCAAAGTATTCCTTGCTTACGCAGGAATACAAATATATCAATGTCTTACCTGATCTTATTAAAAGATATAATAGTATAATAGTTCGTATCACCGATCAATACCGTGGCTGAAAAGGACATCGAAAAAACTCATTACGTAACAGGCGGCATAATTCGCGGCATAACAGGCGGCCGCCTGTTATAACTCGCGGCCGCCAGTTGTAAAGCGCGGCCCCTAGTTATAACTGGCGGCCCCTTGTTTCAGCACCAGTTAGGTAATTCTGGTCTGCAAAATTATCTTCATTTTGATTGGCCGTCTATAATAACACGCGGCCGCCTGTTATAACTCGCGGCCGCCAGTTGTTATGCGCGGTCCCTAGTTATAACTGGCGGCCTCCTGTTTTGCCGCGAGTTATGCCGCCTGTTACGTAATGAGTTTTTTCAGCACCAGTTAGGTAATTCTGGTCTGGAGAATTATCTTCATTTTGAGTGCCCGTCTATAGTGGCTGTTATAATGGGAGAAATAATATTTTTGTAAAGAAATTTCTGGTCCACAGAATTCAAAAATTGGTTTAAACAATTTTAGCAGTACGTGTGCAGCTGTGATTTGGCAGATATTTTTCTGGATCCAAAGCTTTGGAAACATATGTCATCATAATTAAAGCAATTTGTAAATGTAATAAAATCAAGACCAAGACCTTCAACAACAACAGCGAGGGCACTCAAAGTCAAAGTGAAGATAATTTTGCAGACCAGAATTACCTAACTGGTGCTGAAACAAGGGGCCGCCAGTTACAACTAGTTACAACTGTTTTGCCGCGAGTTATGCCGCCTGTAACGTAATGAGCTTTTTCGATGTCCTTTTCAGCCACGGTAGATCAATAAAAATGCGTCCAATAGATGTAAACGAAGACAATGCTTCTCAAGTGTGGATCAACTTGTACGAGGGTCGTCTACAACTGACGATTAAAAATCAAAAGCAGTTGAAAAATAGCGATACAGTTCGGATAAGTGTAGAAAAAGCACCCCTTCAAAAACGATATGAAGAATTGTGGACAGAAGAGATTTTTATTATATCTCACAAGGTCAATGGTAATCCTATCACTTACAAATTGAAAGATCAATCTGGACAAGCTATAAAAGGCTTATTTTATTATCAAAAACTTCAGGTGATTGAACCTTCAACGTATCGCATCGAGAAAATCATTCGTAAAAAAAGAACGGCTGACCGTAAACTGTTATATTACGTCAAGTGGAAAGGATATTCAGATAAATTCAATAGTTTTGTGACTGCTGAGGATTTGAAGAAATTATAAATCATCAGATTTATGTCGTTCTTCCAAGCAACAGTTCCATGAAACTCTGCCCAAGCAACACCTGCTCTCACTTTCGTGTTAATCTCTCCAGTATGCTTGATATTAACCCAACACAATGGGAGTTGGACTATCAGAAATACAATTTCCCGGTACATTTGAGAATATACAGAAAAATAAAAATCGAATTATATTCAACGTGAATGGTATGGATTTTGAAATTGACATTCCTATAGGATATTACAAGGAAATCAAAGATCTCACAACGGCATTACATCGAATACAAACCGGACTTTACTTTGATTGTGCAGATTTCAGTTATGATGATATCACTCAAAAAAACAACTGTCAAAACTTTCTCACCTGAGAACTACCACGTAAGATTATTAAACTCAGATGTTGCTCGCTTTTCGGAATTTGAACCAAACACAGTAATATCAGGTGAATTAACATCTCCATATCAAAGTTCGCCTCACAATGGATTACATACCTTGTTTGTTTACTCGGATCTGATACAAAATCAATTCGTCGGTGAAGTGAAAGCTCCGCTCTTGCGGTCTGTGCCTATTATCATTGCATCATGTATGATGATCATGTATGATCATGTATGATCGTCCTCATTTTCTACCTCGGGTAAATGTGTCATAATTATAAAGATTTAAAACGAGGCGAGGGCTGCAATGAAAGATAACTTATGAATTTATGAATATGATTAGCTACTTCCTGTACGATATTTTAAGATGTTTCATTCAAAAATAACAATTTTTTCGTTGTTGAGTCTTCAAAGATTTTCATAAGAACATTTCTTAGAAAGGGAATGTTGGTGTTTTTTGGGAGATATGCTTGAGAAAAAAGAAAATGAGGGTTTGATCATAAAAAAGCTACCCTGTGAAAAAACTTGCAACATCAGAGGAATGTATAAGTGTAATACATACGTGTGTATGTTGATAGAACATCGGTTATTGTACCAACTGTCATTAGATAAACACTGAAACTTGATGATATATTGAAAAAAAATAAACAACTACAACCTCCATGGAGGTACAAGTTTCTTTACTCTATGAACGAATTGATCCAGAATGCAGGCACAGGTCTGCACACTGATACAAACTGAAAGTATAAACATCATGTGCAAAATATTGGCAAAGAATTATGTCTAATACAACTTTGTTGGCTCCAAATCTGGATGTGTTCTACCGAATTCAACAGCGGTTGAGCGGTTGAGATAAAGTTTGGTGCTATTTTCCTTTTGCACCCCCTACCTCCCTAACACCACAACGAAAAAGTTCAAGAACGAAATTAAGTGAAAGACATATTAAAGTTAGGTCAATGAAACGACTTTCACGATTGCATCTGTCATATATTTTTGCAAGGTGGCTCTCCACCACCGAGTTTAAAAACTTGGAAACTAAAAAAGCCAGCACTCAAGTAAAATATGTTGCTTGTTTTCTTTTAGACTTCTGTTTTGTTGGGTTTTTTTAAAATAACGGTTTTTCTGTGAGATTCCTTAAACTGAGTAAAAAAGAATGAATAAAAAGTCGCAATGTGATCCTACAAAAGACAGAAGCTGTTATGTTCTGCAAACCGTTGTTCCCGCATGTATTCCCAGATAAATGGTTGGGAACATCGATTTGTGATTCGTGGTTTGTGATTTGTAGGACATGCATTGTCTCAATTTCAGTTGTTGATATGGAAACCAAACAGGCATGTTAAGCCACAACAGCCATAATAACAAGAACAAACAAAACAACTATGTGAAATGCGACCATGGATATACTTTGTTTATGATCAAAATAAGATTTGTTAAAGAAACGATGTAAGAGCCAAAAGGAAAAAAGAAAACACTTTTTTTAAAAGCGAAAAATCCATTAGAAATCTTCGTTTTAAAAAAAATAGCCAAAAAGTTCACATAAAAAAACAAGAAAAAAATATAAGAAGATGCCCTGGCAGGCATAAGGATTTCTGCGAAACCACTGAAGCATGAACAGACTAGTGACATTCTTGAAATTTGAAGATTGAATGCACGTGTTGTGAATTTTGGAATTTCTCCTCTACAATAACATAAGATAACAACTCTTCATAAAGTGATGGTGACATACGAAAATATCTAAAAAAGTACTCCTGGTGTATGCAAACGTAATCTCGCACTAATAAGTGAAATTCTCCTTGCTCCTTACGTTCCATGTAGCTAGATGTTTCAAACCAACATACGCCTTTCACTAATCTTCCTCTTAACGGCTGTGTGAAAATCCGCTGAGGGAAAAAAAAAAAAACACAAACTTTTTCGAAAGAAATATATAAGAAACAAAGTAAAAGCGGTAAAAAGTAAAATCTTTCCCTTTTAAAACCAATATTTTAAGTTTTCCCAATATATTTTGTGGAGGGTTGTAGCTACTAAGCATTTAAAAATATAGCTTTTAAAAAGTTTAACTATGAACGATTTCGATGAATTTTCTAGCTGCAAGAGAGCTTCGAAGCACAGAACAAATATTTAAAGTCATAAGTTTCTTTACAGGCGATGTTTCGAATTTAGTGCAACTGTAGTTCTCCATTGTGTTTTTAGTGTGAGAAATGTCTGTTTTTCGTGAATAAGTGGCAAATCACTAAAATACTTATGTAAAGAATGTTTTGGTAGTTTTCATGAGGTACACTCGAAATTTCAAAAAACCGCTAGGTTTGGGCAGCAGAAAAAAAAGCTGGTTTTAATGTATTTCTTGCTTTCGCCAAATCCAAAAAGAAACAATAAAGCCGGTTTTAAAGTATTTCTTGCTTTCACAGAAAGCCAAAATGTGAATTGAAAGAACGGAGAGGTACAAAGTCAAAGGAGCTGGGGCAAGTAATCTAGCAATGTTTAATACAATCTTTCTTCCTGAGACATTAGGGAGCTTAAGCAATCGCAACGGCAACGAAGACGGCGACGTGTTTAAAACAAAAGCTTTGTTTTCTATGTGTAGTTTGTTTAGAAAGAGAGTCTACCACTTATGACACCAATGGGAAGATAATTACATCATTAACATGTGTGCACATTCTATGCACAACGTGACAAATCATCTTTTGAAATCGTGCTGACAACGGAGACGTGATTATAGAGATAAATGTTTTTGTCTTATGTAGATTTTATAGTAACTTGATAACTTTCCAGTCGATATAAGTTTATCAATTGCATAGTTTCTCCAACACAAAAAGAAGTTCTCCAAACTTTTATAATTACTAATTATTTATTTTGTTGTTTTTTCTCACGTCGTCGTCAACGTTGCCGTCGCAGTTGCTTAAACTCCCTATTAATTTCTTTGTGAAATAGGTGTCAAAATCTGTTTTTACTATGTACATGTTCCATGTGCGCTTAGAATGGTGAAAAAAGGGTGCAAAAAGGAAATAGCGCCTTATGGTTTGTAAATTAAAATCAGAAATTGGGGAGCTCCAGCGTGTATCAAATAGTTAGTCACTGTGCAATGCTCAGTCAAATTATCACAAATTAATATTAAACTACCGGTTGACAACGCATATAAAAACAATTTTGATAGATGCTTAGTACTGCATCATTTCAAAATCACATGTTGCTAAGATCCAAGTAGTACTGTTGTTTAGGTGGGCCCAAATGCGTCCAACATTTTCATCCAACATGTGATGAATGTTGGACGAATGTTGGATGAAATTTTTATCCAATTTCGAATTTCGAATTTTTCAAAATTTACATTTGAGAGGCGTCTTAAGCTTGGTTTCCAATAAAAAAATTTTATCGTGCAATCGTCGCACTACAGTCGTACTACAGTCCCACGACGTAATGGAAACACTTGTCGTGCAACATGTGGAAAATTGTGCAACATTTGTTGATGTCGCACAACAATGTCGTAGAGATAGAAAAAATTCTGTCTCCACGACAGTCGTGCTACAGTTGCAGTAGCAAGTGCTCAAACATGTTGGGTGACATTCGCAGATATTGATAAAAAAAAACTCACGATCATGAAACTGAGTTTCGATACTAAAGTGTGGTATGCTCCTGTTACTGAACGACTTTTAAACAGTCTGCAAACCCAGGAAGAGTACTTTCTCTTTCTCTGCATATTTCTTCTACGTTTTAAGAAGCTTAAAAATGTTACACAAAGAGACAGCTGACAAGTTAACAACAAACGCTTGTCCAATTTGAAATAATATTTTGAATTTCTCGCCAATCATTTGTAAACAAACCACTTGAAATCGTGTAAAGGAAACAAGAGCCAGATGGCGCAAAACGGTAGCAGCAATATTGTACTTAAAGTTATGAAAAGTTTTGAGGGTTGTGTTTTTTATCTCGCACTGGTGGAAAACAGGCACAAACGATAATATGTTAAAATGATAAGTTAGTGTAAAAAGGGTCTAATCATAAGCCACCAGAAATTAATTTATTAAAGACAAAAGAATTATACATGCGTGAGCTGTATATATTTTTATAAGAAAATTTTTTGTAAGACCATGTGTAGAAAAAAACCACGCGTTTCGAAAAAAAAAATATGTTTTTAATTATAATTTCATGAAACCAAAAATGTATTCCAACAAATAACTGCCTTTTTGAACTAGATCTTCGAAAGTCTTCTTAATACACAAAACAGTGTTGTAGCTAACAAACGAGGTAATAAGAAGTTTTGAACTGATAGGCTTTACTAACAAGAAAAAGTATGTATAACCAAATTTTAAGTATCAATGTATTTTCAGTTAGCATAAATAGCTAAAACTTCCATTTTTATGCAGATCTATTTTATTAATATTCATTCTTTCATGAATTATTTCATATAACATCAAAGAAAACGTCCTTTTAAATGCTTGATATGTGAAACCTCTTTCGAAGGCGGCGTTCCTTCATTAGAATTTACATTGCGTTATTAGCAGAGTCTTGCAGACTCTAAATCGCAGACTAATTGCCATTTCGGCCGGAGTAGGAGGAGGAGGAGTAGTAGTAGTAGGAGTCCGCGGGTGTTTTAATACGGTATTCGCTATCGCTGCTACCGTAACAAGGCTGTCGTGCAGCAAAAAGTCGTGCGACAAGTAGCACAACATTTGTTGCACGACGATCGCACGATCATTTTTTGTTATTGGAAACCAAGTTTTATAAACATGTTGCTTAAAAAAACGTGCGAGGGCATTAGCTAAATCATGATCGAGAGAGTGCAAAAGCAGGTGCTGCGCCCCCGCTGTGTTCCTGTCCATTCTCACGTTAAACTCGTGAAATCTAATGAAGCGGAGGACTTGAAGAGTCTACAAACTTCTAACAACGTATTGGTTAGAGACATTTATATCCTCTCAATTTTTTTTTTATTTTCAATCGCTATGGATATCGTCATTATCCTTTTAATAAGTTACAAACGTACACTACATACGAAAAGAATGTACGTGATTGGTTACTTATGTGGGGTAGACATCATCACTAGTTGTTGAGAAATTTGGTATGCGTTTGAAGACACGTATGAATTTCGGAGGAAAATTAAAATTTTGATTCATCCAACATCAACATTGTCCATTTCTCTGACTTTGGTCCTAGTAATGGAAAGATACATCAGCATTGCGTACCCATTAACGTATTGGACTATCATAACACAAAAAAGATTTCGTTTGTCTTTATTGCTGTTATGGATTCCTTCTGTGTGCATGATAGTTGTGTGTTTATTCCAGTATGGAATGGACGAGCAGGCGTATACCACATTTCTTGGTAAACAGAAAACTTGTCGGTGTAACATGGGCAGTATTTTCCATCTTATATTCAATCCCAGTTATCTATGTTGGTAGACGCGTCAGAACGATTACAAAAAGACATAAAGATAAAATTTGGGAAAGAAGAAGAGAGCTTGAACCTACAAACAAATGCAAGAAAGACGGTAGCTGGTATATTTCAGTTGGTATATCTTACAGCAGTGACAGTGGTTATGCTTGGGTCATCTGCAATCCTCTTTTGTCTGAATGGTGATATTAAAATCTTGAAAGTCAATAGGATTAGTTTTCTTGTTTATTTGATTGCAAACCCGATTTTAGTGATAGTGACGCAGTCAGAGTTAAAAGAAGAAATACGAAAAATCTGAGACGAAATCGAAGAATAACAAATATGTAAAGAACAACGTAGAATTGCAACAATACAATGTGATAGACATAATATTGCCTATCTATGAAATGGTGAACGGGGACATTTATTTTGATCGAGTAAAATTGATATTTTCTTTCTTTCTAATTTTCATCTTTGTTTATCTTATATATTTTTTTGTTGTTGTTGTTGATTGTAAAGTCGTATAGTACTGGCGTATACAATAATGTGTGGAAAAAAACAAATAATAAAGCTGATGCTTTGCCAATTATTCCACTAGGATTTCTACAACACGTGGAAAAATCCCCCATGTTTCCATGTGTCTATCAATGACAGATATAGTCATACAGTCAATCACAGAGCGAGTGAGTGAGGTCATTGCATTTTCAATTTCAACATCTCATGTTCTACTGGTCCAACTGATTTCATTGTTGCCCCCAAAGGCCCTATACACCCATAGATTTCTTGTTAAAGATATATCTTTATTACGAAATATATCACAATGTTTAATTACTTCATTAAAAACACATGTTAAAGTTTTTTTAAAGCATACGAAGCTTTTCGTAAAATCAAGCTTACATTATTGAGATAGATGACTTGATGTTGTAAGCTTGATCAAACATTGCAGCATGTTTCCCAATATTGAAATAAAAATTGCCCCCTGTCTTGAAACACTTCGGCTTATGCAGTTGACTCTCTCTAATTCGAACCTTAAGAGAGATAAGATTTTGTTCAAATCACTGAGAGATTCGAATAGTAGAACATTCGTAGAACATTCGAAATTGTTGACGGCTAGTTTACACTCTGGATAACAGAAATTCGAATAACAGAGAGAATTTAGCTTTGGGACCTATAATCTGTTCTATTCGAATTATAGAAGTTTTCGAATTACAGAGATTCGGATAGTAGAAAGTAAATTATAAGAGTTTCTTAAAGAAAATTAATGTTGACTTTGATTTCGTTTCTATTTTTTTGTTGTCGCTTCAAAAAGAACTTTTTATGTCTGCTAAAGTAGTTCTTCTACTACGCAATTCTAGAAACTAGTTAGTTATATATTGCAGATGGGACTATAGAGGGCATTAGAAAGATTTATATTTGCATTTGTTTTATGTTTCAAAAATTAATTCAGACGTCAGAATAACTGTGTTCAAAACAAGGATAAGTGAGTGAAGTGTTCTGTCCGACAAGTTAAAAGTTCTCTTTTTTAAAACTGTGGCGCTTTATTTTATTTTTGGTAAAAGTTGATGAGAATTCTGAAAATAACCTCAAGGAGCTGATTGAAGTTATCAAGTAAGGCTATTTTTTTAATGGTTTAATGAAACTCAAATCAAAGGTCCGCAGAGTTTGAAAAGAAGAAAAGTAACCTAAAAGCAACATTTGTCGGAATAGTTCTATGGTCGTTTACGACATTTTGCCATATGTATTCTTTGTTGGACTTCATAGTTTATTCATGGAGGTATAAAACAGAAGGAGAACGAACTCAAAATCTGCTATTGTGCTATCCGTGATGCGCTGCATTGTTTAAGTCCTCAGTGTGCAATAACATATAATTGCTATCATCTTGCATAATTTTTATAATTTTGGCGTTCTTGCGTGAAAATTTCGTTCATATCAATTCTCCAATGTGATTAAAGATCGTTAGGGTAAAGTTCTTAGCATGCATAATCTGTAGGAATTGGGAGAATTATGCAAAAACGTCACAAATATGCAACGAAAACATTGCAACTTTAGGTCTATATATATCTCGTGATCCCCTCAAGCAGTTTCGCCGAGCTTCAGTTTTTGAAGAGAGAATAATCCTAAGTTTTTGCACGTACCGCGGCACTATCGAGGCGCATTTAAGTCAGAAGATATGTAGATTGGAACTTATACATGAATTACTCGATATCTTCAACTCTGTATAAAAACATAGATTTTCATTTGTTTCTCAAGGAAGCTTTAGGTTTAATAATCTGCTTGTCACTATGCAGCAAGTTGATCCGTTGTTATAATGGATGATATTTGGTTTTTAAATTGTCGTTAATTTTTAAAAAAAGTATTCGTTTCACCGACAACCACCGAAAGCGCATCACGGATTACATCAAAGTGATACCGCAATGAATAGAATAGTCATTATCTGAATAATAGAAAAATAAGAGTTCGTTCTCCTTCTGTTTTATACCTCCATGGTTTATTACAGTACTTTATCATAAATGTGTCAGCTTAGAGCATGCAGTCCGTCGTCTTTGGGCGAGTCCTGTTAACGTTATAGAAATAGTTTCCATTGTCAGAATTCTGGCTATATCATTCTGAACAAAGTTGCTTTTTACTTGCACTGACACACAATTTTTTGTATTTCAAACTAACAGTATAGCTGTTTTAAGCTGTGGGCGACATTTTTAGACAAATTATTATTTTTTTAGCCCACACCCCCTCACTTTGAAATCCCTCCTTTTAAAATCAGATTAAATTTTAGTGAACATTAATAAGTACACTGGAATTTGTCTAAAGCGGACATCTTGTTAAGGCGGACAGTATTGTTCGAAACGGATTGATTTTAGGTCAAACTCTCATAGAAAAATCTCTATAAAGCGGACAATCATAAAGCGGACACTTGTTAACTTTTTTTGCACCAAATGAACATTTCCTTGGTAAGCACTCTCTATAAGGCGGACACTTGCAAAAATAAGTTGACAAGACGCTGATTTTGACAAAAACGTGCAAGGATCATATTTCAATGAATTTGAGATCGATTAGCGACTTCGAGCTACAGAAACTAGAATCAATGAAATCGAGCATTGTGAAAGTAATCTGACAGGCGAATAAATTTCCGACAGTGACGAGAGCAATGGCGAAATTGAGGAACCGGCACAAGAAAGCATGAATCTGATAGATCACGATGTTGGACAAGCTAAAGAGATGTCATGTCTTTAATAATGAAAACTAAGAAATGCTGTCCACCATCACAAAAAAGATCGAGAACCTCCAACTGAAGAAACGGAAGCAGTCCTCGATCAAATGCTATTTCAGTCAGAGCTTGTAAACGTTTGTTTTTCCATTCTTTTAAAGAAAACTTAAGGCATGCTCAAAAACCAAGTCTCAAATCAATATTTATGGTAAGAACGGCATTAAAAACACTTCTTGGTCAAAAACCAGTTCAAAGTAAAACTTTTCGGCATAATCTCTATAAGGCGGACATCTTGTTAAAGCGGAAATTATTTTTTGGAACTAATGGTGTTCGCTTTAGACAGATTCCACTGTATCATCAAATCATACGACGACAGTCTTTCCGCAGTGTGCATCACTCAATGTTTGTTTATAGTAATAGTTTCATCGCTTTTAATTAATTGTATATTATTTAGTATCACATTTAGCCATTATGGTATATTGATTTTCAAGAATTATTTGTTTGTGTTTTGTATAGATCTGAAATGAATTGTTGTTAGCATTTTGATTACTTTTTAGCGAACTTAACAAGAATGCAGTATAACGAAGCAAAATTACGTTTTAAGGCTTTTGTTCTTTAATATTTTAACTGGAATATTAAATGGTTTCGCAACCCTTCGAGAAACGTGATCCAAATACATTAGGGTATGAACCTGTATCAATAGTTTTTTGAATAATTGGCCCAATAAAAGAGCCGGTAGCGGAATTGTGATAGTCTGTGACGATATGATGGTATTAGAGACCCCTAAATAAGACCCAGATAAGTTATTGAGCACATTGTTTCCCCTTAAAAAAACGTCGCTGAACAATTATCGTAGAATAATACGCAAAACGCACATTGCAATACGGCGTTATACACTTCAATTAGGAGACGTGTGCTTATGATCAGAGAGAAAAAAATAATTGTCACAAATTTTCGCGTTTCCGAAAGCAAAGGGAATTTTGCGGGAATTTATTTCTGCAGATGAACAAAAATTATATTTATATTGTACCATCGGAAATGATTATGAACACACCTATCCATAATTTATTCGTAATTTATTCATCTCAGCAGCACTCGTTTCCATTTTGAAAAATAATGACGTTTCTATCATTAACAAAAAGTGATGACACCTCGGGTAAAATCATCAATTACGTCATAATTATAAAGATTTAAAAAGAGGCGAGGAGTGCAATGAGAGATATGGAAAGCACTTTTTGTGCGATATTTCATTCAAAAATACCAGTTTTCTTTTGTTGTTGAGTTTTTTCGTTTTGAATCCATCTCGGTAGCCAGATCGACAAGAATACTGTAGTTATCTATTCTCATTTACACTCATTAAGACAGGGTGGTCTTCCAGACAATTCGGTATGACGGAACAACTAAGTTTCTGAGCAAACTAGACATTGAAACATAAATTTAATCAAATAAATTTAACCAATTGTCGAGGACGCGCTTATTGACGGGAAAACCATGAAACACATATTGGATGGGAAAAAAGATATATACACAACTACATACAAATAATCATTTCATACAAGGAAAGTCACATGATTTTAGACAAATCCTTGTGTCGTAACATTTAAACATAGCTGTAGTAAAAAAAAAAAATAGTTGTCTATATGTCATTGTAGGATTTATTTCTGTTATTCAAGATTAAACGAGCAGCACAAAATGAAGTACCAAGTCCAGATATACATATCACATTAAATTTTCGCATCGTTATAATCCAATAGCCAAATATGGTAGGAAATAAACTCGATGTTCCTGAACTTGATGAACTAAGGAATTCTAAACGATATGTTTGAAATTTTTAACCTGAAAAATAAACAGAAATAGTGTTAAAACTTGTAGACCTTTTCAGATATAGCAAAAAAAAAAAACCAAAACATAATTCTTACCTTCATTTGTGATATCCAAAAGTTATAGCAAATACACACAGCTTATCTCACATGTACAAATTCATCTTGACAATGGACACTCGTTTCATGTACAATATCCCCAATTCATAATCAACATCGATGAACCATTATAACAACTTCGAACAACTTGTTAATAAAGTCTCAAAATATCACTCTTGAGATGGCATAATTTAGTTTTTTTTTAGCAGATAGTTGTAAACACCAAAGTTGATAGCAACAAGACAATGAGGTTTTGGTGATTTCGTATAACAACAGCAGTAACAAAATTGTTAATAAAAATGTCCAAAAGATCATAACATATCATAATGTATATCACATGTGCATAGTCATCTGGACAATGGACGCTCATTTCATCGGCATCGCCAAATTGCATACAACATCAATGAATTATCATCAGTTATAACTTCAAAATTTTGAAAAATCATTACAGCACTCAATATTAAAATTCCTTTATAAATTATTTTGACACAAATTAACTGGAATAAATTAACAAATACTAACATCGAATTAATGACATCATTGAAGTGATATCTTTAAGATTACCCAGGAAGTTGTGACGGAATTGATTTCAACAGACAAAAACAAAAACAGAAATTTCTAAACAAAACAAAACAATCTTAACACACACTCACATTCAAACACACACACGCTATATATAAGTAGGTCACATAGCATCACTATGCCAATATGTTCAAGCAGCTTTTGCACGTCAGCCTTGTAATCAAGCAGTTCATTCATGCCAGATCAGTGGAATTATACTCACAGCATGGAGGATGAGGGTTACGGTTAGAAGTCTTACAGCACAGAAAAAGAAACTGAACACATTTGTTACAGAATCATTTGTATTCCTTGATGGAAATTGAACAGAATGTATCAAAAAATCTGACATGTTAAGTTTCTTTCAAGCTGTATAGTATGCCAGTATACACTCTACTCTCAGACAAACTTTAGATACCGTATAATGGTAAATCATAACTTTCATATAGTAGAATACTATGCAAACTTATGCTTAATCCTGGCAAATTTGTGTAGAAAGAAGAATTTCTGAGTACAACTTTAATGCAAGCTATTCTTCTATCAGACTGGTTGCATTACTTTCACCACAGCAAAGTTTTTCCTCAAAATCAAAATCACTGGAAGGTGCAGTATAGTGCTACAATAATTCGTTAAAATATTCCATAATTGGACATAATACATAATACAACTGACAAAACTAGGTACACAAATAACAATCAAACTGAGCAATGGTTTTTTCAAATATTGTATATAAGAAAAGTTCAATAAATTTTTTTAATCAAAACTTTACAGTTTATCTGCCAGTTGAAAACCATCAAAAAGTCATTTAAACACTTTAATATAACCAAACTAGTTTGTCTTAACATCTTGTTCTTTCAAACATAAAGCCTCAAATTGGCAGGTAAACCAACCCAACCAGAACCTCAAAACCCACCCCTTCCCCCCATGCTCCTTTTAAAGTTTCCTTATAGATTAACCATTACCAAGAACTTTCAGTTTAACTATTACAGCATCATGATCAGAGATATTCAGACAGACTTTTAAACTTTTAACTGAAAAGACATTCAGATGAGAATTTTTAATGTTAACAAAACATGATCAATTAGGTCACCATCTACATGTGTTGCATACTGCATGATTTGACTAAAACCATGTAAAGTGTTTTGCAATTCTGTTTTATCCCTATGGTTCTTCAAAAGGTTAATATTAACATCCTCCGTCACCATGTCAATTTGATCATTTTGGAATAATCTTGTTGATAGTTTATTCAAGAAAATATTGACACTTGCTTGATGACTCCGGAACGCCAACGAAACAGTAAGCCACTTGTCTTGAAAAGTTTTTTTCTTTGCTTGAAATAAAGTAAAAGCAGGTCAATGTCTAACATTCATCACACTTATACTTTCACTGTGTGCTAGCTACAAGTAAACTTATGTACTTGTCTACATTATTATTTTAAATGAGGGGGAAAAGAACTCAGTCATATTTGAAGCATTTGTCAGCTGATTCTCTGTTAACAGCAAAAGGTCTGCATTAGCAAGTTGTTGGTAGTGCTTTAACGAACTAGCATGTTTTTTCAGTGATCTTATGTGTAGTAGAGCTATCTGAAAATTAAATTCTGTGGTTACAAACAATCCATTAGGTTTTAATAAATTTTCTCTTTTTCTCAATCGTTGGTATTCTACATGAGATCTTTCATTTGCTTGAATAGCAACAGGCGATTAATTCCCTGTCAGAAACAATCCGTTGAGGGAGGTTGCATTGCGAATACCACATACATTTGACCAGCATGAAAGCTCCTTTGTCTGTTCAATTGAAAACTTACAGCAATCTTATCTAAGGATAAACTCTGAACTTTATGCACAGTACAAGCATATGATAACACTAAGGAAAACTGTGTTCTTGTGACAGTTGACGCTTGTTTTTCGTTTGGACAAACTAAACTTTGTTCCAGTTCTTTCAATAGTCACATAATTGTTTCCTTGTACAAAGGTATTTTTGGATTTCTGCGTACTTTACGATCGTCTTTGTTTTTCTTAGTTTTTTTGTTTTTTTTCATCTTACTGTCCAAACCTAGCGATTTTTTCCGCCATCTCAATCTTCAATGGTGCATAAAGCGCCACTATTACGAAAGGGTGCTAATAAACTTTAATAGCGCTTAGTTTGTTGGCTTGATTTCCGCCATGTGATCATCCGGGTATTTTTCGACTATACATTTGCACGCCGTTCGCATAATGGTATACCACAGCGTGACCGAAGAAACCTGAAATTTCCAAAAGTAAGAAGATTTGCACTTCCAAAACCGAAAGTAAAGGGTAGAAATTTATAATTATCTTACAATGATTCTACTACGTTCATTCTTTTCTAAAAACAAGTTCTCAATGTTTTGTGAAAACAGTGTGTGCAACTTTTATTGTTTGGAAAATGTCTGCGATTCTTTTAAGCCTTTCTAGATGCAAAATACTGTTTGTTTCATGTGTGCGCTGTAGTGCTGGATACATACAGCTCAGCTCAGTTTCCTCTTCAGCTCCAACAACATACAAGGAATGTCTTGTCTACCCTCTGCCTGTGCATCTCATTTTATGTTGATGTTTCTCTAGCTATTTTAGCCTATACTTGCATAGTTCTTGGCTGTATTATCAATGCCCTGAATTAGGAATGGGGACTTACTATTTACGATAGCAAATTGAAACTTACCTTGATTGTCTGTAAATTCTAAATACTGGACATCTTTTAACGCAAAATTCTGTTTTCAGTTATGTTTGCTAATTTTGGTAAGTTTAGGCATATTTTTCATAATCCTAATCTTTGTTTACTTTTTGTGTTTGGGAAGTCTTTTCGTAATTAGGAAGATTGACCGTACATAAGTAATCACTGTGATATCTGAAAGCATATAAATTTGATGCTATTTTGTTCATTAAGTTTATTAGGAGTCAATGTAAGGTTGGTATTGTGTCAGTTATGCTTTTATAATGCCCTGGCGTGTATACGTAATTAAAAATTTATTGTTTTTTAAGTTTCTGAATAAATCTTTATAATCTTTTCATGGAATTTAGTTCAGGTAATGCATGTTTATTAATTAAAAAGATGGCAATGACATATTGTTACTCAAATTAAAGCACAAATTTCTGTTTTCAGTTATGTATGTTGATTTTGTATATATATATATATAGATGTATTTTGTATCATTAAAATCTACGCTTTCCTTTTTGTGCTTGTGAATTAGGAATTCTGTTAGGAAGATTGACAAGACATACTGAATTCATAAATTCGTAACATTTACATTGGTTATCACCTTTCTGTCTCATTACTTCATCAAGTTCAGCAAGTTTAAAATTATGCCATAATTTTAAAAGATTAATTATAAACCCATCTGTTGAGAATACTGGTTTAGCTAGTACAGGCGGTAACTGATAAAGATCACCACTAACAATTACTGTTTTATTAGCAAATGGTATACGATCAGATATACCATAAATTTCACAGAGGCACTGATGAACCTGCAACAATAATTTTGAACTCACTATTTGATCTATGAAAATGACACTTACTTCTTCAAGTTTTAATCTTAAGTTTGTTCTCTGCTTAGGGATTGTTCACAAATGACGTCAACCATTTTTTCAAGATTTTTGCCCCGTTGTGATTCTGATTTGAGTTACCTCGTGTCGAAGAATGGATTATTTTTCATGCCTTATGTTTATTGCAACAAAAACGGATGGCACATATCATTGATTTCTAAGTTACTTGCAGATCGAAAACCAGCAGGTAATTATTTTATATACTAAACAAATAGTTCGCTATACGTCTTTTCTCAAAGTGACGAAAATTTCCATGAAAATGCTTTGATTTTTTTGGGCTAAAGTCTCATAAACCAACCCCCGTCTGACACACACTCCATTTTGAGCTTGTTTGTGCAAGGTTTGTAAAAGTATTTGTGTGCACACACATCTGACAATTTTCCAGGATGGGTAAAACACACAAAGTTGTTTATGAAGTCCTTTTATGCAGTTTTTGGCGATTTTGTTTTATTGGGCAGATCATTAGTTTAGTTGTCTTTTTTTTCGATTTTTTTGGCTCTAACTTAATCTTGCCTCAGTCAGATCTTGCTTCCACCACAAGAATAGCAGGTATTATACCTAAGCTCCCTGCCCTGACAGACAACGTTTTCACCAGTGCCTCTGAATTTCCTAATGTCTCAGGAAATATTTGTAAATATATTATTTACATTTGAACATCTTACCACAGTTTTGTATTTTTGGTTCCAAGTCTCTAAACGGTGGAGAGATTATTGTCTATAAAGACAGAAAAGGTCTCAATTTGACCAAAATTATTTTGTAATTGATGGAGTAACTATATCATAAAGAGATTGGAATTTTACTTTTGATACTTTTGGCTTTGACCCTGATCTTTGTTTCAATTTTTTGGACTCGAAGATTAAGAGCCTTCTTGATCAACATTTACCTACGGTCAAACTCACCAAAAAGAAAACCAACTCAAAACTTGCCTAAAACGTTAGATTATGCCTGGTATTTTTAGATCCATTTCTAGATGTGATTTCTACTCTCATAAATTCATTAAAGCAGAACATCTGGCTGCATACACCAAAGCTTTAAAATTACAGAAATCGTATATAACAGTATGTAGATGCAGTATAATAAGTCCTCACTTACTTTACTGAATATTTTAAATGGTATTAAAGGAAGGTAACCGCTCGTTCTATTAGTTACACAGACCCAGTTCGAAGGAAAACTCCGAACCAGGCGGGATTTGAACCCACGACCTAGGAATTCTAGTCCTATCGCTCTACCAACTGAGCTACCGGTTCATGGTATTCAATCCTCATTATCGATATGTAACTAGTTCTTCTTCTTCCTAGTATATATAAATTTTTAGAATTTTCTTTTTTTTTTGTTACTTATAAAAACAACTTATAAAAATAACTTATAAAAACAGTTGTGCGATCGATTTCTCCATCAGATATGCTTCCACGTTTCTCCTGAACTCGATCAAAGTTTTACTTTCTCTGACGGATTTTGGGAGGTCGTTAAAGATTCGGACCGTGTCCTGTTGAAATGAGCAGTGTTTATGTGTATATAGTTTCCAAAACAATACCAGTATTCTCTTGATTGTTCCTTAGCCTCCATTTGTCTGCTTTAATATCCACTTTAAGATGCATTGGGAAGTTAGACTTGCTTGTTAAGTAAGACACGTGATAGAGTAGACAAAGCATGCTTGGATTGGTAACCAAGCTAGTGTAGTTACGTCTACTGTTTTAGCATATTTCTTTAATACAACACTAGCCGAAGCGTTAATAACTTCTTGCATCCTTTGTTTTAGATAGTGAGGGATGTCATTCATGACAGCAATACCGTAATCTAGTTTACTTAAAACCAGTGCCTCTACCAATCTTTTGCGTACTTGTTTCGGTGTGAATCTCTTTAGTTAGCGGATAATTGACAGTGTGGAAAAGCATCCACGTACTGTGGAGTTGACATGAGTGGTCCAGTTTAGGTTGCATTGGAAACGTAAACCAACAATTTTTGATGTTTCCTGTTGCCTTAGCATCATTTCTCCGCAATGAACTTCCAAACAGTCTTTAACAACTGTTGCTTACGTGTTTTCTTGGACAGTGAGACCTGTTAGGCCCAGCTTGGTAGGGCCTGAGGTGTTTACAAATTTTTGAAACAAGGAACAGCCAGATCGCCAGAAAACGCACTTCCCAAGAGAATTTTTACGATGTCGCACATGGATAAAAGAATAATAATAATAATTCGTAATATTATCTTAGGTGTAAAAATTTAAATAATGCAGCCAAGTGGGGACGTTTCAACTTGCAAACACGAGAACTGAGCTCCACTGCTTATCGCTTGAATCTCTCAGTTTTAACTTCCTTGACTACAAGGCCGAAATATCTATAAGTAAAGTCTCTTTGATTATATCCAGTGCATTCATAACAAGGATCATTTTCTAGATGACTCTCTAGACGAGTGCTTTAAATTATGTAATGTAAAGAAGTAAACAAGTTTATAGCATTCATAAACATTTTTAAATAAAAGACATGCGACTTATTCACCTGTGCATCTTGAAGATGAGTGAAAGCATGAAGCCTGGTTCAGACCTGATGATTACGCTGATTAAAATTTAGTGTAATGGTCGTAATCGTCTAGTGTAGACACTTTTGTAATCGTCGTAATCGTCTCTCGATACAAGCTGAATTTAAAAATACAACATAAGAGCTAAAACACACAACAGACATCAGTATGCCCTCATTAATAGAAATTCATTCCACACTATTCAATTATTGTTCTACAATTTAACAACCGCAATCAAAAACGAAACAAAAATAGAAAAGGAGGAGCTAGGTGGTAAACAATTAGTCGTCTCTCTGCGCCAGCACATGTAAAGGACATTCAAATCAAAACTATTAGGCAAGCGTATCTATCCTAGCACAAATGTGAAATACTTAAGTATTTGATCGGGTGAACGCCTAAACTGGAAACTCCATGTTTCAGAATTAGCCAAGAAATTGCCGAGAGCCAATGGAGCGCTTCCAAAATTCTGTAATTTTATTTCCCAGAAGTCTCTAGTTAACATTTATCATGCAATCTTTGCTTCACATTATGTGCGATGCTTGTCCAGTTGGGTCTGTCCAACATCAAATTCTTATTCTTCCATATTCTGCGAAACTCGCGCCCCTTCTTCAATTTCTTTCAATTATTAGAATTACTCAATCATGATCTCGTGCTGTACGGTCATGCTCTAGTGTGCTCAAAAAAGTGGGCGGTGAAACTTTTTTTGTTAAATTGATTTGAACATGGCTGCTAATACAAGAAGTAACAAGAAAGCTTCGAGCGATTTTGAAGAAAATATAAACAAGAAACCTCTGGACTGGCTGTATCCGTTGCTTCACAAGAAAGTATTGATGAGCTGAAATCTTTATTAACCCTTCAAAATGTAAAGATCGAAAATCAGAATAAAGAAATCGCTGCTCTGAAGGAACATATCTCATCACAACAAAATCAAATTAACCGTCTCGAGGATCGTCTTGCTGTTGTGACATCTGCTATAACTGCTGTGAAGGTGCAGGCTGATAATAACAAGCAGTACTCTCGCAGATATTGTTTACGAATAAAAGGAATAGAGAAGGATCAAAACGAGACTCCATCTGCCTGTAAGGACAAGGTTGTGAAAATGTTTAATGATGATTTAAATCTAAACATCAGTACGAATGACATAGACCGCGCTCACAGGATCGGCAAAGACGGGAAAGGTATGATTGTTAAGTTCTACTCATTTCCTAAAAGGACCTCTGTCCACAGAAAACGAAAAGACTCGTCCCTTAAAATTCGTTTGGATATCACCAAAACAAGGTTGGATTTACTTGACAAGGCTAGTTCTATCATTGCTAACTCTGAGTGAAACATTGATTATGTTTTCGCAGACATCAACTGCAATACTGTTGCAAATTTAAAGATGGAAAATACAGATTCTTTAATTCGATAGAAAGTTTCAATGAGTTTTGTTAATATTTTTGACGTTGGTGCTTAAAACTGATGATTTTTCTCTCATAACTTGTGTGACATTATTTTTGTGCGCATGTGATTGTCATATTTCTCAGTTGATTTCATCTCTAATCGTTCATGTCATAAATTTGTCAAATCGCTACACTTTTTGAATGCCTACAAATTGTTTTTTTTTCTGATAGTGAAATAGTGTCTTTTAATTGCCCTTTTGTTTGTGACATCTGTTAATGTCTTTAATCGTTTGGTGCATTACAGCCACTTTATGGCTCATTTGTGTTATCATATTTACAATATTCTTTTTATTCCAATGTTTTTTTTCTGTTCTTGTTAAAATACGTTTTTTAAATTTTTGTTGGAGTTACACTTTAATCATTGAGAGAGGCATTGAGGTTTTGATGGTTGTCAAATTTTTGTGATGTCTATAAGTGTAGAACAGTATAGAGCTTGCGTAGGGTGTTTTAATCTTGTCAGATTTTTAAGCACGCGTTTTTGTGTTTCTTTCTCAATTTCTGATTCACTTAGGTTTTTTGTTAACCTCGTATTATCCATAAACTTCGCAAATTTTTACCAAGAGACTCGTTAGTCAAATTTTTCAAAGCCTATATTAGACCTCATTTAGACCACGGTGACATCATATATGACAGGAAACACCACTCTGTCTCGAAATCTCGAATCTATTCAGTACAATGCTTGCCTGGCAATTACCGGCTGTATCCGTGGTACATCGCGAGAGAAACCTTATGTTGAGCTTGGTCTTGAAAGCCTAACTGACAGGCGTTTCTGCAGAAGACTTTTCTTTTTCTTAAAAATTGTCAAAGGCATGGCACCTAAATACTTGCTTGACCTTTTGCCACCTCAGCGTGCTGCAATCGCTTATCTCAGGTCAAGACTTCCAATTTACCCCATGGTGGCACGGACTAAACCTTATCGTAATTCCTTTTCTCCATATTGCATTAACGAGTGGAACAAGCTGGATAGTCATATAAGGGATCTCCCTTCAATCTCACGATTTAAGCGTGCTTTGTTTGATTTTGTTCGTCCAAAAGCTTCACCGACATTCCGAATCCATCATAAAGGTCTGTTTCTACTGACTCGGTTGAGGGTTGGGTTCAGCCACCTTCGGGAACATAAATTCCGACATGGTTTTCTTGATACCATTGATCCGTTTTGTTTATGTACAACTAACTCGATAGAAAATACTGAACATTTCCTATTGCAATGCTCTTATTTTTAAAGACTCTCACTCTTTGACAATCTCAAAAACCTCAACGTGACATTTGTGCCACGAAGCTCTGAATCTCTTTGCAAACTTTTGCTTTTTGGTGACTCAAATCTTTCAGGTCATACTAATCATGATATTCTTAGTCATGTTATTACATTCATTTGTGGTACGAACAGGTTTAGTGGTCCACTCTTTCATTGATTATATAACTCCAACCTAGTTTTTATTTTTTTATTTTTATTTTTTCATCTAATTTATTTTCGGATCCTACTTCTGGCGATATCGCCTTGAGCGCCTTGCGGAAGTAGGGTCCTTTAATGTTTGTATTTGTATTTGTTTTTGTGTACGTGATGATCAAGAAAAAAAAAAATTAACCACTAACCACTACTTTAACGCGTACATAAACTAGCTAATCTTTGTATTTATTTGCCAGGATTTTTGATTTATTTTTAGTTTATTTGTTTGTTTTTCTTTTTGTTTTTATTATCATGAGCATCTAGATTTGTAAACTAATATTTTCGGGGTGATCTTTTTCCTTATCTAAAGTTATTGCGATGAGAAACGTTAGTAATTGTCTTAAGTTCAATTGATATTTCAAAAATGAAGTATCTCTAAAAGTATATGCACAAAGCAATTGCTGAGTTGTTAAACAAGATTTTGAGCACTATCAGGAATCCATTTAGAAACAGTATTCAGTGTCAGGGAAAGTCATCTAATTTGGAAGTAAAAACCTCGAAAAGTCACATGACTACTGTTTACGACTCTGAGAATAACCGCCCTCAGAAATGCAATATAAAAATAAATAAATAAATAAAGGAATCCAGTCAGAATTCAGTCACTGCGACGAAGAACAATATTATTGAGATAGTACAGTCGACTCTCGAACTACCAGGGGACCGGCAGAAAAGTTCGAGATATCGAGAAAGGGGTAGGAATTTTTTTCTCGCTTAGATTTTGTGCCATTATTTTCCAGCGTGGTCAATGATTTGTTTTTATTCTTAACCCAGGTTGATATTGTGTTCTTTGGGACACCATTCTTTTGGGCTAACTGTTTTTCAGACATCCTTTTCTGCAAGCCTTTCAATGTTTTATTATTTTCTATATAACTTTTTACAGTTTTCTTTGTAGATCTTTGCTTAACGAGCTTCATGATTGCGCCTTTAGTAGAGATAATCAATTTGATCTTACGAAAAAAACTAGATTCATACTTTTCGAAAATTCGATTTTAGAAAAATGGGATTTTATCAAAACATTGAAAAATGCGAAAATCGCGCCAAGAATTTCTGAAAGATTTGGGGAAAGTTCGAGATAACGAGAGAAAATCAGTCAGGGCATCGGAAATATAGTTCGAGATATCGAGGTTCTAGATATCCAGAGGATTTTGGCCCAAACAAGTGTGTAGCGTCCAAGGGACCTGGAAAACAGTTCGAGATACCGAAAAGATTGAGATATCGAATATTCCAGATATCGAGAGTCGACCGTGTAAATATTTCGGAACAGTGTAAAGTCGTTCTATGACTATAATGGAATTCTGTGAAGTCTTATGTTTTATACAGGGCATCGTGAGGAAGATTTGCCGGAAGCGAGACGTGGGCAGAAACAGTTGTGAAAAAAATGAAGAAGATGGTGTTAGAAATAGGCGAGAAATCCAAGTTGTGCGCTATGCTGGACTTGAAAGAAGTCGTGGCGGCAAGTTGGATGAAGACCGGCGGTAAAGGGCGTGATAATGAAAGTAGAAAAAAGCTCCAATTAACTCTGGAAACCATTCCTGGAAATGGTAGATTCAAAGTGATACTTGCCTTCATAGATGGTGATAGCATAAAGGTAGAGTCGATCGCTCGAACAAATAGATACGGAACAGATCCGGAGTGTGTAGCGGATGATTTTCCACATATTCGTAGCTACTGTTATTGCTTGTGAATTGTTTTCTAGTAACCCAAACTATTTTTATCTGGTGGATGTAGTTTTTTAATACAGACATTTGTACATTTAGTACAAATTGAGACGATCTGGTGGATCTATTTCAGTTTTATCAAGATCCCGTTCGAGTGAACAGTACGATTTTTATCGTTTTTGCGATCACAGAGCTCGAACACATAGCATGCATTTTCGTGCAACACGACAAGGATTCTTGAAAGAGAGGCTACCATTTTTTTCCATTACATTGCCCCTGTCGTATATAGAAAAGTACCCAGACATGTTTGACAATTTTAAATGGAATAGCCATTTTTTGACCTCGCCGTAGGATTTGTATCCGATATACGAGCACTTACTGTCGCATCATGACGTGTCGGATAAGTCGAAGTATGTGGAAAAGAGTTTGTTTACAAGAATCGACCCCCTGAAAAGAACTTGTCAGAACAATGGTGTGATAGACTATTGGTGTCTCTGTCTTTCCCTTGAACCAATCGACAAAAACCAGGCATTTGTTACCCGGGGGACGGAAACAGTTGTGAAAAAATGAAGAAGATGGTGTTAGATATAGGCGAGAAATCCAAGTTGTGCGCTATGCTGGACTTGAAAGAAGTCGTGGCGGCAAGTTGGATGAAGACCGGCGGTAAAGGGCGTGATAATGAAAGTAGAAAAAAGCTCCAATTAACTCTGGAAACCATTCCTGGAAATGGTAGATTCGAAGTGATACTTGCCTTCATAGATGGTGATAGCATCAAGGTAGAGTCGACATATTGCAGGAAAAAAAAACGCCATCGCCGACCACTTTACACGGACGAATATTCCAATGCATTCCAATGTGGACGCAAAAGAACCGTAAACTTCACCCTTCGCTATCAATCAAATCCACTGTTATCCTAAGCACCCTATATGTACAGTACTCGAAGGTGGAACCATGCCCAACAAAGCGACCCCTGGATCAGTTGGACGGGATCTATATAGTACATCTGATATCACCATAGAAGGTAAAAGCCAGATCAAACACGATTTTAAAATAAGAATCCAAGCCTTCGATGAATACGCTCCTGAAATCCGCCAGAAATCAGGACTTAACGCCAAGTGCCAGCTTAAAGCAGCTCACGGCACCATTGATTTCGATTACAAAGATAACCTCAAAGTGGTCTTAGAAAACCACAGTCACAACAAACTATTCATCCCACAGGGTACAGCCATAGCGCAACTCATCTTTGTACATGTATCCATGCAACAATTAGGCATGATCCAAAACGCTGACAAATGAGAAGGAGGATTCGGATCTACCCACACAGATAACGTACGAGTCATCAACATGATTCGATGCGAATCTCCAAGTTCATCTAGCTCATCAGACGACGAGCCGAAAAGCCCCGCCGACCTTTGCACCAATGATATACCCATACCAAATATGGAAATCTCATCCTCTTCAGACGAAGAATCCGTACCAATCCTCTCTACGGATCCAATCATCGTCAAACATATTACGACAGTTAACGACGTCATAAAAGAATTTGACATCACAAAATCAGATACCAATGCTGCATACGCCGAATTAAGGTATCGAAACATTCAATTCCGATCCAATAACGATCAATCTTACTATGCAAAGAACAAAAGAGTTCACCACGCATTAGCAAAATTCTTACCCGACAACACAACTTATTGCAAAGAGTTTTGCGATAAAATAGCACAAATGGAACCAACACAACTGCAGAACTACATAGAATATCTCGCAGTCATTCATCAAGGAAGCTCACTCTTACCTCCCTACGACCCGTACTTTTTACAAGACGGCACCACAATTCGGAAATTTATCTTCCGATCACCCAATATCTTGGAACATTCCAGACACATTGGCACATGGCATTTGCCAAATGAAGATACGCTCATCTACATGGAAGAGCTCGATACTCACTTAGTCGAAGTTGGTCGCAAGCAAGGAAAACGACGCTGCAACGACAACACCCATCTTCAAACAGAAATAGCTATATATAAAGCTATGAATGAAGACCTCAACCGTATCTTCGCACCAACTAGAACCAAGAAATCAAAGCAAACTCCCACACGTTACACAAGACGGAGATGTGGAAGCTAACCCAAGTCCTACTTCACTAATTCCTCTACTTAAATGGTGGGAGAGTATAGTCCGCTCCAATGACGCAGCACATGTATACATAGACGTATCCGCTAATTCTCTAGGATTCATTATCCTGTCAAGAGAGGGTGACGACCAAAACCTTGAAGCAGTTATGAGATACGATCTACAAAAAGACGCCAGACTGCTACGTTACCATCAAAAAGCATACCGCATCATGCTAACAATCGCCATGTGCGAAGAATGGCTTAATCACTTAGGCGTACCCATAGTACCAGGATTCGATGAGCGGCACTGGGAAAAATCTCTCTAAATGAAGGACGCAAAATGCCGATTAGCAGATCAGAGTATATTTCTCCCAGCTTCACAAAAATGGGGACCCCTACACTTTATAGGTACCTCAACCACAATCCACTATCTCAGCAACCAAGTATCGAGATGAATATGTTCGCTCGCAATTGTACACAACGCATGCTTTACGACCTCCTTATTTGGAAAAGAAAAATGATCACAGCGGAAGAATATGATTGTCCCGTCCCTAAAGACTTGACGTTCATCATGCAGGACAAAATCCTCCCATACATGCACGTCCATAGCAACGAGGAAATACCAATTGTTCCAAACTCCATCACCCCACAGCTAGCCAGATTGCTCAAAGACAGTCACACCAACTGGCACCTCTACATCGATAGTCATCCTATGAAGATAGATGTCATAGCCTTCCAACTTAGCAACCACAGCTCACAAGACACCAACGAAGCAATGGCCATTACCACAAAGTTCGCCATCTCCTTATACAATGAAGAGATTAAGGAATATTTCCAAAGAAAGGTCACAATACAGAACGTGATCTTCTCGCTATCATCATGGTAGAAGAAGGGCTAGCAGATTTAAACACTGCTAACATCTACTACTATTCCAAAGACCAAATCCCTGCAGAATGGTTCAAAGTTCCAAAGCTTCGCCAAGCATATCAAACAATATTGCTAAATAATTACATACTCACCATAGAGCACCGACAGGACTACCACCAACACCCTACACTATATGATCTCCAATATCGATAAGGAAGTCACCCGGTAGTACCTCAAAGATACTCCTTCCAGCAATACAAATGGTTGGATAAATTTACAGTTATCGCTTCTAGAACTTTGCATACTTATGCCAGAAAGCTTAGTAGTGCACCGAACCCGTTATGCCCAAACGTATTACGACAATACGACCCATATGGACCATCACGTCTACAACATCAGGGCAATTGCAAGTCTTCGCAAACATCACAAACTTACAAACCATGTTCCCACAATGGTACACAAGAACCATCACCAACGGCTACAATACCACCAGCAACCACCTCGGTACCAGCAAGGCGCTATTCAACAGGTTTACCACCAACTGGTATAGTCAAGTGGTTAGTACTAATGATGGCCGCAGCATTGACTACATCATCAACCGCTTCTGTATATATTGATGCATCAACACACCTTAGTACCCAATGGAAGAAAGGAGATGCATTGATGCCACGTACATTTGCTAGTACCCAACCATCTAACACAATCACCAAGTTTATAATTAACCAGATCACATTATCAATATCAAAATTAGCAGACGCATTCATAGACATGACATACGCTGATGGTAAGACAATCACAAAAAAAAGTGACTAAAACAGCAATCACCCAGATCACTATGATAGGGGATTCAGCCTTAATACCTATTTCTCAACCACAATCAATTAACGCTGGCTTTCAACGAAATGGCCACACAGCTGCATGCCAACTAATGATCCAATGGCAACTATTAGGATATGGCCGAACAACCGAATGGTTCCGGCCAGTAGTCACAACATTAACGGACGCTATGATGAAAGGCGCCACTATCTCCTCTATCGCATCCAATTACATGTTTGATCAATCAAAAGTATGGACATGTAGTAAAACCCCCACTCATTTGCAACTAACCGAAGCATTGAAACCCGTAACGGCTCATATGTACCATATTCTGATCCCGCTATACTGCCTACCTACTATTGGCACATACCTTCACCATCACTCCAATTTCAAGATCAACACATTATTGACCTCCTCAAAATGTACCTTGCACACGGAGGACACACAAACGCATTTGGTCTGTTATTTAAACATCCCACCTTAAAAGGAAAAACGGTGACCTGCATCAAACAATCATGGAATCCTTATAAAGACTGTGTCGGACAATTTTTAAAAAAATATAAGGTCACTAACCCTCACAAAACTCATCTTAAAGAAATTGCAGAAATGGTTACATTCGAGACATACAGACATCAGAATCTCACCGCAACACCTAAACCAATATTGTGCCAGAAAGGGAAACAACATTGGCGCTTATGCAACAAAGCGGTGATACCTAAATCCCCGTATATATTACTAAAAGACACCAGTGTTGGAGCACCAAACCTATGAAACTCAGTTACCCCGAAACATCAGCCCACACCAACGTATTTTATACATACAATCATGATCCAGTATACGTCAACTGCAACGGCCTATATCGCAAAGGCAAACCCGCATGGTTCAACCTGATAGAAAATCTTGTGCCTAAACATCTAGGTCCAGGACTTAAAACAGGACCCCACATTAACCATTACCTATGTTTGGTTTGGAAAGATGACTACGATTTTACATGGCCCAAACTATACAGGAAATTCGGATGCCCATTGGCACCAACCAACGCTACCTGTACCCAGTATTTTTTATCTATGGAAAACTTGCCTACAATCAATATTAAACACCAAACATTCTTACCGGACCGATTAGAGCCTCATATGGTTATATTACCTACAACAAAATCCGACACAAGAATAATACGCCGTATTGAACCACGAGAGTTCTCATTCTTCCAAGGAGAAGTACTACAAATACCATAACTGGAAAGTCTCAATGAAATAATAAAGGACCACCCTATATGTCTCCCGTATAAACGCATTCTAAATCCCGAAATGTCACGAGCAGTATACGGGAACCCAGTTGGCATACGGTTAATCAACAAAGAATGGACTGGAAGATTCGTGCCACCACGACTCATAGCCCCAAAAAGATGGACGATAGCTAACTACAAAGTATTTAATCGTAATACTGCTATATATTATCACAATAAAGCAGCATATTTTATGCCAACATATCCAGCATATAACAAATCTAATTCTTATGTATATAAAGGAGCCATCGCCATTATGATTAAGCAGTACACAGTTCAATGGGTTGCAGCTAACCAACGACGCACAGCTGGCATATTTTCACCAACCACTACTTACGGGCACAAAATGGTATAATTTTTTGGCTTAACAGAGATCGCCCTACGCCATCACAGACAATGAAGGAATGGCATCTACACGAACCTCTCCACCTATTGGACCACCTCGCATTTTCCCAACCTAACATCCAAGCCCTACAGCACCAACCAATTCCTAAATTCAAAGGTGCAAAACGGCTTGGTAATACATTATATCAGTATATGGATACCACAGTAGCTATATATAATTGCTCGCAGATCAATGGGTATACCATTCTATTTAATAGAACATGGCAATTTGAGCCAGACTACACCTATATACCCGTCGTACCTCATGACATTCACGACAAGGTAATCGCGACCGCGACATGGGATAGGACTCAAGAAGCCAGAATGTTCTTCGATCTAATCAAGCAAAATACCACTAATACCACGCTACAATCATTCATCAACAACATGAATTACACATCCCAAATTATTATGTCAACCTTGACATATCGCACAATCAACAAACACCGGCTACGCTTATTAACTATGGACGCATTTGGCATCATCCATATGAAATGGGATACCACCCACATCAAACAATTAAATCCAACTACCATGACCATTCATTCATTGAATACCATAACCACTACGTTTCCCGCACAAGTCATACGGAACAATACATTCTATCTCTTATCAGACGAAAACCTGTTCTAATGGCCTCTTAAAGAAATACAAGAAAAACAGAACAGAACCGTGTTCTTCCAGGACAATATCCGCCAAAACACATTGCGAGATCAAAGTCTATGGAAGAGATGGATTTTGACTAGTTAATACCACAGCTCAAATATGGAAGTTCATTACCGAAACAAGGTTTAACCATAAGGTAATGAAACACGACATTGCATCTCTAAAAGTATACACCTACCATCTACATGAATCACTCAACTACCTGTCTCAATCAATGATCACCGACTTCAAGCACTTGCGTCTGGTAACCTGCACAATCGCCACACGGCAATCAGCTGCGGGATTCGGCAAATTCTTAAAAGCACTAGGAACGGGCGGAAAATATATTTGGAACAAAGGTCTTAAACCCACCGCTGAAGCAGCTGTCGACACCTTACAGAAGGTTACAAGATTTATACCCGACACTATCGACTCGGTAAGCTCAACCTTCCAGACACTCATAAAATCCGCCATTTACGCATTCGCATACGCATTCACATTTAGGTTTGCATTAAGAGATGCGTTTAGCCCCATCTTAAAAGGTAAAAGATTACTTCAACAATGTGCCGTGGATAGCTATTGTAAAGTTGAAGCTAATCGTTTGCATTTCATACGGATGAACCAGGCAGCTCTCCGGGTTGAACAATATCAAGGCCTTATTGATCATCTTGCCAATGTTGCGGAAAATCGTGGCCTTCATGCAGGCAGACCAGTAATTCTACCTTCTTCATTTCAGGGTGGTCCAAGAGCCATGCTACAAAGTTATCAAGATGCTATGGCTATGGTCACTAAAATGGGAAAACCAGATTTGTTTTGCACTTTCACGTGCAATCCCAAATGGCGAGAAATTACTGAAAATTTGGATAATGAGCCAGCACATCGACCTGACTTGGTTGCACGTGTTTTTACTTTGAAATTGAAATCACTCTTAGAGGATATTACTAAAAATGGTGTTTTGGGAAAAGCCATTTCTCACCTGTATGTTATTGAGTTTCAGAAACGTTATTTACCTCATGCACATATTCTTATCCATTTAGCCCAAGAGGACAAACTGCATTCTGATGATATTGATAGCTTAATTTCTGCTGAGATACCAGATCCTGAACATGAACCAGAGCTACATAACATCATCAGATCATGTATGATTCATGGTCCCTGTGGGAACGCAAATCCTAATTCAGTCTGTACCAAGAATTTTCCAAAGCCATTCTGTGATGCAACCCAAATGAATGCAAATGGGTATCCAATGTATCGCAGACGCAATGATGGTCGTACAGTGAGGGTCAAAAACGTGGACTTGGATAACCAATGGGTTGTACCGTACTGCCCGTGGTTATCAAAAAAATACAATGCTCACATAAATTTGGAAGCATGTACCACGATAAAAAGTGTGAAATATCTCTTTAAATACGTTGACAAAGGAAAAAACCGTGCCATTGTCGAGATTAATGAATGTCTGGAGCATGACGAAATTAAAACATTTCTAGATGCTCGAAATGCTCTCAGTGCACCGGAAGCATTGTGGAGAATTTTCGAGTTCTCCATGAATGATAAATCCCACACTATCAAACACTTAGCTGTTCATTTACCTAATTGTCATCAGGTTTATTTTAAAGCTGGTGAGGAAGAGGCAGCTGCTGAAGGGGCATTGAAACATAGTCACCTAACAGCATGGTTTAAGCTGAATGTGGAAGATCCTGATGCTCGACAGTTTCTTTATTCAGATATTCCATATCATTATGTCTTTCATGACAAACAGAAAAAATGGCAAAAACGAAAAAAGACATTCAAACCGATTGTCGCTCGGTTATACAATGCCCGTCCATCAGAAGGAGAACGTTTTTTCCTTCGAGTTTTGTTGCTACACGTACCAGGTGCTACATCATTCGAGTATCTACGTAATTTCGGTGGAGTGGGTTCATGACACGTTTCGTGAAGCATGTATTGCCAGACGTCTTTTACAAGATGACGAAGAGTGGCACAATACATTGGAAGAGGCATCAACATTTCAAATGCCCCAACAGCTTAGACAACTGTTTGTTACTATTTTGACTCACTGCGAGCCCTCTAATCCTCTTGAATTGTGGAATACATTCAAGGAGTATCTGTGCGAGGACTACATTCGAACATTAGCTCTTGCCCAAGCAGAACAAAGAGCTTTGGGTTATATTGATAATGTCCTAAAACAATTTGGAATGTCCTTAACACAATTTAATCTTCCAGAGTTGGTGCAGCAAATCCCTGAGGAAGGAGTGGATGTGAATGTTTACATTGACAGGGCCCAAGAGGTAAGGCCTCAGCTTAATGAACAGCAGGTAGCTGTGGCTGATGCAATTTTGTCTGCTGTTTCAAATGTGCGCAATGGTTTAGCACAACTTGAAACATTGTTTCATCTGGATGGACCAGCTGGCACAGGTAAAACTTTTACATATAACTATGTCATTACAGCATGTAGACCCAGAGGTTGGAAAGTTGCGACTGCTGCATATACAGGTGTTGCAGCCACCTTACTCTCTCGTGGGTGTACATTGCATTCATTATTTCGTTTGCCTGTTCCTGTTTTAGAAAACAGCGTATGTAACATAACCCCGACATCTAAACATGCAGAATACCTTCGGAGTATTGACCTGTTTCTGATTGATGAAGCTACAATTGTGTCTACGCACATTTTTCATGCTGTCGACAAATTACTGCGTGATATTTGCGGTAGTGATGCACTTTTCGGTGGAAAGGTACTTTTGTGGGGTGGCGATTTTCGTCAGTGTTTGCCAGTTGTGAAGAAGGCAAAACCAACTGATGTTATTGAAGTTTGCTTGACAAGTTCTGCTTTGTGGACATCAGTGGTAAAGTACTCACTTACTGAGAACATGAGAGCCAGGCCGGAAGAACAAAAATTCTGTGCTTGGTTATTACAACTTGGTAATGGTGAACTGCCAACAAAACAAAATGAACCTGCTAAAGGGTCAGTCGAAATCCCTGATTGTTGCGTTGTTCCCCAAAACACTTCTATTATATCGGTGATGTATGACGGATTGGAACCTCATGAATATGCCGCCACAGCCATTTTAACACCAACAAACGAGCAATCGTTAATCATTAACAATGAGGTGTTGGACAGATTGCCAGGAAATGCAGTTTGTTATTACAGTGCTGATGAGGTGATATGTGACGATGAAGACGAGCGGCAAAATTATCCGCTTGATTTTTTAAATAGCATAACGCCGTCAGGTATGCCTCCTCATTGTTTGAAGCTTAAAGTTGGGGCAATTATTATGCTCTTGAGGAACCTTAATATCAGGAAGGGTCTCTGTAATGGTACACGCTTGATTATCCGTGAACTGTCAGGCAATTTTATTAAAGCTGAAGTTTTGACAGCGTCAGCAGTTGGAGAAATCATTTTCATACCTAGGGTTGAACTGTCACCTTCAGATACAGGTATGCCTTTTATATTGAAACGCAGACAATTGCCTATCCGTTTGGCCTACTCTTTCACTATTAACAAGAGTCTAGGTCAAACATTTGATAAAATTGGTTTGTTTTTGCAGAGACCGTGCTTTTCTCATGGTCAACTATATGTAGCATGTTCCAGAGCAAAGGCATTTGATAATGTGAAAATCAAAGTTGCTGCTACTGGGAAACAAGGTTATATCAATGGAAAGATGTATACTCAAAATGTCGTCTTTCCACAAGTATTACAGTAACTTAATTCTGCATATCTTTTGTTTTCATCTATATACTTGGTATGTGCAAAGGATTTGGATTATGAGTTTCAAAGATACCGGAAAAGTAAAAATATCAGTTTCCGGTTGTACATTGATCGTATCGTCACTCATTTGGGAGTGATTTGCATTGCAGTTGTTTAAAAGCAGCTTTTCCTCTATAGCGTCATGACTTTTATATTGTAATATATACTGTCATGAGTTTTCCTATAGTGTCTGTTGCTCAACTGTAATGATTGATATTATAGTGTTAATTTGTTAATTCAATGACATTTTCTTTGTTGCAATGCTAAATATGGATGTAAAGATATGCTTTTATAGTTACTTAATTATTTTGCCTAAAAAACAGTTTATTTCTGTATGTTTGTTTTTTAGGCGGAGTACAAGTCCCATTGACTTACGTTCACGTCGTGTACTCTGTTATCATGGGTTGTGCATGCATTCGTCTCTTGCATCTTAATTTTGTTTATTATGAAAAGTTCTTGCATGCACCATCCATGAACCAAAAGTCAGGGCATTCATCCATTTACCTTTGTGAAAATTAATTCAAAGTTGCTTCTTTTTTTAGTGAACTAATATATAATAAAAAAATATGGCAGTGGCACATGAAGGTAAATATTTCTATGCTTTTTATACCGTTGTTTTTGAATACAAAATTAATTTTTCACTGTTTTATTCCAGGTCCTAATGTAACTGATGAAGTTAGTAAGTACATAGAGCTTTCCAATATATTGGAATTATTAAATGCAGTATAAATCCATGTGAGTATGTATTATATTTTAGTGCTTCATGATGGCTTTGAAGAAACTGGTAAGTTTTCAAAATAAAACTGTAAATATAATAAAGAAAAAGAAAAGACGATCTATTCATACCTTCTATATTTTAGGGAATGATGAAATAACACCGGAAGGTAAAAGGAATTATTGCTTCAATAGAATACCTTTAGTGTCATTTAGAATTACTATTGGTGAATATTAAATTACTCCTTTCATTTCAGAAGAGAAGGGTCTACTGGGAGAAGGTAACTTCTTATTTTCATTTAGCCAAGTTTTGCTTATCAGTCATGTTATTGTAATTTCATTATATTTTGTTCATAGGGAATGCTGCAGAAAATGGTTTAATATCTTCCTTTTTAACATTTTACTTAAATACATGTGACAGATGAAGTTATTTATACTGTTTCTCTTATTATCATTATAGTAACAACTTCTGTCCAAAATATGAAGAGTAAGGATTCTTTCCCTAACACATGTTGCCTCTTATCATGTTCACTATTGAAATCTTCTTTCTAATATTCTTTCTGTTTAGATGCTAAAGATCCCAGCAGTTGTGAATTATGAATTGTTTTACATAAAACATCAGTTTTAGTCTGTAGATCTGTGTTGAATCTGTGTAGAATGCACTTTGGCAGACGTAGTGTTTATACTGTTTCTCTTTTATATTATAGTAAGAGCATCTACCCAAAATTTGGAGAGTAAGGATTTTTTCCCTAATACAAAAATTTCTGATAAAAATCAATTGAATTTATTCTTGGATATAATAATTCTCAGCCTTAATAGCACATTTTACATTTATCTATGTGTTAATCTCTTAAATTAATGCCTCACTTTCTTATTTAGAAACAAAAAACCCGAAAAAAGGAAACAGTCGTAAGTAACACAAAAGTATCTGATAAAACTCAATTGAATTTATTCTTGGAAATAATAATTCTCAGCCTCAAAAGCACATTTTTAATCTGTGTATGTGGTAATTCCTTTAACCCTACTTACACCAAGCTTTTTTGATTCGGTAAACTTGATGATTGATGACGTTACTAATTATGTCAGTGATTGGAAAAATTTGTGCGAAAAATGTCAAAAATAGGTCTTTTACTAATTTTCAAATTGTGGATTACAAAAGTATGTTTTTTAGATTGTTTTTCAACTTTTGGAAAGGTATTAGACCATAGTTAGTGAAAATTTCAAAGAATATCATATTTGACACATGAAAAGTCCTAAAATATACGGTCAAAGTTAACAAAATTCTCAAAAATGCTCAAAAACGCGTAAAATGTCACTTTTTCAAATTTTTAGCTTCAGTGACCCATATTTTCGAGATTGGAAAAGATTTCTACTTGAAAGTTGGCAAGATCATTACTAATAATGAATAAAAGAAGTTCCAAAGAAAAAATCTCAAAAATTCTCATTCTAAAAATGATGACGTCACTAATTATGTCATAATTATGCGATAAAAGTGTAAAATATGGCATTTTGAAACCGACTTGCGAGCCAAAGTTATTGGACTTTTTTGAAGTTTTTTTTCATTTGGAAAAGTTAGAACTAATATAAAATACATGAAAGAATTATGAAAACATGTGTCCATCTTGAATATCCCATAATATCAAGTCAGGCAAAGTCAAAAATTGATATTTCACAACAACCGTCAAACGCCAAGCGACCAACAGTATTTACAAATGCTTATCACAAATCAGCTTTGAATGTTTCTCACACACTGGCTCCCCACATTCTTGACATCTTGATTTGTAGTGCATGTACATTTCTATTACTCAATTTACCAAACAGAAACTTAGTTCAACTAGAATTTCAAGATTTTCCCACTAAAATCAGTGAAAAATGACGTGAACGAGAAACTGCCGCTGAAAGAAAATTGAGCTAAAATTGAGCACAATAGAATATTTTTTTCTTTTGAAAAATAAAAAAAGGGATTTTATCACTTTATTATGTGTTACAAATGAAAATATAAATGAGCCGAGAAGAAAATATTCAAAAATGAGCCCCTAAGCCCTTCAATTATAAAGTCGCCGAAAACGGTCATTTGCTGGTTGTCACCGACAAAGCCCCCGCTACGGCAAATCTGACAACCCGGCCAAAGAAATTTTTTTGCTCATATGTTCGATTTAAAATTTGAGGAAAAGTCATAAAATTTCAGCCTGATACCCCAAACCGTTGAACCCCCCCCCCCCCCCCCCCCCCCCCCCCCCTAGTACAAGTAGGGTTAATTAATGCTTCACTGTCTTTTTTAGAACGAAAGGAGGCTAAAGAATCTACCAGCTGTAAGTAACACAAATATTTCCCATAAAACTCAATTGAATTTATTCTTGGAGATATTAATTCTCAGCGTCAATAGTATAATCTATCTATGTGCTAATTCCTTTATTCGATACCTATTAATTATCTTAGTTAATCATGATAATTCATTACTAATCATTTTTTGTTCTTACATTATAGTGACACGACAGGATTTCAACGTATACAGAAAAACCCACCCAGGACCGCGGTGTAACCGCGCGTTCTGGGTGTGGAAAAAAATGGGGGGGGGGGGGGGGGGGGGGGGGGGGGGGGGGGGCGAGACCACGAAGGGTTCGTCCCCCCTCAAAAAAAATTTAAAAAAAACAAAAACTTAAAAAAAAATTTTATACCCAAATATTCAGGTTTAAATACCAATTTTTTTGTTGAGAATGTTTATTTTAGATAGTTGAGTTTTTATATGGTATGGAACTACCGTACATAGAGCTCAAGCTTTTTCATTAAATTTAATTTTCTGCGTTTTGGAAAACATCTTTGGCTGGTAGAAATCTAAATAGTTGCTCCTGTGAATGGTTGATTAATGCCCATTGCCTATTAATAAGGATTTTTAAGAATTTTGTTTTTACTTAGATCGATTCTGTTACACAAGGTGTAGAAATTCCTTTTTCTAACAAGAAATGCATAGGGTAATTAATCAGTTATTCACGGTCAGTGTATGGTAGTTCCATACCATCGTTATTTATGTTAATGTTTGTTGTTTTTAGTTGAAATAAAAGTTGTTACGTACTTCCTTTGATCTTTATTTTACTATCCTGTAGCCTGTTTTGTGAAATGACATTACAGGTTATGGTTTAAGAGAAAACTTCTTTGTCAGTTCGAGAGATTACTATTCCAAAAAGTTAGTTCATTTAGTTTATTGAGGATAATGAGCTTATTGTCTGTGTGTTAAAGATAATGAACTGTTATATGGAATATGCTGATGTCAGCAGAAATAGAACAATTGAGAAATTGGCTGGAAACGAGCAGCTGTTCATTAATGACAAAGCAAACTGTAAATAAAATCACATCTTCTTTCTTAACTAACAAAATTGATTAACTGCTGACACAAACAATCGATGATTATTCATTATCTTTACCTTATATTTATTCAGATTCTTTAGATTTATAGTATAGTATTGAGGTCAACTTGGTGTTCATGGTAAAAACCATTTTTGACAGTATCCTATGAATAACCGTATCTACTATAGTCTAGATAGCATTGTCAAGGTAATTGTGAATGAAAGTTTAGTTCGAAGATATATTGTCGGCTGCACACGTCGGATTTTAAAGTCAACCTTAACTTTGTTTATTTATTTTTTTAGATTCTTTGGTTTCTCTTACGAATAATATGTCATCAATTTTTAAAAATTCACTTTTCGGAAGATCCGATAATTCCAACTGCATGCGTACGTAGATGCAATGCACTCGCTACCGAGAATTATTATTTCCAAGAATAATGGACTAAACCATAAAAACGCATTGGAGGACTGTTAACGAAGTCATGTCACTGTTATCATTGCACAACTACGTTCAAAGATGCAATGTACTCGCTATTCACCGAGAATTACTATTTCCAAGAATAAATGGATTAAACCATCGAAACGCATTCGAGGACTGTTAACGTAGTCGATATACACTTTTGCAAAAGTGATTAAAGATAACCTTTATTTGGTTTATTTATTTATTTATTTGTTTGTTTATGCTATCTTAGGATACTTTTTTGGTGTGGTATTGTCAACAGTTTTTCATGTGAATTTATGTTTCTGCTGATCATTCTATGACATTTTTTGCTTACCCTTTTAGTCAGCATTTTCGAAAACGTTTTACCTGGGTTAAAACCATCCCATACATTTTTATGGTCCGCGTTATTGACGAAGGGGTGACTATAACACTGACGTACTTTCTGTTTGTCATTTTTGAGACGTCAACCCGTAGAACCCGTAAAAAATTTTTACACGGGATACTAGTCTATATATTAATAGCCGATTCTCTGTTTGTTTGTTTGTTTGTTTGTTTGTTTGTTTGTTTGTTTGTGCGTTTGTTTGTTTGTAAGTCACGCAAAATGGTAGATTGAGTTGTGAGAGTGATTATTTTATTTTATTTTGTGCGACGTCAGTGTGAAACCATTGTATTGAGACCCTAATCGAATGAGACGTTTAGGGAAAATTATCTCGGTAACCAGTAGGGATAACTGACGTTTTTTGGGGTCCGCGATGCAGGCGATAGAGTGACGAAAAATTTGGGTCTAATTTTTTTGGGGGACGGGTCTATGACGCCATCAAAATTTTGATCGACGATATCGCCGAAACGGTTGATCGTAGGAAAACGATCCCATACATTTTTTTGATCAGTTTTTCGAGCTCTACAACATGGGCACACTTATCTATATATTAATAGCCGATTATCCGTTTGTCCGTCTGTCACGCAAAATGGTAGGTGAGCTGTGAGAGAAATTGTTTCTTATCTTTTGAGCAACGTCAGTGTGAAATCATTATCTTTAATAGTTGTCTTAATTTCTTTTAATCGATTTCTTTTAATCTATTTTAATCAGATCGAACGTTTTTTTTTATTCACTTTATTCATTTAGCACGTGCCTTTTTTTCTTTCCCGTGTGATCTTTTTAAGAAGAGAAACCATTTCCCCCTTACGTTTGATAGCACCCATGTTAGAGCGCGTAACTTTTTTAAAACAAAAGTTAATAAAAAGTTGAAGTTTTCTCTCTATACGCTTTGAGTGTATTATTACACTGATGAAAGATTGGTTTTACCAGAAGTTGTGACTTCGAATCTGCTTCTGGTTGAACACAAGTTGTACGAGCCGTTTATAAGGAAATTTGACGTTTATTGATACAGTGATACAGAGCAGGTGGACATGGGCGGCGAGCGACGCCGCCTTGGCGGCTAGTTTCTATAGAAATTCACTCATTCGCAGTGATCTTTCAATAAAATTAAAATCAAACAACTTTTCGGTTGTTCAACTTGTAAGGACAGGAAAGCTTTTACGTGACATAAAAGAAGTCATCAGCGCTGTTACGATTGCTGGAGCTTTTTAACACAAATCATAGATCCACTTATACAATCAAGGTTGGGATGATGTAGGATTATGCGAGTGATGTCATTTGCCAATCGTCATTTGCCCCTTTGCATATACACAATCCACTTTGCGTAATATCCCTTTTTGTAAAATACGAAATATCATTATCATCCAACTCGAAAGAGAGGCTACAATTCAGTATTGTATGGACAGGATTACCTAGTAAAAACTTTCATGAATAACGCAACCTCGATTTCAGCATATTTTGCCTCGTTTCGAGTGGTATTAATAATGACGTATTCAAATTCAAAAAAACATATTATGATATAAAAGTCATATTTTAGAACCACAGCAATACCTAAAAAGATCGGTTTTCCTTCGGGAAAGTACTTTACCGAATAGAACGGCAGTTCATTAGGATGCTTCACAAACTAAAAAGAAATGGATTCCTGATAAACAACCATGAAAATAAAATTGTTGTTACACATAGTTAAAGAATCGACTATCTAAACCTTCTCAGTTGCCTTTTTATTACGGCTGTTGCAGTGAAAAACTTGTGAGTTTATTGAAAAAACCACTGCAAAGGAGTGCATACTTATAGAAATATGCACACTATTTCAATTAAAATGCTCTTTATCACAGTAGGAGGTTTCAAAGGATTCGTCTAATGGGAAAACCAAATCATGTAAGGATATCGATGTATGGATTATGTCACACGACCATGAAATTTCTTTTCCATGTCGAGCATCAATCATTTTTAAACATCTGCCAAACAAACAGATTGATAGCAAGAATCTGCTTACTGACTGGTAGTCTTATGGTAGAGTGCTTGCTTCCTGCTCGCGAGGTCGCGGGTTTAATTCCCGACCGAGTCATGCCAGCGACTATAACAGTGTGAATCACTCCTCTCTCCTTAGCACTCAGCAATAGAGTAGGAATGATGTCTAGGATGGTTGTCTAGTTGAGCGGTTTCTGTCATTACAGCTTCCGTAGCCCAAATGGGGACCATAAATACTCTAGGACCTCCTTCGCAGGACCCTCATTGATAACAGTACCTTAAGGAACTGAGAGGCTATCTTGGGTAAGTATTCGTAAATATTTTTATTTTTTTGTATTTTTATTTTTATTTTACTTTTTGATTCAACAAAAAAGTACGTGGTACTGGAATTTCCATATTGTCCAAAAAATGAAGATGTTGCTAAAAGTTTTCTTGAAAAATTCAAGGACTTTACTAACAATGATTATGACGTAATGATCAAATGGAATACGAAAAAGGTCAAGCAAGTTTTTAAATTGAAAAGCCCGAATCCTCACCTGGCGTGCAAAATCTATAGTGGGGAATGTTCCTGTGGTCAAACATATATCGGTGAAACGGTACGGAATGTAGAAATGTGATGGAGAGAGCATAATTCACCAACTGGAGTGTCAGAGCCTTCAAAACACCTGCAGGCGAACACGCAGCACGAATTTGCGTGGAAAGTAGTGCGCCTTTGAATAATAGAACTCGGAAGACTTTGGAGGCATCGTTAATTGGCCTCAAACGCCCAAGCTTCAACAATAATCTCGAGACAAAGGTTCTACGACGTTTTCGTAATGGAGGGACGCAGATAATGTAATAGCATAACGAATGGAAATCGTGATAATTATCATTCTGCCGTTGCTCCCATGAAAATTACTGCGATTTCTCATTTTTCTCTTTTTAGATTTTTTACTTGTACATTTTTCATATAACTTGTAACATAGCACTGATGATGTTGTTTTAACTAAAAGCTTCTGCTTCATTTTAAAACTTGTTTTTTTCTTTATTTATTTGATATTCGTTAATAAACAAAATAGTTTATCAACACCACCAGATTATATTTAATAGATTACAGGCGGTTTTTGGCTAGGCAAAAAATGTCGCTGAAAAACTTCTTTGAAATTTCATTGATTCATAGAACCGAAAGATCATAACAAATAACGTCTCGTCTTCAAACTGAATATTAATGACGTCTGCGCTACTTACAAGGGAGAAACCACACCCCCGCGAAAACATTTTCATTAAGGGCTTTTTATTAAGGTTAAGGACGTAATAATCCGTAAACCTAGAAACGAGGCGATGTGTGTAATGATGTAATTTATGAAAAGGGGTCTATTGCTGCACCAATCAAATTACAGAAAATTTTTCCGCAACGATATTTTTCTGGTAGTAGGAAACCGAATTAAACACTTTTTAATTAACTTTAAGTATGACCATGGAATGGTATGATCTTTTATTAATACTTACAGTCTACTCCCGATATGTGGAACCTCCATGGGACCGAAAAAAATGGTTTCACTTATCGAATGTTCCACTTATCCGAATTGCTCGATAAGTGGAACCTCTATGAAACCGAAAAAAAGTTCCACTTATCAAACTGCTCTCTTATCTGAATTTTCAGGAGACCGAGAATTTACGAATAATCAAAAACAGGGAAACGAACAAAAGAAACTGCTTTATAGATATATATGCTCCACATGATGATTTGATTTGAAAAATGAATGTTTTGATTTAAATGATTCGCACGTGCTGTAGTAGATGACTTTTCTTTTGGAAAAGTTCCACTTATATGAATAAATATTGCTCAAAGGACCAAAAAAATGGTTCCACTTATCGAAAGTTCCGCTTATCGAGGGTTCCACTTATCCGAATAAAATAAGAGAGGTTTGTTAATGCAATTCCAAGGGACCGGCGAAATTGGTTCCACTAAACGAAAGTTCCACTTATCCGGGGTTCCACTTATCGAGAGTAGACTGTATTACTTATTACATATTTCTTTAATTATGCTTTTTCCTTTTGCCATCCAATCATAATAATTATTTATGTAACGGTCAAGTATTATATTTAATTTTTATCCTAATTTTTAAGAGGGGCGGAGAACTCTATGCAAAACATGGATTAGAACGAGATCAGATCGAAAAAGAAAACATTTTTGCACATCCTAAAGATTATTACTGTTGTTATTGTTGTTGTTGTTATTGTTGTTGTTGTTATTGTTGATTCAAAGGCTACTTGTAAAAATTTAAGGTTGGTTTTGTGCGATTTAGTTTCGATGTGAACTTGTAATTTTACTTCGTAAAATCTCCACCGGAGCTAATACTGGAGTCTCCGCTTTGCTAAATAAATCTCGAGGTCATCGCTTTAACCTCCTTCTTCGCTTTTCTTCGCTCGAACGAACAAGACGTGTAGTGTAAGTAAACGATAAATCTTGAACATTTATCCAACAATACTATCTTAATCCTATTTAAATTTAACGAGATTGTACTTCAGTAATTTCCTATGTTACTTTCATGCTTTCCTAGCAGAGATATTTTATCATGTTTTCTCGTGTTTCTCTCAGAATGGGGTCTCCACAAGAAATCGATTGAACAGGAGTTACATGAAACTAGTGATAGTAATGACGAAGTGGTGGACACCAACCACAGTTTTGAACAAACCCCGTCAAGGGGGCATGACAACTCCCCGAAAAGAGGGAGAGGTTTGGAAGATGACCAACCTGACGAACAACCACCTATGAAGGTTGGAAGGTTTGAACTTGATGATAGTGAACTCAATGATTGGACATTATCTGCACCTCTAGCAGAGTATGCCAACAAGTATATGGATATTTATATCAAAAATAAAACCCTCAAGGAAGGGATATTGTCGGAAAACCCTGTCCCAACAAATGTTGGCAATGTAAAGGACTTAGATCCTTATCTCAAGGAGCTCCTTAATGAACAAGGACGAAAAGTTACGTTGAGCCAAGATTTACAGTTATCTTCACTTCAGCAACGGGTACAAAGTGTTTATGGACCCTTGTGTAGACTCTGGACTGCCATGGAGCAGGAAAAAGAAAGTTTACTCAAGTCAGAAGAGGCTGCCAGTAATCAAAAAGCAGCTATATGTGAAATGTCAAGTTTATTTGACCAAGCAGTGTTGTTACTGGGCCAAGCTTTCAATTCTTGCTCGTATTTACGACGTTTCAATGTGCTCATTGCATTTCTCAATGATAAGAAAAAGACCGAAACTGTGTTAAAGGACATGTCTTCAACTTTCAAAAACAACGAAACCAACTTTTTGTTTGGTCCAAAGTATGAGGAAGTAGTGTCGAAATCTGTGAATTCCAAGAATAAATCGAAGGAATTGTTTGAGACATTCAGTAAACCTACATGTGGTGGTAATGCTGGACCTTCAAATCGCCGGCCCTTTTCAATAAGCCCCTTACCTCAATCATCAAGAGGTAGGGGGCGTGGATTATTTACCTCAGTTGGACAACAATTCTCAAATACCAATAGACCACTAAATGGTAGAGGTAAGAATGAATTTCAATTCTTTTTTTTTGATAGGCCAAACAGTAGAGCTTTTGTCTCCAGACAAATTTCACAAAATTTACCCAGCTGTGTTAAGACTATTTCCAAGTCCTATTCCTCAGGTACCTTTGGCCGGGAGACTAAAGCATTTTGTAAGCAATTGGGAAAAATTGACAAACGATCCATACATTTTGAACACAGTAAAGGGATTTCAAATAGAGTTTCACTCAACACCTGTACAACAACAGGCTCCAAAACAGTTCTCTGTGGGGAGAGAAGAGGAAAAGGATCTTGTGAAACAAGAGATCCAGGCAATGTTAAAAAAGGGAGCTATCAGGAAGGTAGACCCACTGTCAAATCATTTTCTGAGCACAATTTTTTTAGTACCCAAACAGGATGGGGGGAATCGCCCTGTAATCAACTTGAAACAATTAAACAAACACATTCCCTACGTCCACTTCAAAATGGAGGGATTATTCCTGCTAAAGGAGTTACTGAATCCAGGGGATTTTATGTGCAAAATCGACTTGAAAGATGCCTATTTCGTAGTACCATTATCAGAGTCTTCCAGGAAGTATGTGAGATTTCTGTGGGAAGGCAATTTATACGAATTCCTTTGTCTGTGTTTTGGTCTAGGCCCAGCACCCAGGATATTTAAAAAGTTATTGAAAATTCCCATCTCTCTGTTAAGGAAACTAAATGTGAAAGTCATCATTTATCTGGATGATATGCTCTTAATAGCAAAGACAAGGGAAAACGTATTGTTGGCCCGAGGCACATTGATTTTTCTTTTGCAAAATCTAGGGTTTCTTATCAATATCCCCAAGTCAGTGTTGCAACCAACACAATGTCTGAAGTTCCTAGGGGTCATTATAGACAGCCTAACAATGACTGTAAAACTTCCAGAGGAAACCGTAATGTCTATTCAGACAGAATGCCAGGGAATACTGGAGTCATCGAGGGTTTCAGTGAGGGAATTGACCCGACTCATAGGCCGTTTGTCTTCTACAGCAATAGCAGTGTTACCAGCTCCGCTACAGTATCGGTTTTTACAACGACAACAGATTCGGGAGTTACAGAAACAAAAATCATTCGAGGCAAAGTTCCCTCTGTCGGAGGAGGCCAGGCAGGAAATCAACTGGTGGCTTCTGAATTTGGACCTATACAATGGCAAATGTCTGATTTTACCTCCAGCTCAGATGATAATCAACTCAGATGCATCAAAGGAGGGCTGGGGAGCAGCATGCAAGGGCAGGACAACAGGCGGACCCTGGAGCAGGGAGGAACGAATGTTGCACATAAATGTACTAGAACTGATGGCAGCAGAGATAGCAATCAAAACTTTCACCTTGCCAGAAAAGAAAGGTGTGATCTTACATGTTCAGTTAGACAATATGGTAGCATTGAAATACCTTTTAAAAATGGGGGGAAACAGAAACGAACAACTATTGCAAATAAGCAAGAGAATATGGGACTACCTTTTAGAGAGACAGATCATGATTACTGCCGAATATATCCCAAGTGCAATGAACAAGGAAGCAGATCGGGAGTCTCGCTCGGTGCAGGACTCAAGCGAATGGAAGCTACTTCCATGCATCTTCCAACAAATCTGTCAAGTGAAGGGGAGACCAGAGATAGACCTGTTTGCATCAAGAATATCACATCAACTTCATCGATATGTGTCTTGGAAACTAGACCCGTACAGTCAAGGAAGGGATGCCTTTCAAATGAATTGGAGCCAACTTTTCACTTATGCGTTCCCACCCTTCAATCTGATAGGTCGGGTAGCAAAAAAAGTGCAGGTGGAGTGCTCGGACATGATTTTTATCACGCCAACTTGGCAGACACAGCCTTGGTTCCCAACTCTTTTACAAATGTCATTCTCAAATCCAATGCTCCTTCCGGACATTCCAGACATCCTTCTAGACCCAAAGGGTATGAGACATCATCTGGTTCAAAACAATTGTCTAAGGCTAATGGTTTGGACCATTTCAGGAAAACCTTGGAGACAGAGGGAATATCAGAAAGGGCTGCCTCCCTTATCACAAGTTCTAGACGATCAGGAACACTGCAAAATTACCAGTCGGCTTGGGGAAAATGGCATCGCTGGTGTGCTCAACGAGAAATATGTCCCATTAGATGTCTTCTAAGTTTCGTTTTAGATTTTTTAGCGGAACTCTTTGCTGATGGTCTGCAGCACGGGACTATAGGGGGTTACAGATCTGCAATATCTGCCTATCATGACCCTATTGAAGGAATCAAAGTTGGGGAACATCCTAGAGTAAAAGCTTTGATGTCAGGAGTATTTAATAAGAGACCACCACAAGTTAAATGCATGTTTATTTGGGATGTTGAAGATGTACTTTCTTACATCATAAGTCTGCAGAATAATGAGCTATTATCGGACAAAATTTTGTCTCTAAAATTGACTATGTTAATGTCTTTAACAGCTGCTTCTCGCGGTTCTGAGATCACTAGCCTAGAGGTTAATTATTTAGTTAAACATAAAGATTTTTACTTATTCAATTTTTCTAAGCATTCAAAAGTTTCTAAACCTGGAAAACCAATACCTTTTATAAAATTTTATAAGTTTAAAGAAAACAATAAGCTGTGTGTATGTGATACAATTGAGTCTTACTTACAGAGAAGGGAAAAATGGGGAGTGAATGAAAACCAGCTCCTAGTAAGCCATATTAAACCACACAAAGCAGTGACAACTTCCACCGTCTCACGCTGGCTTTGTCAATTCTTAAAATTTACCGGGATAAATGCGGAAAGGTTCACAGGCCACTCTACTAGATCGGCTGCTAGTTCTAAAGCTGCAAAAGTAGGGGTGTCTGTTAGTGATGTTCTCAAACAAGGCCATTGGTCGAATGAATCAACATTTCAAAAGTTTTACCATAAGGAAATATCAGACCCAACCTTAAATTTTCAATCAGCAGTACTAAACAAGGGCTTTGAAGAAAGGAGGTTAAAGCGATGACCTCGAGATTTATTTAGCAAAGCGGAGACTCCAGTATTAGCTCCGGTGGAGATTTTACGAAGTAAAATTGAGAATTACGTCAGGCCGCGCAGCGGCCGCAATGTAATTCCGATTTTACGAGTAAAATCGGAACCGACGAGCTAATACTGCCCTCCCGCCCAACCGCATCATATTCACTTGTTTCTTTTGTTTTATAGGATATCACTACAATCGTTCTCGCGGAAGAGGTTTTTCACGTTAACTGTATATCATGATAAAAGAAAATATTTCAACCAAAATATATTGTTTATTTTTTGTCTGTACCCTGTCATGATGAAAGTTGTTCGGTTCAAGCGATGACCTCGAGATTTATTTAGCAAAGCGGAGACTCCAGTATTAGCTCGTCGGTTCCGATTTTACTCGTAAAATCGGAATTACATTGCGGCCGCTGCGCGGCCTGACGTAATTCTCAAATTATTCTTATAATTAATCTCTTGTCCAATTTCCATGGTAATCTGATGGCTTCCTAAACAAATGTTTTTAATTTTCTGTTTTGATTAACATCGATATACCTCTTTATTAATTAGTTTATCAGCCAAAAACAAAGTCCGTCATATAAATAATTAATAACCATTTCATAATAATGATATGGATAAATACATGGTTCCATTTTTCCGATCATGTTGGTCTGGCAAAAAATGCTTCCTCGCCGTCCAAAAGCCAGTCGTTTATGATTTGTTGTTTTAAATAATCGTTAAAAAATCCTGCCGAATTTGAGCAAATGAATGCGATTTGTTTATTCTTCATTGATTTGTTTGTTCAGTCATGCGGCGAAGCATATGTTGAGCACCGACATATTCAGTGGATTGATCAAATAAATAAATCTATCAAATAAAGTCTATGAACTTCAGACTGACAAGCTTCCTACAGAAAACCCTTTTAAAAAGTTGTGAAGGGGCGAGACACAATTGGTTGCCATTAGTTTTAGAAGATCCAATATCGTCTGATAAATTTCATGCTTGCCTAATTTTGTACAACACAAGAGCAGAAAAAAGTTATCACCATTTCATATATTGAAGATTAACTCATTGAAATTTGGAGAAAACAAGAAATTGAAAAAAGAAGACCATAATACGGCTGTAGGTCAATATTTATTTTGCTCAGGAGAGATAAGATTGTGGCACAGTATTTTTATGCCGTTTCCTTTCTTTAACTTTTTACCCAGAATACTTCTCTAGTCCCCTAAGTAATATTAATGAGGATTCCGTAACGGATGTCCTAGAGCACTTAAAGACCCCTTCGGCTAGCGCAGTATTATTTAAAATCGTTCAGCTAGGTAACTCCTTGATACAGTTATCTTGTTTTCAAGCTGACTGGTAAGCTAAGCGGGGATTGGTTCTTATTGTTCCAAGCACTGACATGACGCAGTCAGTTGTCGAATAACCTCCCTACCGATCTTAAAGTTGAAAGTGCCCTTTGCAAAATAGAGAAGTGAAATTGTGGATGGTTTGTGATCGTTTAAGTGAGTTTTTAGTTGTTCTTTTTGTATTTTTTAGATACAATGAAAGCTTTATTGGCGATTGTATTTTTGCTATCGACATTATGTGAAGCGAGCCGACATGTGCATATGTACTATCGAAATTCTACAAAACGTGCAAAACCCCCACCTCTTGGAGAACTCCCGCAACAAGATGCAGTTGATTTTGATGCAGTTTTCAATACCTTCGACACAAATACAATTACTGCTCCTATTGAAAAGGCGTTCAAGGCTGGATACAAGAATCAAAAATTTAAAAAGGATGATGCTGATAAAGCAATGTCGGGTTTGCTCGAAGTAACAAAAAAAAAATTAGATGCTAAAGCAAAATGGGACAACCAACACAAGATTGCAGCCGCTACTTCAATATCTGGAGTTGTAGGTGGTGCTGGTTCACTTGCAAATGGTATTGCATCGGGAGATGTCATGACAGCTATAACAGGTAAATATTTGCGGTTCAAAAAATAGATCTGATTGACAATAGATCATTCTTATAATGTAATTGCTTCCTTAACATATGAAACAAATATCATAACACAACGAGAGAAAGACAGCAAAAATGCCTCAATATAATATGAAAACTATTAGTGGAAATCTTACGAAGAGCCGAACCAGCGAGTCAAATTTATTGAAAAAGTACTGTACAAGAGTGCAGTTCTATAAAAAAGAAATATGTTGCTTTGGCCAATGACTTAAAAAGAAAAATTGAATTCAGAAGCTTCGTGTTATTTATTTACAAAAATTAAACTAGTTAGTAGCTAAAGCTAAAATGCCCCGCCTCAAGCTTCAGTCTGTCTCCAAAAAGTCATAATTTTCATGGATTACACAATAGAGCTCTTTTGTTTCATTTAACAAAGGATTTTGACGTTTGGAGTGTGTTTTAAATAGTAACTAGACGTCTCTCATGGCTTGAATGATTTCCTCTTTAGCCATAGAAGAAACTGTTTCACGCTAATTTTCAAAATATCTGAATGAATTTATCCATTCTTTTTTTGTTTGAAATACTTATACAGAATAGGTCCAACAATTTGCAAAATATAAATTTAAAATATAATATTTGGTAAAAGTGAACCAAAATCACTTGAAAAAAGTTATATAGATTGACGACTTTCACAATTGTATGCCTCAACACTATTCAGGTCTATTACAACCAAATGATTAGGTCAAACAGGTCTAAAAATTGAAGGCATATGCCTATTTATGGCTAAATTAGAAAAAGTGACTGAAAAAATTCGAAATAAACACTTTCCACTTCTTCTTTGAGCACTCTTTAAAAAATTGGCACAAATTGGGAGCAAATTGAGAATTCACCAGTTGAAGCTTATCAATAATACATTATGAACAAAAAAATGAAACTTTTAATTAACTTAGAGTGCGTTTACATGAAAGCCGTAGTGAACTCAAACCGGTTTGAAATTTTAAGCTGTTTGAATTTGGGCCCTCTGCTTACATGAGAAATTTTGATACGGCCTTGGCGAGTTTTGTCGAGTAAAAATCGAAACAATAGATTTACTAGTTTCTAGCTCTCTCTACGAGTGTGTTTTTACATGAGAGCCATACTGAACGGTTTGAGATTTCAATGCAGGTAGAAAAATTTTCTAAACACGATGGAATAAATTTAGCACATTCTACATTTTTATTTCATTATGTGTCAGCAAAATTTAATTAAATTGCGCATGCTTGTTAACACATTTTATGATAAAACAATGAAATGTGAAAACTTTCACACCTTTCCAAGCCGTATCGAAATTTCAAACCTATTATTTGAGAAATAGGTTTGAAATCATCACGGGTAAAATTTCAGTACGGCCGTTATCATGTAAACTTCACTGAAGGTGTGACCAGGAACAGTACTGAAATAAGAATCCGTATCGAAACTCGTAACCGGAGGCTTGAAATTCCAAACCGGTTTGAGTTCACCACGGCTCTCATGTAAACGCACTCTTTATCGCAACCACTTTTCAATTTACTATAGCTTATCCATATTTCGTAGCCAGAAAAAAAACTTTCCATTGCATTGCACATTATGTTTATACTTCTTTCAGTATGTAGACACAGTCTACATTCAATTCATTTCCAAATTTTAGAAATTTGTCCTTCTTTGGCAGTTCCAGTTGTCTACGTTTTTTTGATATCTTCAAATGTCAGTGCTCTTTTGAAGACAGTTGATACAGATACCAATGTTCTATCACCATGCATTATGCACATATTCTTAGTTAATATAGCGTTTGTCAATATGTGCATAAAACAACAAAAAACATTCTCTTTATAAAGTTTTGTGTCAGTTCTTTCATATAAGTCGATAAAACTTTCTTTTGATTGAGATGAGCACGTTTCATGCATTAAATAGAAAATTTTGTGCATGTATTGATTACATATTTCCCCAGTAATTTTGATATTCTTGATGGATGCTGAAAGTTTTTTCATCATAGGATAGTTTTACTTGTTATGAAACCTTCATTTTCTTCTTTCTCGAGCATATTTCCCCAAAACACAATCATTTCCTCTCAAAGAAGTCTTCTAACGATTAACATTAGATATAAACAGGAAAATATTCTCAAAATTCTTCTTTAAAGTTTTATTTCTTACGAAGCTCTTCTACAATATCTACAAAACATAACGAAATCGGTTCACGTGTGGCACGTAAATATTTTAAGGACTAGTTAATAAAACTTTTAAAGATTGAAATGGAAATATAAAACATCCAAAATAACTTCCAAAAGTAGTAAAAGGTTATAAAAGAATAAGAACTTGATTGAATACTATTAAAAATACCCTTTTATGCATTATATGTTTAGAATGGAGTGCTGGTCTGTCATTATCTACTCGGAATAAACAAATTATCCGAAATGGAAACTAACTTTCCGAAAACGGATTGTCTTAATAAAAAAGAGGAGAAAATTTGCCAACACTTCGCCTAGGTCGTGAAGCTACAGAGCCCCTTGCGGGACAAAAATTAAATAATTGAGAAATTATAAAAAACGTTTCGATCACCGTGACTTTTTTCAGTTTAAAATGGTATATGTTATGTATCGTATGAAAGTACAGATACAGAGCTAAAAAACAAAAATTCAAATGTCATTAAAAATTGAAAAACAAACCCGACCAAAGAAGTATTATATTCTTAAAACTAACTGACTAGCAAAGGTCAATTCGTGACCGTCTCCGTGTGAGTCTTCCGTCCAACTGATTTACAAATATGGTTACAAGGATTATTTTTGTAAATAAACACGTGATATTACGTCATAATTTATGCGTAGATTCTATACATTCATATATTATCTGACACATGTCAGAAACGTAATTAATTTAAAAGTTTCAAAGAAACAGACGTGTCCTGCATATTCGAAAGAGGCTTTTTATCCTCGGACAATTTTCTTTTTGTAGTAGTTTTTAAAGTTATTCTTCATTAATTTTCAAATTTATGACCCATTTCGAAGATATGTTTTGCGACATGTGAATTGTGGTCTTTGCCTGCATGTTCTGAAAGTCCCACTTTCTCCAATGGACATGTGTTCACAATCAGGATAATTTCGTAAACAACATAGTGTTCGTGAGTCTTTTTAATTTGATCTTTTACGTTTAACTATACGAATCTAGGCGTTTGGCTCTGTTGGCAAATCCGGCTTTGAATCTGTGATGTCTAAGATGTTTAAAATATTTGTTGACTTCCTTTACAACTTCTTCACCTTGTTTTCTTGGCAACATTGCTTCGATCTTTCTAACGGTGTATTCGTGAATTTCAACATTTTTGTGTAGCCGACATTTTGTGATTTAATGAATTTCTGGTGATTTGGATAAAACTTTCAATCTTTTCACCTCCCATATTTTCCACTCTGGCTCACATGTTTGCCATTCAATCCAGAACTATTACCGAGTGTACAACTCCTTATGTTTTATTTCATGAGTTTTCCCACTCGTGTTTTGAAATAATTGAAAGACATTGGTTTTTAACTTTTCAGGAGCTTTGGGCATTGCTGCTGCGGTTGTGGGTATATTAGGTCCGGTTGGATCTATCCTTGGTACGGTTTTAACGTTGGTGTCAACAATATTTTCGTTTTTTGGTGGGACTACTGAACCTAAAGAAAGTGAAGAGGATATGATGAAGCGGTATAACTTAATCACTTAATTTAATATAACTTGATTTTTTTTTGTGTTATAAACGTTCGCCATATTTCAAATCAAGTAAAAACAAAATTATGAAAATCGTAAAAAGCTTTTCGGCTTACGCCATCATCAGTTACATAAAAATGTAATTTTTATGTAACTGATTGATTATATTCCATTGTTTTGATACTTTCCGTTGTTTTTTTAACAAGGAAGGACTTGATAAAAACTGGACGACATTGTTCTTCAATAGAATTTCTGAACTTCCGAAAATGCCATCATCTGAAAGAGTAAATGCATCAAATCTATTGTGTGAATAATCCTAAATTCATTTGCAAATTTTCTAATCAGTTCATCTGAATATTAGAGTGAGTACTTAAGATTACTTCCCATCTAATGCACGGAGTGTAATGAAAGAGAAACCGCTTTTGACTGAACATTGCAGCCTAAAGAAGATAAAGAACTGAGTCTGTCAGCAAGGTGTGATGATGCTGGCGGCTATCAGCAATCACTAGCAATGTTTTTTTTTTTTTTTAGTTTTGGCAGGTAGTTGCTAGTCGATAGTCTGATATAGTTCCTGTTTGAGGAGCTAGTTGTCGAGTCATCGTTTTTTGAAACACCTTTTGTTTACTTTAAGATATACTGCTATGAACAGACGTCCAATTAACCAGTAGTTCTCTTTACGTTCTTGAGAAACCTTCTTCTTTGTACTAAAAAACACCTGATAAAACGTTTCTGTTCTAGTATGTAATGATGTCTAGAATTTCCTTCTTAATGTAGAGTTATCGAAGCTGCTCTCGAGGAGAATGAATTCAACAACTTGAAAAATGAGATTAGTGGGGTACAGCATCTTTACAATACCATGTCATCTGCAACATCCAACTTTCGTCGCCAACATTATGAGCTACTTGAATATCTCACAATTGAACAAGGCATGTCATTGTACAAGCTCGCTTTCAAAGAATTGGTTCCGTTTGGTGTTTTAAAGGAATATATAGACAAATACTGCGAGTGTGGGTTCTTTATTGAGGATCCAGAATTGGATGATGACCAGAAAGACAAAGTAAAGCTCTATGCGAAGAGATGTGGCATCTTGGTTCGTTTATACAGTTCATTGTCGATCCAAAGGCAAGTCATGTTGACTAATATAGCATCGTTGATAAATGGTGATGGCACAAGTACCACCAGTGATGCTACAGCATTGAGAAAAGCCTCCAGAAACATCATTCATATGTTGAACAGGGAACAAGAGCTTGATCACAATTTTCTGAGATTTTTAAACGATCCGATCAATTATCCGACCCGACGATATGCTGTTTTCCGCATCTTTGATGAACCCGAAAAAAACAAATTACTAATTGCCTACTTGGCAGCATTAAAAAAAAATTTCCCTCATTACCCAGGGTTTTACAAGCCACCCGTTGTAGCGTGTATCAACGAAATGCTGCAAGACTACTGCAAAGCTGTTTATGTAAGTAATTCATTGATCAGGTAACGAATCATTAGGTGAGAATTATTTTCTTCCTATACCTAATTTTTTTAAAATGAGAAAATTTAGTTTTAAATTTCATAACCTCACTGAGTCTTTAAGAAACCAACAAGATAAGACTGCCGTTTGAAGAAGATTTTGCATTTGTTTTTGGAAAAAGCTCTCGGAGAAAGAACAAAATAATCCTGAAAAACTTGAAAACAATCGGAGATCATTTTTACCAAAAATGGAGATAGAACAAAATAATTCTGACCTAACGGAATTTTAAATCAGTTGGATGCACTCAACACTGGTAGTCATATTATGTGTTTTACTTATAGCATAATGAACCATTCAGTGATCTTTTGAGAGCGAGTCTTTTTGTGCCTCACGGTACAAAGATTTACAGCATTCATATGCAAGGAACAAAGAATGAGCAAGCCACTGAGGATCAGAAAGAAGGTGAAATGCTTGGCGCTGGTGTCTATCACAAAGTTGCATCTGTATATTTCGGTGCAACAACTGAGGACTTAAGTTGGGTTGAAACATTTTCTTTGAACTATCATCAAGATTTGGAAATTGATGCACATAGCGAAGTCCGATTATGTGGAACCTTGTCAGGTCACAACTTACTTAACCAAGCAGGTAAAATAATATGTCATTTGTTCAAAAGATTTTCCCCTTATTTTCATCAATATAAATGTTGCACTAATAACATAAATATTTCATTGTGGACTAGATCTTAGCTTAAATTTCCTTCTTCATATGATCAACATAGGACTCTTCAGATAGCTAAATGAGCCACATTTTGTTGCAGTTACGATTACTTCAACACTGGGAAGTTCTCCAAACGCCTTATGTGCTAAACACATGAATATGTTGCAATATACTTAAGTAAGTAAGTAACTGGGAGTTTTAAGTCCTTGGGCTTCCATCCATAATGGTTGGCTATTCTGCCCACCGACTTGCAACCAGTAGTTGACTTACCGCCAGGGATACGTATAGCATTGCTCTAACTTGCCCGAAGGCCAGTGTGCAGTGCAGTGTGCAGTATACTTACATGTTCTTTGGTGACTCTTATATATAAGTCAGCCTGAATTATTAAAAACCTAACAGATGTAGCAATATTTGCTTTTGAAAGCTTTATTCGAGTTTTATATTCCTTTAAAATTTATGGAGATAATTCTTGGTATATTCTCTTGTAATACTGATGAAAGGGAATTCATATAAAACAGAAGTGTGAATTCACGATCAAACTTGTCCATTTCAAAACATTTATTCTGTATTGCCCGCCTAAACAAATTCAAAACACTAAAAAACGACAAAATCCAACAAAAGTAAAGATTTGTCAACATTCCACTATTGGGCGAAAGAGTCATTGCGACAAAGACCATTTGCATTAAAATAGCGCATATATGTCTATAGAAATTTACTCTATCCCGGTGACTTTTCAAAACATTTGTTTGTGCAGCGATGGGGTAGTGTTTAGTACCTTTGAGTGCGACCGCTGCCACCCGTGTCCGAGTCCAGTCATGTCGTATCTCAATGCTCCACTCCGATACGCTTTAAAAGCAGCGTATTAGCCCATTAGGAGCCATCGACTGACTACACACTGGCCTTCGGGCAAGTTAGAGCAATGCTATACGTATCTCTGGCGGTAAGTCAACTACTAGTTCCAAGTCGGTGCGCAGAGTAGCCAACCATTACGGATGGAAGCCCAAGGACTAAAAACTCCCAGTTACTTACTCACTTACTCACTTACTTACTTACTTGTTCACTGCGCAAGGAATTCTTTACTTGGGTACTCAGAGGCGGACCTAGGTATAGATATAGGTAGCTATATGTATAAGTTAGTTAGTTTATTTTTATTTCGCAAGGGTATAAATAAATCTTACAATCTATAACCGTAGATAATGGCTGGAGCAAGCGGAAGGCTAAAGTGCCTTTTCACCAAGCCCCTTGTAATCAGATATATACAAAACAACTAGTTTACTTTCAATATACCTATGAAATAATACTACAATATTACATGTCTATGTAGGAATATACAAGCAAGAGGACAGCGTCCGGACTAAGTAACGAAACAAACGAAAAAAATATCAACAAAACGAATATGAATATGAAAAGGGACTAAAAAATTTGGAAAACATCAGTGTCATTATTAAGTAACCTTGCTTTAACAGATGTTTTGAATTGATTGAGAGACCGGGAGTTCTTTTCTACATTTTGCAAAATATTGTTTCATAAGGTAGGACCACGATATAGTATGGAGAAAGTGCTTATTTTTGAGCGTTTTTGAGGGATTTTAAAGTTGTTTTCCGAATATCTAGTATTATATTTAATATTAATGACAGAAAATTGTTTATGAAAAATCATAGGGTAACTCAAGTTTATTTTTAAACATTAAAGTTAATATTTGGTATACGTTTAATTTGTAGATATTTAGGATCCCAAGTTTGGTGAATAAAGGTTCGGAGGGAGTAAATCGATCTACTCCGAAAATAATCCTGCAAGCGTGCTTTTGTTTGCGGTAAAGTTTCTTTACTTGCCCATACTATATTGCAATAGGTTAGGTAACTATGTATAAATGAAAAATATAGTAGTTTTAGAGATTTTAAGTTGACATATGGTTTTACTATACAAAATATTCCAAGGTTTTTAGATATCTTATTTTGGAATCCGAATTGTTTCTGGTATAGCATGTTGTTTTAGACAAGATGTTTATAGAGTCTATTGTACATTATACGCTCAAGGATTTTTGAAAAGCAGGGAAGCACAGAAATGGGTCTAGTTTGAAACATTGGACTCTTTTCCTGCTTTAAAACTTGGAATAACATTTGCAATTTCCCTGTATTGAGTGAAAGTCTGAATATATGCAATAAGGGGATTTTGATTATATCGAATGTGTGTTGAACAACATTAACACTGATCTCATCAATTCCTGGACTTTTATCGGGCTTAAGAATTTTAAAAGCATCAATTAATTCAGTTTCTGTCAAATTGGACTCCTGCATAATGTTACCAAAGTCCTGGAGATAGGACATTGGTAACTTATTGCTATTGGGAATTTTGTTTGCTAAGTCAACTGCTACTGTTGCGTAAAAACTGTTAAACGCACTTGCAATTTTCTCTTTTCCATATACAATCTTTTTATTAATTTCAATATAATTCGGTAAGCTACTTTTTGAAATATTTGACTTCCCTAAAATTTCCTTGATGACTTTCCAACTTTTCTTAGTATTTGCACTATTTTTTTTGATCAATAGTTTTGAGTAATATTCTTTTTTAGAATGTTGTTTAACTTTATCCTGATCAAACAGATAGTCATAAGTTTTATAATTGATTTCATTTCTGTATGTTTTGTTCTTCAGAAATTTTTCGTATAATCTTTGTTTTCTTTTGGATGATTTGAGTAGTCCAGGTGTTATCCATGGGCTGAGGAGAATTTTCGGCTTTACGTTGAACTCTTTTACTGGAAAAGCTTTGTCATACTGCATAGAAAACAGCTTTAAAAACAAGTCATATGCGCAATCAATGTCACTGGATTCCTGAATTAGTTCACGAAAATAGAATATTGATCTTTTTGTTGTATTTGGATTCGATGCATCGGTAATGATGTCGTTGATTACCAAAATGGTTGGAAAATGATCTGTCAGATCAGTCTGTATTACACCAGAACATAAACCGTTTTGATTATAATGATTATTCGTAAAAATATTATTAATCAAAGTTGATGTGTTCCTAGTAACTCTTGTTGGTTTATTGTGGGAATTGTGTTATGCTGAAGGATCAAGTTCACAAAATCTTTAACTTTTTTTGTATAATCTAACAAATTTAAGTTTAGGTCACCAGAAATGAAAATATGCTTGTTTGAGTGACTTACGTGAGAAATATGAGGTTTTAGGTGATCTTTGAAGAGTTTAAAGTTACCAGCAGGTTGTCTTGGTAGTCATGATTGTATTTTTACCGCCGTGATTTATGATTTCGACACTTTGAGACTCACAATCAGAATTCTTAATTGTTACATCCTTCCGCATCTTAAAAGAAATGGAATCATGAATAAATACACAGAGACCTCCCCACCAGCTCTGGCCTGATGAACTACCGAGTAGTTAGAGATTTGAAAATTAGAATCACGCTGTAGCTCTTCCCCTTTGCACCAAAGTTTCCGTGATAGAGATGATTTTCAAGTTGCAATCAAGAGTATTCAGCATTGACTTCAAGTTATCAAAGTTGTTGCGCATGCTTCGAATGTTAATGTTTAATATAGAAAATTTCGTGGAAGTTCAGATTTTTAGCCATTTCGAAAGATTAAAAAGATTAAAACACTCAGTTTCATGATTGCTTTGGTTGAAAAAATTTCTGTCTAGATCTGAATCATCATTCAGAGTGATGTGCGTACTTGATAAAACATGAACCGACCAAAACCCAGCAGGAACCCACCAAGAACCGACCAGAACCCAGCAGAGACCCATCAATACAGACCCTGCAAACGGGATCCAGGACCCTAAAAATCAAAGGGAGATCCAGGACCCAGGACTCAAACAATTATCTTGAAAAGATATATATTAACACACAGCCTTTTATTTTTAATGAGAAAATGATTTGACACTTTTTGTTAAAGGAATATTGGTTAACATTTACATTATCATCACACGTGGCTCAAGCTTTGAAGTTAACAAGAAAGAATTCACAGTTCTCCGAGCTACAATTGTATAAGGAAAAGGATCTGAATCCGGTGTCCCACCTATCACATATAGGCTCCCTGGTCTTGGGTCCCACCTGTTGTATGTAGGGTTGGGAGTCCCGATTCCCGGATCCCACTTTTCCGGTAGGCCTTTTACCACGTTACAAAAAACCACCCACACGATTATTTAAGTAAGTAGTGCACAAATAAATTTTAATACTTCACAATATCACATGTTTAGACTGGTGTCTAGGAAATTACTGCACTTTCAAATAGATCCACTTTGCAAAGCTGAAAAACTACATTGCAAAACATTATTATTACGCAACGCGACACAATCAAGAGAATTGTTTGTTTAGAGAATTTTGTGCACACTTTCGGCACCCAGATCCCGGGTCTGATTTTTGATTTCAGAGTCCTGGGTCCTGGGTCCCACCTTTGATGTTAAGATCCCCGGTCCCACCCTTGATTTTAGGGACTCGGGTCTCAGGTCCCACTTTTGATTTTAGTGTCGCGGATTTTGTGGTCCTGGGTCCCGTTTATTTATTTATTCTTTCTTTAATGTTGACAAAAGTGGTATATATACAATAAAACTAAAATAAACTTCTTAGAAAATAAAATAGCAATAATGCTAATTGAAGTCAACAGTCGGTTAAAATAGCAATAAAAATAATAATAATGAATAATAATGATTAAAATACACAATACTTAAAATATATACAACAATAAATATTAATAAAAACAGCAGGCAGATATTAGACCACATGGAAAGGTTTCTGAAGCTAGACATATCCCACGTTTTGGATGTATGTTTTGCATAACCTACAGGGACAGTTTGTCGGTACCCAATTTTTGATTTTCTGCTTAAATTCATTGATACTAGAGGATTCCTGTATTTCTAATGGCACTAAAGACCATATTTTAGGGGCTAAGTATGATACGGTTTCTGTTCCCCACTGAACAGTTTTTGGATTAATGTTATTATTCTCGCGGGTTCCTCTTAACTCGTAAGTGGGAACACGAAAGTCAAAAATCTCTGTAACGATTTCAGGAGAAAGGCCTTTTTTAGCCTTGTACACTTCAGTAGCTAAAAATTGAAGGTTTTTATGATGTATTGTTACAGAATTATTTCTTTGCAACAGTTCTTGAAAATTAGTTTCAAAATCGTTATAGATAATCCTCAATGACCTTTCTTGGATCCTATTAATTCGGTTATTTAGACCTCTGCTGTGATTCATCCAAATCAAGGGGCAGTAGCTGAACTGGGAAGAAACGTACGAGGTCATGAGTAATTGCTTTTTCTCAAGGTCCATATAGGGAGCAACTCTACTAAGTGCGTGTAATTTCCGTGAAGCTGCATCACAAAGATTAGAAACATGTTTCTCAAAAGTTAACTTTTTGTCGATTGTGACTCCCAATAACTTTTGAGAATCACTGTTACGAATCAAGCTGTCTTTTACAAGAAGAGACGCATCTTCATTTGCGTTTGATAAAAAGCTGCATTTATCAGAGTTAAATTTCATGCCATTATCTAAACACCACTGGGATATGACATCAGCTGTTTTTTCTAACTTTTGAAAAATATCTGTGTCATTTTTACCGCAAATATATGGTGTATTGTCGTCAGCGTAGCTTGCTATGTCTACCTTATCAGTGAAAAGAAACAAATCTGCAAGAAAAATATTGAAAAGGAGAGGACCTAAAATTGATCCTTGTGGTACTCCGCTTTCTACCTCTATCCAATCACTGTAAGCGAAGTTTATTTTCACTCTTTGTTTTCTTCCCTTAAGGTAACTACGCAATAGTTTCAATGATTTAGTGTCACATCCATAGGCATGAAGCTTTGCGATTAACAAATCGTGATTTAACACGTCAAAAGCTTTGGATAAATCTGTTAGTAGGGCTGCGTAATGCCCCTTATTATCAAGGCTTTTCTTACATTTTTCAAGCATTGCTAATAAACAATGCTGAGTATTAAAGCCTTTTCTGAACCCACATTGATATTTCGAGAAAAGCAAATTGAAATAATCTTCAAGTTGTTTGTGCATGCTCCCCTCGTGTATCTTCGATAAATTAGGCAAAATGCTCACAGGTCGATAATTTTGAACATTTGATCTGTCACCTTTTTTGAAAGCAGGAGTGACATTACTAGGTTTTAGTCTGGGTGGAAAATTACACATATCATACATAAAATTGACACTGTTTAACAAGACACTATCAAAAATATCACAGTTTTCTTTTATCAGTTTTGTAGGTATATCAGAATCCTGTGAAGCCTTTTGTGGATCTAACCTCTCTATTGCTTTTCGAATTTTCTCTAAGGAAGTATGTTTGAAAGAAAACGTTTCGCCCGTTGAATGAAATTCTTTTATTTTCTTTATGCTAGGGTGGTTTTGGTATTTTGAAATAATTTTAGAAATTTCGTCATGGGCTCCTTCGCAATCCTCTGTAAGAAGCTTTTCATTCAAAGAAATTCCTAGATTAGGCACGATACTTGTAAAATAAACATTAAATTTATTGGCAACATCTCTTTCATTGCGCACAATCTCACCATTTTCCACAAGTGTAAAGTTTTCTTTTATCAGAGCTTTATCCGAAAAAAGAGGTTTAATGGTTTTCCAAAATTTTTTAGTGTCTGTTATACTTTTTATATTAATATTATTATAGTAGTCCCGTTTCGTTCTCCTGAGAACATTGACGCACTTATTGCGCTGTTTCTTGTATTGAACCCAGCTTAGATCAGTCTTGCATCTAAGGTATCTATTTTTTAGTCTCGACCTATTCATAATAGCTTTTTTCATTTGTTTGTTCATGAAAGGAGCATTATTACCTCGTACGTATTTGCATTTTCTAGGGGCATGATTGTCCAAAACATTTAAAACCTTTTCAACGGTTTTCTCCATGTCTGTGCCAAGAAAGTCTTTGATATCAAGTTTTCCCATTAACTCCCATCGAAATTTTTCATTACAGTAATTTTTATGGTTTCTGTAATAGACTTTATTCGAACCACATTTGGTAAAATGCGTTTTCAGAACCGTTAGGACTAGCTTATGGAAATCTGAAAGGCCCGTTTCTACCGTATGTGTGTCCTGAAAACTCAGTGGACTGTTTGTAACAAATAGGTCAATACATGATGGATTATCTGGATTTTTAAAGCATGTTTTGTCCTTTACAATGTTATGCAAAGCATACAGTTGGTTAAATTCGCCAAAAACAGGGAGAGAGGTTTCGGCATTAAAGTCTCCGAAAAGGAGGATATTATCATAGCTTCCAGAATTTAGGGTCCATATTGGTGTGTCTCTGCTGGGTTCTGGTCGGTTCATGTTATATAAAGTACGAGTGATGTGACCGAGCTGGTCAAGTTCAAAAGTTGAATCAGCAATTTAAACGTAGAAATCAATCCTGAATAATATGAGAACTTAACTAGTTATTTATTTTAAATATTTTATCATATTTTAATTTTAAAACGTTCACTTCTTTCTCTTCGATCTTTATCGCTGTCCCATAATCTTCTCCTTATAGCAACTGTCTCTCTCGAAAAATCTTCATATACATAAATAGCCATTCCGTTTAGCTTCTTTCCTTCCCGTAGAATTCTTTCCTTGTCTTTGTAGTCCAGCAGCTTTAGAACAATCGTTCGCAGACTACCGCCGTCTTTTCTCTTGCCTGTCCGATGACCCCTTTCAATTTTGACATTGTCGACCCCAAGACTGTCGGAGAACATCTTCAACACCTTTTCTTCGCAATCCTGCCAGCTTTCTTGCTCACTTTCTTTTATTCCGTCAACTCTTAGGTTGTTTCTCCTTGTCCGATCTTCCAATTTTCTGTATTCGTCCTTCGTGCTCTTGACTTCCTTCTCCAATTCTTCTATTCGATAATTTGTTTTGTTAGATTTATTATTAAAGTTTTCGTCTTGAAAATTGATCGTGCTTTTTAGATCATTTATATCCTTTTCCATGCTTCCAATTCTTTGATTTACTGTTGTCATGGATTTTTCAAGTTTTTCAATTCTTGAATTTAAAAGCGTGAAGTTCGTATAGTAATAAGTATAGTATAGTAATAAGTTATTACTTTCCAACCTCCCATCCTCTGCATGGTGAACTTTGCAAACCTTGAATCAATATGATGGAAACATTGTTCAATTAAATTTCAACTGCTAACATAAAGTTTCAAATCTTATTTCTGATGAATGATTACATAAACTTACCAATGTTCTTTCAGCATATTGCAGAACTCTGGAATCAAAAGATCCAGCTAATTCAAATTCGAAGGAACATGCAATGTCTGAATTAAAATTTCGGATAGTCAAAACAGTTTACATTCCGGACAAACGTATTGTCACTTTATATGATAATGAAGATGATCCAATTGATTCTTTTCATGGTCCTGTCTATCTGAAAGAGTTATGCAAGCCAGCAGATTGGTTGAATGCCAAAACCATCAAGGTTGAAAGGGCAGCCGGTGACCGCCAGGTCAGTCTGTGCGTTAATAAGTATTTGAGAGGAAAATGTTACCATTTAAAGATGCCTGCAGACAAAAGAAGCGTTTACGTTGACATCAAAGATGAAACGCTGATGGGTGGATGTGATTTCACAAGAATAGAATCCATGAGCATTCCAGAAGGTATGGAAGTTGAAATCGCTCCAAAAAAATCCCCAACAGGAAGCCTTGGACCATACGTTGGACCAATCACAGTTGGAGATATTGGGAGAACAAAGGATTCAACAGACGATCCCTTCAAGTACGTGAAAATCTATGATCGTACTGCAAAGGCACTAATGCTTTGCGAAGGAGAAGCGTTTGGTGGAGAATGCATCAGTTTTACGGGGACTGAGTACGATGGCATAAACGATCCATTGACATTGACAACAATTAAATCTATAAGGATACCAAGTGGCTTTCAATTGGAAATGTACGGAAACGAAGATTATGAAGGGAGACAAGTCGATGCAACTGGACCCACAAGATATTCTAGCCCTGATTTCGTTGTCAAATCATTCAAGAAGATTGCAGCTCCTGTGAAAACACCAATTGAACTGGATGAGGCTCCACCATTGGAGTAAGTAAAGGGCTTGTTAATAGTTTTGGTAAGATGCAATTTGCTATGGATCATTTGAACGATCTACTTAACATCCACACACTTAATTTCAACTGGAGTTGCAGTGAAGTTAATCGATTAAGCTTGGTTTCCAATAAAATTATTTTTGTTGCGCAACCGTTTTGCAGCACTTTGTTGTGCAGCAAGTGTAGGAAATTGTTGCAGAGACGACAGACGTTTTTTTGTATCTCTGCAACAGGTGTTGTACAACATATCTTTTGTTGCACAACATTCAGACTGTTGTGCAAAAGTTCTGAAAAACTGTTGCACAACCCTTGTGCAACAAAAATAAATTTATTGGAAGCCAAGCTTTAGTTTCATGTCTTTATGCTAGAGAACAAATTGTAGAAGATTGAAAAGTAATTTCTCAGTAGGCAAATTTGTTGAAAAATCTCTGCGAAGGAGTGTATTTGCTATGGAAATTATACGCATTATTTAAATAAAACTGTTCTTCATCACACTGAACAATTTGTTATAGATCTCCTTAATAATCAACATACTTACTATCAACTGGAGCAGCAATGAAATTAGTTTTAAGACTGGAAAAGAAGTTGTAGATTGTCGAAATATAGGTTCCAATCCTCCACGAAGACATTCCTGACGAATTATTTTCTCGTTCATCATTGCAACAACATAATAGAATTAATGTGCTAAAAAGCAGAGGTTCATCCACAGGTTATCAAAATTTGTGGAGGAGAGCTGAGCCAAACTTGAACCCAGGGTTTTTTGCCTTGTCGATATACGAATATGCCGGTATCCGTATATAGAAAAGGTAAGAAGCCCTGGGTTCGGAGTTGGAGTTGAGCATTTTAGAATAGAAGAGTAAAACACGAAAAGTTGGACTGCATCTGTGAAGATTCAGTAGGCAAGAACAGATTCCTCGGAAATGAAAATTACTGAGAAACTACAAATCAAATGGAATATTCTCCCAGTTAATTACAACAGTACTAGGTGATTCTAAAGCAGGGAACCATAACATTGCATTGTGGTAATTATAGTATTGCATTGTGGTAGTTTTATGATATATATTGAGAAGAACACTGACCAACTGCTTTTATAATGGACAAAATCGTCAAAAATCACTGCAATCATGGAGGTATAAAACAGAAGGAGAACGAACTCTTATTTTTCTATTATTCAGATAATGACTATTCTATTCATTGCGGTATCACTTTGATGTCATCCGTGATGCGCTTTCGGCTGGTTGTCGGTGAAACGAATACTTTTTTAAAAATTAACGACAATTTAAAAACCAAATATCATCCATTATAACAACGGATCAACTTGCTGCATAGTGACAAGCAGATTATTAAACCTAAAGCTTCCTTGAGAAACAAATGAAAATCTATGTTTTTATACAGAGTTGAAGATATCGCGTAATTCATGTATAAGTTCCAATCTACATATCTTCTGACTTAAATGCGCCTCGATAGTGCCGCGGTACGTGCAAAAACTTAGGATTATTCTCTCTTCAAAAACTGAAGCTCAGCGAAACTGCTTGAGGGGATCACGAGATATATAGACCTAAAGTTGCAATGTTTTCGTTGCATATTTGTGACGTTTTTGCATAATTCTCCCAATTCCTACAGATTATGCATGCTAAGAACTTTACCCTAACGATCTTTAATCACATTGGAGAATTGATATGAACGAAATTTTCACGCAAGAACGCCAAAATTATAAAAATTATGCAAGATGATAGCAATTATATGTTATTACACACTGAGGACTTAAACAATGCAGCGCATCACGGATAGTACAATAGCAGATTTTGAGTTCGTTCTCCTTCTGTTTTATACCTCCATGCTGCAATGAAGAGCATTTTTGTTAAAGTAGTTTGTATATTTCCATAGTAACATACTCCTTCGAAGAGATTTTTTGATAAAGTTAGGATCTGTATGCTCCTCTAAATGTCTTAAGAAGCAGCAAGAACAGTTTTATCACAGAAATAGAAGTATATATACGACGGGACATTTTTGTGTATTTCTGCATGAAAAGTATTCGAAAAATAAACATTCTTACTTCAAATAACCACTGCGACAAAGAGCATTTTTGTTGAAATAGTGTGCTCCAGTGTACTTCTTCGCAGTGGTTTTGCAATAAATTACTGCGAAAGTGCTGCAGAATAACTTTTGCCTTGCAGAAAGTGAAAGTTCTTCAAGATTTGTATGAATGATTTTAATGAAAGTATTTTATTTTTTTATAGGCCTTAGCAAAGATAATGGAAATATGGCGGAAATGTCTGATAAAGAATTTCCAAACACCATCACAGATGATAGAAATCATATTTGAGACGAAGAAGACGAAGGAAGCTTGCTCCGAAATATTTTACAAAATTAATGTATTTTTGTTGTGTTAGATATTTAGTACAACATAATAGTGACGTTGGCTAAATAAGAAATATATTCTTGTCTACTAACAATCATTCTTTAAGTGTGTCCACAAACAAATAATCTAAAACAATTGTTAGATTTTCGTGGTAAATCGTGTGACCACGGAAAATTGGATCAGGTACGTCAAAAAAAGTTCAGGTGTATAAAAAGACATTTCTCAAAAACTGCAAGGTTTTTAGGCGTGGAACTATATTTAACGCAAAGAGAATCACTAAACTTAAACTTTGGCGCATTGTACAATGACTTGGTTCACACGTTAAAACAAACATTTTCATATTAATGTCCATTTTTAAGAAAAAATCGGGTGCCGTTTTACGAAAGACAAATATGCTTTTTGACTTAGACATATGGAGCCGAGCACAAGCAGGTAAAATCGTCAAAAAGTCACTGTGATGAAGAGCATTTTCATTGAAATAGTTTGTATATTTTCAACAAATTTGCCAGCTGGAGTTAGAATTCTACCAACCATATTACTATTGCCTAATTTTTCCTTCCATTTTTTCCGTGAAGAGAGATAAACACATACTGAAAAACTTCAGGAGATACTAAAAGCAAGAAATTTTGACTGCAATTCTAATTTCATTTATCAAAAGTAAACAGGGCCGTCGACACGGTTTTTAAAGTGGAGGGGCAATGTTTTAGTGACGTAAGAGCATAGATCTGACGTGCCAGAAAATATTTGAAATTCCAGTTCTGTAGCTTGGCTAAAACGGCCCTTTTTTATTTGCCATCAATGTTCTTATGAAAATCTTGATCAGTGAACTTCCTTTTGTTTGCAGAGAATCCTGAGGAAAGCTCTCTCAACAAGAATCGGATTGTCTGTATTTGTCAGTAGTAAAAGTTGTGTTTAATATTGTCCTTAATATGATCTGACCCTCACAGATGTATACCTTGGAGATCTAAGTACTGAATACATTTCATTACGGCTTTAAAGTATTTTCCATCTTCCGTTCGTGACTTTTCAACTCATTGGTTCATCATAGCTAATGGTTCTCCACACGAAGGAATAATAAGCTCAAACGTTGCAGCTGCCTTATGACATTTACTCTTTTGGTGGTTCTTCAAACTTTCGAGGGAGTTTTTCCAATAATTAAAGCCGCTCGAAGTGTACGCTGGTTTCTTTAAGCTGTCAGTTTCGAATGATTCTTCAACCAGAAAAAAAATACATCTTGACCGATGTCACAGTGTATCCATGGCCATTTCTTAAACCATGTTGGCAGGAATGAAATCGATCTCCAATCTGAGTTTTACATAACACAAACTCTTTTGATGCATGAAACGGCTTTTCAAGAAACTGCTGTACCAACATTCCAACTAAAAATGTTTTCATTACTATTTACATTATTGTACAGGAACTGTCTTGACTATTGACAATACCACCAGTTTTATTTGTAGTATCTTTGAATTTTTTAAAAAGAACAACATAACGACATGATTGCTTCGAACCATACTTTTGTGTCAAAAGCGGATTATTTACCCCACTATTTTTCTTTTATATGCATTGTGCTTATCGGCATGCGATGGGTAGACACGTGTCATTCACGTTTGATAAAACAAAAGAATCTAGCATTTCAAATTTTATGTGAATTTGAATTAAATGTTTTTTATCTTCCTTTTTTTTTTACTTTGCGAAATAGTGGTGGGGCCCTGATGACCCACTGGTGTTGACGACCCTCGTATTCAGAACATTTCTTGGAAGGTTGTATTTATTTCCTGTACTTCTGTCTGGTAAGAAACCTTACCATATTTTGATTACTCTGTCCGGTGCCAGTTTTTTTAATTCTTTTAGAATCCAGCGGGCAAAATCTTCGAAATGTCAGTGTGATGGAGAGCATTTTTATTGAAATTGTGTGTATATTTCTATAGAAATGCACTTCTTCACAGAGTCCGTATCAATTGTGTTTTAAGTTGTGTTTTCTGGGAAGTCATATTTATAGCACTTCGTCTTGCATGGCTATTCCATGACAACATAATGACCTTTGATGAGTTTATAACAAGTTACCATCCACCTATAAGAGCAAGTAGCTTCGGTACAATTTGATCGAAAAACTATATTTTTATACAGAAGGACTAATACACCAATGTACAATACCAATTATAGTTACCAAATAATCATTATACCTTATCGGGGAAAAAAAAGTCGAGGAAAAGTGATCAATTTTTTTGGGAGGTGACTAGTTCCTAGATATGATTATCTAGTATAAGTACCGTATTTCCTCTTTTAAACCCCTTGATAATGGATTAGTTACTAGCTACAAGAATAATACTAGAAAAAGAAAAGTCGGAGATATGGGTGACCCTCCAATAATAGGTTGATAGAGTAAATATGGTATTGCCTAGAAGAGTACAAGCACACAGTTCGATCTGTGCTTCATAATTTTGCGTAATACTGGTATCACTTCTACTATCATCAAAATCTAAATTGCTTTTTCCGACGATTGTTTTGCTTTTAAAATAAAATAAATTTAATATTTGAACTGATAGAAAGGTCGGGACAATGATATATATATTTCACTAGATGTCTAACTCCCGTAAAAACGCTATCAAAAGAGTGAGGCCGAAAAAAAAATTGGCAGCCATTATAAATAGTGGCAAAAAATGTAAACAGTGTGCAGTGTAATGGGCGAAAAAGTGAAAGAATTAGCAATAACATGAGTTATGATCTTGTATGTTTATTTATTTTGATGAAAAAATAGTTATTGAACTTAATACAAACTACGATTATAAAAACAAAAGGCAATAAGTTCGAAAATTATGCAGCTGTCGTTATTTTCATGTCTATATTATTCTAAACAATTAGACTACGTTTGGAAATATAACGAACACAGTATCTTTTTTTATATTTGGCTGTTTCAATGTCTTTTGTAGGTTCGTTCTAGAAGAAACTGATGTGTATATAAATGTTTTTGGCTAACTTCAGCATATGGCATCATGTCAGGCATAAAAACAAGCTCTCATATTCAAAATCAAAATTGCATTTTTATTGATGACAAATCTGATCCTTTTTGTCAAAATGTGCCCCTGTTCCATCACATGTGATGCTTTGGCCTATCAGATTACTGATTACTGAATACTAATTTATAAACCTCTTTTGCAAGTGAATATAAAGTTGTGATGCTGGTTTACAAAACCAAAATTTACAAAACCCTTGACTTGGATGCGTGTTTCCTGTGGTTCACTACGACAATGTTGTGATTAACCCAACATACATAATTAAATCTGACGATCTATGTTAGCAATATTGATACTTTAGTTCCCAGTATCGATTTGCAGAATCAAAAGATATGGAAACAACAAATCAAGATTGGTCATAATTTCCAATGGGGAAAGTAGTAGATGGGAATTCACATTTTGTCAATATATTGGTTGTTTGTTTGAGAACTATGTTAAGAAGATTGAAACAATTCCCAACGAGAAGCTGCTGTGTTGAAACATTAACATAAATACATGTGATGAAATTTTCCATGTGTCCACCTGAGAAGAGCCTATGTTTCCTGATAGAATATTTTATGCATGGTTTGTTTTGATTTGGAAATTTTGCAACTACCAATTTGTTTATTTATTTTGAGTTTTGTATCATTTTACTCAGCTTCTACCTTGGTTTATTTATGTAGCATTTATCCAGTTTATCTTTGTCTAGTCATGGTTTTCTCGTCCTATGCTAATCTTGTTTTTCTACCCATGCCCACACTTTGGTTTATATTTTCTGATTGATTGATATATACATATTATTATTATTATGTCTTGTTTACAAGTGTTGAAATATATTTGTTCGAAAGCAGTAAATCTGCAGTTCTTTTTGTGGGAAGTTTCCTGGGGCCTTTTGGTGGTGTTTAATGAATGTGGTATCGGGAATTTGAAGATTAGAAGATGGTTTTGAATTACCAAAACTGAAGAGTATATAATCTCTTGGGAGAAAGTGTTTACTGCACATACAGGAATGTTTTGTTGGTGAATCTTTCTCTTAAATAAAGCTCATTTATCCATTTGGCACATAATTTTCGATCGGAAACGCATAAAATGGATACTACAACCGTTCTGAAATTGATTTGTGCATCTACTGGAACATAAGACTTAAAAACATGGTTTTATTTTTCTATTTGTGTTTAAACAAATTCACTTTCGTTTTCACTCTTGCCACTATTTATAATGGCTGCTAATATTTTTTTTGGCCTCACTACGGGAATTGTAGTCGGACATCTAGCGCTTCGCTTATATATATATCATTGGGTCGGGAGAAAACGACACAGTAAAGATAAACTAGTTTGTATTCATGCAACACGTCAATTAATCATAAGCAATGCCATTATGATAAACTGACTTCAGCTCTAACTTGGATCTAGGTTTCAAATCAAGAAATCAAAATAAGTATCTCCAGAGTGTCTATAGAAATTAATGCCTGTTTCAATGCATTAAATGTTACAAGTGTTACGACTGGAGCTTCGATGCTACTCGTCTTGTGATCATAATGCGAGACAGTTCTAAAACGATTTTGAGTGAGTGTTGAGCAGCTTTGAGGCTTCCTAAAAACTGGCTTTGTCGAAATATTTAAGCATATAAGTATACCACTTACCAGGCCCACAATAAACCAAAACATTTGTTTTCGAACAAAGTTTATTTTTATTTCCGTTGTATAGTTTGCAATGTATAGCTTGCTGTGTATACAAATTGGAATGCTTGAGTGCGGGTGCATTTTTTAGCTAAAGCTACATGCTAGTTTTAAAATTTAGAGGGGTCTGTTACAAAAATACTTGTTTTATGTCGGAGGGACAAATCGATACTTAGGGCTATATAAAAAACAGCATGTTAATGATGCAATATCAAGCAAACATTTTTCGAAAGTATACTAGAATAGAATTTGCAAAATTCCAAAATATATGATTTCTACAAGGATGATAGTCAAAAAATATTGAAACAAACAGTTATCGTGTAGGAGCATAGAAATACAAAAAGAGATAGAATATTCAATTTTCAAACAATGAGAATCCATGCGTGTTGCCTCGCCTCATTCTCTTTTATGCAATGTTTATTATTTTTTAACTACTCGGTAAAATTTGAAGTAAAAACCGAAAATTTTAAATCAAAAACGAGTATACTTAACAAGTTCATTCGTAAAAACAAACATGCTATCCTTATTAGGGCTTCTAAAAGCTACTTTTTTCAGAAAATCGGAACTGAATTCGTTTTTTCGTTTTTATGTTATAATGAAAAACATATTTTCGGTTTTTCATTTCACATACTCGGACGTTTGTTTCATTATTTTACGAACTAAAAGCGTTTTCAAGTTGTTTTCACTAGTACGACCTCCTAAGGAATATAGAATGTTGTGGTGTAAGGATCGGGACCGAAACTAATTGGCGTCCTCTTAATTATGATCATAAACATTGTTTACACTTTCTTAATTGTCGGCGAATAATTATCACGCCGAAAAAATAAATCTACCAATCAAAATCTCTGGTATTGAACAATAGCGCACGTGCACAGCTGTATTATTTTAAGTTTGTTAAAACAATCTCCTATTGTGCAAAGGATGAGTGAGAAGAAAGTTATGTTTCTGCCAAACCAGATTATAAAGATCATACTTTGATCATTAGATTTCTGCGAAAGCAAGAAAGCTATTACAACCGGCTTTCGTTTTTTTCTTACTGTCCAAACCTAGCGGTTTTTTAAAATTTCGTGCGTGCATTTACATGAAACCAAAGCACCGTGCATTGCATGTCAGCCAAAGATATACAAAAGTTTCTTTGATCAATATTAAATGGATTTTAAAGAAGATGTAAATATTTTAAGATGAAAACAGAAAATATATAAAAGAAGCTTATAATTATCTTGGACTGTGATCATTCTTTTTCAACTTAAAAGAAGTTCTCAACGGATTGTAAACAGAAGAGTCAAAAGAGGTATATATATTTATATCTTTACTGACATGCATGGCTTCTGTGGCACAGTCGGTTAGTACAGTAACTACTAACCCGAGGGTCGGTGGTTCGACTCCGCGTTGATCAAATTTTTAAACGTCATCAAATATTTCGATTTTGCATTTTTGCGAAAGCAAGAAATACATTACAACAGGCTTTTCACCTCCATTTTTTTCTTACTGTTTAAAGCTAGCAGTTTATACATTACAGAGACATTATTTAGTTCTGTGGCGCAGTTACTTGGCTGCTAACCGAAAAGTCGGTGGTTCGAGCCCACTTTGATCATGGAGGTATAAAACAGAAGGAGAACGAACTCTTATTTTTCTATTATTCAGATAATGACTATTCTATTCATTGCGGTATCACTTTGATGTCATCCGTGATGCGCTTTCGGCTGGTTGTCGGTGAAACGAATACTTTTTTAAAAATTAACGACAATTTAAAAACCAAATATCATCCATTATAACAACGGATCAACTTGCTGCATAGTGACAAGCAGATTATTAAACCTAAAGCTTCCTTGAGAAACAAATGAAAATCTATGTTTTTATACAGAGTTGAAGATATCGCGTAATTCATGTATAAGTTCCAATCTACATATCTTCTGACTTAAATGCGCCTCGATAGTGCCGCGGTACGTGCAAAAACTTAGGATTATTCTCTCTTCAAAAACTGAAGCTCAGCGAAACTGCTTGAGGGGATCACGAGATATATAGACCTAAAGTTGCAATGTTTTCGTTGCATATTTGTGACATTTTTGCATAATTCTCCCAATTCCTACAGATTATGCATGCTAAGAACTTTACCCTAACGATCTTTAATCACATTGGAGAATTGATATGAACGAAATTTTCACGCAAGAACGCCAAAATTATAAAAATTATGCAAGATGATAGCAATTATATGTTATTACACACTGAGGACTTAAACAATGCAGCGCATCACGGATAGTACAATAGCAGATTTTGAGTTCGTTCTCCTTCTGTTTTATACCTCCATGCTTTGATCGTGTAACATTTTTTGTCGAATTTAATAATTGTCATAACATTTTTCATTTTTCATGCTTCAACAGATTTTGCAGAAATCTTTCTGCCCATGCGGGCATCTTGTTCATACTCTTACAGAAACCTTCCAGAAAAAGAAGTTGAAGTATTTTTCTCCAATTTTAGGCAGTCAGAATATACATTTTATACATAAATATATTTTTAATGCCATTTATATATGTCAAGGCAACTCCTTTAAGAATCTTTTGATATTTACGACAAAGCAGTGAAGTGGTGATATTATTCAATGCAGTGATGATCTCTGTTTCATAAGAAAGCTGGCAGCTTGTCCGGAGAACATTGTTCATAGTAAAAACAATTTATAACAACTTGTAAAATTGTTCGTGTTCGTTCAAACAGAAATAGCATAAGGAATTTCCACTTCAAAACATACATGTTCATTACGAGAATCAAGTGTACTTTCGTCAATGTTATTTTGTCTTCATTTGTATCAATATCTCAAAATCTTTAATATGATTTTACCAGAGATAGGTAAAAATTTCTGATTTTGCATATTTGATTAGCTGATCACGAGAAAACAATGAATACGAATATTATTCTCGTCAAATCATAAAACGCAAACTTATTTTTCGTTTTGCTATCATCTGAATAATTCTAATAATTTTGATAATTATGCAGAATTGATAAAAAGACATTACCTGAAGTCCCACATTTTGAAAAATATACAATAGATCTCGAGATCTGAATTACGACTTTTATTACGGGGAACAATAGACTTCCATATATAGCGCGAAATTTTAAATTTTTAAAATTCAACTTTGTATACGGCCACCAGTAATTACAACACAGATGGTACAAAGGAAATTTCATCGATGTTATTCTATCTCTTTTCGTATTTCTATGGTAGGAGGGACTAAATGCTAATACTTTTGTAACAGACCCAGAGTTGAATAAAATTTTTACCTTCAGTGAATCACAATCAATTACTAAGATGACACATCAGCAGTTTTTTTTTAATAAGAAATCTCCACGAGAGCCGATCATTTGTTTACATAGTTTATTCACCATTTTGATTTTTGTCAGCTGACCCCTTTTCTTGTTGCTCCAATGAAGGATTCCTTCTGCTGACATCAGCAAACTGCAACCCTCATTACCTGCATGTTTTATTGTCAATCGAAACATCACTTTAAGTACAAAAAAAACACAAAGTTGCTTAGAAATCACGATAATGCTGTTTTCTTTATTGCTATCGTGACTCGCACACACACAGCCTAAAAACCTTTAAAAAATCTTAACCTTTCCCCAACACATGATTAATACATTGCCAAAACATTAACAACTTTAAAGCTTGATCGCGGAGATATTACATTATTACTCGCTTTTACAAAAATTACAATGTTGCATATAGTGGCAGTAAAGAAATCGAAGGATTCTGGGATTGTATTTCTCTTCAATGAGTGACCATCATATGTACATGATTACAAAAAAGGCTAAATAATCTACTCACAAACATTAACTTCAAGCTCAGTGGGGAAAATTGTCAAATGCACTGCGTCGAAGAGCATCTTCATTGAAATAATGTGCAAATTTCTAGAGAAATGCACTCGATCGCAGTGGTTTTTAAACAAATTTGCTAACTGAGAGAAAAACAAAATCTACATAAAATCTTCTTGAAACTTTCGTACTGCGAGTTATTTGTGACTTGGATACTTCCGTCCTTCACCATTGTTTCCTATTCTAATATCGCGTTATAGGCTTAGGCTTATAGGCTTAGCATAATAAAGCATAATAAAGCATAATAAAGCGAATGAATACAGAAAGCGAATTTTGTTTTGTGTGCGACAAAAAAATTAAGATTAACAAATCACATTACTGCTCGGTCTGTAAGAGACGATCTCATGCCAATTGTAATGATATGGTTAATAAATTCGCATCCAATGCATGGCTCTGTAAATTCTGCAGAAACGAAATTTTGCCGTTTGGTGAACCTTTAGATGAAAAACCTATTGGTAAGAATTTGAGTTGCTTGAAATCCTATTTCACATATTTAAATTCAATATCCGACACATTTATTTCTAATTTTGAAGCCGAGCCTGACGAACACCAAGATTATGATGATAATATTTCAAAAATCAACTGTAAATATTATTCTCCTGAAGACTTTGTTTCTATTCCTGCTAAATCCAAATTTTTATCTTTTTTTCATCTCAACATTGCTTCTCTCGAATTACATTTTGGTGAAATGACATCCCTTTTTTCAAGACTTAATCATAATTTCGATATCATTGGTATCAGTGAAACCAGAATTCTATCTTCTCCTTCTTCCAAAATTTCTCTCGAAGGTTATAAATTTCTTCATACTCCTGCCGTTTCTTCTGTTGGTGGTGCTGCACTTTACATTTCTAAATCTTTCTCCTCTGAGCCTCGTGATGATCTATCGAAACTTGTGTGTTCTAATGATGGGTACCTTGAATCTGTTTTTGCCGAAATCACTTTTAAAAACCGGAAGAACGTCATTGTTGGCTGTATCTATAAGCATCCAAGTATGGATGCCGATCTATTTAGTAATCTTCACCTTTCTCCTCTCTTGAAATCAGTCGATAAAGAAGGCAAATCTCTAACTTTGCTGGGAGACTTCAATATTGATCTTTTGAAATGTGAATCTGAAACATCTCATGCTAATTTTCTTGATCTTCTTGGTGCTTATCAGATGTTACCTTCAATCTCTCTTCCAACTCGGTTCACTTCAGCTTCTAGCACGCTTATCGATAACATCTTCATTACTCCTTCTGATTCTGAAATTTTATCCGGTAACCTCACTGTTGCTATATCAGATCACCTTCCTCAATTCCTTTTTTTGGACTCCAAACCCCAGCAGAACAAAAAACCTACTTTGGGATTCCGTCGTGACTGGTCAAAGTTCAATCAAGAAAAATTTAAAGCTGAATTTGAACTTTTGAATTGGGATGAAATTTTAAAAATTGAGGATGGTGACGTGAATTCTACTTTCGATTCTTTCTTGGTTTCCACTACATCTTTATTGAACAAACACGTTCCCTTGGTAAAAATCACTCGGCGTAAATCTAAACTTTTTGATAAACCATGGATTACCAAGGGTCTTCTTTCTTCTATGAAGGTTAGAGATAATCTTTTTCGTGACTTTCTTTCTGCTACTTCTCCTGACATAAAATCTTTTCTTCAATCAAGATACAAATTTTATCGCAATCGGATTGTCTTTCTACTTCGTCTGAGTAAAAAAACTTCATTATTCTCGATATTTTCAATCAAACTCTCATAATTTGCGCAAAGTTTGGATGGGTGTCAGGGAAATAATTTCCTTAAAATCTCCAAATTCCTCCTCTGTCATCTCCTTGAAATTGGGTAACTCAATCACTTCTGAACCTTCACTTGTCTCTGAGGCTTTCAATGACTTCTATTCTTCTGTTGCTGACAAAATTCGCTCTAAAATTCCTCCTACTCGACATCATTTTTCTCAATGGCTCAAAAACAGGAACCCTAATTCTTTCTTTACTTCCCCTACTTCTCCACAGGAAGTTTCTGAACTTTTGCTATCTCTGAACGGTCACAAAGCTTCTGGACCACACAGCCTGCCATATCCTTTGATCTCATCTGTTCTAAATAGTCTTTCAAACATTCTTTCCAACATTATAAATCTTTCTTTCTCCAGTGGTGTCTTTCCTTCTAAGCTGAAAGAGGCGAGTGTCATCCCCATCTTTAAGAACAAAGGCTCTTCTCTTGAAGTAGGAAACTTTAGACCTATTTCTCTCTTGTCAAATCTTGACAAGATCTTCCAGAAACTCATGCATAAACGTCTGTCTAAATTTCTCGAGTATTCCAAAATTCTGTATCCTTATCAATTTGGCTTTCGCTCTAACCACTCAACCGAATCTGCTCTCCTTCATTGCATCGAAAAAATGTACAAAGCTGTTGACAATGGCAAGTTCGGCTGTTCCATCTTCATTGACTTGCAAAAGGCCTTTGACACGGTTGAGCATGATATTCTTCTTTCAAAGCTTGAGTTCTATGGTATTCGAGGATTGCCACTTGATTGGTTTCGTTCTTTTCTTTCTGATCGCTCACAGTCTGTCTCTGTATCTGGATTTAAATCTAAACTTAGACGCATTCTTCACGGAGTCCCACAGGGCTCCGTTCTTGGCCCTCTGCTCTTTCTACTTTATGTCAATGACCTGGCCAATGCTATTCTTTATGCGGATGTCAACCTATTTGCAGATGATACCATGTTATTTCATAACGACTATTCTTTAAAATCCCTGACCAAGAAAGCTAACATTGACTTGAAACTTCTAACTCATTGGCTTAATGCCAATAAGATAGCCTTAAATCGAACCAAAACCGAACTTTTAATCCTTAAAACAAAACGTAAGGCTATCAATTTTGACGTCAAAATTAAAATCAATGGTCAAAGATTGCGTCCAAGCAAAGTTGTGAAATACCTCGGTATCTTCATCGATGACGAACTAAGCTGGAAATATCACATCAACTTTGTCAGTAACAGACTTAAGAGAGCTAATGGGGCCTTGAGTAAGCTTCGTCACATTGTTCCTGAAAAAACTCTTCTAGCTCTTTACTACTCTTTATTTCATTCTCATCTTTCATATGGTGCTCAAATTTGGGGCCAACGTCAAAGTCTTCAAACTCGCCGTCTTCTAACTCTTCAAAAACGTGCCCTGAGAATTATGTCTTTTTCTGATTTTCGTGCTCCTTCCTCGCCACTCTTCCTACGCTTTGAATTACTTTCCTTTTTTGACTTTGTTAAATTTTTAAATATCATATCTGTCTTTAAGCTTATGAACAGTAAATTACCTTCTCCTCTTATTACTACTTTTGATTTGCTCCGTTTAAACCAACATAATCGTGGTTATCTTAGTCGTGCCAAGGCTGGGTTACTAAAACTTCCAAATGTGTCAACTGTTACGTTCGGTAATAACTCTCTTAGTTACCAATTGGTTTTATCCTGGAATTTATTACAAAATTATCTTGCCATCGACGACCTATCAACACTGGCATTAGGTCGTCTCAAATACCTTACGAAGTTCTACTTTCTATCATCTCATGTCGCTATCAATAATCAATCTTAGATCTTAGATTGTTAATATTATTATTATTTTTTTTATTCATTTATTTTTTATTTATTTTTTTTATGTTTGTTTCTTTATTTATTTTTTATTTATTATTTATTTATTTTTTTTATGTTTATTTTTTATTTTTGTTTTATTTTTTGCTTCTTCTGATAATTTTATAAAAAACTTAGAAATATTTATACAATCGTCTCTGATAATAAATATTTACTGTGTTTTGTAACTTTTTATAGGGGGCCACCTCCTTAGTTTAGATGCAAATCTATGAGTGTGGTCTCCCGTCGTGTTGAAGACAAATACATGATCTATCTATCGATAAACTAGTACATACCTTTGTACACACAACAAGCTATACACTTTTATTTTATAAGCACGACGACTAGAAGTATATGAAGGCTGGAGTTGAAGCTTAAAAACAATAGATTTGTTGTTATAGAAAAAAAGATCTATTGTTATCGAGAAGGTGAGAATTAGAATCAAGATATTCTTGAAATATTTTAGAAAGTGAGTCGTTCTTCCATATTCTCGTCAGGAGTTTGAAGTATAAAGTTTCCTTCGATGATACCGATGAAAATTTCTATGGCCTATCTTTCCTTTGTTATTTAAGCTTATTGACAACTACTTTAAATCCGGTGCGTGGAGTCCTTGTTGGAAGTTGTAAACCAACTCTGAATTTAAACTAATTGACCTGGCCAATGTCATAATGACCTGAACCTATTTGATTTAAAAAAAAATTGAGATTTGGTTAACTGGTTAAAAAATCGATATGGTTCACGATGATGCTGCTAAACCAAGTTTACAATTTTGAATTTTCTCTGTGACGCCTAAACCATGTTGAATTTCAGTTGGTTTACAACAAGGGCTACCATTTTATTTACTGAGTATATCTTGCTGAATGATAATAAGATTTAAATTAAAAGTTAAATATTTAATGATTTGCTACGAAAATTAGGGCTGCAATATGCTGACGTCAATAGTGAGAATTCCTCATTTGAACAGAAAATGGGTTTGGAAACGAGCAGCTGACCAATAGGAAGCTGGCAAACGTGCGAGATAAACGAATGATTAGCTTCCTCGTGAAGGTTCCATTCTTATGTGCAGGTTGTTAATTAACCAATCATCTTTACACACAGGCTACTAATTAACCAATCATCTTTACACACAGGCTACTAATTAACCAATCATGTTCACGAACAGGTTGTTAACAGCAGTCAACACGCTTACATTGCAGGCTTAACGGATCAATTAATGAGTTACGAATCCCGGGTTTTTGGTGACGACGGATTTGGTAAGCTTTCTTAATGTCGGGTTTTGGTGACGGCGTGTTTACTAATTCTCGCTAACCTCGATGCATTAACATACAGATTTCCTAATTTTCTTTTTAAAACAAGTTTAAATCTTGTTTTCAAGTTTCGTCTCTCAACTATGTACACTGTTGTTTTGCCAGTTGACAAAATCACCAAAGTCACTGCGATGAAGTGCATTTTTATTGAAATTGTGTGTAAAGTTATTTAGAAATGAGCCCCTTCGCAGTGACTTTTCAACACATTTTCACATTTTTATTAATTAGTCATCCAACTATTATTCCCATTACCCAGTAGAATGATCATAAGAATTATCGAGTCCATACATCAAAAGAATATATTAACAGAAATTCGAGAAAAGTCTATTGCCACCATTTTAGCTAACATAAACCAAATTTATTGAAACGACGAAGGAGTGCATTTTGATGGAATGACAAGCAAAAATGCACACTATCGTGATAATATGGTCTTCATCGCAGCGACTTTTTGAAGGTTTTGTCCACTCAGCAGCTCTGATCATCTTTTCCGTTTTTATAATAAAGGTTATATTCTTGGGCCGGTTTTCAGAGAAGCCCTTGAAACAACACAACTTAACTTAAGTCACTTGTTGTTTTTATAGACGTCACGTGGTATTGATTGTGAAAGAATGTTTGAAATCATTTGTACCCCTAAACATATGTGACGTTCCAGGGAATTTTGATAACAAACTATAAAATGTTATGTATATTTGTGTTATAACGTTAAAAAGAACAAAAGAAAACAACGTTGAAGTAGATTCTGGTGAGAATGTGGAAATTCTCATGGCAGTATAAGTTTCTACGGTGGCCCACAACTGCTGCCACGCCAAAAAAAAAAAGCCACGCCAAAAGAAAAAGTCACGCCAAATAGAACAAATTATTCACGCCAAAAGAAAAAGTTCAGTTAGCAATTATAAGAATCAGATACAAAGAATAAAAAAAAAAACAAAAAAAATGAATGTTCGATTCTTCTGCATTCTGAGCAGGGCAATATGTAAGTAGGCAGGTTCGGTTATGGCATCCTCAGACTCTGAACCTGATGACATTGTCAACGAAGAGGAAGTAATAAAGTACTACTTTGACAGAGGCTTCAGTTATGAAGAAATTTTAGTATTTCTCAAGAATTACCATGGTGTTGATGTCAGCTATCAAACGCTACTGCGACGATTAAGCAAGTACGGTTTGAAAAGACGACACCGTGACACTTTCTTTGAGTTGGATGCAACACACGATGCAGTAAACCAAAGAGCATTGATCAATGGTCCAGGTTCGACTGCTGGATATCGAACTGTGTGGCATTCTTTGCAACTGGAAGGTTTAAGGGTTCCAAGAATTATTGTACAGACAATCCTGAAAGATTTGGATCCAGAAAGCACAGAAAATCGAAGGAAACACAGGCTACACAGAAGAAGGTATGAAAACCCTGGGCCTAACATCGCTTGGCATATCGAAGGATATGATAAGTTGAAGCCCTGGGGATTTCCCATACACGGTGCTATAGATGGTTACAGTAGACGAATACTATGGCTTCAACTTACTCGCTCCAATAACGCAGCGGATAATATTGCTAGTTTTTACCTCGATGCAGTTAGCACGCTGGGTGGTTGTCCTGTGGAACTCATCACAGATCTTGGCACTGAAAATGGCTTGTCGGCTTCTATACAAAGTTATTTTAGAGGCGATCCTGATGCTCATCGTTACGTTCCATCGCCAAGAAATCAGCGGATTGAAAGTTGGTGGTTGCAGTTCAGTAAGCAACGTTCAAATTCGTGGTGGAATTTTTTGAAGGATCTATGTTCAAATCGAACCATCGATACGTCATCGGAGATGAGCATGGAAGCGTTGTGGTTTTCATTTTCTGGGTTACTTCAAGAAGACCTTGACATGATTAAGGTTCCACTGGAACACACATAACATCAGGAAATCTAAGTATCAGACAGTAAGCGGAAGATCCATTGTATTTTATTCCTGAGCAGCACGGAAGTAGAGATTACATGCAGCCTGTTACCGCTGCTATGCAAGACGACATAGCACAGCATGTTATAGTGAGAGACTACTCAAACGAGTACACCGAATATTTCGAGTATGTAATGGTTACGCTGAATATTCCAAAGCCTAAGACATGGGAAGATGCGCTATCACTTTATGAGAAGCTCATGTCTCTCTCTTAGTGAATAAGCAACCTACCAAGATGAACTACAACTTCTCCTAAAAATACAATTGCTATTTTAGAGGAAGGAACATAAGTACTCGATCCAAGGCTTATCGACGCTATTTTGATAGAAAGAGACAAAGGCTCTGGGTATAATTATGTAGAAAGGAAGGCAGAAAAAAAGAAAGCAAACAATTCAGCGTAACAGAAATAGTTGTTATCTTCAGAACAAAATATAAATACATTTTTGGCAATAGGAAACTACGATACAAATTTGTCAGTTAATTGCTATTTTCCTATGAAATATTGAAATAAAAAATTTCTCTCTGACGTCAGCATTCATTAAGAAAAGCGTTTTTTGAATTTTTGATAAAGTAAAACACTGTCAAAATGAACAGAAGAAACTATGCTAAAAAACCATGCATACGGTATAACCGCAGCCTCAGCAATGCACTGCAACAAAATTAAGTAAAGCTAAAATGCACACATCTAAGTATGATTGTACATCCAAGCATAATATCTAAATTTTTGCTCTTTTTGGCGTTACTTTTTCTACTTGGCGTGACATTTTCTTTTGGCGTGGTTTTGTTGTTCTATTTGGCGCGACCTTTTCTTTTGGCGTGTTTTTTTCTTTTGGCGTGGCAGTTGTGGGCCACCGTAAGTTTCCGAGGGAACTTTGAAAATGCTGATGTGATAAAAAAAATGCTCAATCGATTTCTGATTCTTCTTGTATTTCAGATGACCTCGAAAACCTATAAGCTCACTGACAACAGTCGCTTAGAGAAAATGAACAATCTGGGCAAGCAGCTGGTCGACTTGGAGCACAAGCTCGCAGTATTATAGTTAAAGTATTATATTTATCGTATTTATATTAAGGTGGAAAACTATTATAATGTATTATAATGTAAATCTTTCTTTTTCTTTTTCATACCGAATCATCACAAATACTGGCTTGGTGGAATTTTATTACAGGGAAGAAATCCATGTCTTCCCCTGATACAAAGACATGTTCATTTCAGGAAGAGTAGCACACCCTTAAACGCACCAATCGTTGAGCGGTATAGGTGACTAATGCACCTGGTTAAGATTGAATGACACGATACCAACTTTGACGAAAAAAACAATTTTTCCATAATTTTTTACTTCTATTCTTGTTTCCCTGATCGTTGTGATGAAATGGAACAAGAGGCCCTAGGCCTTAAGGTCAGCGCGAACTGTATGCTCAAAAATCTAAAGATCATAATCACTTTACAAAAGAAATGACTAGCATTCTAAAATAGTTCGATTAGTACCGAGTAAGCCCGTATTCGGTTGATGAACTATGCAGACATATTAAAAACCCCTCGTAATAAAAAGGGGCATGTAGTATTTTCACAAAGGAATTAAATCTTCGAAAGAATATTAACCGAAGAAGCCCGACATTGCATACAGATTATTACCACTAAATTTATATCCGATCTACATATGTCTCATCGAGACAAAAAACGCAAGAGCCGAATAACTTGCAATACGTAATGCTTATTTCTAAGGGAAGTCGCCTTAACCAAATCTCAATAAAACCTTGCGTTTCCACAACAATTAAACCCTTTTCCTTATTAGTGGGGAAGTGTTTGTGGCAGCATATAAACTACGACAATCGCATCAACAGAAATCATACGCGCATTACAACTACAACTTTGATACTTTTTCGGTTTTATTTAAGCTTCAAATTTCAGTTTTACAAGTTAGACCTTCCAGCTTACGTTCTTACAGGATTACGTGTTTGGTTAATCACGCAGGTGAACTTTCGTTTCTACCATTTAACTGGTCCTCAGATGAAGTTACATGAAGATCTAATGCCAAGCAGTTGTTGATTACTAAAAATAAAAATGTAAAAGGTTATGTATAACTGTATAACGCACCAATCAATTCTAATTTATTCCATTTAACAAAATTCAGATCTTATAGAAGCATCAATTACAGGATCGTGATTTTTACTCTAATATTATGCCTGAAGGAAAATTAGTTACTGAATTTCTCTATTTCATGGTGGCAGGCGAGTGTCTAATCTTAAGATTTTATCCGGGTGTCATGCCGGGCCATTGACATCATTGGCTTTAGGACTTTTGGTTTGCAATTTATATATTTTTTACTCCTGTCCAGTCGTGCCACCACAACAGAGGTTTTCAAACATTTTGGTGGCCTGAACTGCTAAGATCAGACACTGCAGGTGAGTCAATGTTAGTCAATAAAACTCAGTAAAATAAATTTATCATTCCGAAAAAGGTAAAATTCAGTTCATGAAAATTCATATAAATTTTTCTTGGAAAAAATTTGTATTGAATTTTGTCTGATCTTCAAATATTTTTCATAATGGCACAAAAATGTAGAAAATGACGACTAAATGTGCTTTTGATATTTGTCAATTCAGAACACAAATCAAACCCAACTGTTGTAAACTGACTGCACAACCCATACTGTCAATCAAACTAAAAGCCACTTCTGCCAATGAGTATGGATGTAGCTCATTGATCGGAATCTTTTCGAATTCAGAATTGGGAAAATTGCTCGTCATCATTGGTAATCAGGCATCATTGCTGCCTGAATGAATTAATCCAATTTACCAACAAAAGACCAACACTTAAAGTATCTCTGGTAGCAAGTTCACTACACACACTTACCTTAAGGGAAGAAATTGTTTGCGGAATATATTTTTGCGGATAAATGACCCAAAAATGAAATAATTTGCGGAAGAAAGTTTTGCGGATGACGACTTCAAAAGAGATTCTGCGGAATTAATTTTTGCGGATGCAAGAAATTTAATAAAATCGAAAGTATATAAGGAAACACCTAAATCAGTGCTTGGGTACAAACTTTATACATACTTTAGTTGGAATGGAAAGAGCAGATTATGGAATAACATCTATTTTTCATCAGTTATAATATCAAAAAAGAATGCTTAACTGTAACAAACAGATAATGTGGCTGGCTCTTATCTTTGTTCAGAGGAGGTTCAGAATATTACTCAGTCTAGGTCTACTTCCCATCCATAAAGGAAAAGTGCAAATAACAATAAAAACTGTGATACCTCCACCGACATCGTTTCTCAAAGTAAAAGCAACAGAGCGCAAGTGCAGATGCTGCTTGTATTGTTATTGACGAAGAGTAATAAATGGGCCCTTAGATGTTCAATGACCTCGACTTTTTTTTTATAAGAACCAGTAAAATCTGACCCGAGGCTGGCTGTTCTTATTTTTTGAGCCTTTTTCAGCCTGAATTGTTCTTATTTTGTTCTTAGCTTTAAGAACACAGCTTCAAATTTCAGCCTCATTTTGTTCTTATATTATAGAACTTCCAGTAAAATTTAAATTGATCTTTTTAAAAACAAATGTTTAAAAGCATGATTGCTGTTCGGCAATGACCCGATATGAGTATGCAAGTTGAAAAAACAAACTTCTAAACCATTTGCCAGTGAGTTGCCATTATGAGTTGTTTTTATCATGAATTGTTCTTATTTTATAGGAAAATTCAGGCTTTGGCTGTTCTTATTTTTTGGATCATTGATTTGAGCCTCAGGTTGTTCTTATTTTGTTCTTATGTTTTGGCCAAATCTGAGGCTCATGTTCTTATAAAATTGTTCTTATAAAAAAAAGCGTGTAAATCTTTTTGCGGATGAAAAATTTCAAAAATTTTGTGGAATTTATTTTTGCGGATGACCAATATTTATTCATTTTTGCGGAATTTATTTTTGCAGATTTGAGCGAAATCCGCAAAAATAAATTCCGCAAAAAAAAGTTCCGCACAAATTTCTTCCGCAAACAATTTCTTCCCTTAAGGTACAAGATTTTAGGCAGAGGCATCCATAAGTATACAAACAATTCAAGCTCTTGTGACACAAAAGTTTTCACAGTAAAATAAAATTCCACAAGGCAGAATAAAGTAATCTGTCTTGCTGAGAGACACTCCTAGATGGGGAAGGAATTTGTACCAAGGGATGGTAATTTTGCTGGTGATTGTTTCCATACCGATAATGAAAATATTGTTATTAATACTTATCCTGATTTAAATAGGCAAGTAATATATGTTACCTTATTCGTATAAATTGTTTGCAGGAGAATTAATTTTAAATTAATGCGAATTGGACCACAAAAAATACAAAATTTGCGGAACAAACTTATGCGACTCAAAGACGTGAATAAATAAATTTATTTTTTTATATATCTAGAATATCATACATATTCCTATATCTATAATACAATCTTAAGATGCTCTCTCATTTATAAATAGAGATAGATTGAAAAGTAAAATATTATGTCTTCTTGTTTCGGGGTCCATTATTTCCGTTGTCTGCAGTACAATTCACTTCCTCTTTACGATGAGAAATAGCTTATTAATTGCCGAGTAAATTTTTGCGATTTCATTCATAGCAAAATTACAAAAAAGAATACTGCAATTACTGCGCAAGAAATTCTCCAGCATTTATAAGTACGAATAAGGTATAATTGTACAATTATTTTTGTTTGTGTTTTTTAATGTTCTTTTCTTCATCTTTGTCTTCTTATGAGTTGATGTGTGTTATTGCTACTGTAATTACATAACAATACTTTCTAAAAATGTACATTTTTGTTCATTCAAAATGTCAAGCTACAAAATTGAACTGTTTAACAGTATAAAGGCTCAAATAGACGGTACAATTTTCTAGATCAATTTTCTAAAAATAATATTGATCTAATATTGATCCTGAATTGCAATGTGTATTTTGTTTAAAAATTACAAACCAATAATATAATCATGACGCAAAAACACAAATCAATATTCAAAATTGATTTGAATAATATCAAACTGGTTTGATTTTATTCACTACGGATCAATTTTATTTCAAAGAAGACCCACCTGCACCCTTTTGTTTTTACCAGTTTTGAAGATCGTGCTCGATGTTCTATTCATTTTAAACGTTCTGATTAGTATTTGAAAACTTGCAAAGAAGGAAATCAAAACGAAAACACACAAAAACAAATAATTCATTCTTAAGTAACTTCTGAAACTCTCAAAGTCAGACAAACATAATTCGTTTGAAATAGTATTGTACGCTACTCTTTTATTTCTATGAAGGAGCCAATCCTTCACCCATACCTTTCGTTTTCTTCTTATTTTTCTTTGGCTGCAGAGGATAAATCCACTGCAAAACAATAACGAACAATAACAAATAAATAAATAAAGAACAATAACAATAACGTTCTTCTTCACAGTCACTCATGGCGCGCAATATGAGCATATAAATTGTTGCTCATATTGTTTTGTATATTGCTGTGTGTATGTTTTCAAAAATTTCAAATCAATTAAGTTGCTGAACAATAATGAAATTTGAATTGTTACGTGTAGTTTTTTCAACAATATTCCGATCAATATTATTTTTAGAAAATTGATCTAGAAAATTGTACCGTCTATTTGAGCCTTAAAAACACAAAGTAAATTATTCAGTAAGAATCACCTAGTTTTCCCTCAAGGTATGTAAGATAACATCTTATCTTTAATACATAATGGAGAAAAAGAAATTACAATTCGAGTGCGAGTGACAAGAGATAAATAATCTATGCAACTTGCCTGACTTTTCCTTTCTCCTAAATTTTTATCCCATCCAATTAGGATACGTCTAATGTCTTGATCCAATACACTTCAATGTAAGTTTATACTGCTGTTATATATTTGTATCTGTAAACCCTAAATCGACTGTTTAGAGGAACCATATGTACTTCTTGGTTCTTGTTGATGCGTTTGAGCAGCGTTTCGCTCCCAAAATGCATTACGTTTAAATAAAGGGTGGAGGGAGGGCGCATTAAAACAAATAATTTACGTATTCATTCGAATGAAAAAAACTCTTTTTGTATTGTAATATATTTACTTCGTCACACACAAGTGATATATTTTCCAAAAATTAACGTTGTGCTATAAACTTTCTGATTTTGAACGGAAAAATTTAAAGTTAGTAACTACGGGCGTATAACTAGGGCGTGAAGAACTGCAACATTACACACACACGGACTGACTGACGGACACGGGGAAATGAAAGATCAGCTACCTTGCGGCGCTGACCAATGAAGATGAAGTCACGTGTTTTATTAAAAACGGCATTTCTTTAAAAACATGTTTTGGAAGACTTGTTACTTTTCCATTTTATTCGTTCTTCTTATATATATAAGGGGAGGATGATATCCTTTCCTTACCCAGCAGGCATTTCAACGTTGTATCAACGTTGTGTTGAAGTTGATGTCCAACGTTGAACTAACGTTGATTCAAAGTTGAAAATGAAACAAAATCCGACGTCAGATTTTCAACGTTGAAACCACGTCAGATTACAACGTTATAGCAACGTTGAAACAACGTCGAATAACGTTGTTTCAACGTTGTTTCAACGTTGATAATGCTAAAATTTAGATAAAAATAGCTTCGTTTCACTTTATTGTCTGAACTGGTAGCCGAGTAGATGACTCGTAATTTAATGTTGTTATTAACACAGATTTTCATCTTTCACATAGTGGATAGCGGCTAATCCAAGGAACTAACCGACACACAAAAAACAATCTTATTGTCACGCTGAAATTCTTTTGTCTTATTATAAGAACATATTCACAATAATACTCAATTAATATCTTTCCACATCATACAATAACTACTTAAATAAATAGATAAAATTTAATCATGTTGTAAGTCGTCGTCGTCGATGACATTTCCCGCTTCGTCTCCTTCATCATTTGCAGCCTTATCTGAGATGGATTCCCGTGTCTTTCGGCCTCCATCGTCCATGCAGTCTGGTGCATATTTCAGCTGGTCCATAATCACAAGATGAACCTTTGCTTTGGTAACTTTCTTGAAAGTATCCATTACAGCGGCTAAAATAAAAGTACTTTTAAGTGAGTCCAATTCATATGGTCATTCAGATCGATAATTATTTTAACCTTCTCTTATACTTTAAATCAAGTTAATGAATCTCACTTGTAATCGCATCATTTAAATTAGTTTCTTCAAAGGATTCTTTTTTGACCGCCTTACGTTTTTGCCCACTTTTTTCTAAATTGTTCGACAGGATTTCGAACAATTTAGAAAAAAGAATTATAGCAGACGGTTTCTACTTGTGGTTGCTTTCGAACTAACTGCTGTATTGTTAATCTCCCATTGAATATGAAAACCAGCTAAGTAAGTTTAAGTTTTTATGTAGAATTCTATAATCGAAATATTTGTAGCAGAAATTGTTCTCCTCTAAAATTTTCGATCGAAAAATTTCGATTAAAAGTGACTGTAGTTGTTGTGTTGCGCAAAAAAAAAATACTCAGTTGTATAATAGGAAATATAAGTCGCATTTCGGTCTCAAAAATTGTAAGGGAAATCTTATAATTTGACCATGAACATCTTTAATTCATAATAGGTACAAAAAAGTTCTTTTGTGGTGTTAAACTCAATTCTCTCCTGCTTTAAGGACAAAATCTACCTGAGTATCAGATTGATGATAGTTATACGATGTAATTATTTAAAATGATATATTTTTCTTATGGTTATCCAATGTACACGCAATAATAAAATTTCACAACTTTATAGGGAAATATTGCATGTTTTTATGAATCCTGTTAAAATTTGATCTAAAGTATACACAGTGACGACAACTAAAACACAAAAAATTACTGTAGTGGAATTTTCTTTTTGTAAAAGTTTCTCTACTTCAGGTCTATTCTTCTCAAAATTACAGCAATTTCAAGGTATATTTCCAGTTTTTCTGATACTTTTTCATTAACATTGCAATATCTCTTGTTCTGAAAAACATTCTTAAGTGTATAAGAATCTTAGTGCAAGCAAATTCAAATTTCAAAAATTCTCTAAAATGTCAAATGTTTGTAATCAGATACCACCAACAAAACGTAATTAATTATAATTAACTAGGATTCATCGATATGGAAAACATATAACTTTATGTTTTTGTTTTGTGTTTTCTTTTATAATGAAACACAGCAACCTGCTAAACACCGACAACAATAGCTCTCCTAGCATATTCAACATCAATTTTTAATTTGAAACAAAATTTACAAAAGATACATACCACACATTCATGGCCTTGCCGCTTGGTGAATCTTTCTGAAGTGCGTGTGCAATTCAATTTGATTGGATTATTTCATGATTTGGCGGGAAAACAACCAAAAAACCGCGCGCATATCGAAAAGTACATCAACAACCATAAAAACAAAATGTAAAGATATAGAAAGTTAAGGGATAGTACAAGCAAAAAATATGTCCTTATAGAAATATAGACAATGAAAATATGTGATAAAAACAGGAAATGTTTTTTTCAAAAAGAGATCAGCTTGCCTTGCCCTCTTCCACTCATCTTATAGACACGAAATCTCTACCCTCTCGAAAGTCTTTCAGGGAGTAAAAAGACACAAGTCTTCGACCATGACTAAAACGAACGTTGATCTAACGTTGTTTGATCAACATCAGAAAACCGACATTACTTCAACGTTATTCTAATGTCATTTATCCAACGTTAAAATTCCAACTTTACTTCAACGTTATTCTAATGTCGCTTATCCAACGTTGGAATTCCAACGTTACTTCAACGTTATTCTAATGTCGCTTATCCAACGTTGGAATTCCAATATGCTTCAGGATCACCCTCATGCCTAGGCTCCTTTTTCGTTTAACAACCAGACAAAAAGTCTCACATTTCATCATTCCCAGTGAGCAAATTTGTTGAAAATGTACATTCATTTTCATAGTCACAATTTTTGTACAGAAAACTATGAAAAGAACATATACTATGTTTTACATTTTAGATATACAGTTTAACTCGTGTAATTCGAACTCCTATAATTCGAATAATCATGTAAATCGAACAAAGTCTTCGGTCCCGTCCGAGTTTACCCTTATAAAGAAAACTCCTATAATTCGAATAATCATGTAAATCGAACAAATTTTGAATCCCCGTGGAGATTCGAATTACATGAGTTAAACTGTAATTCTTTTAACTCTTAATATATCTCCATGATAATAGTGGCAAAGAATTCCACCAAATTATTCATGTCACTCCATACTAAAATCATTGACAACAGCAAAACACACCACCAGCTTATTGATTATTTACGAAACGTTCTTTTAGATAAACAGGTTCAGTGAGTTATGCCAAAATCGAACCAAATATAAAACTTTCTTCTAAGGAATGAAATTCTTCCAACAAAGTTGCTTAAACTACAAGATGTGCAAGAAAGCATTATATTCTTGACATGTAATGGACGTGTCATCATCGTGTATGCTTATGGTACTATTGTTAAAATTTTTGGGCTTCTTTCCCGTTTTTTTCTTCACTAGACTTAAAAAGAACTTCCAATAACAAACTGCTGTCAGTAGCTTTACACAATCTGTATAATCGTTCATCTCTGGGTTTTTTAGGTATAACTTTTTGAACTCTTCATTCATAAGGAAAATTCATATTTATTAGTAATGAAAACTATAAAAAATGAACATTCCTCTCATCAACAGAGATCTTGTCACCCTCCTCCACTGATCAAGGATAGATTAACAGAGAGAGATTTTGTGGAATATTTTGTGAATTGAAGTTCCAGACAGAATCAAATGCAAACACGTGATCGATAATTTGGAATACATACAAATTAAAGAAAAACCAAAATATAAATGAATCCAAAAACAACGACTTCATAAAATTTTCTCTTCCAAAACACGAGCTCAATTTTTAATTCTCGCTCCTACAGTTTACCATTTTGATAAACAAATGTGTTGCTTAAATTATTCGAAGAACCGTAAACCAATGAAATCAGAAAAAGCAGTAAGCGGGGCCTGAGACCAGGGTCTTCTTTGCCACCGTCCGCATATCGAAAAGGCAAGAAACCCTGAGTTCGAGTTTGTGAAATTTCAGTGGTCTGTTGTAAAGAAGAACACAATAGGAATACATGGATTATCTACTGCTAATATTAAACAAGCGATTATTTGTCATAACGCCTGACATTCTGTTTTATTTGTTCTTTGCATTTCTGTTTTATTTCACGAAAATAACAATCGCCTTGACATACATGCCGTTTCTTGTTTCCACTTAACATTTTTGCTTGTCATGTTCGTAACATGTGATCGTAGTCTGAAAGTGTGGGAGTGCTTGTGTATTAGTAACAAATTACGTCATACAGCATAGTGTCTCCCTCCCGTCGGCTCTTCGACTTTGCGGTGTAAACCTTGTGAAATGTGTCTGGGTTAGTGAGGGCAAGGTTCGGGTTTAGCCTCATTTGTTCAAATAATTTTATAAGTGTTTTGAATCCTGTCACATAAACGTACTCCTAATATTTAGCGTGCTATCCATTTTGTGAAAATTATATTCTCATTGAAAAGTGAGACTGCTTTTTAATTTAATGATCAAAAATGGATTCATTAATTAACTTTTACACTTCTCTATAAATGTTTTAGACCTTTATTGGTTCCAAGGCTTCTTGATAGAGTGAAATAATACATGTGAAATTCCAGCACCGTGTTGTTTGACAAACACTCCTTCTAATTTATATGTAGAAGTTATATCGCATCAAATCAAAATGCATTATGTCTGTTAAATAACCAAAAACCGTTAAATCATCATTTGCGCAATTGAAATGGAAATTGTTTTGCCATATTCCAATTGAATAACATTAAAACACTTCGATGCGTTTGATAAACGAAACATTGCATTTTAATTTGATGCGATATAACTTCGACGTATGAATTTCACCTCTGATTTGTTTTTTCATGTTTGTCATGACAGCGTATGCCAGTTCATAGATAAAACTCAAACGACCAACAATAATTCAGATTGTAAATTAGAGGAAAGGAGAAGAGAAATATTGAAAAAAGATGGTTTTGGTTTCAGTTGTGAAACCATTATAAAAGAATTCAAATGGGAAACAAAGCCTCTCGGGAAGATGAAGCTTTTGAGCGGTTGTTCAATCTACTTGTTAAAACGAACTTTACCCTCCCGGGAGATGATTCCCAACTGACATCAGACCAAATAGCGTTGATAAAACAGCTCCGTATCTGTTCAGAATATGAAGAAAACAGAAAAGATGACGAGGATGCAGACGATTGGTCATCTGACTTTGAAATGACGATGCAAGGAATGCTTAACACAATTAATGATGACATTGAACGCTTGAAAAAACTAATCGAGTTAAATAAGCAAGCACTGGACGACATAGACAATTTACTATCCCTAAGAAAATGTACTATTGACAGCTTGAGAGAGGCAATTTGTACAATAGAATCTTTTGAAGTAGCTGGAACGACAGGCCGTATTGCTGGAGCTGCAACAGGAATTGCCTCAGGATTGTGTTTTTTGGCTGCTCCTTTCACTTTGGGTGCGTCTGTGGCATTGGGTACAGCATTTGCTGCATCAAGTGCTGCATCATCTGTTGGTTGCTCAGTGGCTGAAGCAGCAGGATTAAAGGCACAATGTAAAAAAATTGAAAATGCAATCGAAAGTGACAATTTAGCTTCAGAAAGATGTGAAAGATCAGAGTCAGAGTTCTTAGAGGTACATTCAAAACACTCAAAATCAATTGGTACGGGTAAATTATCCTTCGGCCTACTATTGTTAATTCCATCTGTAGCTGTTATTTGCAATTTAGCAAGAAAATCTGGAAAACAAATATCAACGACTGCATTAGCATCTGCAGTAAAATCTGGAGGAAAAATAGTAACAAAGATAGCAACGACTGCATCAGCATCTGCAGTAAAATCTGGAGGAAAAATAGTAACAAAGACAGCAACGACTGCATCAGCATCTGCAGTAAAATCTGCAGCGAAAACAGCAGGAAAAGCTGTAATTGGCACAGTCTTCATAGCTTTAGATATATGGGCGTTGATAGATAATGTTAAAGATGCCATCGGTAACAGTAAGATTGTGACAACATTGAACGAAGAAGTGGAAAGACTAGCAAAAAATCAGGAACCATTAAAAAAACGAAGGCAGAAAAAATTAGAGTTAGCACATACCCTCGAACAAAGCTCTATTAGAAAAAAAGAATTTCTTTCGATATTAGAAAAAAACTTCGTGAGAAAAGAAACAGTTGGGGGAAAAAAAAAACTTATTGTAACAGGGCTTACATTACTCACAGCACTTTACAGTTTGATTAAATTCAAATTACCAGATGATCAAGAATTATCAGATGAAGATGAAGATGCTTTTGAAACATACAAAGTAGCGACACTAAACGTTCGCTCAATGAACGCATCTGACCCTGAGAAACGGGACTCCGCATCTGAACCTAATAAACGCGACTTAAAATGTTCGTATTTGAAGGAAATGATTCAGAAACGTAACATTGACATTTTGTGTTTAACGGAAACATGGCTCAAGGAAGAAAATGAAGAAGAGATATTGAGAAAGTGTTGTCCAGGCAACTATTCGTTTGTCAGCAAAGTAAGAGATGAAATCGTGGACTCGAAAGTGAAACGTGGAGGTGGTGTGGCAGTTATTTTCAATTTATCAAAGCTCGAAAAAATTGGCAACGGTGTTCCACTTAATTTTTATGGCACAGAGACACTCATGGTGCATTTCAAGTCAAGATACAACGATAAAATACATTTTGAGATCACCAGTGTTTACTCTCCGCCTGCCTATACAAGCATAGATAAAAGCAAGAAAATAACGGCATTAGAAGAAATGTACATCTTACGCTTAACCGATGAAAGATATAGCAATCTCAACGCGCAAGAACGTAAAGGATACAAAAGAGTGAAACGAACAACTGAAAAAATAGCAAAAATGGGGACCTTTGCTGGCGACTACAATATTCGTATGAATTCACGTGGTGATTATCAGGTGCAAGATTTTGAAATATTAAATAAAAAATTTAATATCAAATGCCATCCCACTAGAGAAGAAGCGCCTCGAGGAACGCATAAACGTGGTAACCTCCTTGATTTAATCAACACGACCGTGGATTTAAGAAATATACAAGTTATTAAAGAACCATGCGAAAAAAAACTCAGTATTGATCATTTCTTGGTTGTTGGAGATATCAGAATCAATTCATCTTGACTGGTATCTTCTTAACAATTTTGAAAAATTTTGGAACAGATAAAAACTGTTAAACACAAAAGAAATTTACAAATCATTGTATAGGAGCTGGTTACAGTTTTTCGAAACTTACCTATATAATATTTTACATTCCATATGTCTCAAAATCATATACAAATATCAACAACCCTTCGTATGAATTTATATTCAAAGATGAACTTCTTTAGATTAAAATGACACTGTCTTATTACATTTTACTCATTTTTTGATGAGTGTACCTAGGGCTCTTCCAGGAATTTTATTAATGATTTTATTAACGGTTGTTAACGATTAGCTAGTATTTCTTCAAAAAACAATACTCAAATCATAATCTCTTTCGTAATAGACCTTTCCCGAGTTTATTTTTTATCACACTCCGCCTCGTTTTCAATTGCGTTACTATGACAACCGAATCTCTTGTGCTCAATCATTAACACTATCACAATTATTACACTTATTGCACATTACTGAAATGAGTCCCGTGACATTTCGTTACCATATTAACCATTGCGAAAACGAGGCGGAGCTTGATAAAAAATAAACTCGGGAAATGTCTATTGCTTTTCTTTGCGAGTTATTTTATATCAAATGTTAATCACGTGTTTTAAGGTAGTATTGGTGTTTGATTTTTGGTAAAATAAGATTTCCACGATTTTCGTGCTGCTATTTTGTTTACAAAAACTTTTATATGATGTAAGTGACATGCTTATGCTATTCTTGATTTGTAAGGGGAAAAATGAAGAAAAAACATGAATGTTTTTGTGTTGTTCCATGTTGATGATAACGGAAACGAACAGAGTTTGTGTTTCACAGCGTTACCGTCATATTTTTCATTGTTTTGACTTCGACACTAGTCTTTTCCAAACACCAAATGTCGGACAGTGACGGCTACGGTAAAGGAGGAGGTTTTGTAGTTAGAAAAGAAAAAGGAATGTATGAGTATGTTTCCACACATACAAAAATAGCAAAGGACAATACTCAAATCATAATCTCTTTCGTAATTGCTTTTCTTTGCGAGTTACTTCATATCAAATGTTAATCACGTGTTTTTTTTCTTTCGTAAACCGTTGTTTGTCTTTCGTTTTTTCTTAATATGTTACGTAACGATTGTGTGGAGAAAGCAATTGACGTCCATAAGCGTGTTGTAGAACACATTTCCCATATTCTAGTTGAGACAGTATCTTCTCCCAACAGTGATATGTTCATATTGACATAAACACGTCATAAACACGTCTAACATGTCATCGAAGGTTCCCAGGGGATTTATTTGGGACATCTTCTTGAGGCGTCCGAAAGACGTCACTTAATGTTCTCAATGTAGGAAATCTTGATGGGACGTCTCTCCGAAACGATTCAACGATGTCCACAGAAAATGTCGTTTGAGACCTATTGGTCATGAGTCGTGGTATGTGTTCTACGATTTCTAGTGTAGCATCTCATTCTTTTTTGTAAATAAGTAGCTGTACAAGTGAAATCATTTGTTTATTTTGTCAATATCATCGATGATTTTCTTCTTCATTGTCCGTTGACATTTCACTCCCACTGTCAATGCGACTGTCTCTTGGATTCTCTCCAAATTACAATTCCACAAATGTTTTCAAAATACTGCTGTTTTCTTTGAGACACAGCTTGAAATATTGACTTATTGAAATATTGAAATATTGAACTTTTGAAGAACGCTTGATGACGATGTCTGTTATGTTTCTTGTCTGGTTTATAATGCAGTAGTATGTTGCTAATTGAAAAATACCGCAATATCTCGTTTGCAGTTTTTGAAGTGGATTTTTGAGGACCTAAAATTCTATCTCGTGGTTTTGGTGTTCACTTTTTGAGTGGTCTTGCAACATTTGTTGGCGACGATAATCTTGTGATAACTTTGTCATAACTTTTTCTCTGGAGTGATCATTCAACTATTTATAGACTTCATTCTTAGAAAGGTTGACGATATATTTGTGAATCTCCTTTGAAATATCTCTTTTGAAATATTTCCAGTCAAAGAGACCTAACGAATCGAAGGCTCATGTGAAAAGGTTGGGTACCCAATTTGTGTACCCAATTGGGCTACCTATTTGGGTACCAGAAAACTAAAAATCTGCCAACTAATAACACCTTGATTTTTGTTCAAGGGTTTTCAGAGTATCTAGCACAAGAAAAACATACTAGATACAACTCACTTTGAGATAAAATCTTCTAACTTCGAAAAGAATACTTCGTCGATATTTGCGCGTTCTCAAACGGCCGCCATTTTGAATTTGGTACTTTCGATTTTGCAGCCAGTAGAAACACAGACCCGATCCAAACTGACGTATGCGCCCACTTCTCCTCTCTCAGAAAACAAAAACAAAGACTCGTTCAAATTTCCTTTTTGTGCAAATCAGAGATATGTAAAAAATCTGTATAAAACATATCTCTGTGCAAATATACTTGATAAAAACAGTTATATTCACATTAAAGATTTTTTCAATTTATTAGTTTTTCTGGAAATACTGATTGCTATGCTGCTAGTATTTAAACAAGACATCTTCTGAGATTTGGTCTGTAAATTTAGTTTTAAGTTTAAGTCGAGTGGACAACGAGTAACAGGATGGAGTCATAGCTAGTTTTTGGCCACATTAATAAACAAAGTGCAGTTTATTGCAAGCGTTTAACACACCAAGAAAATACCACAGATTTGTAATAAAGGCTAGACACGTGTACACGAAGCCTGAATTACCCGAATTACCCATGGGCTACAAAAGTGCAACTAGGAGGAAAAAAGGCCATTGCACAGGCGGACATTTTAAACCAAGCAGAATTCATCATTACATGTCAAAACAATAGTGTTGTCGTGCGATAAGCTTCGGCATCCTTTGTAAACTTTTCACATAATAGAGCTCTTTCTCTTAGGTTCCTATTAAATATCGAGTTTGTAAGTCTTTTATCTAAATAAAGCACCAAGTTAAAGCTTTACTGTTCAACAAGTATTAAAATTTAATAAACACTATCCTTACTGGTGTTATTTTTTCGGTAAGCAAGCGCCCTTGGTGGTAAACGGAATTTTCATTCCGGTCTGTAGTTTATATTCGGTACCCAAATAGGTAGTCCAATTGGGCACACAAATTGGGTACCCAACCTTTTCATATGAGCCCGAATCGAACAAGATTAAGCTGACATTTCAGATTGTTAAACCAAGTTGACCTGGTTGATCTTTTCGATCAGTGTTAAAATCAGAAAGGACATATAGTGATTATATGGCCCTTAATAGAGGAAATACGGTACCCCCATTTTTAATTTTGACCTATCGTATAATTCAATGTGCAAGTAATTTTCCGATAACGCTTTTTGTATCTTAAGTAAATTCCGCTGTTAATGACCATATCTTTAAGTCACGTGTTATGAGCGAGAGGCTTCTCGAAAATTTCAGTTCATGTATTATAGTAATGGCCGAGAATTTCCTGAAGAGCATCTGTTAGGTTAACCGAAGAAAAATGCACTTAAAATCACCCTTTAAAATAATTAAACAATCAACGACTTTTTCAACAACAAGTAAACACAAGAGAACTAACTCAGGGTGTTTTCATAGTTAATTGATTAAAGATATGTCTGTTTTGTTAATTAATTCTAGCTCAACTAAGCTGTTCTCTGTACCATAATACCTCTGAGATCGAAATTATTTGTCGGTGGTACGACGCATTTTCTTATTCTAGGCAATTTCAACATTTGAATGTTTTTCCTAAAATAGCTTTTTTAAAGGTTGGTTTAGTCAATTTCATTAGCTCAAATGTGTACTCGTCTACAATTGCAAAATATATTTTGAATGATTCTGGAGATTGTATGTTTGTCCTGTACTGCTACAATCTTTGTTAGTGATTGTATTTTGTGCCTCAGGCAACCCAAAACATTCAATGTGCAACTGTGTGAATCCTTATTTGTCAACAGCAGAGAACGGAACACTTTCACAGCGCCAATTTTCTTCATTTCATTCCGTAACTCTGGAGGTCTTTCCAATGTTTTGATGGTTACATGCGTCATAAGAGCTATGGAAATCTTGGCATGAAATAAGACTACGGAAGCGACAATTTCATCTTCCATGTTCTTCTGACGTAACGTTCATATTCATTCAGCCCGCAAAGTTACGTTTTCTAATTGCTTTCATAATTTGCAGTTCAGTTCTCTTTTAGCTTTCTTAACTCTCTTAACTCTTTTCATATAACTGTCCTTTCTTCTTCTTGCAGCTCAGGTTGAACATTGTGCATCGTTGGCATATAATTCAGCTTATTCCGCCCTTGGTTTCGCCTCCATTCTTTTCTACACACTGTCGTATGAACTGAACGGATCTGAGTCCATAGGATCTTTCGGGAACTCCTCCTGTTCAAAACTCTCGCTTTCGTTGGAATAAAAGCTTGTCATAGCATTTCTTATTCTTATCTTTGTACATTTCTGAATGAACAGAATTTTTTGATTGCTGTCTCAGCTTTTGATTTCCAATGACATAGCTAGCCACCCAAGAGCAATAACGGAATACACTGCAAAATTTCACCAGCCGAAAGTCTATTTCGCCGATCAGGAACATAATAGTATGGATATTCAGCAGAATGTTAGTGAAACACATTGACATCTCAGCCGGCACATTTGTTAAAAAATCTCTGCGAAGGAGTGCCTTTCCATAACAATTTACCTCCTTCCCACAAACTAAAAGTCGGTTAGAACTAAAATGTTTAATTTAAAAAGTGGCCAAAGGCTAATGGCGTGCTTCACTAAAGGCTACATGTGCTTGTGTCCCAGTTAAATCAATGAGTTTGAGTACAAGTACTTACTCAACCGTTTTTATGAAGAGACAGTATAAAACTACAATCCAATGACGTGCAACGATGATAACCAAAGAAGTGATGAAGTTTGAGAGATTTTCAGGATATCCTGTTTTGAAGGATGTTGGAGCGTGACGGATGATGCGAAATAGATGTGACCTTACTTTTACTTCAACCGGTGTGCATAATTGGTATCTTTTATGTTAGTGCGTCCACAGTGTACATTGCATTACAAAAAAAAAAATCTTATGGCGCAAATCTAGAATAACAAATCAAAAGTTATCAAAAAATAAGCAGTGGTACTCTAATATATATTACAGCTTCACCTATTGGAAGGAGCATACATACTTAGCTTCTCGTTTGAACAATTTTTTGATTAATATTTGGCAATATTGACGAAATTTCTGTAAAAGCGAAAACTTCCTCCTCTGATAGTATATGTTACAGATAACTGACATATGCTTATTTACTATAACTTCTTTTCGCACAAAAACATTACATAACATAATAACGGAAAATATTAGCCTGACTTCATAGACATTTAAAAGTTACTTGGTTAAGAGCTCTGAGCATTTTACCTAAGTATGCCTCGTTTGGCTTGCACACAGTACTACACATGTGTGAACTTGGCTTCTATTATCTGGCCACTTGATAGTACTTGAAAAATTATCTAATGAAGACCTTAATAAATTACGCCTAATTATGGCTTACTTAGCTCACATTAGCATTATTTACTGCGCATGCGCAATTTTGGGTTTTACTATATGGACACCTGACAGCCCTTACAGAGCTGCTTGATGAAGTCGTTCATGTGTCTTGCCTAATTACGACTGATTTTGCTGGTAAGAATAGGCTTTTACTGCGCATGCGCAAATTCCAAGCTTATTATACAGCTACCTGATGCACCGGAAATGTTTCTTGGTGAAGACCTTAATGTGTTTTTCCTAATTATGGCGACATTTGTCGTAGGCTTACTACATTTGTCGGAGTTGCTACATTTGTCCGTGTAACAGGCGACTTCTACTATAAATTGTCCGTTTAACTTTAGTTTCCATGCCACAGAAAACGGATCTTGCATTAGTGCTGTCTTGTTATTTTCTTTTTCGGTGTATAGGATTTCCCCTTCAAGTTTCACATCAACAGAACGGATGGAAGAGTGGAGAATCTATAAAGATATCTCTGTTGAATTATTTCAAACCTGCAGCTAAAAATGCTGAAGAACTTGTAGAATCATCGAATGTAGTGAATAATCTAACATCAACAGAAAGAGCAACCTCGAACCCAGGGTCTCTTGCCTTTTCGATATACGGATAGCTATCCGTATATCGAAAAGGCAAGAGACCCTGGGTTCGAGGTTGCAGAAAGAGAAGAAATAGCTAGTTCAAAAGGTTAAAAAACATAAACGTAAGAAGAGAAAGAAGTATAAAGTGTGGAAACCAAGAAGAACAAGCAGAGATTGGTAAACATGTAGCTACACGTGGAAACAAATCCACTTTACGTTTTTTACAGCGAAAGTATCCTGAACTGACGGAGGCATAAGTAAAGATTCGGAAGTGACATTTATCGAAAAAGAAAAGATTGGACGACTTAGTATTCTAGCAGGAAATTTAATGAAAAAAAAAAACTATTGACACTGCAGATGCTTTACGTCTAAGAGGTTCACCTGTTTCCTCAATTCTGGTTAATGTGTTTGTCAAAAATATTGTTATGTCAAATGTCAAATGAGTATTCTGGTGGAATTCGGAGGCTACCTGTCCACTTTCGAATAATTGAGCAAGAAAAATTCACTACAAAATGGAAATGACGGGGAGGAAAAATGACAAGGCGAATGGCAACGACACCCAATAACTCCAGCTGGTTTAAAGGAAACAAAGTTGGATTACCTACGAAAGATTAAACAGTTGTGTAAGCACGGCATGAAATACCTGACGATCTTATTCTCAATTTCGATCAAAAACCGTTGCCATATGTTTGTAGCTCAAACCACACCTTGCATGAGTGCCCCGATAGTTGGGAAAGGGGAAAAAGAAGCAGATCACAGGCACATTCACTATCTCCAAAATCTTCTGATTCGATCGTTGTTTACCAAAGAATGTTGCCTTTCTTGACGATTTCGACCTAATATACACACCGAAACATTGGAGTAATGGAAAAAACGACATACAGCACTTTGAGCGCATCATTAATTGTACCACACTTACAGACGGGAAGAATTAAATTTACCGTCCACGCTCTTTTAAAGGCTCTTTTAATTTTCGATGTATTCATCAAGGGACAAACAACAGCTGCTTCCCAAGACGTTAGGGAACACTACCAGAATCTTATTTGCAACATGAAATTTAGAAACAATGCAGCACTAGCATAGCTCACAATCACATTGTGACCATGCATGGTCAGCACATTTCTTAAAATAGTTAAACTAGCTTGTCATACTAGGTTGCAGTACTAGGTTTGGCGCTCTGTAATGATTTGAATGTCCTAGACTTCATACTTGAAAACAAACGTATAAAAAAGATTTTCAAATTGGGACATATATGTATTATCGATCAATACTTAGCAACAAATTAAGCAACACTACTAAAAAATGGTCATTTTTAAAGCAACACATACATTACTACTAATATGTTGCGTGATCAACATTGCACACTATCCGCGCGCACCTCGATTGATGAAAAATTAGAATTGAATACCTTAAGGCTGAAATACACTATCATTTTTCAATGATAATTGAAAAATGACAGTGTATTCAGAAAAAAATGTCATTTTTACACTCTAATTTTCAATGACATTGAAAAATGAGAAGTTGAACATGTTCAACTTTTATTTTTTCAATGTCATTTTTTTTCTATTGTTTCACATCGAATCTATTGTTTTCGCGCATGTGTTCGTTGCACGCACTGTGATTTTATAGATGCTAACATAAACGAAAACAACATTTTGAAGACTTTTACACGCGAAAACGAAGACGCAAGAAGCAACTGAAACATTTATTGAAATTTGTAGGAGCCAACCAAGTTTTAATCGCATGTAAATAGCTTCGCAAAATTCAGGGATGAACTTGGACAATGTGCTTTAACTTGAACAGGGATTGGGTCTCGTGTTTTTTTCGTAATATCAACGTCTATGAGATGAAGCAGCTCATCGAAAATGTTTGGTGGCATTCTTAAAAATCTCGCATACTCTGCGATTTCGCCCACACGTTATTCATGCATGAGGGTACTATAGATGGCAAGTTCATTTCGTCTATTTAGCCATGGCTTTACCCATGCACTCCTTTTTTTTTGGTTTTCTGCGTTCAACTCTCTTTTTTGATAAAATGTAAACAACGACAGCAGCTGCTGTTTCTTCCTCCAGGGTCCATGTTTGTAATTTTCAATGATAGTGTATTCGCTCCAAAATTTTAATTTTCAATGTCATTGAGGAGCAAAACCTAAATTGCCACGGACAGTCTGTACAAGAGATTAAAAAGAATTGAGCCATACCTTATTCTTTTTAATTAGCGCCCCTCTCCAATGTGACTTAGTAAGCGCCCTGGCGGTAATTATAACTTTGAACAAAAAGTGAAAATTGGGTAATAGAAATGGAAGACCATTTTTGCAGGGCCCGCGCTACCGGGGTGGCCAGGGGGGCCATGGCCCCCCCCACTTTTTTGCAAAGTAAAATTTTTTTTTACACATAAATTTCGGGTGTGGGTACGCAACTGAAAAAGGAACAGCCAAAAGCTATTATTATGCATTCAGGGCCCACGCTACCGGGGAGGCCAGGGTGGCCACTTTTTTTCTAAGATAATTTTTTTTACCAAGCAATCTGTTAACAGGGAATTTAGACTTTGTTAAATAGAAAAATTTTCTTTCAAGAATAAGATTAATAAAAGCCTTTTTGATATACAGGGGCGGATCCAGGGTTAGGCAACTTAGGCAAATGCCTAACCCAAAATCAGTTAAATAATGTTTTTCATAAAATTGTATGAAAAAGGTATTGTATTACAATAATCAGAAAATAATCGAAAATATCAAGAGATTCCCGCATCCAATCCGCCCCCGATCCTTTCTTTCCCAAAAAGGATTATTATTCTCCCCCCGGCGAGGCGCGGCGCGCGCCATCATGTTAAAAATTAATGTATTTTACAGCTTGAGTTTATAGGTAGTGATCTCTGCCCGGAAAATGAGTTCTCATAATCACATTGACAACACAGACTAGTGCCTAACGCTCAGCTTAGGCGAAGAAAATTTGCCTAAGGAGCCCCGGGTTTACACACTTTAATGAATGAACTGGAAGAAAATTTGCCTAAGGAGCCATGGGTTTACACACTTTAAATGAATGAACCAGAAGAAAATTTGCCTAAGGTACAACCATGGGTTTACACACTTTATTGAATGAATGGTCACCAAGTCTGCACAAAACGACCGTGGGACCTTCGAATTAGACCCGAATTCAACATGGATTCGCTAGAAAACATTGTTGCAGCTTTTGATGGCAATAATGAAGTATTAATTAGGAAATTTTGAATTAACTTAATACATCTGTTGAAAACTGACTTCAAAATCTAGGAAAAGCATTTTTTTCGAGTTATGTCTCTTCATTTGCTTTTGCGAAATGAAAACATTGTGGCTGCTTTAAAGCAAGTGTTTTATTTTTATGTAATATATATAAATGATTAGCATGGATTATTAGCACCATAATTCGTTGACCATAAGTATGACGACAGTTATTTATTAGCTCAGCTATGTATATATAAGTTTGTTTGTGTCAACTGAACCGAAGCCTATTTTTTATTGATTAATTAATGATGTATTATAAATATTTTTGGTACCTGTTTCTGTTAACCAAAGATGCATCTGTAAATGTTATGAAATTACGTTTGAATGACTGAGTTTATAATACACAAAGTCATTGTTATTTTTCTGAGTTGTTTTGCGTAGGCAGCTGCATGGTTTTTGTAGCACCAGTATTTCTACCTGGTAACTTTTTTTGTATGTACAGTTCAGCATAATTTTTCTTGGTTTGAGATGACTGTCTGGTTTTGAATTTAAGAACTTTAAAAGGATCCTGTTTCCAAAATGATATGAACCAATACGATAGAGCTCAAAAGCCTCTTGTTAGTATAACTTACTTCTAGTTTCTAAGATATGTATTTAATTTTTGAAATCTTACATTCACTTGATGCAATGCATATTTTATGATCTATATAATAAGATAGTATATAGGTTAAACTTCTCATCGCAAGTTATCATTAATACAATATCTTTTTAATTTACTATAGAGAGAAAGGGCTTTCACTCTGAGTGAGTGATAAGAAAATGAAGTTATTGAGAGTTTATACACATAAACAAAGAATAAAAATCTTATTACATCATAATCATATAATTATTGTATCATTTTATGATTTTTAAATCAAAATATCTGCCCAAGGAAACAGAATTTCCTAAAACTATAAGACTTCTGAAACAACTTTGTGCATTCTATCATCCCTCGAAATGTCATTTTGGATGCAGGAAAACTTTAACATCTTTGGATATATTCTTTCATTTTACAAAAACCACCTACAGTACGTTATGTCTTCTTTTGAAAAAGGTAATTACATAATGTTTTAGTTTGACTTCTTGTTTCCTATACTACATTAAATTCTGTAAAAAAATGCTGTAGCTCTTATTAAAGAGGAAGCAGTACATAATTTATCTGTTGCTGTGTAGTTTTATTAGGTTCTTGGACTTATCTCAGGGATTTCTGGAAATACCATTTTTTTTTTTATTGTGGTTGACATTAATTATTTAACCATTGATCAATTTTAGGGTAGGGTATACTATTTAATTTGATGAATGCCTAGTGCAGAAATCTGTTTTTATTTTGCTGCCGAATAATGATCAAGGAGCTTGTCTCTAACTTTGATTTTGGTCATTTTACTCTATTTCTTAACATAATTCCTTTTCTTTTCTTTCTATCTGACCATCTTGACCAGTGCATAGATAAAATATCATGTATTTATCTGAGTGCTCCAATCTATCATGGTATAGGTGATTGAAAATTTATTTATTTGATTCATTACAAGTATGTTTTCATTTGGTGGATTCTTCCTGTCCATGTACAAGCAATCAAGAAAATGAAGAAGATAACAGATGAAGTAATTTATTGGTTATTTACTTAACCTCCAATCTGGCAGAAAATATTATTTTGGCCTACATAACGTAGTTCAATACATTCCATTCATACTCAATTAGTTTTCTTTTGTTTATTTCCCTTATTCCATTAGTGCAACAATACAGACTTGCATTATAACACTCCTTATGTTAGGACGAATGAATTCGAGTTAATATTTCGAAAAGTATGCACTAGATTGGGCGTAAACTGGTGTAAATTTCATCGATTGCGCCCTTAGGTGTGTTTGGCAAAAAAAATTTGCCTAACCCTTAAAAAATCCTAGATCCGCCCCTGAATATACAACTGGTATTTTAGAGTAAACAAAATATTCAAATAAATTCCGCTGCGTGTAGATAGTACCAGCTGTTTTTTACGTAACAAGAACGAATGTATATAAAGGGGTTTAATAAATTTTTAAGCATCGCACTCCATCGCACGCCTAAATTAGGATGGTGTGCGATGATCGCACGCCATATTTTTGAAGTTTTAAATTCAGGCCTTTTTCTTCCTGACAGGGCCTGACATTGGAAACTTTTATCACAATCAATAGAGCATACATGCATGAGTGAAACATATTGCGCACTAATTTATAATTATATAAAAAGGAGTATAGAGCGCATCATGATAATAGAAACCATTGCAGTACGCATAATTTTCCATTTTTCACAAGATCGAAAATTATTTGAGATGGCGAAGCGAAAAATAACAGATTTATTTTCAGTAGTTAATAAAAAGACATCTACTTCATTAGAAACAACTAAATCAACAATAAACTCATCGGTTGAACCACATACTACTTTTCCAGAAACGGATACCATTACTTCCAGTCTCGATGGAGATTTTCTGTGTCGACCATCCAAAACCTTTACTTTTCCAAAGACAAAAATCGGAGATCGAAATCGTTTGTGTCAACATCAATGGTTTGAACAATTTCCGTGGTTGATTTATGACACGAAGTAAGTTCTTTTAAATTCATCTTCGTATTTAGTTTTCTCTATTTTCTGAAGCCATTCTCGTTTTCGCTTTGAAGTGATCTTCTTAATATTCGTATTGACTTCTTGAATTTTAATATTCAATTTTTAAAAATTTTGCTTGTAGGTCGGATTCTGTTTTCTGTGAGTACCGTATGAAACATGACAAGAATGGCGGCTTGTTAAGCGAACGTAACAAAGAACAAGCATACATAAGCATCGGTTTCAATTCGTGGAAGAAAGCACCCAAATGTTTCGAAACGCACCAGCAAACATGTCACAAAGCCGCTGCTTCACTAGAGACTGTTGTGGCTAGATGCTCCGATGTAGCCGAATTGACCAACCAAAACATCGCGGACTCTCGACAGAAGGAGCGCAAATATTTGGTTGATGTCATAAGATGCTTGAGGCTCTTGGCGAGACAAGCTATGGCAATTCAAGGGAATCCTGGAAATGACAACTTCACCCAGCTCCTTCTACTTCTCGCAACAAAAGACCCTTCAATAGTGACAAGATTGGAAAGATCGCGCTTCAAGTACACGCACCATGACATTCAAAACGAAATTTTGGATTTGATGGCCCAGCATGTCATTCGGGAAAAATTGACTGAAATAAAAGAAAACATTATTTTTACTATTATGGCTGATGAGTATACTGACATCAGCAACGAGGAGCAATAGTCAATTTGTATACGGACAGTCAGTGACAACTTGGAAATCCAAGAGGATTTTCTTGGGTTTTACGAGCTGACAAACATTAACAGCGACACGATAGTCCGAGCAATAAAAGACATCTTATTGCGATCGGGTCTTTCGCTCGAAAACTGTCGTGGACAGACTTACGATGGGGCTAGCAACATGATGGGGAAGAAATCAGGCGTTGCAACTATAATACAAATTGATCAGCCAAAAGCCATTGTTACACATTGCCATGGACATTCCCTCAGTCTGGCTGTGAAAGATTTGACCTCCTCATGTGATGTCTTATCAAATACAATGGGAACGGTTGGGGAGATTTGTGTATTGGTCAAGTACTCGCCCAAAAGGGAAAAGATCCTGGGAACACTGGATGACAGCATTGAGGGAGAAGCAAATGGAGAAGAAGCAGAAAAGCTCAAACCAGTATCTATCGAAAAGCTCTGTACAACTCGATGGACTGTCAGAGCATCGTGTTTCAACAAAATCTTCGAACGGTACGACGCCCTCCAGACCTTGTGGAAAGTTTGCTTGCGTGAGAACCTGGCATTAGAGGTTCGTGCTCGCATAATCGGATGCCAATCGCAAATGGAATCCTTTTCGTTTTTCTTTGGCCTTCTTTTAAGCCATAGAATTTACAGCCTAACCGACAACTTGTCAAAGACATTACAGAAAGAAAAAATGAGTGCATTGAATGGGCAAAAGCTAGCTAACCTGACAGTTGAAACGTTGAAGGGGATGAGATCAAGTCAGAACTTTGACTTGTTTTTTGAGTCTGTGAAGAAGAAAGCAGCTAAGCTGGACGTAGAGGAACCAACATTGCCAAGGAAACGCCGTCGGCCGAAGTATTCCATTTTGCAGTATGTGCAGGGCGACGAAGAAACAGCTCGAAATTCGGAGACTTTTCATCCAGAATCAGCAGCCGACCACTACCGAATCATTTACTTTGATGCAATTGACACCGTAGTCATGGCCATTAGGGATCGTTTTGAGCAACCAAGCTACCAATTCTTTTCAAGCATCGAGCAGTTTCTTTTGACATCCATCAACTCCGACGACCCCTACCATACAGAGATCGGTGCTCTTGAAGAGTACTCGGATGACCTTGACATCTCTGCACTGCCTGCCGAAATCCAAGTTCTGCGCTCCGTTTTTAAAAATGAAAAGGTTGCTCATTTCGAGGAGATAACAGACAAGATCGTCAAATCAAGCGGCGCACTAGAAAGAAATCTCTTTGGAAACATCATCAAGTTGATGAAGCTAGTCCTTGTTGGTGCAGTTACAAGTGCAACACCCGAGCGATCATTCTCTCTTGCACGCAGATTGAAAACTTGGCTTCGAGCAACAATGACTCAAAAGCGTTTCAACTCTTTGGCAGTGCTTTTTTTTCACAAAGAACTTCCGGATAACATTTCTTTGGTAAATCTAGCCAACGAATTTGTTGCTTCGAGACCATCCAGAAAAAACATTTTTGGAAAATTTGTGGATTCTGATTTGTAAACTAATGGCATATATACTATATTGTTATAGTTGTAATTACTTCAGGAGTTCTCTTTAAAAAAAGATTAAAAGATTATTTTAGGTGTATAAACCTTTATAAAGTTTAGGAATCAGTACACTGTTAGCCAATCTATAGCTGTCAAAATTGCAAAACATTTTCTGGCCCTCCGCGCCAACCATGGTGGCGCCTTCACTCAAAATTGCCGATTTCAAAATTAATCCGTATAAAATGTGGCCCCTCCACTTTCAAATTCATAGCGCGGGCCCTGATTTTGTGGTGTCTAAATGTAAGTTATAAGTACAAAATCTTATTTTGGTTGCCACGAAAAATGCAATTGTTTTCATTCTTTTATGATAAAAAGCAATGCCTCATTCACAGCGCTAGCATGATCATTTCAAAATATTTTTTATAAGCGCCTCTCTCCCTGTTAGCGCCCACGGTATTATTGCGTAATTTATCAAAATGGTAGTTAAAAAAAAATTTCCCACGTGAAAAGTGTTGATTCACATCCTTGCGAATCATAAACTGGTGTCGTTCGTTTGTACAAGTACAAACTAATTTTCTCATTCACGATAATGATGAGTATACACAACACGCATTGTGTTTTGAAAGGCATGTTTATCAACTGCATTTGCACAAGTAAATAAAACGATTTGAACATTGTGTGTGACATAAGTCACCTTTTTTATCCTGCACGACATGAAAACAACTTAATAATAGTTGTTTTGTCTTTATATTCATACCATATTCACACCTTGGCATTAAGTTATGAAACAATAGTTGTCATAATATTGTGGAAGTATTGGATTGTTATGAACAGGTTCCAGTAGAAAACACGAAAGCCGAAAACACATGATACCCTTTGCAAAATGTGATTTTTACATCATGCAGAAGGTGAGTTTGGATTATCTAACTTTGTTTGACATTATATAACAGGAAACCATCCAGCTGTGAAAATGTTCAACAATTTAAATCAATAATCACCAACAACAATGATTTTTGCAAATTGCAAAGAAGAAGATATTTCCAATTAGCTAAAAGGTATAATGATTTTTCCCAGTTTATGACTGTTTTTTTCACTTAAACATGTAAGAAATATTTTCACGTACATGCAAAATAATCTTTCTAAATTTTTTCCTATAAATACCTTAGAATGCAGTGTTTCATTATTGAGAACATAATGATAAATGCATGTTTGGCTCACTAATCGCAAGAGATCACAAAATATCCCTAGGTTTTATGCACTTATAATACGGACATTATATAATTATGTATAATTTTCAGGTGTAATTTTACAATATTACCTCTATGCTAAAGCTCTTATTAATGAGGGCCTATGAAGGAGATTCTAAAGCACTTAAATCCCTCAACTAGGCTACAGAGATACCAGACTGCTTCCATGGCTAACCTAGGCAACAACTTAGACACCAATCTTGATCCCAAGCTAAGTGCTAACTTAATCCATTCAACTGGCCAGATACCACAACTGCTCTGCTCTGATAATAACACTCCACCTTTTGACCTTAAATATACTTATACACACATCCCAGGACAAGCTTGTTCCATCCTATATATACTAGTAACCCGGGTAAAAAAGTCATCTAACTTCGAAAAGGATACATGCAAATCCTGTGTCGAAAAAAAGGTGACAAAAAATATATTCAAAACTGACATCACGGCATGTGCTACTATATAATAATTAAGAAGATTTTGACCGTAAAATTCAACAAAATTTATCTCCAAAATAAAAGTGTGGACACACTCGCTATTATATGTAATATATACATTAAATAAAATATCTTGATCAAAATGAAACAATTTAGTAGAAATGTTGTGACATAAATTATGTATATACAGCCAATCAACATATTTTTTATTTGGACATTATGTTGTCAAAATCTTGTTAATTCTTTTTATGCAAACCATTATATGGATGTATGCCAGTAGGTAAAACTCAGTTTTTTCAAGGTCTGAAAATTAAAGAATGTATTTGTCTGCAAGATACAAGTACAATACAATGATCAATCAAAGAGCCAGCAAAATAGAACTGGATTGTTTGGTGGACTTGGTAGAGTGCTCACTTCCTGTTCAGTAGGTTTCCCCCCTGGCTTATTCAATCAGTTTAATGGTTTACAGGACACTTATTATCAATCATCAAGGAACTGGTAGAGGTCATTCTGAGTAAATGATTAATAATAATTTAAAAGATTTAATGACTAAAGTAGAGACAAATTAAAACTATAGAGATAAACACTAGTAGCTGGACTATAGGTTCGTGAAGCTCAATGAGAATGAAAAATAAATGAACTTAGTTTACTAATCTAACAGTCAGTATAAACTATTTTCTCTTATTGTTTTCGAACTCCTCATCTTAGATAAAAGAGATTGAAAATGGCAGGTGGATTTCAAATATTCTGTGTGCAGTTGTTGTTTGTTGTACATATGGTTACCTCGATTTACTTTTTCGATGAAAGTGAATTTGCAGGTCATCGTGTGTTTAATCATGATTTCTTTGCTGAAGAAAACTCATTGACAGGTAAAGTCTATGTGTTAAAAGTAAATGACATTTTTTCTGTGTTAACCTTTAAGAATTGCCATTTTGAATGTTGCCATTTTCTTGTAACAAGCAGTTAAAGTTCTAAAAATTAAATTGGAGAGGAGAGTATTGTCTATAAGTTGTGACTTAAGGTTAATGAATTTACATGTTTGTAAAATATTGTTTTGTAATAACATAATTTCAGGAAGTCGAAGATCAGACATATTTTCTCAAAGTGGAACTGCAGATTTCAGTGTTGGACAGGACTGGTGTGGGTTCAAATCTGTTGAAGCTGGTGGCATTGTTACCGCTACAATTGAAAAAGGGAGTTGCCAAGTACCATCCTTTCATAATGTTGTCAACAATGTTCTTAAGAGGGGACCAGATGCGCCAGATCTTTTAAAGTCTGTTACTAAGATGATGAACGGGGAACTTTTTCAGGTATCTATGTTTTTCAAATTGTTGGCTGCCATAATTTTGTCACTTTCATAATAATGTTATATAATGAGATTTTGATAGTCTTTGCAAAACTGAAATGTTTCAAAACTTATAAAAGATCTGTTATTCATTACAATGATTGTTTTTCAACATCATACCAATCAATATCCTCCATGTCATGGACATTGGATATTGCATCTGAAGTCTGATTATTCATGAAAACTATCTACTGTAGGTGGAGTCAATTATTGCTATTAAAGCAAGTGGCATTTTGCAAATCAAAACGAAAGCTCGAAGTGGATTTCGATTGTTTGGCTACTTAGAAGTTGGTGGTTTTTCAGATGATCCTGCTCTGGTAGAATTTTCTTGGAACAAAAATGAGCCAATGGCTGAAACGAATCTGGAAGTGAAGCTTACTGGTGCATCACAGCTTGGTTCGTTTAAAGCACAGGTAGAAATGAAACTGAGCTATCTGGTCCCTTTCCATATAACAGCATGTTAATAACAACATGTCAAAAGTATTGTGACGAGAACATTCTCCTGTCAAGCGAGGAGTCATGGGTTCTATTCCCACTCAATCTATTACTTTTGCGATGATTGGAAAGTACATCGTCTGAGAATAACAGTGAACATATAAAAGTCTTTGGGTTTGGTATATAAATCTCATTATTAAATGCACTTGCTCTATAAAAATGTTAATGTAAACATGACATGTTAAGTATAATATGTAAATATAAAGTAACATATATAAGCAGATACATGTTGTGATTTAGACTGAAATTGTAAAAGGAATGTCAGATGCTATTTTTGAGATCCGGAAACTTGATACAGGCAATGCAAAAGTTAAACTCTTCAGTGATATTGCTACAAAATTCACCATCTATCCGCCAGGTTAGTTATGATAATAATGGAAGTGTCAACTAACTTTTTCAGTATTAAACATTAAACAACAAACATATCGTATAATCATAAAACTATAATCTTAATTGCCAATATAATAATAATAATAATAATAATAATAACGGAATTTATTCTGAGCATTTCCATATTTACAATGGCTCTTCATCTCAAAATGCGAAAGATTTTGTGTTTGTGCGTTATGACGAACGTATAAACATTAACAACTTTTTTTTTTTTTTTTTTTTTTTTTTTTTTTTATAAATTAGTTAATTTGGCAAATGCTCGGTCCATGTAATACTTCTTGCAAGAATTGACGAATTTCTTGTGATCTTGGATTGATCGAAAGTTAGGTGGGAGGTCATTGAATGTCCGGCCGATAGTATACTGGAATGAGTTGGTGATGTTGCATGGTTTGATTTTGTGTCGTGTCTCTATTGGTGTTCTTAGTGACTTTGGTCGATCCATAAAAGTACATTTTAAATTTTCTGTCCAGGTATCATTGTAAAGGGACTTGTGGGCTGTCTTAGATGTTGCCAAGTCAATTCTTTCACGAATTGGTAGCCATTTTAGGTTAATTGTTTCTGCAAAGCCACCGAATCTGCTATAGGTGTAACCAGCGAGTGAGTTTTGGAGTTTCTGCATTCTGTTTATGAGGTAACAGGGTGCTTCTGCAAAAATAACGTTGCAATAGTCCATTTTTGATAATATCAGCATTTCAGCTAATTGTTTACGTAAATGAAATGGAGTAAGTTTTTTAATTTTGCTGAGGGATCGAAAGGCGGAATAGGCTGATTTGAGTGTTGTATTGATGTGGTCGTCCCATGTAAGCTTTTGGTTGAAAGTCACTCCTAATATTTTTGACTTGCTGATGCGTTCGAGTTTAATGTCATTTAGATTGATCTTGTATGTGTTGGCATCATTGAGGTGGTGTTTTGCCAACATATTGGGTGTAGCGAACAACATAGTTTTTGTTTTTGATTGGTTAAACGCCAGATTATTTGATTTGGACCAATTTGATAGTGTTTGTAGGTCTTGCTCTAAGCTTTTTGCGAGTGATAACAACTGATTAGATTTTGCGTGTCCATATATGTTCGTGTCATCAGCGTATTGAAGACAAGAGTTGGTAAGTTCAGCTGACATATCTGTTACATATAAGTTGAATGAAACAGGTCCAAGGATGCTGCCCTGGGGTACTCCGTAAGAAATATTATTCATTGAAGATGATTGATCATCGATTTGGACATATTGCTTGCGATCAATTAAGTACTCATGTATAAGGTGTATGGTGCTTGATGAAAAGTTGAAAGTTTGTAGTTTTTCAAGGAGGATATTATGGTTGACGGTGTCAAATGCTTTGCTGTAGTCAGCTAAAATAGATAAGGTTACTTCTCCATTTTTCATTGCTTTATTGATGTCGTCTTTCATTTTCAACAGAAGCGACAATGTTGAATGTCCCTGACGAAAGCCACATTGCGTCGACTTATATATTTTTTTCTTCTCAATGTATTGAACGAGTTGCTGTAAAATTAATCTCTCGTATACCTTTGATAACGCTGGTAGGATTGAGATTGGTCTAAAATCAATGGCGGTTTTCGGATTCTCTATCTTTGGAATAGGGGAGATACGACTAATCTTCCATGCTTCGGGAAAAGTAGATTTTGCAATACAGTTGTTGATGATTGATGTGAGTGGCGAGACAACGAAATCAATGGCAGGTTTAATATATCTTACAGGTATTTGGTCATGTCCTGTCGAACAATCATCGCGCAGTTGTTGAATTGCTTTTTTGACGTCTGTAGCGGATACGGGTTGCAGGTAAAAAGCTTCTGGAGAATCAGGGAGATTTTGAATGAAGTTTCTTGCAGTGTTTTTTACGGTTGATATTCGTTCTGCGAGAGTCGTATAGTGAGTATTAAGTTTGTCAGGATCAATGTTGATACGATTTGGATTGGGTGTCAAGATCTTTTTGATGGTTTTCCAAACTTCTTTTGGGCGTTTTGAGGAGAGAGCTGTGTAATAAAAGTTTCTCTTTGTTGACTTAATAGTTTTCTTTAATGAATTTCTGATCTCTTTGTATCTGCCCCAATCTTGTATGTTTTGTGTCTGATGTGCTTGAAATCTGAGATGGTTTCGCTGTTTCTGCAGAGTGACAATTTTTGGGTCTTTCATCCATGGGGCCGGTGGTCTCGTGATTTTTTGGCGGACCAAGGGTGCATGCTTATCGATACAATCAGTGACTAACTTATTTAGAATATCTACTTGGTCATTGGGATCATCAAATGCGTAGATAAGATTTAAGGGTAACTGCGAGAAATCTTCCAGGTATGCGTTTTGGTTATAATTTTTCTCGTTTCTGAGAAATTTATATCTTTTTTCAAATTTCTCTTGTCGTATGTTAGCAATAATGTAGGGTGCGTCATGGTCACTTATCGTATCTCCAGGTAGTACATCGGTATGTTTTATTTTTGATGATATGTTTGAAATGATGTGATCAATCAGTGATTTCCCTTCGCGAGTTGGTTTTGTTACATGCTGTTCTAGATTGTAACTGTCAATGATGTTGTTATAAGTCATTGTTGATTGACGATGTGGTAAACGTAGTAAATCTATATTGAAATCACCAGTGATTATTATTGGTCCTAGCCATTTAGAATGTATATGGGATAGAATCTGGTCAAATTTGTCTAACCAGATGTGTTTTTCTTCCTCTATGAAGCTGGATTGATAAAATGTTCCAAGTAAAAAGGAATGATTTTTGTTTTTGCCGGACACTTCAATCCAGATATGTTCCATTGTATCATCAATGTTATTCAAATCTTTGCGAAGTTTGTATTTTAAATGATCTTTAATATATAGTCCGACACCACCTCCTCGACGTTCATCGCGATTTCTAAATTCAAAGTTGTACTGCGGGAGTATAACAAACATAGAACTAATATTACTTAAGATGTAGCTTTGTTGATGTATGTTTTTAAGTGTATTTATGCTTATGATTAAAAACATTTGTTGTTTAATCCAGGAATGGCCCGTGAAGAGGACAACTTCAAGTATGGTGTGCTTGCTACACTTTCGTGGAACGATATGTTTGGATATGGTGCATTCACTATTAATGATGACTTCCAAATTATTTTGGAAACAAAAACAACTGAATCACATACATCAATATTTGGTTTTGCTGGACACAAGTCCAAGTTCATTATGAGCAGGTGATAATACTTTCAAAAATGATTTGATTTGGTCTCACCGTAAATAAAAACTATTGAAACAAGATGACGGATTCCTTAGTAGGGCCAAAGGTTCAAAATTGAAGTATTTTGAGGTTAGGATTTTTTTGAGTATAAAAAATGTATGACTTTACCATCATTATTCAAATTTATTACACAGTGAAGTGAAGTGAAGTATTCCAGTTAATAGCACTATTACAAAGTTCAATAAAGATATCAACAGAAGAACTCGGTTTCCAGACAAGAGTATTGTTTAACTATAATGTAACTTTATAACGTTATCTAATGTAATTTCAACGAGTAATCATAAATTTAATCTGGTTGTATTTTAGCCATATAATTTTTTTTTTAAATCACTTGCCCCACTCAAGGCCTAAGCCACTACCAGGAGTGGGCCTACATATTCCGGATGTTCATCATAGCATTAATCTCCCCGTCTAGCCTTTATTTTCCCCGAAATACAACAGGAAATCGAGGTAGTTACAGTACCTCCAGGAGACTTTTTCAACACCGGGCCTCAGAGGGGTTTGAACCCCCAATATTGGGTTCCTAAGCTTACGTTTAGAATTTAATTCAGCTTCTACTCTTGGTATTAAGCCATTTCTGCTTTCGTTGTAAAGTTAAACAGCTCACGTTTCATGATGTCAAGTGAAGTTTGAAATAGCTTAAAAATACTTTACTCAAGAATGTTAATATCGCCATCAATGTAATATTTTCATTGAAAATTTTCATTTCCACATGCTTTCAAGGTATTTGCTGAAGCATTTCTGAAACAAACTGAAAATGTGTTGAGGGCAGAACCATGTGTAGGTGTAAATAAAATAAATTGAAGAAAATGTATTTTTCATTATAGAAATTCCCTGCATTCCCTTATCATAATGATGATCCCCTATATACATAATATTTGATAGTGTAGACTTGGTATAGCATTTATAAAATTTTATCAAATCACAATTTGCACACTTTATTATGAGAATTTCAAATAAAAATGATGTAACTAAAAGATATGATATTAACTTTATGTGCAATAATTATTTACCAAATTGTAAATTTTAAACGTCTGAAAATAAAATAATTAGGCATGGGAATTCTCCATGGAACTGCGAAATTCTAGAAAAACACCTGGATTAAGGAGAGTGGTTACAGCGGAACCATGTAAATAGAATCATAATGTCTGTCTTTATGGAGATTTTTTGTTTTGCAAACAATTTGTCCGGTCAGTAAGTAAGTAAGTAAGTGCCTACTGTTGACGTTTACATTTTAAACTGGAGAGAGTAATCAATAAATAAATGTTCAGATACAAAAATATTCCACGGATTTTCGTTTACCAAGAGATGGTGAGAGCACACAAATAAATGTGATTATTTGGTTGTTTATTTCTTTCATTCATTTATTCATTGTTTTACGAAGGAAAAAGCCTATTCTATACAAGCTTGCTTTTAGAGCTTATTTTCTTTTGTATGGTTCCATACAGTAGTGATCATTGTTAGACTAAAACTTCCTTTGGATTCTGGATATTATTGAAAAATAAACAATTCAATTTATGAAATAGAAAACACAAAATCAAATAAATTTATAAAGGCTGACATTCTAGGATGGTAAAATAAACTTTCCATGTACAATCCATGTATTTACAAAGTTTTTTCTTGAAGGGAATTATCAAGCTAAATGCATTCACTCAAAATTAGAAGTTTTAAATACGTTATAATGTGCTTTTCTGTGATTCCCAGAAACTAATTAAACGAAAACGTGTAGCAATTTGGACAAAAGGAATTAAAAGTTTGTTTTTACAAAAAATGGAAATTTTTACGAAATACATACATTCCCTAGTACACCATGAAAGCTTTATTGGCAAATTGAAAAACTTACCTGGAGATTAGGCTCAAAAAGAATTGTAAAAATCTGTTAAACAACACTCCCCCATAGTCATTCGAAAAATACATAGATGTGAACAGGATGAAAATTTTGAAAAAATACAACAGAGCAGGCTAACATATATGTTTCTTAATTGGTAATACATTCTTATTTTAGATTTAATAAAGGAAATCCGTTTGGTTCTTTCGTGTTCAAAATGCCCAGCAACAAAAACTTACTTGAGATTGTTAAGCCAGTTTTGACATATCCGAATATACGTGCACTGCCCATGCTGAAAAGATTTGCTGATCGACCATGGTGTATAATGTTGTCAGCAAGGGATGGAAAATTTATGCAAACGGAAAAAATATTATCTTCAATGGATTTCTGTTTTCCTGAAGGAACACCGAAGGAGATTGTTGCCGGCTTTAATCTGAAAATATGGGTATGTAATATTAAAAAGAATGATTGTTCTTGTTTCCTTTCAAGACTAAATAACAGACAGAAGCCATTATTGTCTTTTACTACAGCTTAGCATTTTCTTATTTTCGAAAGATTTCTCCCAATAATCTTTGTTAGTCCAAACCTCATAATGATGTTACGATAAGCTTTAAGTGTTTATTTACAAATTTTTTGATCTTTGTTTGATATCATTTTTGTTTTTGAATCAGGTTCAATTGAAATTGACATTGCTTGATCCAAAGTGTGGCGCAACAGAAGAGCAAGTAAGCCAGCTACCCGATGTTGCATTACTTCAAGGTGCAATAACAATGCAGGCAGTAAAGTTCACCTTCCCACCAGATTATAACACCCCGTTACGAGCCACTATCAACTGCATGGGTGGCGAAGCGTTCTCAGATCTACCATTTAACTTATTCAATGAAGAAGGTCCAGATAAAGAGCCGATCTTTCAAATACAAGAATTTTCATATAATCCTGCACAAACTGTCATGGGAGAGGGAAGGGAATCGAAAATGTATTTCCGAATAACCATTGTTATCACATTGCCGTCAAAATATCGTACCATACCAAATACTCAAATAGGTAAGTAGACAATATCTGAATATCTTTTAGAATCGCTTCAACAATAACAATAACAAGAATAAAAAACCCTTAGCTTTAATTGTTTACAAGAATGCAATGCCATCTTCTTTGTAAACCAGTGAGTCAACTTGTGTCCATTTGCATCCATTAAGAATTATGTTTGGACAATAATGCATACAACTGATAGGTGATATTTCTGGTAGATATAGAGTTTGTGGATTGTTTTTTGGGTTACCAGTTGTATTCATGCCTACAAAGTAAGGGATTTTTGACAGACAAATGAAATAGGAACATGCCCTTTCATTTTGAAGGTCTCGGTCCATTCAAGATGCACATTCAAACAAATGCAAAAGCCGATGGTTGGGATGTCATTGGTTTGACAACCATTAAATTCAATGGAATTGATGTTCTTGTCCAGCTGGGATATAGTGCTCCAAATTGGAAATTCGTATTGCAAATTCCATCTATCACTGTAGCGCAAGTCAAAGGTATTCTATCGTTATCTAAATTCCCTTTTGTAATTTTTTTAAGCAGTTAGTTTGTTATCTTCTTTCATAATGTAGATGCATTTCATAATACGCCCGGAGCAACAAATCCTGCTGATATAAAAGCTGTGGAAGATTTTGGAATAAAAAACCTCGCCCTTGAATGGACCATCAATAAGTCAGGAAAAACAGGTTCTGTCAAGTAAGTAAGTTTGAGTAAAGACATTCTCTGATGTTTTCAGTAAGATAACAGGTATTTGGTTTTCGTCCTCTTAAGAATACGAGGCAACCCAATCATATTTGGGTATGACGGTGCACATATAGAAGGCATTTGGTGGCGACCGAAAAATACTGGTAAAGTTTATGTGAAAAACTCGTATACAGGAGAAAGGGTTTTAGCAGACCAGCCGGTCAACGCGTATGCCATTGCAGTTTGGTTTAAAAAAATCAATCTGGACTGGTTTTTAAAGAAATTGTTGGGTGAAGAAACAATGTCAGTGTCGTTCTTTTCCAATATGAACGGATGTAAGTAGTTACGCTGTTCAATTCGTGATGTTATTAACATTTGTATTGTTATGATATCGACAGTGTTTGTGGTTCTGGGAAAATCCACCTGTTTACTTTGTTGCAGGTTTATTACCCTTACAAAAACTTCTCTCTTTTTTTGGATTTAAGTGTCTGAAGTACTGTAAAATATTTATGTCTACTTCACCTTATTCTAAACATATGCTGGAGTAATGACTGGACTGGAGTAGATAACAGTACCATATGATGCAGTTGGTTATGTATTTCCAAGTTGATTTGCAGTATAGAGATCATGTTTCTGCATTGCATGAAAATTAAATAAGAGAATTAGAATTATGTGATGACGTGAAAAAAAAAACGATGGAACTACTGTTCCCATGCCTTCAACAAAATGAAGTTATTTCTCTTGTTGGCAGTTTCTGTTTTTGTGTTATTTCAACTAAGATTATGTTTAAGCTATTTGATGAGTTCAATAGCCAATTTTTTTCGAATTGCTTTTAGTATTTGCTGTAAGCAATGCACTGGGAATTGTGAAGAAAGCAGCTCCAGGCGATAATAAAGATTTGTATACCAAACCAGGTCAGAAAAGAGAACTTCATCACATGAATTCCAAAGACCACCACTACACAGAGAACAAGGTAGTGGTTTTGCTTTTAAATATCACTGTTCTTTTTTCTTTTTTTTTTTTAATTGATTGCTCCCTACAAGGTCGAAGCCACTACTAGGAAGACAGCTACACACGCCAGCTGACAATCATTTCAACGTTTGGCACTAATTTCTAACTTTCCCCTCACCCAGCCATATTAACCCCGAAGCATCCGAAAACTTGGTAGCAGTACCACCAGGGACGCGGCCTGTAGGTGTTTTTCCAGAGGGGGATTCGAACCATGTACCTCTGGTGTGCCAGTCAAACACATTACCATTATGCCACTTTTGCTTAATATTTGTCAATATTATGTTATGTTAATGATGATTAACTTGATGTTTAGGCAGGGGACGTCAAACTTCAACATGTTATCGATAAGCGAAGCCCTTCTCACAAATATCATCAGACTCATTTGCAGAAAACAGTAAAACGACAAAACGAAGTCAAGAGAACTGATACAGCTGCACTTGTTACCGAACCCGAAGTTGCATTCAGCATACCAGGACTTGCAGGAACAGCCATTAGACCGGGTGTTTATTTTTGATTACTTCTTTTTAAAATTTATACTGCATGTACACTTCAAGTAAATGTTTCTGCCAGTCGTATCGGCCATGTTCATTAAAAGATTATACACACCTGTATAGTAAGCCAGTATACGGAAATTAGACAAAAAGAAAGAGGCAGGTGTAAAAAGGGCCATAGACCAAGAAAATAAAGTTCACATGATGCCATACTGGCACATAACACAAAGCAGAATTTAAACACTTTCAATTAGTTGAGCATGGCCTGAATATCTCAATTGAAAGAAACATCTTAATATTTCTATAGGAGTCAGCATAATGCTGCAGTGGAAGATGCCTGCTGTAACAACAGAATGTTTTGATAACAAAATCTGCACATGGATGGTTGAAAACCTTGGAACCGGTGCACACATACAGCTCGTTGGATATTTCAAGCAAAAAGGAAGTTTGGAGATCATGGCGAAACTTGGTGGAATGAATAAATGGATTGTGGACCAAGTTCTTAAATTCGATGAAATCATGCTGAAATTGAAAATTGGCTTATATGACCCAAGTTTCCGTTTGCAGCTGACGGTATTGTACAACAACAAAGATCTGAGCAGTAGCACACTCAAATTCTTTGGTTAGTTTTTCATATCTCCTTTGTCACGATGAATTTTTTTAAGTGAAAGATCTTCATATGTTTACAAGATTTGGTACTTATTCATTTTTATTTTATGAATCACATCGATGAAGAGCATTTTTATTGAAATAGTGTGTTTATAGTGATTTATCAACAAATTTGTCCATTGGGAATAGTTTATTTTCAATATTGCACAAACCTGTTTTGTTTTATTAGGTGCTATTGAGGTTGGTTTCACTGGCAAGCTGACGATAGAAGCCGGGATGGGTGGCGTGATTGAGCATCCATGGGAGCTTAAGCATCTCTCTCTTGGAAACCTGTTTATCGCGGCTGGTGTATCACTAGGACCTCTTCCATTTCCGGCTATACGTATGTTCACATTCTGAATGACGATCACATTTCAATCTCAATTGTTTTATACTTTTAATGCTGTTCACAAATTTGACTTTCGTAAACTTTTGAATTAATTTTTCAGAGGCTGGTGCCATGGTGATGTTGGGTACTGTACCTGACTGCTCCAATGAAAACACAATCTGTGTGCAAGGTTATTTTGGATTTGACCCTAATAGAGCCACCGATTTCTGGGTATTTGCGAAAGTCAATAAATTGACTTTCCCTGCCATATGCAATGCTTTTGAATTGACATGCACCGTACCAAAGCCTTTAGAAGATTTTGGTTTCCCTGAAGGCTTGACAATTTCGTATTCAGATCCAAGTAAGAACAAGTTTTTGCTTTTAGTGACAGATTTGATGTTGTCTCAATGTTCATGTTTTACCAGGTGATGTGAAGTGAGCTTTGCAATACTTTATGAAAGCAAATTCATTTGTTTGCAAAGTAACATGGTGAACATGAAATCATTTCATGGCTGTTAAGTTTTCGTTTCCATCATGTTATCTACTTTTATTTGGTAAATTAATAGTTAACGACTTATGAGTGAAAGGCGTGCTGTCAAAGAGTTATGGAAGTTATAAAAAAAAAACGTTTGAGTTAAACCTACTGGTATGAAACAAATGTTTCTTGTTTCAGCTGGTGAGGGTAAAAGCATTGCTGCTATTGGATTAAATGTGCCTCCTGGTTTGTTCATAAGTGGCAAAGTGAAGCTCTTTGATTTGGAACTGTGGGGAAAAATCATTGTTCAAACGAAGGCTTTAGAAATCGATATCAAGATGAAACCGATTAACTGGATAGGTGGGCTTATAAAGGTGCAGAGAAGTGAAGATGACAGCGAACAGGGACCAATTTGCTTCATCAGGGTGGTTGCTGTAAGTTCAACATCAACAATATACTGTCATATAAATGTCTGTCTTTCAATATTAGCGTTACTGATGTAAGAAAGAAAGAAAAAAAATGATATATTCCAGAGATTCTTTTACCAAACATAAGTATGTAACAAGTATTAAAGTCTTTTGCAAGGCTGAAAATATTGCAGTGAATAAGTATTTCTGGAATCTGATTGTTTCCATGATAAAACGTTTGTGGAGAGGGTTTTTGCACTGACATTTTCGGCTTACTACCTGCTGGCTTCAGAGACATGCTGATCTGATGAATGATGTAATCATGACGTAATTTTATGACATTCAATTTTATGCTTTAGCCAAATTATTTCCGAGTGAACATTGAAGGGTATGGTGAAGTGATTGGCATGAGATCGAAAGTCAATATCACCGTCAGTGAAACAGAATTTAAATTCCAAGTGGCTGGCGCGATCATTCCAGCTATATTGGAAGGAGAAGTCAGACTTGCGGCTCGTTACGGAAACCTGAAAGAGATGGAGTTTGATGTAAAGTATTAGTCAATCAGTCAAGCATTTTCATTGAATAAGGGTGGTTTCTTCTCCACAGTGACTATTCATCAAATTTGCTTGGTGTCTTCATTTAGATGCTTGTTAACATATATACTTCGAAGTTTGTAAAGACGTTGGCCAAAGCCATATCTGACTTCATTTTAAAATATGGCGAGCAAGCCAAACAAGCCATTGATAATGCCAAAAGAAAGGTGGATGCTGCTGTGGCACGGGTGAGTTCACCAATATAAACTCTCGAGGAAATTTCTGTGATTAGGTCTGAAATTTACCAACAGATCCTGCACAGTAAATGATTTCTTCAGTTGTGATGTAGTCTAAAAGCACTACGTTAGGGGCTTGATTATTCAAACCGAATGTCTATTAAACTGTTTGTGTGAATCAGGTGAATGAAGCCAAGAAGCCAGTGGAAGATTGGCAGAAGGAGATCGATGTATGGAAGGAATCGTTACAGCAACAACTGGATGCATTAAACGAAAAGAAGACTGCCATGGAAACTGACTGCAAAGCCAACTGTCCACAAGGTTTTCTTTGTTGAAAAATCACTGCGAAGGAGTGCATTTCTATAGGAATATACACACTGTTTCAATAAAAATACTCTTCGTCGCAGTGACTTTTGATGATTTTGGGAAATTCTTGTTTCACGCCATTTTCGAAGACAAAGTTCATGTTTAATTAAGAGCTCAATTCAGTTTTTCATTCCCTGAATTTTCATCATCTTTAAAGTTCCATTATGCATACTTACAGCGTCACATACCTTATCGGGGATAATTTCGTCGGGTAAAATTTACGTCGGGTGAAATGCTTCGTCTGGGAAAATTTTCGTAACGAAACAAAAATTTCGTCACTTTTCCCCGGCGAAATCATCCCCTATGACGCACATCTCCAATAACTGCTACTATTCGTTCCAAAACGATGAATAAAAATTTCTAACTGACGAATTTTGACTTCATGGTTTTGTTACATGTCTTGGAACATAACAAGATATTTCTACCATCCTGTATCAGGCTAAAAAGTAGAGGAAATTAGATTCTAACAGTCTGTGATTGACATTCCCTCTTAGTCTGTGTTGGTTTCTTGGAATGGCACGAAAAGTGCTGGAAAGTTTTTGGTTACTGGGTTGGCTGTCCGAAGTGGAACGGCTGCTATACGAAGGTGGACGATGTTTTTTGTTTGGCTGGATGCGAAATCTCCAAGATTGCCAAAAAATTTATGATCTGGTTCGAACAAGCTGCAATCAATGTTAGTACTCAGATCTTTATCATGCTACGTTTGTCAGTAACGATAATGTCAGATTGGAACCTCTGAGATTTTTGAATTTTCTGAGATCGAAGTGGATTACAGTTGGTGGGCTAGGGAGAAGGTTGCTACTGTTACTAAAAAATAAGATGCAGTTATAGTCGGTGGGGTTGGGGAAGAGGTTGTGAATTTGGTAAAATAAGGTTGCTTGACTCCTTGCGAGTTTTAGGTTAACTGTTCATGTTAAGGATAAAACTCACTTTCAATCTCTGTAATTTGTTTTGTTCCTTTTTTTATTATTCAAGCTCACCCCTCCCAACTAACACATAGGCCCTTTCACACTCCAGCCGACAATCGTTTCAACTTTGGCACTAATTTCTAACTTACCCCTCACCCAGCCCTGTTAACCCCGGAACATCTGAAGACTTCACGGGAGAACGGGCTGATAGCAGTACCGCCAGGGACGCGGCCGGTAGAATTTCAGGTTCGTCCGGAGGGAGATTCGAACCCGGAACCTTAGGTATATCAGTCGAACACGGTACCGAAATGCCATTGCTCTTCTCTCTTTAGATCAAGATGGCGATGGGTACAATCGGTAAAGGATTGGGAGAAATGGCGAAAGGTGTGTTGACTGCTGCTGCTGCCGTGGTGGAATTCGGTAACTCCGTTTTGGAATTCACAAAAACAACTTTGGACGGAATCCAAAAAGCTGCTCAGTACGTCGCAGAAAATGCCGACAACTTCTTGGTTTTGAGGTAAGTACTAACGATTTTGAGCAAGTCCGTTCGTTTTTTCTATTCCAACTGACCTACCGATAGTGGTGGCTCACTGATAAAATCATAATGTAAACTTCTGTTTCATATCATTTGATTTGCAGGACGCTCAGCTTGCACGCCAAAATGACCAAACAGTTTGACGCATGCGTAGGTTACGCGATAGACTTGACTATCTTTGGCAAGGATGTTAAACACGATGGCAATGCATGTCTGAACATCGAGTTCCTTCACAACTTGGTATACGGTGTTACTGCAACCAAGGAAGTCAACGAAAAATATCCTAGTAAGTAAAAATCTCTACGTTGGAGTGCATTTCTATGGAAATCTACACACTACTTCAATAAGAAATGCTCTTCGACGCAGCGACGTTTTGCCGATTTTGCCCATTGAGGTAACAAACTACTATGAACATAACTGAGAATATGCTGATGTCAGCAGTGAGGACTCCTCATTGGACCAATAAGAGAATGTTAAGGCCGACCTCCACTCAACAAATTTTGTACGCGCGGGCGGACGACAATTCAATACGCATGCGTGCAAAGCACACGCTGCGAACACATTTCGTTCGCAAGTAAGTAGACCAGTGGTCTACTACCAAGCGACAGCGTACGTTCGCAGAAAATAAATGATGTAATCGAAACAATTAAAACCAATCAAATGCTGCTAAACATTTTAACTGTAGTATTGTAGTAGTATTATTTTCTTCTTTTCAGTTTGACAGTCATGTTTGCTATTATTTTTTATAATCTAAGAATTATTTGCAGATATTCAATATCCACTCACGCTGGTGCATACACCGGCTTCGTTCGTCCGCGCGTACAATATTTGTTGAGTGGAGGCCGGCCTTTATGGATTGAGTAGCTGACCACGAGTATCGCACTAGTAAACGAGCGTGATATATGAGGAGATTTCCGAAGTAGAAAACTTTGTTGACTTTGGTTTTTCTCGCAACCTTTATACCAGTTCGTTATCTTTAAAGATAATGAACTGTTATAATAGAGCTGAGAAATGGTCTGGGAACGAGTAGCTGTTTATTATTAACAAAGTACAAAAAAATGATCGTGGAGATTATCTCACAAGAAAATGCCGACACACTTTTTTCTCGATCTTATGATTATCTTGAATGTGTAGTTTGAAAACGAGGCGCTGGACGTTGCGATGTTATTCATGAAAAAAGTCTATTTTATATTCTCTGCCACAATTTCAATAATGCCTGTATCGATGTAATGACCCAGTTGGCAAAATCTTCGAAAAGTCACTGTGACGGAGAGCATTTTTTTGTGAAAATGTGTGTAGATTTCTATAGAAATGCACTCCTTCGCAGATATTATACAATATGTGTGCCGGCTGGGGATGATCTGTCACTGTGGGTTGCGATGTAATCTAACCGGAAGTGGCACAGGAGTGATATTTGAATGACGCTCAAACTAAAATTCCCCGAGAGATTTATTTCTCTTGATGCATATAACGAAGGAGATAGATTCAAACGTTCCTTCGTTGTTTGTATTGGCATGAACAATTGTTTATAGTTTGTTGTTGTGTATAATATTACAGAGGCTACCATGGTGACTGTATCATCTGCACAAGCTGCAAGAGGATGAAATAAATCTATTGTTTTCTCTTTTCAAATTGATACAGATAATGTTTGTTTATATAGTCGGTAGAAAACAAATAAATAAATAAAGTAAATAAATAAATAGTTGCTAAAGTTTTCCTTTCCCAGTGTGAAAGTTTGTTGAAAAGTCACTGTGAAGGAGTGCATTTCCATAGAAATATACAGACTATTTCAATAAAAATGCTCTTCATCACAGTGATTTTTGAAGATTTTTCCCACTGTTTTTTTTTTATCGTCATAATGTTCTATCGAACTGTTTCAGAACTGTCCCAAACGAAGAAGAACTTGGAATTGACTGATGGTAAACTAGACGCGTTGGATGATGCAGAAAAAGAGTTCAACCAGGACAAGGCTGAAACGCGTAAAGAGGTAAGGACTGCTTCTTTGTGTTTCATTCATTCATTCGTTCATTCATTCATTCATTCATTCATTCATTCATTCATTCATTCATTCATTTATTCATTCATTCATTCATTCTTGTTCACCCGTCCCAAGCGCGTTTTTCTATTTTGATTGACCGATAATTACGACAAATGGAGAGGTTACTTTTCCTTTCCAGCTGACAATCGTCACAATTTTTGGACAATCTTATATTACGTCTCACCTAGCCCTATTGACCTCCGAAACATCTGAAACGACCTGTAGAAATTGTGTTTGTCCAGAGGAGGACTGGAACTAGGAACCTCTTCATAAGTAATTCGTGTGAATAGGCCTTTCCCGAATTTCAATTTTAATACTGCATTGTGAGTTATCGTTTCTCATTCGTATCTGATAGCCAAAATGCTTCTAATTATTGGAATGCGGATTGAAAATGATACTATACTTATGATCCTGTACTTATACGTGTACTATAAATAAATTATAAAGTAATGAAATTAGTAAAGCCTGGACTGCATACCAAATGGGTAAAATCGTCAAAAAGTCCCTGTGACGAAGAGTATTTTTTGTTGAAAGAGTGTGTATATTTCTATAGAAAAGCACTCCTTTGCAGTGATTTTTCAACGAATTTGCCCACTGGGAGGTTAAACATGATGACTAACAGCGATGCAGAGTATTGATGTTGAAGCAAGTGACATTCATTGACGTCGGTATAGAAGTGCACCACCGTCTCGACGTTTATGTCTTAAACGGCCTCCACCCGTCGATAAATAACGCCCTCTTCTGAAGATGTGGACACATCCACGGTAGAATCTCTATAATGCAAACATCTCCGTTAGATGTAGAGGAGTTTCATGTGCAGATAGATCACGGAAGAATTTATATATAAAGCAAAAAGTTTTAATGACGGACTGTTTATCTTGTGTGCTTTGTACCACTGTATTTGTGACGTGTATGCTGACGTTGAAACTATCGGGATCGTTGGATCGATCGAACCCAGTGGGAAAATTTGTTGAAAAAACACTGTGAAGAAGTGCATTTTCATAGAAATGTACACATCCTTTCAATAAAAATGCTCTTCGTCGCAGTGACATTTTGACGATTTTGCCCGTTGGGAAGCCTTCCGCGTAAACGGAGCCCGGTATAAGAATACTGGTATGGTTTTTTTGTTCTATTTATTAGATCGACGATGAAAAAGCGAAGAAATACACAGCTCGTTCTGCCATCGCGAGACCTGACGTGGTGGAATACGCCAAGACCCTACCAAGAAGAACCACGGTTCCTGACGAGGAGGAAATGAAATTTATCGCAGCTGCAACAGATCCTATTCCAGATTATGACGTGAAAAGTATGTGTGTTGATGACCTTTTATGTTTCAATAAGAGACTTAACAGACGCAAAGATTTCTGCATTTTTCGCTCATGCTTTGTACTTGAATAATACTCACTTGATATAATTCAAAACATGGAATAATAACAAGGAAACATTATTATAACACTTTCAAATGTTTCTGGAAATTCTGATAATTCGTCTCACAACGATTCAGAAGATATTTTGAGATACGGATGCGATTTTGAATTAAGAATGGATGTACACCATTTTCTTTCACGGGAATTGACATTTTGACGAGGTGCCATATTAGACATAGACATGCGCCGCGGACGTATAGTGATCACGCTAGGTTCGGACAGTAAGAAAAATATGAAGCAATAACGCGGACAGTTTTAATTGATTTGCTTTTGTTGAATTATTCAGTTAAAACTCCACATCCGTGATTATCATCTCGGAAGCTTCCCATTCAGCAAATTTGTTGAAAATCACTGGGAAGGAGTGCATTTCTATGGAAATATAAACACTATTTCAATAAAAATGCTCTCCATCGCCTTGACTTTATGACGATTTTCCCCGAGGCTTAGGGGCTGATTACATGATCCCGGTTAGCCGGTATGAAATTTCATCCCCCCTTGCCGAGATGAATTTCAACTCGGTGTTACAGTACACATCCGTTAATTCGAACACCCAAGGAACCGAAAAATTCGTTCGAATTAATGAATGTTCGAATTATCGGATAATTGGAAAAATAAGAATTCGGATAGAATTTCTTACATCGACAACAAACAAGAAAGAAAGAATGAAAGAAAAAAACATTAGAATGTCTTAAAAATCGAGCGTTTCCAGAAACTAATGATTTCAGAACAGAACGTTTTACAACGCTCTGCAAAGTCATGGATTCTGGGGTAGAAGAAGAGCTGCTGATTTATTGTACTCAAGGAAGAAGTAGAAGTAACTGCAAAGTAGAATAACTGAAAAATAGTTAATCTTGGTGATAAAGAAGGCCTCAAAATACCAACTTCATTTTACTGGGAATGCACAATTTATTGAAAAGTTGAAAGCAATGTTACCACCATAAGAAAAATGTCTTCATTTTCACTACAGTTGTAGATTAATAGGGCGCAAAAGTTCGAATTAACGAGTGTTTTTTTGGCCCAGGGACCGAAAAAACTGTTCGAATTAACGAAATGTTCGAATTAACGGAGTTCGAATTAAACGGCACAAAATATAAGACTTTATTGGACCAAACTCAAGGGACTGAAGAATTTGTTCGAAATAAAGAATGTTCGAATTAAGCGGCATTCGAATTAACGGATGTGTACTATAAGCAAAATTTTCACCCCGCTTAGGCAGGATGGAACAAAACTAACCCTTTGTGTTTTGAAGTTTTGAAAGCCTCCCCATGGAAAGTGATGGAGGATATGGGCGTTAGAATTTTTCTTTGTTGCTTTCAGATGAGTTTATCACAAACGCCTTCATGAAAGCTTCCCCGTGGAAAGTGATGGAGGATATGGGCGTCGTTGGTCTGAATGAACATGCGGTGAGGGACACCACCCAAACAGGAACGATACGATCTCTTGATTTTGGTAAGTGCATCCATGGTGGTGTTTTTATATATATAAAAAAAAATAGCCATCATAAGCAACGCTATATCCGACAAACAAAATCTTTCCATCATAGAATCCGACATGTCGTCTTGCGAGAGAATCAAACGTGCTTTAGTCGGTTATAAAGACTTAACGAACGGCCTTCTCAAGACAGCGTCGGCTCTTCGCGACCAAAACGCCGGACTGTCCAAGTACAAGCGATCACTGGACCAAAGAAAGAACGATATCCACCAACAGATCGTCGATTTGGGTGAGTACAACTTATTGAATATCGAAAGACAACATCCCAATGTGCAAAATTTTAAAAAACGCCACTGCGGTGAACGGCATTTTTATGGAAATAGTTTTTACATTTCTATAGAAAGGCACTCCTTCGCAGTGATTTTTCAACATGCATGCTAATTCCAGTGTTTCTGTTTTAATAGAATCTCGTCATAATTTAACCGACGAAGATCGAGCTGATGCTTACTATTGGTACGACAGGATTGGTGATGGTAAGTCAGCTTCTACGCCACCTATGAGCTTCGCATACTGCCTTTCTGTGAAGCTGGTTTGCACATCAGTTGCACACCCTCATCGTTTCTTTGAGAAGAACATCACCTGCACGTGGACTTCGTTTTACGACTTGAAAATCTAGAGGAAAAGTGGTTTTGCCGTTGTTGAAATGGAAACTGAACATGGAATACTTCTCGTTGCAACAGCGATAACAAGTTTCTTTGATGAGGAGAAGTTGTTGAATACAACAGTTTTGTTGCATTCAGCAAGCCTCAACAAGCCTCAATAAGCCTTTCATTGAAGCATTCAATAAGCCCCTCTCTCTCTCTTTGTCTTCAGGATTGAATGAATTGTCCAAGAGGTCGGACATGGTGTTACAGAAACAGGATATGATCGCCCTCCCCATCATACGGCGTCAGCTCAGCGAACTACTGAAGAAAGAAAAAGGCAAGTCGCTTGAGGAGTTTGCAGATTTCATGCATTATAATGCCATCCGTGGATTCAAACGGTCCAAGATTCCTACTCCAGAAGATGTGAATGGCGAAGAGATGCTGACTAACATCAAGAAGGTATAGTGACATTTTTTAAGACACTCGCGCGATCCTCTCGTTGTTTCTAAAATATTCGTTGATCACTCTCGGCTCGTTGGCCTCGTTGCCGACAATTTTCGTTAAGCTTTCAACAGCTGCTAACTCGCACAGTTACATCTTCCCCAATGGGCGAATTTGTCACAAAATTGACAAGGATAAGGATAAGGAGCATTTTGATTTAAATATATATATCACTTTAGAAATTCACTCCTTCGCAGTGATTTCTAAACTAACGATACGATGTCGGACTATTGTCGCTTAAACATAATTTGATGTGAACTTTCTTTATTAAGGAGCTTATATCCATGGTTACGGACGAAGACAATTCGTTATCCGACATGGATAAACGACTACACGACGTGCGTTACAATATTCACGTGATGGCGTCCTACACGAAGAACTGTCGGAACAACCATTAGGAAAGGTGGTGAAAATAATGTTGCTATGCAACTGATGATGATTTAAAAGTTGGAAAAGTTTTATACTTCGAATATATTACCCAGCATGCATTTCGTTTGGTCATTTCCCTTTTTTTGATTGGTCCAATACTTATTTTGTTTGACGCCACAATACCCATGGTCTTGTTTCTAATTCAACAATTGGAATTCTCGTTCCCAATCTCTTTTCGATGACACAGTCACATGAAAGAATTATCATTAGCAATTTATCAGATAAAACAAACAAAGATCGTGGTTGGCAACAACAACCATGGCAACAAGAACGATCAGGCGAAAGTAGCAAGCTAGTTTGAAAAAAAAGACTAAACCGGATAGCCCATGGCGAGTTAGTGACAGTTTGTAGGCTACTTATGTCTTGCTATGCTAGGTTTTTGCAGGTTTCTCATTTCAAGTGAACAACTTATTCCTTTTTCGTTCAGAACTGGTTTAGTAAGACATTACAAGAAAATTTTCTTCCTGTTCGTTCGATTGTTACGTTACATTTCATAGCTTTTGTTGTGCCAACCTCGTTTTGATGTTGTTTCCATAGTAATGGTTCAATGAACAAAAGCTGTACAAGTGAAAGCCACAGTGGAAAAATTCAAGTAATTATACCAACATGGAAACGAGGCTTATACGGGGACAGCTTAGCTCGAACGCAACTTATAAATTCATGAAAGGTGTGTGGCTGGGTTAATGAGACAAACTTTGCTCGATTGTTTTCTTGGTAGGAAGATGAAATCCTCACATGTAATGGCGAATTCGCCAGAGTTTTGGTAGCTTACAGCTGATGAATCAGAAAACCTGAAAGACTATCCTTTTGCCAACCTCGTACCCAGGGTTTCTTGCCTTTTCGATATACGTACGCCTCCGTCCGTATATCGAAAAGGCCAGAAACGTGGGTAGGAGACTGGCAACATTGTGCAATATATACGAGTGTTTGTTTTTCTGACCACTAAGATATGAATCATTGAGATTAGATTCTTGACGACTGGGTATAACTTCCATTTTTTTCTAGCCACATTTTTTTTCGTTTTTTTTTTAATGAAAACAAATGACGTTTTGCTATCAACGCCCTTCATACGTGGCGTGTTTGATAACGCTCTGAATTCGTTCGTTGAAGAAGAGCGATAAAATTTGCAACATATATCTGTTTCTTTGTAACCAACTTGATACATACCCTTAATTCATAAATTCTTAATTCACAAACTCAGTGTGATTTTTAGGTCCTCAGATTTTAATGGCTTATCAAAAAGTTGTTTCTGATTACACAATAAAAATTTCTTTAATTTTAGATGAGTGGGCCTTGGGTTACTCATTAAGTGATCTCTTACATACCAAACGTTCATTTGAAGTAAAAACGGACCCAATTAATCAGAAGTTGTCATGTTTTGGAAATTCTCAATAATTTGGCATTCACGAGAAACCACAAAATTGCTGACTTAAGCCTAACGATGCATTTTCTTCCTTTTTTTATCTCCCTCAAAATATATCTCCATCATCAGCATCCTTATATTCCCAAGTGTTTGGTTCATGTATAAATCCGTGTGGTATTTATCATTAACAATTTTCATAATTTTTCGGTTTAAATAATTTTTCGTTAAAAACGCGAAACACTTCGGTGAGCAGGAAAAAGGTTTGATAGTTTAAAATAAACAAACAAACAAACAAATAAATAAGCAAATAAATAAATAAATAAATAATTTATTGACCAGTAAGAATTGCAATCTAATGTGAAAAAATCGACTTTGCTAGATGGCAGTTAGTCTTCAAAAAAGTCTTTAAGTTACATCATATCAAATTCATGTCATAAACGGGGACCCTTTCAACTCTTTCAAAATCTAGAGGACTTTGTGTCAAGAGATGACGAGCTGCCTCGATCCAGTAGTAGTAGTCAACTCTCTCAACTCAAAATTTACCTGACAGACTTATAATCTTATCAAAAGAAACTTCATTTCGAGTATCTTATCGTAAATTATCTTCATTTTGACTTTGAGTGCCCTCGCTGTTGTTGTTGAAGGTCTTGGTCTTGATTTTATTACATTTACAAATTGCTTTAATTATGATGACATATGTTTCCAAAGCTTTGGATCCAGAAAAATATCTGCCAAATCACAGCTGCACACGTACTGCTAAAATTGTTTAAACCAATTTTGAATTCTGTGGACCAGAAATTTCTTTACAAAAATATTATTTCTCCCATTATAACAGGCACTATAGACGGGCACTCAAAATGAAAATAATTCTCCAGACCAGAATTACCTAACTGGTGCTGAAAAAACTCATTACGTAACAGGCGGCATAACTCGCGGCAAAACAGGCGGCCGCCAGTTATAACTAGGGACCGCGCTTAACAACTGGCGGCCGCGAGTTATAACAGGCGGCCGCGTGTTATTATAGACGGCCAATCAAAATGAAGATAATTTTGCAGACCAGAATTACCTAACTGGTGCTGAAACAAGGGGCCGCCAGTTATAACTAGGGGCCGCGCTTTACAACTGGCGGCCGCCTGTTTTGGCGCGAGTTATGCCGCCTGTTACGTAATGAGTTTTTTCGATGTCCTTTTCAGCCACGGTAATCTGTTGCAAACATTTACTCATTAAAAGTATACAGAAAATCTTTAATCAATTCAAATTTTTGCACACGTTATTTCTATAAACACTAAAAAACGGTTTATTATTTGTAGAGAAACATCGTCGTCATGGCATCGTCTTACATGGTTTGTTCGTTTAGTGCTCAAATGAACCAATCAGAATTCATAAACAAACAATAAAAAGGCTTTTATTTCTAATATAGATACCTTATCGAAATGTGACGAAATTTTCATCAAGTGACGAAAGCTTTTGCTGTTGAAAAAAAACAGATGTAATATAAGGATACTACATGGTTTGAGCAACCTCGTACCTAGGGCTTCTTGCCTTTTCGATATACGGACGGCGGCCGGCCTTTGATGGTCTGAGGCTAAAAATTGATGTAGAAGTGAAAGTTTAACCGGAAACAAACTCATACTCGATTCATACTCGATTCATACTCGAATGTGATAAAATATAAGCGTTCCTACTTTGTCGAAAAGACTGTCGGACATATTCAACTTGAAATTTCTCGACATGTTTATGTATTTATCAAAGAAGAAGATGGCATAGTGGTATATATGAAATACAAACAGTCTCCGATTTCTTTGAGGGGTTGAAGGATCCTTTTTCTTTCACATCATATCAAGAAAAACCAGTGAGCCACTATAAATGCAGTTGTGGATGATTAAAATATTGTAGACGAAAAAATATGGTTTTTTTTATAATGTCCAATATTGGATTAAAATTTTCGTCGATAAAAAGTGACGAAATTTTTGATCAAGTGACGAATTTTTGTTGGCGGAGTCTTTACCGCTGAGGAGGTATCGCAGATTCCGTTTGATTAGATTCTCATTCATTCATTGAATCCATTCATTCCATGATTTTGTTTTTTGTTTTTATGGCTAGTAACTCCCCCCCCCCCAAAAAAAAGGGTTACTTATTTATTTATTTTCTGAAAGTCGAGGCGATTTTCGTGAGGAGGCTTAAAAACGAATATTGCTATTACACAAACTTTATACAAATTACCTCTGTCGTTCTCGTTTTGAGAAATCGTAAATCAAAAATTTGACAAACAGAAGTCAGTCAATAGGTGTGTTCCACACGACATGCACACGAGGTCAGCAAAGTGCATTGTCATGGCAACAACATATTCAAGTTTAGAATTATTTTTTAAGATAGCGTTTTTGTATTTCGGCGACAATACAACACTATTTCAAGGAATATTTCATGTTTTTTAGCATAAAACCATTAGTATCCGTAAAAACTATATTGAAGATGGCAGATGTTTGGTTGCTATGATACAGAAGGAAGTTAAAACATCGTGTTCGGTATACTTTTTGAATGTCAAGTCTGGTCAAGTGAGAAAACGTTGTGTGTTCTGTGTGGTTTAAACTTTCTTAGCTTCTCCGGTTTTCGACCTCCCTAATCACTAGCTCAAATTCCAAACGATGCCATCGCGATGAAATTCGTGTTTGAGACGATTGCTATCGAAGTTTTCAAAAAAATTATTCTTGTAAAAACAACAGTGTTTATCAGAATATTGCGCAATATATGAAATTTTATCCAATCAAAATTAATTATTAAGAAAAAAAAAGAAAGAAATGAAACATTATACCATTGTTAAAGCCCTGTTTCTAGGAAGCTTAAGGGTCTATTTAAACTGGACTAACCTGTTTGACTTGCTTGCTTTACTATCATATAATTCTATCAAGTTCACTTCCTCTAAACATCATGGGGAGAAAACCTTGTTAAATTTGCTTAGGTTAGTGAGTACATAGAATTACGGCAAGTCCTGTTATTTCAAACGTTTTTCTAATCTGTGGTGGAGAGCATTTTTATTGAAATTGTGTGTAAATTTCTATAGAAATGCACTCCTTCGCAGAGTTTTTTTTTTAATAACTGTGCCGGCTGGGAAGACGTTCTTACAAAACGTTTGGTGGACTCAAATTGTTATGTGATCTCTTTTTTTATTCTCCCATCATAAGATATTGTAGAGCCGAAGAACTAACATGTCTGACCTAATATCTGTCTCTAGCAAAAACGATTATAAGATTATTGTGTCTTTTTTTTATTTAATTTGGGATTTCAAGAACTTGATCATTTGCACCACTGAAAATCTAGAACATGCACACGTCATACACACGTCAGCATGGGTTTCTGAATGACGTGCCTTTTGTCGGTCCTCTCTAAAATTCCTCATATAATTACAAATAAACAATGGTTGAGCAGAACGTTTCCCTAGTCTCTTTTTCCCAGACAAAATTTTATATTTTTTCACCATAAACTTTATGTGCGGTGAGAAATTGCCAGTTGAACAAAATCCATATATTTATATTTGTTTCCTACCCGACAATTTGTCAACAAAGAAACAAGACGCAGGTTCCAACTTTGAAATGACGTGTGACGTGTCAAGAGGGCTGGAAATGAAGTTTCGTCCCTGTTAAGATGTCCATTAAAAGCAATTTATTGTAAATAAAAACATTTTCTTGCCATATGAAGGAATAGAGAAAAGGAAGGAAATTAAAAGTTTTAAAAAGCAAACCACACCAATAAATCAATAATCTCAAAATGGTAATTCAATTCAACATCGTGGCTCATATTTTATTGTACAATGTAATTCATCGTCAGAAAATGCGTAACGTGACTGGTTAATCGTTTTGTTAATATTTACCTCGAGATCAACCTCGTCAGTTCTCATAAAACTGCTGTTTCGTTTGATTCTTTGAAAGCTCCTAAAGGTATATTAGCTGATAAAAGCAATGACTGGCTATGACTGGCTTTAGGTACTGTATAAAGCAACTTAACTTTTTTAAAGTGTAGAAAAAATTTATTACCTTAAAGAAAATTTATTACCTTAAAACGTTACAGGAATGAACAACTGTCTGCTCTTCACGGAACAACTCTTCGTGATGTTCATAGTTGTGTTGTTCCGTAGGACGTGCTATTAATACGGGCTTAAAGTCTCCGCTATTATGAAATGACGTCATCTTTCTTCCTCATTTTGAAGTATGTTTTTTTTTTCTTATAACCGATTAATACGGACCAAATGATTTTCTTTCGGAAAGTTCGTTTTTGGTGTTGCCAGCGCTTATACTCAAGTCTAAAGCAAATAATAATTGCTTTTCAAAACAAAAGAAAAAAATGAATGAAAAAATGTTATTTGAACAACTAAGCATATGTGCGTGTTTGACCCATTATGACTCGACGTCTCATATAAACAGCATTTGCAAATCTAAACAAAGATCGTACGATGATAAACTTGTGAAATTGAAACAAACCGACTCATTCAGTTTTGTTTGTGCTATTTCAATAACTCTTTTATTTTCAATTGTCATTCGATCTAAAAAGTACATTCACCACTGGTTTTAGATTATTGTGTAAACACTAGCTTCCCACAAGTAGAATTTCGCAATTGCATGTTTGCAAGAAATGACACTTGATCAGAGTTTGGTCTCGTAAGGAAAAGAAAAAGGACGAACGAAAGAAGCAGTGAATCGTTAATGTCATCGTGACCAAAATGGTAACATCGATTGCGTTCGTTATTATTTTACTGGCAGCGGAAATTCAGGTATTTATGTTAAAAATTGTTTTCTCATTATTTTCGATAGATTAGGTTGAATGTATAGCTAAGCAGTTTTTACTCTATGGTTGTTTCGCTTTGTCAACTGTTGACATGCTTTCAAGAAAAAGTGACTTGATTTTTTGAAAATCTTCATAAATCTTCCATCATTGTGTGTTTGAATTTCATGGAAAATGTGCTGAAGAAATCAGCAACAGATCTAGAGGATAGTCGCAACTTGTGTAGGAAAGAGTGTTAGCAATTTAACCATAAAAACGTTCAGACAATCGCATTGGTAATATAAATCAAATTCATAAATTTCATCTTTTAAAGTCATCTTCAATGCAGATGTACAATAATTAAATAATAAACATCAATTTTATTTTCTTAAAAATTTATCAGATAAATAACATTGATAAATTTTTAAGTAAATAAATGCAGATAATGCAATAAATTGATGTTTATTATTGAATTCACAAATTATGTTAATGCGCTTCCCTTTGCGACTACTCTCTAGATCAGCCACTGAGAAAGATCATTCAGATATAATTTCATTGATTGTCAAATTTTGCGCTGTGTTTGATGGTGACGTTAGTTTTTTTTACACCTGCTCCCACAAATTAATGAAATGGAAAATCACATTTATCAATTAAACTAAAAAAACATGGTTTCTTAAAAAAGTAGACTTTTCTTGAATTACTTCACCACAAGCAACGTCGCCTTTTCAAACTGAATACTAATGACGTCTGCGCTGTTTTTATGAAGGTTCAGCACGCAGTAACCTTAGAAATGATGTTTGTAGTGATGTAATTTATGAAAACGTCTATTGTTTTTACTTTGCAAGCATCTTTCGATTTTGTAATTTCTTTCGTCGCAACAAGTAGGATCTTATTCGCCAACATGAACCGTGTTCGTATCCACTTGAATAATGGCAACAAAGACATGAAAAACAAAACATGGTTTGATTGTGAATTCGTATAGAGAAAAACTAACAACATCTATACAGTGTGACCACAGAAAATAACTTTTCGAATTTTCACCAATACAATGCAACTTTTATACCGTTTGAAAGAAGATAGCGTTAAGCTTAGGGTTATTTTCATGGGGGTGGGGTGGGGTAATTATTCAGGGGAAATTTTCCACGGGGGGAGGGGGATTGTCCTAGAACCGTGAGAAAGCACTAAAGATAAAGTTGATGCGCATAAACACAATAATAGAAACCATGATGCAAGATAATTCCAGTGAAATGCGTGGACGCGCATGTGGTCAATTGTTCGAAGAAAATATAAAAACTTCAAAAGATGTTTTCAGCGAGGTACTTCTTATTTGCATGTTAATCAATTATATTTCATTCTATATGTTACAATGCGCCCACTCGATTTCAGAAAACATTAAAGGAAGGTATTGTTTGCGTAGAACTGCTTGCATTGTTGTCTATTCAGCACACTAGAAAATGAACTAAAGGAAAAAAGTGAATGAAGTAAAGAGACAAGGTGAAGTTGTTGTTGATTCAGGAGTTTACAAACTAACGAAACTGCGACATGAACTGTTTCCATTGTAATGTGAAAATGTTTTGGTAAATAAAAGTTCTACGTAAACAAACACAATAAACAGAAATTGTTTTCATTCATGTGTAAAGTTTGAGTAAAAAACAAACAGAAAAACAACAAAAAAACCAGACAAAACATTGAGAATTGAGAATGTACTCACTTCTAGGAAAAGAATTTCTGCAATATTTTTCCTTCGCGTTGCAGGAAATTCACTTTCTGTATTATGAGTTGATGAAACAATCGCAAAGATAAAATAGCGATACGTTGAACTCAGAACTGGTTAAGGGGTCACGTGCTCCCAGTCGGCAAAATATGTCAAAAAGTATCTGCGAGGAAGATCATTTTCATTGAAATAGTGTATATACTTCTATAGAAATGTACTCCACCGCGGTGATTTTTTCACTAAATTCGCCTGCTGGGTTCTCTTAATCTCACATTACAAGAAGTACTCAACTCCTTTCCCTCCTCCTTCTGCAAAACGTATCAAGGCCATGTTGTTGTTTTCCTGAAGCCCTGGTCACTAAGATTGTATAACTCGGATGTGAACATTGCTGTCATTGGTCAAACGAACTCACGTGAATGATAAAGATAAAACTAAGCGATTGTATCAATGCAGTGAGCTGCTGTAAAACACATTTTCATTGGATGGTGTGTATGTTTCCATAGAAACGAACTCTTTTATACCGATCTTTTCAAAGAATTAGTCGACTAAGAAAACGTTTAAAAGCCTTTCCCCGAGTATTGTTCAAACGCATTATTTTGCCTAAACCAACAAGCATGTCCTCGTTTTAAAGATGATAATTACTTTAAAATATTCCTCTAGTTTAAAAATATATTATAATATGAATATCACTAAGTACTACAAAGAAACGAAGCGAAACTTGATATCTATGCAATAGCACCGTCTGCAATCAAGGCACTGTTCACACGTGGCAAGAACCAAACCAACAGATACTGATGGTCAGGCGATGATATCAGAAAATATGTAATCATACTCAAAAACGATTCTTGCTTTTAGGCCGATGCAGAAGTGTATTTACAACTTAACAGGTTCACCACAAGTAAAGACTGTGAGTGGCATGGCAAGTGCGATGTACAAATGACTGGATGTTTATCTTTTCGTCAATCATGTGGCACAGCGGAAAAGTTTACAACGAAAGAATATAAGAATCAAAACGATATTAATTTTGGCAAGGATTTGGGCAATGGAGTGAAAAACCCTATTGTACGCAAATTCAAGCCGACAGGAAATGTAAGTGTTCACATCCATACTCATGACTGTCTGCATTTTATTATTCTTTTGAGGTTTCAGCGCATTTTTCCTGGTGCACAGTGTCTTCCATAAATCTGCTTAGCTATATTGGAAAACAGTAATTTACAGTGAATGAACTACTAGGTCCACTCCAAATTAACCATTGTGGTTAAAACAACAAGGATTTAAAACTTAAAACGTTCTTTATAAATTCACAAAGGTTCAGAATTCTGTTTCTATTTTTTCAAAAATTCTTTACCTAACGTTTGCTCCAACTAAAAACTAAGGAAGTTTGTTGTGAAATAGCTAAGAAACACTATGACTCATCTGAACTGATAGGATCGTGAAAAAGGCTAAGGAACAGTTCGAATTGAAAAGAAGTTTTATTGCATTTACTCCTTTGATATCAGTAGGCATGGTCAAGAACTTACTTACTACTGAAGATCTTATTACTGCTGAAGATCTATCTAAGCGCTATATTGTGGCTTTGTCGTTTCCTCCAACTCTTTTGAATACATCTTCAAAAGATATGGGATGTTTTTAGACTTTGATTCCATTTCTCATTCCAGGACATGATGTTGATACAATTCGATGTTAAAGACGTTGATGTCGGAAAAGATGATGACATCGCCACTTTCCAGTGGAATATAAAAATAACTTCTACAGATATCAATAGCAATTCTCGAAAATCGAAAACATTAAAAACAAAAGACTCTAGTCTTACTGTCACATACTACATTGCATGTAGTGCTAAATTTTACGGACCAACGTGTTCTAAGTATTGCAAAGACGATGATAGACCAAACCCACACTACAAATGCAACCAAACAACAGGACATAAAGATTGCTTCAAGAATTATTACGGAGAAAACTGCGCAACTTACTGCAACGATGATGGAAAAGGAGTTAACTATGATTGTAATAAGATAACCGGAGAAAAAGAATGTTTCCCAAACTATTATCGATCCAATTGCACAACATATTGTAACGACAACGGAACGAATGTAAACTACATATGTAACGCCATCACTGGAGAGAAAGACTGTTTCGCAAACTATTATGGCCCCAATTGCACAACATATTGTAACGACAACGGAACGAATGTTAACTACATATGTAACGCCATCACTGGAGAGAAAGACTGCTTTGCGAGCTACTATGGACCCAATTGCACAACATATTGTAACGACAAGGGAACGAATGTGAACTACATATGTAACGCCATCACTGGAGAGAAAGACTGCTTTGCGAGCTACTATGGACCCAATTGCACAACATATTGTAACGACAAGGGAACGAATGTGAACTACATATGTAACGCCATCACTGGAGAGAAAGACTGCTTTGCGAGCTACTATGGACCCAATTGCACAACATATTGTAACGACAAGGGAACGAATGTGAACTACATATGTAACGCCATCACTGGAGAGAAAGACTGCTTTGCGAGCTACTATGGACCCAATTGCACAACATATTGTAACGACAACGGAACGAATGTGAAATACATATGTAACGCCATCACTGGAGAGAAAGACTGCTTTGCGAGCTACTATGGACCCAATTGCACAACATATTGTAACGACAACGGAACGAATGTGAACTACATATGTAACGACATCACTGGAGAGAAAGACTGCTTTGCGAGCTACTATGGACCCAATTGCACAACATATTGTAACGACAAGGGAACGAATGTGAACTACATATGTAACGCCATCACTGGAGAGAAAGACTGCTTTGCGAGCTACTATGGCCCCAATTGCACAACATATTGTAACGACAAGGGAACGAATGTGAACTACATATGTAACGCCATCACTGGAGAGAAAGACTGCTTTGCGAGCTACTATGGACCCAATTGCACAACATATTGTAACGACAACGGAACGAATGTGAAATACATATGTAACGCCATCACTGGAGAGAAAGACTGCTTTGCGAGCTACTATGGACCCAATTGCACAACATATTGTAACGACAACGGAACGAATGTGAACTACATATGTAACGACATCACTGGAGAGAAAGACTGCTTTGCGAGCTACTATGGACCCAATTGCACAACATATTGTAACGACAAGGGAACGAATGTGAACTACATATGTAACGCCATCACTGGAGAGAAAGACTGCTTTGCGAGCTACTATGGCCCCAATTGCACAACATATTGTAACGACAAGGGAACGAATGTGAACTACATATGTAACGCCATCACTGGAGAGAAAGACTGCTTTGCGAGCTACTATGGACCCAATTGCACAACATATTGTAACGACAAGGGAACGAATGTGAACTACATATGTAACGCCATCACTGGAGAGAAAGACTGCTTTGCGAGCTACTATGGACCCAATTGCACAACATATTGTAACGACAAGGGAACGAATGTGAAATACATATGTAACGCCATCACTGGAGAGAAAGACTGCTTTGCGAGCTACTATGGACCCAATTGCACAACATATTGTAACGACAAGGGAACGAATGTGAACTACATATGTAACGCCATCACTGGAGAGAAAGACTGCTTTGCGAGCTACTATGGACCCAATTGCACAACATATTGTAACGACAAGGGAACGAATGTGAACTACATATGTAATGCCATCACTGGAGAGAAAGACTGTTTCGCAAACTACTATGGCCCCAATTGCACAACATATTGTAACGACAACGGAACGAATGTGAACTACATATGTAATGCCATCACTGGAGAGAAAGACTGTTTCGCAAACTACTATGGCCCCAATTGCACAACATATTGTAACGACAACGGAACGAATGTGAACTACATATGTAATGCCATCACTGGAGAAAAAGATTGTTTTGCAAACTACTATGGACCTAATTGCACAACATATTGCAATTCTTACAAAGCAAAGTATACATGCAATAACAAAACTGGCGTTAAAGACTGTTTTGACGGATGGCAAGGTGTTAATTGCACAGAGCGAGTTCAGACTTTATGTGTTTCTTTAAAGGTCACCTCTTCACTGCAGTCAACTCAGTCGTTTGCTTCAGATTCTCTAGTAGCTGCAACGCCTTCAATTCACAGAAGTTTTTCATCTTTGTACAAAAGATCCTCTATTCGCAGTTTTTCTTCAGCAAACGTTTTGTCTGTGACATTTGTCTCAACGATGTTGATGGAAACAGAGCGGAAAGTATCCTCAAGTAAGCTTGTGTTGAATACAGAAATTTTTCATCCAACATCTTCTATCTACAAGACTATAAATCAAACCAAAGTAGCAGCTAATGGTAGCGATAAATCGTTTTCTTGGACTTCTAAAACCGGTATCGGTGTCATCGCTTCTATCGTAATTGCAGTTCTAGTGTTGGTTGCCATTATTATGTTAGCTACAAGAAAAATTAGGTAAGTTATGTTCTGAGATTCATTTCTATTATCCGCTCTTGGATTTCCAAGTTTTCATGTTCTTGCCTTTTATATGTAGAATGGAAAAGAAAAAAAGCATCACATATGACATGTACTATGAGCAAGGCTTTGATAATGTTAATAAACCTGATGCGCATATAGAGATGACTCAAGCTAATCCTGAAAGGTAAATTATATTATAGCTGTTGCGTTTGGTAACAATTAACGCAATATGACCTGTCAGTGTAAGTGGATTTGATGTTGTGATGGACCAGGTTTTAACTGTGCCAATGACAACATTCAAATCAATACCCTAAAACTCAGGGATCTGACCAGGAAATCGCACATTCCAACTTGGTGATAATAATCTTTTCAAAGCTATCAGATTACAATGAGTAAATATATATTATTCTTGTAGTTACGATCAAAATGATGTACTGGCTCAAGGATATATCAATCCATTATTTGGCATTCAACCAACTGAAGATGCAGATTATCAACTTCGATCAACCATCTCGGAAGAAAAATCTGAAAATTCCTAGAACCTGGTTTTTTACCTTGTATATATTTGTACATAGTCTTAAACTTTGATGACAGCAAGAGGAACAATGACCTTAGCCATAGACACACCCTCACTTTTCTTATAAACCTATCTTTCAAAACGGAACTACTAAGAATAATTTAACGGCTAATTTTCAAGTAAGGCTCTAAATTCTTTTAAATTCTTTACGGCCTTTGTAAACCCTTTAAGACCATTACACCGCAAAAAACGATTTTTGTCTGAGTTACACTTTTACTGACACGATTTATGACAAAGATGTAACAATAGTCAATCATTGTTCATTTTTTTTTTCCAGTAAAATCGCCCAGACTAGTTCATTTTTTTGAACACGGAGAGACTACAGAGCCCCGGGATCACAAGTTGAAATTGATCGATTTTTAGGAAACTAATCTAGATTTGTTATGAAACGTTACGTATGCCTTTACATTGCGACAAATGAAAGTTTTTGGGCTTATTACTTTATGCATTTTTACTGAATACATTGACAGCGGTAACACTTTTGTCCTTTATATAATTTTGGCCTTTTCATTTAAAGAACCTTCTGTGCGTGTAAGGTTGAACTCTGTATCTATTCGTACTCATTAGTGTAACTTAGAAAGTGAAACCAACTTAGCTATCAAGTTCCAATGTGATTTCACCGATGTTGGGTTTATCAGGCTACTAATAACGTTAAGATGACCGACCTTTCTAAATCTTTTATTTCCACAAATCGTGCAAACGCAGTCACCACATAGACGTTGTTTCAATGTTGAAAATATGTTGTCGAAAATGTTGAAACGACAACCTTTTTTTTTAATCGATACATTTCCTGCATCCATCAATATGGTACTTCCTACAGAGAAAGGGTATGGGATAAAATATATATCAGTCATGTCGATGTTATTCTTGTGTTGAATTTCCGAGCGAAGTTTTCTTCCAGGTGGACGTGATTTTGTTAACTTAGATAAGTTGGCCATGAAGGGTTGTTTAGGGCTTTGTTTGCCATTTTTACTAAGAGAAGTGAGATCATTTCTTTGACTGGTAGCCATTGCAACTTGATAACGTCATTCTCACTGGCATGTCGTCCATACACAAAGCCAGCCGCAGCATTTTGGAGTTTCTGTAGTTTCCTTAGGAGGTACTGAGGGGCTCCTATGATCAATACGTTTCCGTAGTTAATTCTCGAAAGGATCAGAGCTTGAGCAAGTGACATTCGAAGACGAAAGTCGGCTGATCGTTTGAAGATTCTCAAAGACTTCAAGGTAGAGTAACAACATTGCGTTACTGAGTTGATATGACCTCTCTATGTCAGATGTTGACGGAAACGTACTCCCAAGGTTTTAATATCGGTGATGTGATCATGTTTTTGATTTTGGCTATTGATTTGCATCACTTCGTTTTGGAGATTGTGTCTTTTATACATTTGTGAAGTCGAGAAAAGAACCACCTTCGTCTTCTTGCTATTTAAATAAAGGTCCTTATCTTCCGACCAGGTGTTCACCTCGTTCATTTCGAAAGAAAGCCCTGGCACAGGCCGATAAAAAATCACCCAAAATACGGGTGATTTTCTCACTCAGCGGTCTTTTTAGGGCCTCCGTGCTTCAAAAACAACCGGCGAGTTATAATGGAAGATGTCAGGCGTTTGTTTTCAAGAATTCAATTTGCATTGGAAAAAAAAAAGACCGCTGAGTGAGAAAATCACCCGTATTTTGGGTGATTTTTTATCGGCCTGTGCCAGGGCTTTCTTTCGTTTCGAAGAAGCCCTGGGAACGAGGTTGCTTTCCTTTACGCATTGCACTCAGGATGTCTTCTTTCAGTTTCATAAGAATCGTCATCGTTGAGTGACCTTTTCTGAAACCAGATTGTTTTGGATCGTAGAAAGATTCAGTTTCGATTAGATCGGTTAACTGTTGTAGGATTACGCGTTCAAACACTTTAGATAATATTGGCAGAACACTGATGGGTCGGTATTCGGAGAGGGACCTTGGATTGTTGATTTTTGGAACAGGACAAATGCGACTAATCTTCCACTCGATTGGCACTGATGAGGTGTTGATGCAGGTATTAATGATTTGTGTCAGGGGAGATGCCAGATGTTCAGCCACAGGTTTGATGAATCTTGATGTTGTCGTAGCCAGTTAAAAAAGTCGATAACGATAACTCGACTGAATTTCAACGTCGATTAAATAACTTGATTGTTTCGAGGTCGTTTCAACGTTGAACCGACATCGATATTGATGTTTTTAGGTTTTTAAAACCTCCAAAACAATTTTTGGTTCTAGTTGAGAAGATTCTGTATTGGTATAAAATCTTCCGATCACTGAAACACCTCAAGAATTCACGAAGTAAATCTCCATCGGCAATCAAACTGTCACGTCACCTACTCATTGATTCACACACATGATGTTGTTTTAGTTTGATGTTGAACTTAATCAATTGCATCAAGGTGATTGGTCTATAGTAGGTAAACGATTGCTGATTGGTCCATGCAATTCAAATACAAGCTATTAACGATTTGATGAATTCTGATATAACATTTTCATCTGGTACTATTTTGATCGCCTTTTTCAATTTAAACTCTTTGTGAAAAATGTAGATCTTTGATGTTGAAGTCAATGATGTTGATGCCAAAGAAGATGTTGAAGGTCATTTTCTACGACTTCAAAACTAACTTTTCGCGAAATAAAAATAATAAAATTCGTTGAATGCGATTTTCCGTGAACAGACGTTCTGTCAAGATAATGTTTAAGTGTTTTAAGTGTTTAAGATTGTTTAGTGGAGGACAAACACACTTAAAGAACGACTAAGTAAATAAGAATATATTTCTTATATTTCAACACCGCTACACGGTTGTACGAAATATCTAAAGCAGAAAAAATACATAGAATAAATTTTTTTAGAGATTTGTTTGATAAAGTGAATTGATATTCTAACGACAATTTGCAATAATACATTTTAACATTTTTAGCTCTTTTAATGAAGTTTTGTTGGTTATTCTCACCCATCCATTTTTGTTCAAATATGTTATTATATTATATATTATATATTATATATCTGCAGGAAAAGGAAAAATATATTCATTTTGTAAAACATTCGGTGCAAGCCTCCTTCGTCTTCTTCGTCTCAAATATGTTTCTTAGCAATTCTGGTGGTGTTTCGAAAATTCTTCACGCGACCAGGTGTTCCCGAGGCTGCTCCTGCTGTTCCTGTAGCCGCTTCATCTTCTTCATCTCTATAAAAACATAACAATTATTCATAAAAATCTTTCCTAAAAATCATTCATAAAAAAACTTTGATTTTCTGCAACACAAAATCTATTCTGTGAATAATGGATAAATTTCTTGGGTGCTTGGCGGTTATCCACCCTTCCCCACACCCCCCGTCACCCCAAAAAATACTTAACCCTAACACTTACCCTAACCTTGTGGGAAGGAGGGTGTAGGATAGGGGGAATAACCGGCAAGTACCATTTGTTGCAAAACCATTGCAAAGGAGTACATTTCTGTAAAAACACATACACTATTTCCAGGAAATTGTTCTTTGCACTGTGGTCTGTTTGAGGTAAGAATGAAAGAGTGTCAAAGACTTTTCATGCAGAAACACAAAAAAGTGTTGCGTCGTATGTTTCTCTATGGGGAATGTATTTCCATAGAGATATATACGCATTATATATTTGAATAAAAATGCTCTTCATCGCAGTGATTTTTATCTATTTTGCATACTTGGTAAATTTTTTAATTTTATAAAAAACATCCTAATATATCATAAAGATTCCACAATGCAGTGCTACAATTACCACAATGCAATGCTATAGTTACCACAATGCAATGCTGCAGTTACTTGCTCTGGAACAACCTTAATCACTGTCCTTATTAACTGGGAGAGTATTCCATTTGGTAGTAATAATGATTCTCGAGGAGACTATTCTTACCCCTGAATCGTTACAGAGGCAGTCCAAAAAAGTAGATTAACACAGTGTAATAAATCAAGTGGGAAACATTCAAACACTTCAAAATGTCAGTGCGATGAAGAGCATTTCTATTTAAATAGTGCGTATATCTCTATGGAAATGCATTGCCCCGCAGAGAAACATTTTTGCCCGCGTATAGAAATTTACTCATTCGCAGAAATTTTTCAATAAATTTGCCTACTGAGAAATTGTTTTTCAGTCTTCCACAACTTATCCTCTAGCATGAAACTAATCGATTAATTTCACTGCAACTCCAGTTGAAATTAAGTGTGTGGATGTTAAGGAGATCGTTCAAATGATCCATAGCAAAATGCATCTTACCAAAACTATAAACAAGTCCTTTACTTACTCCGTTGTTGGAGCCTCATCCAGTTCAATTGGAGTTTTCACAGTAGCTGCAACCTTCTTAAATGATTTGACAACAAAAGTAGTGGCATAAAATCTTATAGGTCCAGTTGCATCGACTTGTCTCCCTCCATAATCTTCGTTTTGGAACATTTGCAATTTAAAACCACTTGGTATTCTCACCGACTTAATTTCCGTCAATGTCAATGGTTCAGTTGTGCCATCGTACTCAGTCCCCGTAAAACTGATGCATTCTCCATCAAACGCTTCTTTTTGGCAAAGCATTAGTGCCTTAGTAGTACGATCATACATTTTCACGTACTTGAAAGGATTCTGATCTGTCTGTGTTCTCCCAATATCTCCAACTGTGATTGGTCCAACGTATGGTCCAAGGCTTCCTGCTGGGGATTTTTCTGGAGCGATTTCAACTTCCATACCTTCTGGAATGCTCATGGATTCCAATTTTGTGAAATCACATCCACCCATCAGCGCTTCGTCTGTGATATCAATGTAAACGCTTGTTTTGTCTGCAGGCATCTTAAGATGGTGACATTTTCCCGACAAATATTTACTACCACACACTTTGACCTGTCGTGCGACGGCTGTGCGTTCAATCTTGATGGTTTTGGCATTCAACCAATCTGTTGGCTTGCATAACTCTTTCAGATATACAGGACCATGAAAAGAATCAACTTTCTGATCAGTGGTATCATATAAAGTGACAATACGTTTGTCCGGAATGTAAGCTGTTTCGATAAGGTTGAACTTGAGTAAAGACATTTGATGTGTTTTCGAATTTTCACTACCATGTTGTGACTCCAAAGTTCTGCAATACGCTGAAACAACAATGGTAAGTTCATCTTAAAATTTTCGTCCTTTTGCTTCGAGAATCGTAAACTACAAGGACCGTTCTCTACGTGGAAGATAGAGAAAAGACTAGAAGACTATTTTTGAAGATCACACTTAGATTCAAGTAAAGAATTCCTTGCTCATTGGACAAACAACATATTTTTTCACCTTCATCGGTAGGTGATGCGACACCTGTCATGGTTCCACACAATCGAACTTCATTTTGTGCGTCAATTTCCAAATCTTGGTAATACTTCAATGCAATAGTTTTAACCCAAGTTATTTCACTAGTCTCTGCGCGTAAGAGTACAGATACAATCTTGTGATAGACACCAGCGCCAAGCATTTCAACTTCTTTTCTTTCGTCTTTCGCTTCCTCACCCACTTTTCCTTGCATATAAACGCTGTAAATCTTTGTGCCATGAGGGACAAAAAGACTCGCTCTCAAAAGATCACTGACTGGTTCTTCAGGCTATAAGCACAGCATATAAATTGATGAACAGTGCTAACCCAGTGGGCAAATTCGTCAAAAAATCACTGCGATAAAATTTTAAAGAAAAAGTGTGTATATCTCTATAGACATGCATCGACTTTGCATCAATTTTTTAACATTCGTTATCAGATCAATGAATTACTTACATAAATGGCCTTGCAGTACTCTTGCAGCATTACGTTTTTACACGCTACAACGGGTGGCTTGTAAAATCCTGGGTAATGAGGAAAATTCTTTTTAATTGTCGCCAAGTAGGCAATTAGTAATTTGTTTTTATCGGGTTCATCAAAGATGCGGAAAACAGCATATCGTCGGGTCGGATAATTAATCGGATCGTTTAAAAATCTCAAAAAATTGTGATCAAGCTCTTGTTCCCTGTTCAACATATGAATGATGTTTCTGGAGGCTTTTCTCAATGCTTTGGCATCTCTGGTGGAACTTTCACCATCACCATTTATCAAGGACGCTATATTAGTCAACATGACTTGCCTTTGGATCGACAATGAACTGTATAAACGAACCAAGATGCCACATCTCTTCGCATAGAGCTTTACCTTGTCTTTCTTGTCATCATCCAATTCTGGAATCTCGATAAAGAACCCACAATCGCAGTATTTGTTTATATATTCCTTTAAAACACCAAACGGAACCAACTCTTTGAAAGCGAGATCGTACAACGCCATGCCTTGTTGAATTGTGAGAGCTTCCTTGAGCTCATATTGTTGACGCCGGAAGTTGGATGTTGCAGATGACATGGTATTGTAGAGATGTTGTACTCCAGTGATCTCATTCTTCAGTTTGTTAAATTCATTCTCCTCGAGAGCAGCTTCGACAACTCTACATTAAGAAGGAAATTCTAGACATCATTACATACTAGAAACATTTTATCAGGTATTTTTTAACACAAATAAGAGGGTTTCTCAAGAACGTAAAGAGAACTACTGGTTAATTGGACATCTGTTCATAGCAGTATATCTTAAAGTAAACAAAGGTGTTTCAAAAAACGATGACTCGACAACTAGCTCCTCAAACAGGAACTATATCAGACTATCGACTAGCAACTACCTGCCAAAACCAAAAGAAATAACATTGCCAGTGATTGCTGATAGCCGCCAGCATCATCACACCTTGCTGACAGACTCAGTTCTTTATCTTCTTTAGGCTGCAATGTTCAGTCAATTTTCGTAATCTGTCTTTCATTACTCTGTGCATTAGTTGGAAAGTAATCTTAAATATTCACTCTAATATTCACACAATAGATTTGATGCATTTACTCTGCTAGATGATTGTATTTTTGGAAGTTCAGAATTATTATAGAAGAACAATGTTACCCAGTTTTTATCAAGTACTTTTTTTCTTCATTAAAAAAAACATCGTAAGGCAGGCCAAATAATTTTAGATATTTGAGGTCTCAGTCATTTTGGCGGTCTGATTGAAACGATAGGAATAAAAGCTACCAATAGGTTGAACTCATACTTAAAATTCCAAAAAGATTCTGTGAAAATAAAAAGAGTCATACCGCTTCAACATATCCTCTTGACTCTCTTTGGGTTCAGAAGTTCCGCCAAAAAACGAAAATATTGTTGATACCAGCGTTAAAATCGTGCCAAGGATGGATCCAACTGGACCCAATAAACCCACGACCGCTGAGACCATGCCCAAAGCTCCTGAAAACGAAAATCAATGTCTTTAACATTGCAAAACGCGAGCGGAAAAAATCATGAATTCAAACATAAGGAGTTGTACACCTGGTAATAATCCAGGATTGAATGGTAAACATGTGAGCCAGAGTAGTGGAAGAGATGGAGGTGAAAGTTTTATCCAAATCACCAGAAACCTATTAAATCGTCCAAACATCTTTACTTTGGATCAACATAATATGATAAAGTAACATAGTAACTACCATCCTTAATCAGTTAACATATAGGATACATGTAGGATATATGATATATAGGATGCTGTAACATATTAATTGCACTATTGGATCAATAAAACATGCATAAGAGATTTGTGATGCAATTATATGATATTTACCCGTTCAGATAATCCAGTCACCTCCTTAATATAGTACAGTTCCTATAATTCAATGATGTCATTACTTGCGTCAGAATCACTTTAACCGTTCTCTGGATAGCCATGATAATAATAAGTCTTAGTTGCACGTTACACGTTCATATGATATCTGATGTAAAGTGATCTTAATTGTGGCTGCATTGCATTTTTAAAAGGTGAACATGCTATCTACCACACATGATTCACCTACGTAAACCTTACGCCTTCCTGGATAACCGAGTTTTCTTTTGTTTTTGGAAACAAAGGAACCAGTTTAATGGAGAATTTATTCCAAATATTACATATTAATAGACCAACCGTAGTCACATATGTTTCATTGATATTTGATGCGTTAATAATCAGCCCTATTCACTCGGCTTCACTATATTTAGATTACAAACGCTATTAAAGTTACTTTCCCAGTTAGCACACGACGTTAATCCAACGTTTTTTTTTACGGCGACTCTAACGTCGCAATCAAAACCGATCATTAACTGATGTCAAGAAAACGTCTGGGTTATTCGCAACTAATTGGGGCCTGTAAAATGCCAGGTTGAAATCCTGCAATTGTTGAAGGCTTATATCGTGAATAGAGTGGTATATTATATAATTTTGCATTTATGATATTAAAATCATTTATTTACTTACAACCCATTCTGACATTTTTTCGAGATCAAAAGAATGATGGAAGTTGCATTTTATGTTCTGACATTCCAAATGTAAGTTAGCTCCTTTTATTTTCAAAGTTATTATTTTGAAAACTATGAAAAAATGTGTCTGCCACTATCCATTCATTTGGATGAGTGGATGGAAGAATGCCTGAATAAATGGATATATTTATTTATATTTAAGGCTTATCCATCGGTTATCATCTCAAGAAAGAAAGGATGGTTCTTGAGCTACACACTTGCACGCAATGTTCAAAACGATGTTTTCTAAAAGCAAGCAAAAATTATATTTCATGGGTTCTTTCATTTTCTAATTTTGGTCTTTTCCATCGTACACGAAATTAAAGTTGTCAGTTTTGATGTTACACCACAGGGACGCCGCACTGGGTACGGTAGGTACGGCGCTCGTCGTTCCATAGGTTTTCCTGTGAATGGTTAGTGTTAAATAAAATCAAAGAAGATTATGATATGAAATAATTATGATTTTCATTTAACATTCTATTTCTTTTAAGACAATTTTCTCAAACTCAAATCGTTTGTTTCCTATTCCTATTCTCACTCGTATTCAAAACTTTTCTCAACCAAAGTACTCTATTATATGATTTAGGCATACAAAAATCCGTTGCATACAATAACAAAAGGACGAAAAATAAGGAAATATTCTAGTCGAAGCCGTTATTTTTGTAAAATTTTCGGAGCTTCGCCTCGAACCCCGCAACTGACCCTTAACTGCTCGCAAGTTTCCACCGTACCACCTCTCTGGAGCGTGCGGCGACCCTGCACCGTAGTGTAATAGTTATCACTCTCGGAAATCTTGCCAAAGGTCAGGGTTCATTTCCCCTTATTGGCGATTCTCCAAAATTGGAAAACAGACGCAAGAGTCAAACTATACCTAATAGGCAAAATAAATAAATGAAGAGAAAAACATCGTCGTTAATGGTTACTTGATCATTTTACAACGTTAAAGCAATGTTGTTTACGTCATTTGACCGTCGCACGGCGTCTATTGAAGTCATTATTTTCTTTTTGTTAATTGTCAAAATCCGACGACGTTGTTTTGCTGTTTCCATACCGACCATTAAACGACTGTCGGCAAGCGAAGATTAAACATTACCTCAAAACAACATAGATAAAACGTCTTTATGCTTACTGGGTGAGTAAGGGGCTGTTCATAACACTAACTAATAGCTAGTCTTTATAACTTCAAAAACTACTACAAAAAGAAAATTGTCCGAGGACAAACAGCCTCTTTCGAATATGCAGTACCGTAGCAGATTTGGACATCCTTTCGTGAGTTTGGAGACAAGATGTCTGGCCAGATATCTCAGACGTCCGGCCGGGAGTTTGAGATGTCCGGCCGAGCGTTTTGAAACTAGTCTTGAAACTTCCGGCCGGACATCTTCACTCACAACGTCCGGACGGACGTTTGTAAAAATCTGGTCCTGAGAATTGCTTAGAAGTTCAAACGCCCGTTTTACGAAAAAGATGCTTTCTGACCTCCACCAAACTCGATGTTCTGGTCCTTTATATATACGGTTGATACTGTCAAGTCTGTGAAGAATGTATTCAAAGACACCCGGGCTGACGAACAAAAAGATGCCCGGCCGGATGTTTTGTTTTTCCGGCCGGATATCAGGATGTCTAACTTGTTCAACGTTTGAAGACCATGCATTGTACATGTATGAGCTGGCACCAAAAGATCAAAGCTAATTATGGAAATCATTTTACCATTAGATACTTTTGGATAAGTAAAGAACACATCATAACCAGGAAGCTGTAGTGGTGAAAAGATTACTTTATTACTTTCTCCTTCGGCCATTTTGTAACTCCCCAGCTTCGTGCAAAAGTATTTGATTTTGAGGACCAGATATTGATGACATCCATCAGTCAGGCGTCTCAGTTACCTCATACCCGGCCGGATGTTTGAGATACCCGGCCGGAGATCTTGATGTCTCACGATAAGATGTCCAAATCTGCCACGGTAATGCAGGGCACGTCTGTTCCTTTGAAACTTTTAAATTAATTACGTTTCTGACATGTGTCAGATAATATATGAATGTATAGAATCTACGCATAAATTATGACGTAATATCACGTGTTTATTTACAAAAGTAATCCTTGTAACCATATTTGTAAATCAGTTGAACGGAAGACACACGGAGACGGAATTGACCTTTGCTAGTCAGTTAGTTTTATGAACATATATTTTTAATTTTTAACGACATTTGAATTGTTTTTTTTGCTCTGTTTGTGTACTTTCATACGATATATAACATATACCATTTTAAACTGAAAAAAGTCACGGTGATCGAAACGTTGTACACTTTTGTAAATAAATAACATTTTGAACATGAAGCTTCTTAATTTTTAATTTTCTTGTTAAGTCATTGGCCAAAGCAACATATTTCTTTTTTATAGAACTGCACTCTTGTACAGTACTTTTTCAATAAACAACAGTTACATACAAGAACTATCTATTATCAATCAGATCTGTCCTTGGAACCGTAAGAATTTACCTGATATAGCTGTCATGACATCCCCTTGTATAATACCGTTCGCCATTGCACCAGCTCCGCCGATTATTGAAGATACTGTACCAGCGGCTTCAATTTTTTTTTGGCTGTCCCATTTTTCTTTAGAATAGAATTTTTTTTTGGTTTCTTTGAGTGCCTTTGCCATGGCTTTGTTGGCCTTTTCCTTTTGAAATTTTATTTTCTTGTAACCAGACTTGTACATCCTTTCAATGGGAGCAGCTATTGTGTCCGTATCAAACACTGAGAAAACCTGATTAAAAAACATTGAATCTTGTGGCCCAATGTCTCCAATAGGTGGGTTTCCTTGACGTTTTGTAGAATTTCGATAGTACATATGCACATGTCGGCTTGCTTCACATAATGTTGATAGCAAAAATGCAATCGCTAATAAAGCTTTCATTGTATCTAAAAAATACAAAAAGAACAACTAAAAACTCACTTAAACGATCACAAACCATCCACAATTTCACTTCTCTATTTTGCAAAGGGGACTTTCAACTTTAAGATCGGTAGGGAGGTTATTCGACAACTGACTGCGTCATGTCAGTGCTTGGAACAATAAGAACCAATCCCCGCTTAGCTTACCAGTCAGCTTGAAAACAAGATAACTTTATCAAGGAGTTTTCTAGCTGAACCATTTTAAGTAATACTGCGCTAGCTGAAGGGGTCTTTAAGTGCTCTAGGACATCCGTTACGGAATCCTTATTAATATTACTTAGGGGACTGGTGAAGTATTCTGGGTAAAAAGTTAAAGAAAGGAAACGACATAAAAATACTGTGCCACAATCTTATCTCTCCTGAGCAAAATAAATATTGACCTACAGCCGTATTATGGTCTTCTCTTTTCAGTTTCTTGTTTTTCTCCAAATTTCAATGAGTTTGCTAATCTTCAATATATGAAATACTGATAACTTTTTTCTGCTCTTGTGTTGTACAAAATTAGGCAAGCATGAAATTTATCAGACGATATTGGATCTTCTAAAACTAATGGCAACGAATTGTGTCTCGCCCCTTCACAACTTTTTAAAAGGGTTTTCTGTGGGAAGCTTGTCAGTCTGAAGTTCATAGACTTTATTTGATAGATTTATTTATTTGATCAATCCACTGAATATGTCGGTGCTCAACATATTCTTCGCCGCATGACTGAACAAACAAATCAATGAAGAACAAACAAATCGCATTCATTTGCTCAATTTCGGCAGGATTTTTTGAACGATTACTTAAAACAACAATTTTTAAACGACTGATTTTCGGACGGCGAGGAAGCATTTCTTACCAGATCAACATGATCGGAAAAACGGAACCATGTCATTATCCATATTATTATGAATGGTTATTAATTATTATTATAACGGACAATTTTTTTAGGTTGATAAGTTAATTAAGGAAAAGGTATCTGGTAATCAAAACAGAAAATTAAAAACATTTGTCTAGAACGTCATCAGATTATCATGGCAACTGGAGATTTGTAAGAGATTATAAGGATAAATTACAAGTTCACATAAAAACCGAATCGGACAAAACCAACCTAAATAACAATCGATCGGAAAGCTTGGAAAAAAGTAACAATTTTCAAATTTCACTTAGACGGAACGGAACAGAAAGGACTTAAAATCATGTGGTTGTCATGTGGCTGTCATGTGGTTAAAATAATGTTTTCCCAAATGCGCAAGAGTTCTTTTTCCGATCCGATCCGTTCCGAAGCAAAAATCATGGAAGTGATAATTTCGCTCTGTTTTCGTTGCGTTCAGGCTCATCTGAGGAAGAGGAGGATGAAGGGAAAGAGAATTATTATTTTAAAGACACGGGTGTTCTAAAGTCAATTATTGTGATTTGATGACAAAAGGAACAAGTAGGGAGAAAGAAACATGTAATAAACAACATAGGAAATATAAGTAGATCAAACTAAGTTAACTGAACAGAGCTTCATCTATTCAGTACGATCTGGTCGTAATGATAAACAGGTTCTCGCTATCCATCTATTGTTTTGGGAAAAGTTTAAAAATGTTTGATGTTCGAGATGGAAAAGAATTTCCATGTTCATGTGACACAATCCATACATCGATATCTTTACATAATTTGAATTTCTTTAAAAGCTCTTTAAAATAGTGTGTATATTTATATAGGTATGCACTCCCTTGCAGTGATTTGTCAGTAAATCTTGGTTTTTACTACAACGGATTAAATCGAATGTTATTGGGAGGTTTTGATAGTTTGATAGTTTTGATAGATTACTACACTATCCTTCACTATGTTTAACATTATTATTTTATTTTCATGATTATTTTGCGGGAATCCATTTCATGAGTTTGGGAAGTATCGTAATAAACTCTTGTTCTGTTCGGTAAAGTATTTTCCAGAATGAAAATTTATCTTGGTAGTTATTGCTGTGGTTCTAGTATATGACCTTTACACCGCCATAACAAGAGCATTACAGTTACGAAAAAACGTCTTTCTTAATCTCACTCAAATGGAGAAAATGTATGTTGAAATCGAGATTGTGTAATTCATGAAAGTGTTTATAAGCTTATCCCACCCATGCAATACTAAACTCTAGCCTCTCGTTCAAGGTTTCAAAGTAATGTTGCACCATGGACGTATAAAAAGAGAAGGACTCACAACTCATTTCAATAGCTATTCAATTTTATTGTTAAAATCCATTGTGTCGGCATCCCTTTCATACCAAAGCGCGTCTCGCATTTCACTGGATTTTTGTTGAGACGAACGATTATTTACGCGCCAATCCAACGCGGAAAACTGAAATATCAGAGGAATTAAGACTCATTAGCTTTCAAAACACTTTTATTCATTGTTCAAAGCCACAGACGACGATATTTAATCGTTTTTAAAATGTCTGTGAGTTTGCTAGAAGATGTTACAAGTGAAAATAGAAGAAAATCATGGCACAGCGTCTCTGCATGTTATAAAGTTAATATTTGCGCCTCAAAAATGCCTAAGCTACACAAAACAGAGAGATAGTTTATCTATCTTTTCTGAAAGTTTCAAGTCTGAAGCTTTAGGAACTCCTAAGGAATCATACTTTTAGTTTTGGTGTTTTTCAGCAGTTTTCATGTTTATAACAAAAGGCTGCTAGTGTGGAAGCCAATGGAAACATGTATTTTTAACAGCACTTGAGGGAGTTTCAAAACTGCTTTTGTCAAAATTTTAATAAAGCGAGGCGAGCTTGTTTGAATAGATTTATAAAAGTTGTAAGTCCTTCTCTCTTTATACGTCCATGGTTGCACAAAGTGGGCTGTGTATGTGAAAAGCGGGATATGACGATTGTTTCGTCCCATCCCGAAAACGTTCCCCTTTCACCCAAATTTTCATCACTATGGTGTAAAATAACTCCTTTCCAGAAAGTATCCAATTTTACTTTACGTAAAAATTTCCTTCGTATTTTTCAAAAGAGAAACAGAACAAGCTGAGGCTATAAATAATCGATGAGTCTGAAGTTCTTAACATCATAAAAACTATTTAGAAATTGTGAAATGCGTTTGTTGATATTTTGTTAAAGCATCTTTTTGCTTTGTCTCATTTCCTTATGTTTACACCAATCATCATCAAAGAAGCAAAAACCTACCGTGCGTCTGGTAGCTAGGTTTTAGTTTTATCTAATTAATTTGCACGGAAAGATTTGAAGGAACTTCAGCACACCTCCTCGAATCGAAATATCCATTAGTGACTTTTTAATTAAGTATTATAACCCACTAAGAAAACATTTTGGCGGCATTTGACGTCTTTATTGAGGGCGTAAATTAGAATTCAATGGACATAAAACACGTTTATGCATGGGCAAAATCGTCGAATTTCACTGCGACGAAGAGCATTTTTATTGGAATAGTACGTATATTTCTACAGATATGCACTCCTTCGCAAATGTACCAGCTGGGTAATAGAGTGTCTTCTCAAAAGCAAAGCCTGATTCTTTGATTTAAATCTATCTATTTTTTCGGCTATTGAATTTTATAAAATCGAATTCATGCTGAAAGTGAGTTATAGTAATAATAACGTTGTTTTATTTGGGAATTGGTAATATTTGAGGCCTTTTTTTTCGATTTAGCGCCAATTAGTGATAATTTATGCTACGCCTCTGCTACGCCATTTAATATCACTGGCAAATGCTTTAAACAGTGAAAATAACCAATAATTTAATAAAATATTGGGAAAACTTTTCAAAAGCAAATCTTAATTTTTTTAATTCTTCTTGACTAGGAACTTACCAACCTCGAACTCAGGGTCTCTTGCCTTTTCGATATACGGATAGCGGCAAAGAAGACCCTAGCGAACGCTGGTCACGTGACATGAAAATTACACAAAATCTGTGTAATTTTTATAAAAGGTGGCCCGAAGAAATTTTTTCTCATGAATTCAGTTTTTTATATAGTCACATTACAACCAATATAGAGACCAAATATAATTCGTCGAGTTCACTCGAGCTCATTTCTGCAAAACTTTATTGTTTACATTATTCCCAAAACTTCAACAGCATTCTGGAAAGCGATGTTTCTAATTTGATAAAGATTTTATTCCTTATCAAGGCTATTACATTCGACAAACTTAAATCATAAAGAGGAGATTGCAAAATTCGTGTGGTGTTGTGTGGATTTTATCTTTGTAAACACGAGCTGTGATTTATTTTGGAGATACATCCAGAAACCATGTATAGAGTCAGTGGACAAAAGTGAAAAATCAACAGAAAATTAAAACTTGAGTGTATTGAGGTTCAATCTTCCGCAGAAGAAATATAGATAACCAATAATATGACACGCACAGAAAAAACAACCTATGAAGATAACACATTATTTAGTAACATTGAGAAAAGGTTCTCATGAAAATGTTTGGGATGAAGATCTTATTCATATATATGAAATAATTCTATATGAAATGATTCAACATTGTTATTTATATCAAAATTTGCTATAAGTTTACTGGTCAGTAGATGTATGTCAATTTCAAAAGCTCTAGAACCTCTTCTTGTAAAGTGTCTAAGTATTATTGAGTCAGCATACACTTTTGTCACAAAAAAGACAGAAAAACGAAAACTTTTAAAATTTTCACAATTCTTTAATCTGTGAAGTCTTTCTCAAGTGCCAAGTGTCAATATATACTTATTAATATACTTCAAAATAATAAGGATATGTTGTATATGTTCACTACCCTATTAAATTGAAAAAGAATTCTTTTTATTATGAATTCTTTGTAAGATCATGTCAGGATTTTTTTATTATTATTATTATTTCAGTATTACAAATTCTCAGGCAATACAAGCCTCTACGAATCGTTCTTGTGTAATTTGTGATCAAATCTTTGCGGGTGATCAGCCCAATATGCGTCTAAGTTGTTCTTGAAGCTGTTTAGTGTTTCAGCATTTACAACGTATCTTGGCAAGCTGTTCCATGTTTTCAACGACCGGTAATAGAAGGAATTTTGCTGGATGCCTCTAACACCATCTTTTGCAAAACAGCATTCCAGTTGAAAATTGTGTTTTCGGCCTTTTTTCAGTCGTGGTCTAAACTTTACTGAAAGAGACGAATTATCGTACACATGAAAATGCTTATAGATCTCAATCATGTCTCCTCTGTAGCGTCTAAAAGAAGTGTTGGAAGATCAAGTTTTTTCAATCTTTCGGGGTAGCTAAGATCTTTCATACCATCAATTAACTTTGTTGCTCTCCGCTGAACACTTTCGATTTTGTCTATGTCCTTTTGCAAGTGTGGAGCCCATACTGATTGGCAATATTCCAGGTGTGGTCTAACCATTGCGGTGTATAATTTCTTAAACAGTGGACCATCAAGAAAATCAAAGTTTCTACGAATGACCCCAACCATTGCGTTTGCTTTGTTTATTTTTAAACTCATGTGATCTTGAAATTTAAGGTCGGGATCTAGCGTCACACCAAGGTCTTTCTCATCGAAGACGTGACCAGGGAATTTGTAACATGTGACATATGTTGAGTTTGTTGCGTTAGTTTCAAGGTTATTATGTGACAGGATAGTATAAATATGAATACCGATATTTCAAATTTCAAGGAAATTGCTTTCTAGATTGTTATCTTCCCTTAAATCTTGTTAGCCCATTCTTCTCTCTTATGTAACGTATATAGTTTTAAATCATTACATGGGATCTTGAATCCATTATGGCAGATGATTTGGTTTTGAGTAAACGCTGTATTGTTGTTAAGCTCTAAGTGTAAATTTTACCTTTATCCTCCTTATGTGTTTTACAGTGTTTATATCTTTATGTATTATACTGCTTAAGATATAGAATTTTTTTTAAGTCAATGTATACTTGTTATGAAAATCCTACAAATTGTCATATACCGTAAAGTAAAATTAGATTCATTCATTCTTTGTATGTGCACATGCTTGTTTTAGTTTTTGACTCCATTTCTTTGAAGATTTTTGAAGATGCTCAACCTCATATCTCTAAATATGCTCTTAAATTTTAGCACATGTGTGAGCTTACAATTAAAGTTCCTAGAAACTAAAAAAGACTGTCGTAAGTCATTATTCTGTTGTTTTATCAGTCAAAAGTGCATGAAAATTTATCTTGTTCAACTGTTGATTCTCATTGTAAATACATAATGCTACCATACGAGTGCTTTATGAATTGACATGATAGCTAAAATAATGTTATTTGGAATAATTAAATTTCAGACTCCATGTCTTGTCTTCCTTTCTTCTTCAGCAGTAACTCGGATGATTTCTTCTTTTTGCTCGAACATTCTGCGGTCGTTGTAATTTTTTCAGCCAATAGAGTTCGTTAATTCAGTAGCGTTCGCCAGGGTCTTCTTTGAAGCTATCCGTATATTGAAATGGCAAGAGACCCTGGGTTCGAGGTTGGGAACTTACCTCTGGCTGTAAATCTATTGCGTCATTGACACGTGAGAATTTGACAGATTTGGTTAGAAACAAACGGAAAATGAAAAAGCTGACTTTACAAAAAAAAACAAAAAAAAACGTCGTTTGTTCCACTAGCTATTTTTCCCATTACATTTTCAACAAAGCAATTTGTCAAATTTGTACACCAACCTATGTGGATTCTGTGAAATTTGAACACCAACTTGTATGGAGCTTGTGAAATTTGTACATCAAATTGTGTGGATCTTGTGATTGTACACCAACTCGTAAATATCAACTCGCAAATGATGATTGAAATAGAAGAAAGTAACTCGAAACTGCTGATGTGAATTTTTAGCAGGTTAGTATTCATACTTAGTATTTATTTTGACAGTTTATTTTTTGCAGTAACGTTAATTGTTAATTTTTTATTACTTGAGAAATTGCAAAAAAACGTTATAACTCCATACAATAAAACTACTACTAGCTTACTTTATACAGTACGTTTTAAAAGGGTTTAGTTACAACTGATGATCGCACACTGAGTGCGTGAAACTTGAAGTTTTGTACACATATTATCCTTGTATATACTTTGAATTAATTTGAATAATTTGAACTCCATACAATATATACAGAAGGAGTTACTCTCACGCGAATGCTATGAGGTATGAATGGCTAAGAAATAAAGTAAGATTGTTTGATAGTAAGTCTAGTCTGGAGTCCAGGATTGGGTGAGGTCTTTCAGAACAAGTAAGTAAGTAAGTAAGTAAGTAAGTAAGTAACGGGAGTTTTCAGTCCTTGGGCTTCCATCCGTAATGGTTGGTTCTTCCGCCCGCCGACTTGCAACTATTAGTTGACTTACCGCCAGAGATACGTATAGCATTGCTCTAACTTGCCCGAAGGCCAGTATGCAGTCAGTCGATGGCTCCTAATGGGCTGACACGCTGCTTTTAAAGCGCATCGGAGTGGTGTATTGAGATACGACATGACTGGACTCGAACACGAGTCGCAGCGGTCGCACTCAAAGGTACTAACCACTACACCATCGCTGCACAAGTATGACTGCACAAGTATGACTCAATAGCTTCTAAACAATTCATATCCATGGCTTTTAACTTACTTAGAGTAGCATGTCCATATCTTTTGAATAGGTTATATTTTGATCATGATTACGGCCTGTGAGACCTGTGTTCGAGTCACAGTCCAGCCTCAATACACCTGTTCATAAATTCATAAATCTCTCATTGCAGCTCTCGCCTCATTTTTCCATCTTCAAAATTATGACGTAATTCATCATAATAGAGGAACTTCTGGAATCCCTCTAGGAACCATTTTCTGTTTGATGTAGTATTTGGAAAGTTGATCTATGCAGTGTTAGGTGCTAGGCAACTAAGTAAAATTTACATTTTCTTTTAAAAATGAATGCCGCAGTCACCGACAGTAATAGTAGAAATGTCAAAAAATTGCTTTATGTCGGCCAATATGCAACTGCTGAGTGTTAAAGAGTTGAAATTTTCTGTGTATACTCTTATAAGATGAATCAATGCAATAAAGCAATACAGCAAATTAGTGTTTCATACTAGACAATTAAGAAAAATCTACATCTTTTTTTTATGCCAACAACAAAATTCGTTTAATTTGTAATTTCTTGTTGTAGTAGCAGCTACGTAATGATTTCATCCAAAAGTAATCGTGCTGGTAAATGCGACATAGTTTTTACTCAAAACTACTGTAATCGATTCATAGCTATCCAGAAAAAATGCGATTGCTTGTAAGAAATCTATTTGTTCATTCGCTTTCTGTCCACGTTTTTTTTCTTATCCCTATGACATGCCTTTACATGGAAAGATGTTAGTGTCAGTGCATATTGTTATAATTCCACTGATCCCCTAATCTTATTATCTCCTTTATCACCTCCTTTATTATCTCCTTAATACATGAACACAATCGACTACACATACTACTAGTCACATATGATGTATTTTTTTTTGTTAACAAGCTATTGAATGGTGGTGAACTTTGAAACAATTTCCTCTTTTCCATTTTCTCTCCATCTTGAGTCATAATGGCAGTTTCATGTTCTACAACAAGTTATTTTACTGGCTTAATCGTCCAACACACGGTTGAACTGAACTTGGGGATGAAATGGAAAACGTTTACATTTGTGTTTCATCCCGGGATGAAATCATGTTAATTTCTTCCCGGGATGAGTAGTTTCATCCCGCGATGACATGTGTTTTTACTCGCTTTTAAGAGCTGTAGAAAGATGGCTATTGTTGAACAGAGAAAATTTGCACTTTTAACTGCAACTTTATCAATAACAATTGCATCCTTTCTTATGCAGTTACACGTAGTAGTTTTCCTAAAATGAAAATATTTTGATAGGTTTTGGTAGTTTCATGTAAAAGTTCATAAATGTTGCTCAAATACATATCTGAATTGATAATATAAACAAACCTTTTTCCTTGATTCTCTCTTCCACTTATCCTAACACCGCGTCCAAGTGCAACGAAAGAAATCTTTTCCTTTCGAATACTCCACAATCTTGTTCAAAATGCGCACCTTCTGCATCTTTAGCACGGGATGAAAATTAACATGTGTTTACACGTGTTTTTCTTCAGTTTCATCCCGGGAGGTAGTGTTTACATGTCTTTTTTAGCGAATTTCATCCCGGGATGAGTTCATCCCTGTCTTTAGGAGATTTTATCCCGTCTAAAACATGTAAACAATATAAAAGTTTTGACCTGACACAGGGAGCAACTCATCCCGGGATGAAACTCGTCCCGGGATGAAATTTTACGTGTAAACCCCCTCTTAGTCAAAGAATTCCATACAAACATAGCAAGAATGTTTCGGTTAAACCAACCTTAAACTGAGTTTCTCTTGACGAAAAGACAAGAAACCCTGGGTTCGAAGTTGTTGGTTAAGTTAATTGCCTGAAAGTAGTGTTGCATATTGAAAAAGCAATCCCCAATGGCAAATAATGGTAAATGAGGCAAAAAAAAAAAAAAAAAAAGAGCTAAACAAGTTCTACTTACTTGGAGTGTAGAGTTTAAGCGAGGACGATGACACAGTTATGTACAAAGAGTGACGTCATACCTTCTTTCCTGAAATCGCTTAACATCATTTAAATGTTATGAAACAGAACAAACTTATATTTGACAGAAAATCCCCCAAGATTCCAGACTAGTGTATGGAATCGATTTCGATTAAATTTTATGAGGGTCTGATTATTTGAGGCGGGTTGACCCGGATTGAGTTGTAAAATAGAATTAAAGCAAGATAACCTTTCAAAAGAAAGTCTATTAAAACTTGATTTAGTTACATGAGAAAAAGTTAACCCGGATCAGCTCTCTTTGCCGAGTTAACCCTCTTTTACAACCTGGGTCGCAGCTTTAGCTAACCTCTTTTTTATGTAAACGCAGGTTATATGAAATGCGCCCAATTGACTTTCAACCTAACCCGGGTCAACCCGCCTCATATAATCACTTCCTAAGAACAACTCCAATATCCAAAATATCTTCAACGTAAAAGTTCCTCTCATCAAGAGCATCATGTTTGGATAGCAACTCCTTAGTAACCTCTGTTTTGTCATGTCAACAAAGAAAGTTTTCATTTGCTTTGTTCGGTAAACTACGCCAATGTGTAGAAGTTATATGACGCCAAATATCTAATTTGACGTCATTCCAAGAGTGAGATGTCTGACGACGCATCTACAATCGATGTGGATCATATCAACGGTAAAACTTCTTACTATTTAAATATTAATGTGTCCGTTAGTTCAATATGTGTAAACTCACTTTAAGCTTAACAGTATCAGGAAACGTCAGAGTAGTACAATGCGAGAAAATAAGTAGAGATGACTGTTTTGTACGTCATCGTTTGAAATAAAAATATGAAGGTATAAGGAAAAACAAAGTTGCTGTCAACCAAATCATGTTTCTTTGTTATATTTTTATTTTTACTTCGCCAATATATGAATAAATTTTACTACACTAAATCGTATATAATGGCTGGAGCAAGCTGGAGGCTGAAGTGCCTTTTCACGAAAGCCCCATGTAGATAAATCCATACAAAATAGTTAGTTTACTTCCGTTCCACCTTTTGCAAGTGGCTACAGTTCGATAGGTTGCAATGAGGATTTTTTTCATACTTTTATTAGGACCATCAAGTGGTGGGGCGCCATCCCAACATCAGGGTTGTTCAAGCAATGAGACATTCTCTGCCGAGACAACAAAACAAGGGAGGTTCAGACGGATTTTCAAGAATCTTCGTTTACGTAAAAAAGTCAACACTAATGAAAAAATCGAAACTCCTCAGCCAATCAAAGAGAAGTGTCACAAAAAGAAATTTGCTTCTTTTTTGTCATTCTTTAAAAAACGATCCAACAAGGTAGGGGTCTGGCATGGCGAGGTAACTCATGCTGTAAAGCTGGCAAAAAGAACAAGAAGATGCAATGTAATGCGCGAAAAAACACAACGTCTTCGAGAGTATCTTAGACGGAAATTAATCTGTTCTGGCAGAATACCATTAGATAGTGAAGATGATGAGAAGCATGTCTTGATGAAAGCAGCAACTGAAGAAGGTATAAGATTCAAAAACTTATTTTCATATAAAAATCAATTCACTCTTCTAGTTACTTGCCTCATTCATTCATTTACTATTTAGTTATGAAAAGTAGTATTAGAAGCTTCATATTTTCGGTTTAAGAAATGAGATGTTGCTTTTTCTTAAAAACTATATATTCGGCCAGACGTTCCACTGACCATCTTCAGAGTGAAATATGAAGCTTCTAATACAGTGGAACCTCTAATAGCGGCCACTTTGGGGGACCCAGCTTAGTGGCCGTTGCATTAGAGGTGACCGATGTATGGAGGTTTTATATGAATATACTTTTTTTATCAAAAAAGCTGGTCAGGATGGGAGGGGCATAAAGAATGATTCATGATCAAAATAAACACAACATTATTGAGCCTAAGTGCTTCAAGTCGTTGTGTGACAAGATTCAAAGCACTTACTAAGTCAGCATCACCTAATGTTTCACAAAAGTTGTTCAAATCATCTACAATAGATAAGGCTGCTTGACTTGACTTTATTTTTGTAAATAATTATTGTAAATAAAGTAACAATCTTTTTTATTTTTACATTCATTTGCTTGCGTAAAGATTTTTTTGACCGTTAATAGAGGTAAAATAAGACATTGGGACAATAGAAAGTGGCCGTTTGGCCGTTGATTGGAGGTGACCGATGTATGGAGGTTTTTTTATAAGAGTTTGACAATAAATTTGGCAGGGACTTTCTTTTCTGGCCGCTTATCAGGAGGTGACCGATGTATGGAGGTGACCATTAATAGAGGTTCCACTGTACTACTTTTCATCATTAAACTTGTTGCCCGAACACATATTTTTACTATTTAGTTCCTTTAAGCGTAGCTTTTGAAGTGTGCCTCAATGAACCAGCTGGCAACAACAGTCGTTGTGTAACACCAATGCCTGTTGAACCGAGCAGAGAATTAAGACGTGAACGTCCGTCCTTGAATCAGATTAATGGGAAAATGATCCGTGCTCGCGAATTGCGCTTGCAAAAACACCTTTCGTCAGTGCGACCACAATTAGAAAAAAGGATTAATGTAACGAAGAAGCAGATCGATCTGAAGTTGATGGAGGAGTTACGTGCAAAAGAACAAACGGAACACATCAACGCCAAGATGAAAAGAGCCGAGGAATCTAGACAACGACAATTCGCCGAACGTATTCGGCCCGAAAGTGCAAGAAGAGAGCAAGTCCAGCAAAATAAGAAACAAATCTTGCTGAATCAGCAGAATGAAAAGCAAAGGAAAAAAGAAAGCCTGGAGAAAAAATTAAAAATGGCAGAAGCAAAAAAGGAGGAGATTGCTAAAGAACGCAGCGAGGTAAGAAATTGTTTAACAAAGTTAATTTCGAAAAATTATTTTTTTTTGTACAATCAGCATGCCATAGACATATCTTTTCTGATCCACTTCTTTGCCATTCTTCTCTTCAGCATGTCGAGAAATTAAAGGACCATGCAGAAGATGTGATCATTGCAAAGTTGGAACATGAGCGAAACGAATGCATAAAGCGGAACGAACAACTTGCCCTCAGCAATCAAGGATTGGCTGCGAAAGCATCACGAAAACGACTCAAAGCTGATGCACGAATTAAAGTAAGGAAATAGTCCTCAACAACACAAGTTTGACCATGGTCGCTTGATCTACGAACATTTTATTACTTATAGAAACTCAAAGACAAGCATGCCCTTGTTGATGAACGTTGCAAAGCCAAGGCGAAGGAGCGTTCCTTACCTGCTCTTCGTTTGCCTAACAAGCAAAACTCCGAAAGGTTTATGCCCCAGCTTGTTGAACAGAAACTCATCAAGGAACGAGAGGAGGTAAAAAGCAGATCTGGATTTCGAGCAGAAGACGAACCACGTATCCCAACATCACCAACTAATGAAATGTTTCGTCGTGACGTCAAGAATGACGCAATGGAAGACGGCAGTGATGGCTCTGAGGTAACCATTTTTGTTTTTTTTTAATCCAGGCTTTGCAATAACTTATTTGCTTTTTGATTTAATGAATTGTTTTCATTTTTTGCTTTTAGCCATGGCCACCATCTTTCTAAATTTTTTCAAACTTTTTTTCAAACGTATACTTGGATTTTTATGTTTTGTTGTGAGTGTTTGTTTTGGGGAGTAGATTCAATGAACAAGGAGATTGTTTTGGGCGTAATTTATTTCTTTGCGCCCATGGGTGGATTTTGTGCAAAGATGATTCAATCGATTGGGAGAGGTGACAGTCGGTGTCATGTGTGTTAGGAGAAATTGGACTTCCATCGCGTTAGGGAGAGACGATGCAGAAGCTTGCGAGAAATTGCTGATCCATTGGAAATAGAGGCTACTTGTGGTTGCGGCGGAGTAGTGCGGGACTCCGATCGGTTCCACAACACAAGTGGAAATACCATCTGAAAACAGCAGCAACATAAGATGGCGGTTATTATGTTCGCTACAGTTTTTATTCATTTGACTGGACTCTAGTTTCGATGGAACATTAATTTGTTTCCAGATTTCTTCTGTTGGTGAAAACACACATTGATGCAACGGTGGAACGTTTTGACGATCTTGAAACACGAATCATCGATTCATTGAATCTTCTCTCCATGTTTTGTAATGTGTTTTGTAAATAGATTTGCGAATATCTCAACACGTAGTAATGACTTGCCCCGGTTTCTTTTTATTCAACTTAAATTTCAAAATAATTTTTACATCAATAGAAAGCCCTTTTCAATATCTTTCAACTTGTATAGTTTGAATGAAGAATGAAGAGGTGTTTCTAAAAAAGAATCTTTCCTTTTCGAACATTCTGAAACACTATATATAAAGTCTCGTTTAAGCTGCAAATTCGAATTCCATTCGACTGCAAAAGCCACTGCAATGAAGAGCATTTTTATTGAAATAGTGTGTATGTTTCTAAAGAAATGTGCTCCTTCACAGTGATTGAGCGAAGAGTTAAAGAACAAAGGATAATATGTCGTGGTTTTTGTCATTTTATAAACGCCTTCTGACAGTGACGTCATATACATTATTCTTAACATTTGATTGGTTTAAAAACTCCAATAGATAATAGGCAGTTGAGTAACTTAAGTTACAATGATGTGATAAACAGAGCTTTTGCGGGTATCACAGTTGCTATTGGCAACGTTACTTTTATAAGAGCGTCGTTTATAAGAGCATCAAAGGAAACGTTTTGGTCAAAATAAGGAAAATTAGCCATATCAGCTTAAATTTTGGGGAACACGTGACGTACTTGATAGTTAATTACACTTTCTTTTTGATAAGCAACTAAGGTCAGACGTTAGTAGTAATGTTGCTTAAAAAATGACCATTTTTTAAATGTTCCCTAATTTGTTGTTAAGTAGTAAGTGAAAAAATATATACTTCCAGTCTAGAAAACCTTTGTGTGCGTTTTAGTTGTTGAATTAAAGTCTAAATCTAAGTACAAGTCTATGACATTCAAATCATTACATAGAGCATACAAACTAGTAGTCCAATAACCTAGGGTAACAATTTAAAGAAATGTGTTGTAGCTATGTAAGTCTTGCATCATTTCAAGATATTGTTGCTAATTTATCTAAGAATCCGGTAGTACTGTTCCTGAACGTTATGAGAAAATTTACTAGTGTAGTGTATTTACTACCTTACAAACTTGTTGCTTACAAAAAAATAGCATTATTATTATTATAAAGTGCCAGTTTCATCTTCAACGCTAATCCCCAATTCATTTCGACTGTGCGAATCAACTAAATAAAAATATTTTGTATCCCAAGTTACACTGAACATCATTTGTGACCGTCCAGGGGATTTTGATAACAAACGATAAAACGTTATATAGTTATAATAACGTTATTACTTTAAGTAATAACGTTACTTTATAACGTTATATCGTTATGCATAACGATATAACGTTATATCGTTGTTATAAAGTAACGTTACTGTAACGATAACGATAACGATACAACGTTACAACATAACGATAAAATGTTATACGGTTATGAAAACCTTTTCTTGTAGTTCTCACAAAAAGTAATTTTCATGAAATTTTTTTCAGATGCTTCAGCTTACAGCCACTTCGATATAAACTTAATAAAAATGAGGACACTGCCTCTCCATTTCCGAAATAAACAATGAGTTCGTACTCCGGTAAATTTAATATACCATCGGTTGTTTTTTAGGAATTGCCTTACAGTTCTAACTCTCTCTGTGGTAGCTGTGAAGGTGTGTTTTGAATTTCAGGGAACGATGTATTATCTTTTATTTCCAATGCTTACAAACAAAACACAAATAGTTCAAGATAACTTTATAAAACCAAAACGTGATTTCAGCCAAAGCATCAGAGAATTCACATCGAATGTTTACATACATGAACAGAGTGTGTTCGAATGTTTTTAAAATGAAGATGCAATGCAATGCAAATAAAAGATCTTCCTAATGTTTTTCTCATGGGTAGAATGAAGCCAAATTTAAACATTTAACAAATGCCCCATTAAGAGTGTGTATGCGGCCCTCCAAGATCTTTATTAATGCTATTGAAGTATAGGTCTTCAAAAGGTTTCACGAAGAAAATCTCTACTGAAAAATTTCTCTAAGTGAAAATTAATCTTTTTGAAAATAAAACGTTTTCCCGAAGGGATTACAATAGCAATTCTGTCGAACAACTTAAAATAGCATTGTAGCAGACGGTTTCTATTAGTTGTAGTTTTTTAAATACATATTGTATCTTTTAACTGTAAATGAATGAGAACCAGGTAATCAGTTCATGCAAATAGGCGAAAAGAAATAGATGTTATGTTAGTATGAAAGTAAAACACAACTTGAGAAAATTTTGAAAATAGAAAAATGGGTATTTATTGAACAGAATGAACGTTTTTGGGGTTTATACCAGAGGCGTACTTAGGGTCAGTCAAAAAAACCTGGAGGAGTTCAACATTATGATATTTCTTTTCAGTCTTAAGTATCGATTAGGTTACTTGCACGCTTTCCTTTTCTACTTTAAATGACTTAACTCTCCTCCACAAATTTTGACTGACCTCTCGCTACGCCTCTGTATACTGTGATCAATACACAAAAAAGAACCTTCTGCATTTACTATGGCATCCACATCCTAAGTTGTTACATCTTTTACAAGCGATATTTTTTGTCGTGATTTAAAATAAGAAAAATTATTAAAGAACGAAAAACTCTCTCTTATTACTTATTAGATTATTTATTCTTTGAAACATAAACGGCATAGTTTTAAAGTGCGATTGCTGTTGTTGCCTGTCGTGTGCTTTATAATAAACAGGAGACGAATTTATTTGTTGTTATAACTATAAAACGATAAAACGTTATAACGTTACTGATAGAAGAATATAACGTTACCAAAACGATATTATCGTTTCAGTGATAACGTTATAACGTTACTTGAGTATCGTATTAACGTTACATAAGAACGATAAATATCGTTATTTCTTTTGTTCTTTTTAACCATAAAACGATATTTATATAACGTTTTATCGTTTGTTATCAAAATCCCCTGGACGGTCACATTTAGTTACCGAAAGACAAGATGCCATTGGACTCGGTAGAATAGGTTTTGTATGATTTCAATAAGTCACATCTACCATCAACAATTTCTGCAGTAACATTCTCTCCATATTTCACAATGTACTTGTTAGGGTTAGGGTTGTCTAGGTTGTTTTGAGCTGGTAAAACATCAACTGACAGGTATCATGACAAGTTCAGATGTTGATAGAATTCATTTCCCTTAAATATTACAAATTCAAGGTCAGTTGTTTTCCAGAAAGACAATCGTTTGAATTGTGAACAACACAAACTCAACAAAGTATTAGATGTACACTGCATACCAGCACTACCACCAAACATAAGATTTCTTGAAAGATACATTGGTCAATTAAGCTATGTTATATGTTGGGCCGGGATTACTTTTTAGCAAAAACACTTAAGCGAAACATTTGATTATAAAAACGGCAATTTTAACAAATGTTAATAGTTATCTTCTCCAGCAAACTTCTTTTATTTGGTTTCCACGATAACCCAAACTCAGATAGCATAATGTCCGAAGGAGTAGCTGGGACATCAAGGCAACAATGCCTCTTACGATACGCGTATTAACTTTCTCTATTGGCAAATCAACTTAATTGTTTTTGTCTGTGAACATTTATAAGAGCATCTATGTTTGCTAAATGTTGTGCGAGTCATGTTAGTACAGTGTGTTTGGAGGTAGCCGTGGTGGCCATTTTTATATAGTGATTTAGTAAATATATTTGTGTCTGATTTATGTTTGAATATTTTAGCTAGAATTTGTTTCTTTCACGGTTTGTTTGTGTCTAAATGATTTGAATATATTTATTTTTCTAGTTAGGTTTTGTATTTTGTTCTTAGCCTGCGTCCAACTGTGCAATAACGACTAAACACCTTGCTAACAGACTTGCACCTCTTTCAGCTGTTCCGTGTGCAAATCAGAGGGTTCCAACACTTCATAGAATAAACTCGCATAACAAGGTTTTGTGACCTTTATAACATTAACTGTTATGAAACTTGTGCACCTCAATAAAATCAATAAAGCTACACTAATGTTGTTTTTCACATTGTGTACAAAATAGATGAAAGCACTTCGCAATTTGGAATCTATCATCGTCTGCGTCTTTCGTCGTGTCAAGATGTATTTTGCAGATGTTACAGTACTGATTCTTCCTTTGGTGGATGCTCCGACTTCTGCATCATGTCCACGTCAGTGCTTTTGTAGATGCTAAAGACTTGTTATATGCAACAGAAAGAAAATTGTAATAAACCAGAAGAAGTCTAAGTGAGTTTCTTCGGTCGCGCTGATATTCTACCATTATGCAAACGGCGTGCAAATGTAAAGTCGGTGGAAATCAAGCCAATAAGCTAGCGCTTTTGAAGTTAATTAGCACCCTTTCGTTAGTGGCGCTTTATTGAGACGTCTTTTGTGTGAACCAATGAAATTGCAGAAACAGATATGCGAAGGTTTGGACAGTAATATGAAAGAAAACAAAAAAGAACAGAGGCGATCTTAAAGTATTTCTTGTTACGCATAAATCCAACGAAGACGATCGTAAAGGCTTTCTTGTTATGCAAACAATTAATTAATCACAGTTCTAATCTCTTACTTTTTAATTTATTGACTTTAGGACACCCGTGGTGGAGTAAAGTCTTTAAAATACCCGTGGTTTCTCCTCCTACTACTACTACTCCAAGTTACGAACGATTTCGTGCATTGTTTACGTGAATTCATTAATTACGCTCCTATTCAGTTCAGTTGTCTGTTGTGAGTACTATAGGTCACGTGTATATGTTGGTTTGCAACTTGTAATTGGCTATGTTATCACGTGGCCATAATTTGGCTTGGCTTGAGCTGTTCTATGAAGCAAACAGCTAAATCAAATAAATCAAAATAGCTCATGTCTCTGGATCATGCTTAGTATTTTTTGTGCTGTTAATCGGTACCTTCTTGCTTTACCTCTTGTTTTGTGCCTTGTATCAGAGGCACCGTTTAATTTCTGCTTTGTTCACGAAGCACCACTTGTTCTGTGCCTTGTGTCAGAGGCACCGTTTGTTCTGTGCTTTCCCCAAGCACCATTTGCACTGTGCTTTGTTGTTCAAGCACTTAAAATTTATTGCTTTTTTGTGAAACACCTGATTATTGTTTTTACACAATACTTTACAAAACTTATTTTGTTTCCTGTTATATGATCAGTTATTTTTGCGACCAAAACTGACTGACTGGTTTGTATTAACCCCCCACAAGCAATAACATTATATATTTGCTTTCCTTTATTTTCTGGCCTCCAGTGTGTAGATGAAATAATCCATATATATTATACATAGTATATAAAGCATAGTGTTGTTGCTATATATTTGCTGAAATTATAATGCCATCTTTGTGTAAGGGAAAGATAAGAATTGAGACTTCAGTCCAAGGAAGGTTTCACCAAGGAGATGTAATGTTTGGTAGCACAGCTGGCAGGCAGTGTTCTTGTTGTGCATTGATTTCAATCTGTGTCTCAGCAATAAAGCATATTGGCCGATGGAATGCTGATGATTTAGATTTCATTGTTATACAAGGGGATGACCTCTATAAATCTTTACATAGTGAAGATACTTAATGGCATCAGAACTTCCACAACAAATAGCCCTACTTGGAAGTCGTATCTTGTTAAGATTTTTAAATAACAGAAGTGGCTTGTTAAGTAATGGAGATCTGTATGGTTTTTTAACTTCAGAAGATCAAGTCGGAAGTGCTCTCATTTTTTTTATCAAAGGATATTGCATTTCTGTGATATGGACTAAAAATTGTTACTTTTTGTTTGATTCACACAGTAAAGATATATTTGGTCAGGCAATTGCTGATGGTTTGTCAACATTACTGAAATTTAAATCAAAAATTGACCTTGAAAAGTATTTGATTTCTACATATGTTGATGAAACTGATGTTTATGTCCCTTTTGAAATACAAAGCATCTGTGTAGACTTTCTTGAAGATGTTATTTTAGAAAATCTTCAAAATGAATATTATAAGGCAAAAGATCGGAAAAGAAAGAAAAATATTATTGAACAAACTAAATGTAGGGAAAGAATTGCATCAGATTCTTCCAAAGCAAAATGTAGGAAAAAAAATGCATCAGATTCTGCCAAAGCTAAATGTAGAGAGAGAAATGCATCAGATTCTTCCAAAGCAAAATGTAGGGAAAGAAATGCATCAGATTCTGCCAAAGCTAAATGTAGAGAGAGAAATGCATCAGATTCTGCCAAAGCTAAATGCAGAAAAAGGAAAGCCACTGAAGTTTCAAAAATTAAAAATAGAAATTCTAAGCGTGTTGCATATGCATTGAGCATAGGATCGCAAAAACATGCTGATAAAAAGCAAAAAGCTTTGAGGAATCATCAGGAAAATGTAGGTTGTGTTTCGAAATTTAAAGCTAAAATATGCCAGGGACCATACTATGTCTGTGTTGTTTGCAACCGATCCCTTTATTGTAGAACAGTGAAGGTGTTTAAAAGAGAATGCTACAAATATGAATTTTTCCCACTGTTTACTGACATTACAAGTTGTAATGGGAAAAATTATATTTGTGTGACTTGTGATCACCATTTGTTTAAAGGAGCTGTGCCATGTCAAACAGTCACCATAAGTTTGAGAGTCAGGCAATATATTTCAGTTCCAAATTACATGTTGAAGATTCTTTTGTTACAAATGGGTTTTTTTTCATGCAAGTGAAGAAGACCAGTTTTTCTCCAATTTGTTTCAATGTTTTACTTGTGTATCGCCAGAAAGACAGGCACATACCACTATTCTTGAGAACATTACAATATTTAGTTGAATCTAAACATGTTAATGTTGTTGTTGGTGATTTTAATTTAGATGTTAATTCACAACTGTCTTCTGTCCTAGGTAGATTTGTACAACAGGTATCTGAACCTACACACATTAGTGACTCATTGATTGATCATGCCTACATTCATAAAGATTTACTTCAAAAGTTTTCTATGGAGTTAAGTGTAAAGTGTTTGTTTTTTACAGATCATGATGCAATCAGAGTATCTTTCAAGGACTTCAATTAGTTCTAATGAAATTGTTTTTTGGGTTGTATATAGTTAGAATTTATTTATTTCAATTTTTAACCCAGTCACCTGTGGGCCTGGAAAGAATAAAAAAAAATCGTTCTAATGAAAGGTTTACTTCTTTTAATTTCTGTGATCTCTTTAGGTAGTAATATGTAAACTTTTAAAGAAAATATATCTTCTCTTGATTCTATGGGAAAGCCTTGGTTATTTGTACAGCACAATTGTAAAGCTGTACCTGGGGAACTGGTGGGGATCAATTTTTGGAGTCATGTCAATATTGGGTGTTACAAATTGGATGAAAAAGATAAACTCTGTAGTCAGAAAATGCTGGTTCAGAAATTTTGAATCCAAACTTGCTTCTGGTTGTTTAATCTTGATTCAAGGTTCGAATGATGTATCAAAAGAAGGTAAATGCTTTTTCTATCATATATGCTCAGGAATACCATTATTATCTTGAACTTAAATTTAATTCAACATGTTCAATAATTTCAAACTCACAAAGGGAATCTGTTCCTGATATAAACTTCTAAAATCTGGTGAAGAAAGTGTTTTTATAGTTATATTACTTTTTTTTGTAACGGTAAATTACAAAATAAAAAGGTGAGCCATCTTTAATGAAATGAAGTGCACCTAATTTTTATATGTAGAAGTTGCCATTACATAATAAGCTGTAGAGTATGTATGAAAAAGTAAGTAATCAAACACCAGTAACACAAACACATTTAGAATGGTTTACACTACCAGTTTGTGATGGTCTGATATTGACAAATAAACAAACTTCAACTCTGTTTGGTGTTCAATTTTCACTAAAGAAGTACTAGATGCTTGTATAATAAGGACATTACTCAGCCTTAAGGAATTCTATTTACGTGTGTTTTTCTTGTATTTTACTTAGACACTGTCTAGCTGTTTTTCAATCAACACGCATATGCTCGGAACTTGGCGTCCTTTGAAGATACCTTAATAGTTGTAAATGCATTCGGACTGTTTCATCATCAAAATTTACTTGACTGATAAGAGTGATGATAGCAAATGTTAAGACTGGAAAAGGTAAGAGTAATTTTTTTTTTTTATAATTCACTATGTGAAGAAAAGGAATGAAGTGAATCGCTTTTTATTTGTCTCAGTCATATTCACGAATTCGTTCGATCTGTGATTATTATTGTGAAAGAGACAGGTTTTCCTTCCCTTGTTAGTTTTGTGATTAATTTGGTTGTTTAGGTCATGTCTACATTCTATCTGGGCTACCAATGTTTGAATTGTCACGATCGAAAGATTTTACATGAACTCACTCCAGCATATGTACAAGATATTAAGAATTTGGTTTTAATTTGCTTGTATTTTTTCTCGCATTTCAGAAGTTACAATTTGCCGGTGCACCAATGCAGTTATACGTACAAAACAAAGATTGTTCATTCGAAGTAACGATTTTCTTAACATCGCATTACGTTAATTCATCGGAATTAGAAAGTGACACCACTGATGTACTCAATTAGTCGCTTAACCTCCATTAAACGTTGCAAGATAGCACGTTAAATTCACACCGCTGCGAAGCTTCAAACGCGATGTATAAATCTAATATACGCTTTCTACAAACTATTGTTATCTGTGATAATTCCATGAAGAAAATCAAAGTTGCTTTGTTTACCCGGGTTGAAATAATTAATAGACTGAAAGGACTCATTCCATAACTTATAAATTAATTTACTTTGTTATTGTGGAGGAAGATGACATTTTTCCGTATAGATTGTATACATCATAGAAATATATATTTTGCGAAAATAAATTTATTTTTCAAGACGACCTGTAAATTTGTTGATGATGTTGTTTGGTTGTCTTTTTCAACGTGCGCTGTGTAACATTGACTTAGTTCTGCAGTCATGACACGTCCTGAAGTCTTCAAGCCATACGGCTTCTTGTTGACTTTAGGACACCTGTGGTGGAGTAAAGTATTTAAAATGCCCGTGGTTTCTCCTCCTCCTCCTCCTCCTCCTACTACTACTACAAGTTATGAACGATTTTGTGCAGCGTTTAAATGACATCGTTGCCGAATTGGCAAATTCGGCCAAATTCGGACTTCCAGTTGTCCAATTTTCATGAAATTTTGCACAGAGCACGATTGAAAGGTGCTAATTTTGAATTTGACAATGATATTGCCAGGTTTGACTAAAATTGGGCAATTTAGGCCAAATTTAACCAAATTACGAAAATTCTTGAATTTTCAGTGCTGATTTCGAATTTGGCAGTCATTTTGTCAGATTTGACCAAAATGGTAATTCGGCAATGTTGTATTTTTGAGACTAGATATGTATCGTTGTCTTCAAGCCAAGCGACTTCTTGTTTTACATAATTTTACTTCTATTGTATTATATTTTTATCTTATCTATTTATTTATTTTTTTATTTATATATTTATCTATTTTATATATTTTAACAAGAATTGCATGTATTTCAACATGTCCGCCAGAGACAATCATTCCAAAACAAATCCGCATAAAATTCTGATTTTTATAATTGTTGTACTGCCAGTAAATGTCGCAAAATTGCCAGTAAGTGTCGCAATTCAACAGCATGTGTCGCAAAATCGCCAGTAAGTGTCGCAACTAGAATTTTCATTTTTCATTCGTTTTTAACAATAAATCTCGTAATGTTTTTCAAAATCAACGGCAAATGTCGCAAACTTACACAAAGTGATTTTGATCATATAATGTGGAGGGTATGAAAAGGAAAGACGTGTTGCTTAAATCAATCGGTCAGGACTCACTTTGGGAAATCTTGAAGCAAAGAGCAACTAGTAGTATTAGTGAAAAAAGTAAAAGTAACTTGCTAAGTGAAACATATTGTTGAAAATTATAGCTGTCTTATTTTTATATGTTGCAATCTCTATGACATGTCGTGTAGGTCCATCAGCGCACTGTGCGATGAGTAGTACGACATCTTGATCAGAATAATCAGTGTCGAGTTCAAAACAAGGATGGAGAAGATGTTGGTTAGAAATCGAAATTTTAAAGTTGCGACATTTACTGTTGATTTTTAATTTTTTTGCGACATTTACTGTTGCGACACTTACTGGCAATTTTGCGACACTTACTGTTGAATTTTTTTATTTTATTGTATTTATACTTTATTTTCTGTTGGATTCGTAAAAGATATAGTTACAAATAACAAATTCATTCCAACAAAAGAGAACTGCAACACTTACTGGCAATTTTGCGACATATACTGGCGTTTGCGACATTTACTGGCGATTGCGACATTTACTGGCAATACAATTGCTACCAATGTTTACCATTTCAGTGGATTTAAGAATAGAGAGATTACAGAGTCTTGACAGTTATAGCTGCTAATTTTTAAAACAGTGAACGGGAGCCATATAAAAACATTATGGGACACTGAAGTCCCGTCGGTATCGGAAGGGTTGACATATATTTCGCCCTGTGTGGAAATACAAATAATGAAAAGTTAAATTCGTAAAATAACAATACAACACAATCGCTTAAATATCGTTTGATCAACTAAATACAAGTTTAAATATTAGGAGAAAAAATTGCAGTTCTCTCTCAAACGGAAATCTGGCATTGTTATTTATAGAGAATTAGTGGTGTTCCTTTCATATCCGCTTCAATTTGTACAAATCCATGTTTACTTATAACAGATGAAATATCTCAAAATATATTGTTGCATGTGATTGTATTTGCAAATGTAACACTGCAACACTTTCTCCTATCAACTGAGTAAAAAAGATGTTGAAACGTTTGTATATACATGTGCAATTACGACTCCTTCGAGATACTGTTTCTTTACCAACTGTCTTAAAATCTTTAAAACTAATGTTGATCAGTTACCTAGAATGAGCCTCTAAAGAATAAGATAATGTCAAAACTGCAAATAGAAATATGGAGATAACGACTTCACTAGAACGTAGCTATAAAAAATATCGCAGCTCTGGAAGTTTTTTTATTGTCCGATATGTCTTAATTATATTTTCTTGTGGAAAGACTTTCATTACGTCAGAGTAAAATATATAGGCTAACATATTGTTCTTATTAAATGTGCAATTGCTATGAAATAATAATATATACAAAGAAAACCAAAATTCCTGCAACGCATGAAAAGGCTTGATTAATTATAATTGAAAAATTATAGGCATCGAGAAATAAACTTAAAGTTTATACTTATTCATGGTACTAACGTTCGGATTAAAAGAATTATTTGAATTTTTCAGACCGGATAATATATATTGATTGCAAGCATTGAATTCTCAAATTCCTTACTTTGAATAAAACTGCCACCCTATAGAATTCCATGAAATAAGTTACTGACAAACCTTACTTAAATTGTTGAATCAAAAAACCTTTAAACTTTTTAAATATAACTTCAACTTTTGTATATAGAAAATAAATCAGTAAAAATAAAAATGGATTGAGCATCTGGTCAACAAAACCGTAAATTTTCAAAATCAATGCAACTTCATTCACATTTCTAAGTCTGTGAACGTATAAAAATGCTCGAAATATGTTAACTACAGACAAAATTGCTAACACAAGCATTGAGAAGGTTTCTAAATTATTAACCATTGGATCCTTATATGGTTTTGTCATCACGTGTATTAACAAAAGCAAAATCAAAGTGGGGGCAACCACAGCTAGACGAAGAAGAGGATTGACGAGGAATACAGTCAGGCAAGCGATAATTAATCTTTGGATGAGAAACCAGGAATGCCAATAAATGACGTTTCCATGGCCATCTCTTCGATACGGTTGCTCGAAAACCTCCAAGATAGCACATTTCAATTTATTGTTTCGTGTGGATACATATACGACTTTTCTCCTGTAATTTGAAACATAGTAGGCAATAGCAGCAACAGGAACTATCGTGAAACAAATAAAGCGTTCCACTGTGATGATGTTGGCTTTCAGTAACTTCAAAGATAGAAACAAGGTAAATGGAAATAGGATAATCCAAAGACATAAATAAACAGCTGCAAGATATTGCCAGTAATGCCAACATTTGATATTACCATTGACATACAGCACATTATCATTTCCAATTGATACGCAGTTGAGAGATACTAAAGTAAAAGTGGCCAAGGTCTTGTATCTAATAGTCAAAAACCGAACATAACAGATATAAAAGCGGCCACATAAAGATAGTTCTTCAGGATTAGTTTTTGACGAGTACACGTTCCCTTTAAAACGTTCATTTGTATTACATCCACCAGCATCATCGGGATGTTCGTGACAGTCTGTGTTCTCTAAACTTGAGTTTCTACATGCCCACATGATATGCAAGAAGAACGCCATCATGATAACAGGAACAATCATTATAAAAGACAAGGCAAAGTCCATCACCGCCATTTTACCAAAGTCATCCATATTTAGGAATGGACATAAATTGAACGACAATTCAATCATATCAAAGTTGAAAATGCCTGTAAATGTCGTATCAAAACTAGAGCTAGAATACTCAGATCCCAAATCGACTGTGATCAAATGTTTCAATTGGTAAAAGCCGACGAAAATGTTTAACAGTCCTGAGAATCGACAGTTACCCTGAGAATCATCTTGAGATGATAACTCACTTTGTAGCACTAGTGGCTCACTATCGGCATACTGATACTCAGAATTATTTTGTGCATTGTAATGTATTTGTCTAAGACAAATTTCTTGAAAGTTCACAGTTACATCCTCTGTCGTTGATGTATTTGCAGATATTAACTTGTGACATGTTAAAAAATCACAAATCTTAATAGCAAATGTCTTCAGTGCTTTGAGTTTGTCTAGGTGTGCAATTACAAGAACATAGATGAAACCAGTTAGTATGAACATTAGCCAGAAATAAATAGGATGCTTGCAGTCTGAAACAGGAATACATTCGGTAGAGAAGGAATCAACTACGTACCCATTGGCACATTGACCACATAATGTTCCAGTTCGATGATGGTTACAGGTATTATACGAATCACATGGTTTTGTGCTTTCAGAACAACAATACGATCTTGAACAGGGATAAAATTGAATGGTGCCACTAGAGGTATTTAAGTAACCCCAGAAGTTATCATTACTGATAATGTTGCCAATACAAGCAGCTTCACTTGGACATACTTTGCATGAATTTCTATTTGGTTTTCTATGTATTAGCAATGTCGTATTCGTTTTGGTAACATCCTCTCCTGTCAGAAAATCCGCAGAAACCGCTTTAGATTTCAATGAATAATTTGATGTCAATGAAAACATTGTTACATCATTAAACATAGTGTAGAAGTTGTTTTTACAAACCTTGCAATAAAATTGAAATTGAAATATAACAGAAGTATTCATTGTATAATGTGAATCACTATTTAATGGACAGGATAAACTGGAATTAAGGTAACTGAAGATTTCTGTATGGATCGGTTTACCGTTTGTTATGTCAATAATGGGCCACTCCATGTTCGGTTCATCCTTCACAACATTAACTCTTTCTACATCCATGGCAAAAGGTTCTTCTGCTCTAAATTCAATGGCGGCATTCTCTTTACTTGTGGAAGTGATGGTAACATTTTTAATTTTTACCTTTAACCATGGCTTATTAGTTACTTTGAAAGAAACTCCGGTTTTGGAAACAATAAAGACTGAATTTTCGACAGTTAAGTTGGAATTTGTTGATACAAGGCAATTACCATTTTGACTGATGTTGACGTTGTTGAGTTTTGCCGATCCACCTTTAAAATATAATGCTCGATAAATGTTAGCATTGGTGATTCGTAGATTTTCCATCAAGATGAAATGAGTTTCGCTTTTTATCGCTCCTTCGCTTGAAACATCATTGATCAATACATTTCTCAATCGAGAACGAGCAGTTATACTACCATGAGGTTGTAAAAGAATGGCATAGTCTGATTGTAGGCGTGAGATGTTTAGGTTGATAAAATCAACTTCCATTGTTTTGAAGACGCGTATTACAGCCAGGCATTTGACATCAGTTATAGCCATTCCTGCAACGTTTAAGCGTTCTGACCCCTGAATTGAAATCAAATATCCTTCAGTATCTATTCCATTAAGCGATATATTCGATATTGATATACGATAAAATAGTTGTAATGATTCATAATAAGCATCGCTTAACTCACTAAATAGAAACATTTCAATGTTACTATTTTCAACTGCAATGTCCGAAATTATGAGCGATGAGTCAGAAGAATTGATTATGTAATTTGAACGTATAGATTCAATTTTCACTCTTGCGATTGTCACAGAGTTGCATTGAGAAAAACCAAAAACAGTCGTCCGGTCAGCAGTGACGTTTTCAATAATGACGTCGTTGATTATGACGTGCTTTACATTTTCTGCAAATATCAAGGATGTAGAATATGATGATTTGAAATTCCAAAATTTCGTTTCACGTATGATTAGTGATTTTCCAAAGGTAGAAATAGTTGTTAGGCTTGCAAAGATAGAATGAGTTATTGTCATAGATGGCTTAAAACCAAAGTACACTACAGCACTTCTTAAGAATACACTAGATATAAAAGAGCAATTGTGAATTTCCATATTTCCAGAGCTGATATCGACACCACGATACCTCCCACGTCTTATTGTAACATCAGTAATAGTCACTCCTACAAATCTCACAAAGTATGCTGAAAAAATTCCTATCACATTTGTTTGGGTTACAACTTTGCTAATAGATATGTTCGATAGCCATACATGCGGCTTTGTATTATAGTTCGATAACGCAAGTATCTCCTCTGAAGAAACATTTTTGATGTTAAAGTGAGAAATTGATATGTAATCTATTACGGAAAGTTTCCAGAAATTCCCTTTTTTAATGTGTATGTCTGATCCTGTCACTTGTGTTCCATGGAAGGAATCTGTGTTATAGACTTTTATAAGGCCATCTTGTGTAGAAACGTTTTCGAATTTAATCACAGCAAAATAGACATTGGTGAAGTCCCATGTCCATGCAAAGTGATACATGTGTGCATTAGAGATACTAACATTTGTCAGTGACACATTCCCATATTCCCGATTCGAATATGTCTTGTAATCTTGATATCTTGAATTCGTTACCCACAAAAATGAGGAACAATTTTTCATTGTGATGTCCGTAGCTTTCAATACTGTGACACCTTCAATATTGAATACCGCAGATGATATATTATCTATAGATGATATATTCTCAATCCTCACCCTTGCAATTGTTACATTCTCTGCGATATTCGAATGTAATATCTTATAGCCAGAAATAACGTTTTCCAAAATGACGTCGATGATTAGAACCTCCTGCACATCATTTGTACATATGAAGCAAGAGCTTAAGGACACAATGTCTCGGAATATCGTTTGTCGCGTAGTTAATGAATTTGCACTAGACATATGGATAAATGCGTTACTTGAAAACATAGAATGACTTATTGTCACATTACCGTTTTGATCATGATTGCCTGCTACATGTAAACCGCAAGATATAAAGGAACAATTGTAAACGTAAACATCAAATGTAGAGTTTCGTTTCTGATTATTAATATTAATACTAAAACCATCAAGTCCTTTTGTAAATTCGGATGAACAGTTTGTAATTCTAACAGAAACGGATTCTTGGTTACCACTTGAAACCGAAAGAAAACCAATGTCCTGAAAATTCAAGTCATCGATAGATAGGTGCAAATACGTTAGATTGGATGCGACATCAAATAAAACCTTTGAACCATTTTCTTTTACTACCGGACGACAACCATTTCGCACAGTTCCCCTTATAGACAAAGGTGAATGAGACAGGACTACTTTTTCTTTAACCATATACTCATCACAATCATGATTCATCAATACTACAGTATCATTCCATCCGATCTTCTCCAGATATGTATAGTTAATGGTTTGGCATGGTCGAGAAATATCACCACAGCTGTTGATGTCGGTACCATTGTTTGATACGTAAAATAAACGGCAATCGTAATCTATGGAATACATGTTAGACAAAGAATTTTTAAAACAATCTCAACCGTAACGTATATTACGTTTTCCATTGTTTTGATTTGTTTATTTACTTATTTTTATTTAAGTTGACATAATGCAAAAACGGTTATATCATACACATTTTTAGATGAAGAACTATATATTTCGGATATACTAGAAACTAGCATGTAGCTTTAGCTAAAAATACCCCCGCGCTCAAGCATCCCAATTTGTACACACAGCAAGCTATGTATTAACAACGGAAACGAAAACAAATTTTTGTCCTGATACGTGGCATACTTAATGCTTAAATATTTCGACAAAGCCAGTTTTTTAGGAAGCCTCAAAGATGCTCAACAATCGCTGAAAATCGTTCCAGAACTATATCGCATTATCATCAAAGTCACAAGACGAGTAGCATTGAGGCTCCAGTCATAAAACTTGTAACTGTTAATGCATTGAAACAAGCATAAAATAACCCACTTCATTCACAGAGTTGACATGATGGTATCAATTGAACTTCAGGTTAAACTCGATAATTGAAAAACTGTTTAGCTAAATCCGCCAACGGTCATTTAAAGAACACTAGCCGCCAAGGCGGCGTCGCTCACCGCCCATGTCCACCTTCAGTCTGCGTTGGGTTCACAAAAAATAAAATTAAGGATTTAGCAATAATAAGTGTGCCCGTGTTGTAGAGCTCGAAAAACTGATCAAAAAAATGTATGGGATCGTTTTGCTACGACCAACCGTTACGGAGATATTGTTGATCAAAATTTTGATGACGTCATAGACCCGTCCCCCAAAAAAATTAGACCCAAATTTTTCGTCACTCTATCGTCTGTATCGCCGACCCCAAAAAACGTCAGTTATCCCTATTGGTTACCGGGATAATTTTCCCTAAACGTCGCATTCGATTAGAGTCTCAATACAATGGTTTCACACTGACGTCGTACAAAGTAAAATGAAATAATCACTCTCACAACTCAATCTACCATTTTGCGTGACTTACAAACAAACAAACGAACAAACAAACAGAGAATCGGCTATTAATATATAGACTAGCCGCCAAGGCGGCGTCGCTCGCCGCCCATGTCCACTGTCCATGTATCACTGTATCAATAAACGTAAAATTTCCTTATAAACGGCTCGTACAACTTGTGTTCAACCAGAAGCAGATTCGAAGTCACAACCTCTGGTAAAACCAATCTTTTATCAGTGTAACAATACACTCAAAACGTATAGAGAGAAATCTTCAACTTTTTATTAGCTTTTGTTTTAAAAAAGTTACGCTCTCTAACATGGGTGCTATCAAACGTAAGGGGGAAATGGTTTTTCTTCTTAAAAAGATCACACGGGAGGAAAGAAAAAAAGGCACGTGCTAAATGAATAAAGTGAATTAAAAAAAACGTTCGATCTGCCTATAATAGATTAAAAGAAATCGATTAAGACAAATTAAGACAACTATTATGACAAAAGCAAAAAAAAAATATTTTGTATCATGATACTCTTTTTTTACCTATCGGTTTAAACATTTTGATTGCTCGAAAAAAAGTTCACCCGTCTGAGACAGGATACGTTAGGATACACTGGTAAACCGCACATGCTGCCACGTTCTGCCACTGCTGCTTTATGTCCAAAACGTTTAATCAGTTAGTTTCTTTGTATTTAGTTGATGTATTGTTTTCAAAGCCAAGTCAACGTGGTATATAAAAGTAACAATAATAATAAAAACAAAACGTTGGTCCTATTAGTTCATCAGCCAAATTGCAATGTATTTGCTTCGAACTCACGTCGCACACAAAAAAAGAAATAATTTCGCTCACAACTCAATCTAACATTTTGCGTGACTTACAAACAAACAAACAAACAGACAGACAGACAGAGAATCGGCTATTAATATATAGACTAGCCGCCAAGGCGGCGTCGCTCGCCGCCGATGTTCACCTGCTCTGTATCACTGTATCAATAAACGTCAAATTTCCTTATAAACGGCTCGTACAACTTGTGTTCAACCAGAAGCATATTCGAAGTCACAACCTCTGATAAAACCAATCTTTTATCAGTGTAACAATACACTCAAAATGTAGAGAGAGAAAACTTCAACTTTTTATTAGCTTTTGTTTTAAAAAAATTACGCACTCTAACATGGGTGCTATCAAACGTAAGGGGGAAATAGTTTCTCTTCTTAAAAACATCACGACGGAGGAGAGAAAAAAGGCACGTGCTAAATGAATAAATAGAATAAAAAAACGTTCGATCAGAACGCTTAACAATTAAAAGAAGAAATTAATTTGTTAAAAGAAAAGCAAAAAAAAAAACAAAAAAAATTTGTTTTGATATAATACTCTTTTTTTACGTATTGGTTTTTAAACATTTTGATTGCTCAAAAAAAAAGTTCACCCGTCTCAGACAGTCAGGCAAGAGTTAGGCAAACCGAACATATGCTGCCACGTTCTGCCACTACTGCTTTTTGTCCAAAATGTTTAATCAGTTAGTTTCTTTATATTTAGTTGATGTACTGTTTTCAAAGCCAAGTTAACGTGGAATATAAAACTAACAATAATGATAAAAACAAAACGTTATTCCTATTAGTTCATCATCCAAAAATAGTCACGTTCGATTGGGGTTGCAATGTATTTGCTTCGAACTCACGTCGCACACAAAAAAAGAAATAATTTCGCTCACAACTTAATCTACCATTTTGCGTGACTTACAAACAAACAAACAAACAAACAAACAGACAGAGAATCGGCTATTAATATATAGACTAGCCGCCAAGGCGGCGTCGCTCGCCGCCCATGTTCAGCATGCGTTGACTTCACGAAAAATAAAATTAAGGAATTGGCAACCGAAAGTGTTACCATGTTGTAGAGCTCGAAAAACTGATTAAAAAAATGTATGGGATCGTTCCGCTACGATCAACCGTTACAGAGATATCATTCTTCAAAGATTTTGATGACGTCACAGACCCCTCCCCAAAAAAATTAGACCCAAATTTTTTGTCACCCCATCGCCTGTATCGCGGACCCGAAAAAACGTCAGTTATCCTAGAGGCAGATTCGAAGTCAAATATCAAATATCAGTTTAAACAATGGTTCCAAAAAAAACAAAATTTCATGTGTTATTTATTTGCACTCTTAACGTAGAGAGAAAAAAACTTTTTATTAGCTTTTGTTTTAAAAACGTTACGCGCTCTAACATGGGTGCTATCAAACAGGGGGGAAATGGTTTCTCTTCTTAAAAAGCTCACACGGAGGAGAGAAAAAAGGCACGTGCTAAATGAATAAATAGAATAAAAAAACGTTCGATTAGAACGCTTAACAATTAAAAGAACAAATTAAATTATTAAAAGAAAAGCAAAAAAAAAAAAAAAAAAAAAACATTTTCTTTTGATATGATACTCTTTTTTTACCTATCGGTTTTTAAACATTTTGATTGCTCAAAAAGAAAGTTCACCCGTCTCAGACAGTCAGGCAAGAGTTAGTGGCAAACCGAACATATGCTGCCACGTTCTGCCACTGCTGCTTTTTGTCCAAAATATTTAATCAGTTAGTGACTTTGTATTTAGTTGATGTACTGTTTTCAAAGCCAAGTCAATAATGTGGAATATAAAACTAACAATAATGATGAAAACAAAACGTTATTCCTATTAGTTCATCAGCCAAAAAAAGTCACGTTCGATTGGGGTTGCAATGTATTTGCTTCGAACTCACGTCGCACACAAAAAAAGAAATAATTTCCCTCACAACTCAATCTACCATTTTGCGTGACTTACAAACAAACAAACAAACGCACAAACAAACAAACAAACAAACAGAGAATCGGCTATTAATATATAGAAGCACTATTTTATGACGTCATTTCTATTGTAAAACTTTTGTAAAAATTTTGTAAAACTTTGCACAGTAACAAATTGTATACATATATAATTTAAACTTTTCATAACATTGTATACACAAAATAAAAACAAGAAGAATTGTGAGCATGATCATTTTGAAATGGGAGATCAGATTTGAAAACTCCTTGATGGATGGTCTTCACGGTTTTTCTATTATATTAGAATTGATTCAAATTTTCTTTAGGATTACTTTTCCAAATAAAAGATCAATTTATTGTTCATATGAAACAATAGTTAAAAAGTTTTACAATACAACAAATAGTTTAATGAGTAGCGTAACCATGTTGCATAGCGAAGCATTCCCAGCCGGCACAAGACGTCTTTTAGACGTCTAAATCCAAATTCCTATTTACTTAAGGCCGCGCAGCGGCCGCAATGTAAATTAGATTTTATGAATAAAATCGAAGTACGATCTAATACTGGATTCTCCCAACCTATACGGCGTTTGTCAAAGAGAGGACTGAGGGTAAAACAAAACAACTGATTTGAAGAGGAACTTGGAGAGTTCTTAAACTACTAAAGACTACAAATTAACGACGAAAATTTCCACCATGGAAAGACGACGAACCACGGTTGTTGCCACGTCCACGATTCGATACTATAATACAGAAAAATAACAATTATAACCTAGGGTTTGGGTTAGGGTGGGACAGTATTAGATCGTACTTCGATTTTATTCATAAAATCTAATTTACATTGCGGCCGCTGCGCGGCCTTAAGTAAATAGGAATTTTATTTCATAAAATCTCCGTCGATCTAATACTGGATTCTCCCAACCTATACGGCGTTAGCCATAGGTCGGCCCTACGGGCCGTTCGACCTCAGTTTAAAGCGTCTCCCAGACCTACACTTCTTTGGAAATCTTGTGAAGATTCATTAACAAATTTGTGATAATGGCGTTGCCATGTCGACACACTAGACCAATTGCCTCGCTTTAATACGTCAAATGGAGATAGCCCGGATACTTTTGCTTTTGACGAGGAAGCTGATCTGGTGGAATGAGCTGTGAACATTTTTGTATTTATACCGGATAACTCGAGAGTTGTTTTTATCCACCCGGCTACCGTTGATTTTACCACTTCATGGTGCGGTTTTACTGTTGCTAAGAGTAATTGCTTAGGACCATCAGTTGTCCTCCATGGTTTCGAGATCTCCAAGTACTTATTAAGTATCTCAACTAAACAGAGCTTCTTATTGCTAGGAAACCCAAAATATTCGATTGTAATTGGTGGTTTTCCTTGTCGTCTACCTTTTGTTAACTTATCTAACGTGAAAATGTACTTATTGTTAACCGTAATCATCTGATCTATATTCAGAAAGCATATCTCAGAGGACCTTGATGCTGATGCAAGTGCTAATAGGGTAGTTAACTTTAGTGTAAGCATCTTCACTGTTAAATCATCGTTGTTAGGAAGCCCATTTAGGTAGTTTAGAACAATCTGAACATCCCATACAAAATTAAAACGAGGTTTGGGAGGTCTTAGGTTAAAAACACCTGCCATCAGTGAGCAAATGCGAGGGTGTTCACCAGTTGGTGTATTATTTACTAGGTTGTGGTAAGCAGATATAGCTGATCTGTGGGCGTTGATTGTACTATATTCATACCCTTCATGAAACATATAAGCTAAATAATTAGCTATTGCATGGACAGGACATCGAAAGGGATCAGTCTGTTGTTGCTTACACCAGCTAGTCCACTTTCTCCAGGCCGATTCGTAATTAGATAATGTCCCTTTTCTTCTGCTATTTGTGACAAGTGTTGCAGCTTGTTCTGATAAGCCCTCTGCTTCCAAAGATTCCCTGAAATGGTCCAAACCACAAGTTGCAGCTGGCCTTTCATTACTAATGGATGAAATTCCTTTGAGGGATTTTGGAGTAACCACATCACTTGAGGCAGAAGAATAGGGTCCTTTATCGACATTCGAAGCAGTTCTGCATACCATGCTTGGCTTTGCCAAGCTGGTGTGATCAAAAGAAGAGTGTTGCCCTCGGATCTGACTTTGGCCAAAACTTTCCCCACTAAACAAAAAGGGGGAAAAGCGTATCCTAGCATGTTGCGCCATGGTTGTTGGAACGCATCCGTGGCACAGCTCTCTGGATCTGCCTTCCAGGACATATACTTTGGAAGTTGTTTGTTCAGACGAGAAGCAAAGAGGTCCACTTTGGGAGTTCCCCTTTTTTGGAGTATTTGTTGAAACAACTGGGGATTCAACATCCATTCGCTGCTTTCTGTGGGATTCCGGGATTCCCAATCTGCCGTCACATTCAAACGGCTTGGTAAATACTCTGCTGTAATCATGATCCTGCGGGAAATTAAATAATCCCAAATTTCTTTTGAGATCTGTAGAAGCTCTTTGTTGTGAGTTCCTCCCATTTTTACTAAGTAACTTAGTGCTGTTGTGTTGTCTATTTGGACATGGAGTGACCTGATTTGTTTTTCCTTGGTAAATGATAAAATTGCCAATTTGACTGCTATTAATTCCAGAACATTGATATGTTTCTCCTGTTCTATTTTCGACCACTGCCCCCCTGTGGATTGTCCTTGGCAAGATGCTCCCCAGCCTTTCTTGGAGGCATCTGTTTGAATTATCATTTCTGGTTGTAAGATTCTTAGTTGCTTGCCATTCCGTAGTCTTAAGTTTTCCTTCCACCATTTTAACTCCACCAGGGAATCCTGATTGAGTGTTATCGTTGCTTGGTAAGATTTTGACAATCGCAAGCTTTCGATTTGTTGTCTCTGTAAGAACCGACACTGTATTCTCCCAGGGAGCACTGCCTGTGCTGCAAAAGCTAATTTTCCTATTAGTTGAGAAAGTTCTAGTACTGTTGTTTGGCGATTGGCAAGCAACTGAGAGCAATGATTTTGTATTTTTAATATTTTCTCCTGAGGTAGAGCTAAGGTTAATGATGTTGAGTCGATCAGTAGACCTAGGAACTCTATTTGTTGGACTGGCTCTAAGTGGGATTTCTTTTGGTTTATGATAAACCCGAGATGTTGTAATACAAAAATCAGTGTATCCCTTGCTTGGGCCAGTTCCATCACCTTTTGTGCCATCAGTAACATATCGTCTAGAAAGATGATTATTCTCACCTGAATTCGTCTGAGAAGAGATATTGGTATTTTTAGTAATTTTGTGAATATCAGTGGAGCTGGACCCAGACCAAAGCAAAGGCACAGGAATTCGTACAGGTTGCCTTCCCAACGAAATCTTACAAATTTTTTTGAGTTGTTTCCCAGGGGAACACAAAAGTACGCATCTTTTAGGTCGATCTTGCACATGTAATCGTTGGTCTGCAAAAGATCCTTCAAAAGATGTAAACCTTCCATCTTGAAGTGTTCGTAAGGTATGAAACTGTTCAAGTGTTTTAAGTTGATGACGGGACGATTCCCGCTATCCTTTTTTGGCACCAGAAAAAGATTGCTTAGAAACTGACCATTCTCTGGCGTTACTTTGTGCACTGCACCCTTCCCCAACATTTCCTGAACTTCTTTTGAGATTAATTTTCTCTCTTCTCGAGACATGCGTAGTGTTGGTGGAGGGAATGGCTGGTATGGATGATTCTGAAATGGGATCTCGTACCCTAACACAATATTCAATATTTGTGGATCCTGGGTTAGCACCATCCAATTTTCCTGGAAGTGTTTTAATCGACCTGCAAGGGGAACCTGTGGAATATGTCCCCGAAAAAGATTCTGAACAAGTGGATGAACATTTCTCAAATTCACATTTAGAATAGGTGGAGAATTGCCCCGAAGAAAAACTGATGATCTTACCTTGGTTAGTGGATGGTTGTGATGATCTGACCAAGGAAATTGTTCGCCCTCCTGCTCCACGACCTCGGAGGGGAGGGCCTCCTCGAAAGGGTTGAAATCGTTTCCCACGGTTAGAGGCAACTTCTTTTCTGATCAATTCTGAATACTTATGTTTCACTTTAAGACTAGCTGACCAGTTCTCCTTAAATTGACTGCCAAAAAGTTCAGCTTTGCCATCCAAAATAACAGCTTTATCTTTAAGGATCGACTTTGCTTGACTCTCCTTCATCACTGATGATAATGCATTTAATCTTCTATGGTAGTTAATAGCATTAAACGCTTGCCCAGTGAGGGTTATCGACTTTTCAAGCAAAATATTCAAGTCGTCCAAACTGACCTCAACCTTTTGCTTTTTCGTGGTCCCAGCATGTTCCATAGTCATCCAAAGGGAACCTAAAGGACCCATGATGTGCTGAATTTTGCGTTGCAGTTTGCAGAACAATTTGTCTGCTTGTATTTCTGGAAACCGTTTATGTTCTTCCATGATGTCTTTGATAAAGTCATCCAATGTGGCAATTCCAGCCATGTTGGCTGGGACTGGATTTTCTTGCAGAATGCACTCTTTGAGTTCTTGTTCTGGTTTGTATGTGTAGAATTTATCAGGAGGTAAAGTCCAATCATTCTTTCTATCACTGGACCTAATCTCGAAACGTTTTGGTGGAAGTATGGTCTCATCCAACACGTGTTCTTCATCACTGGAGGAGAAGGATAATTTTCTCTTTCTTCCTCTCGTGACCACTTCTTGACCACTGGCGATATTTTCTGTCCCAGTGTCAATTTCTTCCTCATCACCTTCGCTTCTCTCATGTGAAACAACCTCTGGCTCGTTGTCAGACATGTCTGAGAGAGAAATAGAAGAGTCAGTGGAGAATATTTTCTTCCACGACTAAGGTGGTGATACTCGTGATTTAATTCCACGAAAAATGAGTTAAAAACAATAGATGCAAGTTTTGTCAACAATATAAATGATTTATTATTGAATTCCACGAATTTGGACACAGATATAAATGGATTTTAATCACTCACCTAATCGCGTTTGTTTTGTTTCGTCCGCCCTGTTGGCAAACAAGTTGGAAGAGGTCGAACGGCCCGTAGGGCCGACCTATGGCTAACGCCGTATAGGTTGGGAGAATCCAGTATTAGATCGACGGAGATTTTATGAAATAAAATCTAAGTTACGTCTTTAGAAAGACGTCTAGCTAAAACGTCTTTTAGACGTCTTTAAGATATCTTGAAAAATCTAAGTCGTCTAAAAGACGTCTAAAAATCGTCTTTTAAAGTACGTATTTATTTAGCACTTCCAAGACGTCTTTTAAACGCCTTTAAAAAGACATCTTTCTCAAGACATATTAAAGACGTCTTAATTATGTCTTTTTTTATTCTTTCCGTTTTATTCGATTTTCGAATGTTTGATATTCGATTTCATGACGGGGTTTCAATAATGTTCCTTCGAAAAGTTCTTGGTCGTGCTGTTTACAAAAATATGTAAGTAAATCTTTTAATCTTTAACTCCCAATATTAATGAAATTTCGTAAAATCTTTGGTTGTTTTGCTAAGGTAATAACATGTATATTCAGAGATTTTGTTGATTTGCTCTAGTTTTAATGTTAAATGATGGGTGTATTCTTTATGTTTACAGATTCACATACTTGATCATTTGGATTCTTCAAACCTTTGATTTGGATTTTTGTAAGTATTTTTTGTTCTCTTTCGATGCTTTGTTTTGGATGTTAGAGAAAAAAAGTCTCTTGCAAAACGTGTAAATGTATTGGTTTAGTAAATGTTATTTTATACAGAAGCCTTCCCTACATTACACGTATTTTTTTTTATAAGAAACCAGTTTATAAGAAACTCTAGTCGCTCGAGCTCGGAAACCTAAGAAACTATGTAGTAAGCTCACTCTATTCTAAGAAACTGAGAAATTTTGAGAGGTAAATTTTTTCCCTCGTTTTTAAGAATGAAAGATTTGTCGTGAATATGATCACATAATGTCAAACAGAAAAGTACGAGCTCATTATGATAATGGATGGCACACGGGAACCATTCAATGGTATAACAGCAGATTAGACGAATACCGAATCTTGTTTCCTGATGGAACAGACGATTATATGTCAAGTTAGACGATTTCGATGGCATTGAAATGATTCTTTTGTAAAGACATAAACACTCTTCAGTTTTTGTGCAAGCACTGCAATAAAAAAGATAAGCATAAAAGTTTGTTCTCTGTGGCATTCCTCTCAATAAGGCAAAAATTCTTAGTGTATGATAAGAAACCCTTAAGAAACTTTTCTAGTAAATTTAGGGTAAATCTGTAAGAAACTGGCTAGAGACCCAAAAGCTTAGTTTCTTATATAAAAAAAACCGTGTATTTTTGTATTTCTTTATTTCACTCCAGGGTGATGAGATATGGAAGAAATAATAAGAGATACGATTCTAAATGCAAGTGTACGAAAATGAAGATGCTTTGCTAGCATACCATGAACTAAAGCCTCCTCCAAGTTATGATGAGTTATATCCTACACAAGACAGGGTTTTTCAAACGTTATTTCAGCAAGAACCTTAACTATACTTAAAGTCTTTTTTCTGCATATATTTTCTTTTGTTGTTTTGTTGTATTACGTATGAAAAAGTACTGATTCATTCGAAAGAATATAAACATTTTAATTCAACTTAGATGTTTTATTTTCCCTTTAAAGGTATAAAGGACGTCTAGAAAAATTCTATTTTGTCCGCTTTCAAAACGTCTTTCCTAAGACGTCTTTAACACGCATTCTCAAAACGTCTTTTAAATATCTTAACAAGACGTCTAAAAGACGTCTAGAAAAGGTCTATTTTGTCCGCTTTCAAGACATCCTTCCTAAGACGTCTTTAAGACGCATTCTTAAGACGTCTTTTAGATATCTTGATAAGACGTCTAATAGACATCTTAGATTAGACGTCTTAAAAGCGGACATAATAGACGTTTTTTAGACGTCTTTTAGACGGCAAATGCGACGTCTTTTAGACGTCTTTTAGACGTCTTTGTGCCGGCTGGGTTGGCGGTATTTCAAAACCAACTTGGAATATGCAAAGCAAATAGATCTAAACTTGAACAGATGAAAATCTGCACAAAACTTTGTCACTTTTTGTTATCTCTTAGGCCTAAGTCACACTGATGCTAACATGCGTTTTAAATAGTGTAAAGGAGGCTTAACATGTAATATCAGAAAGGATTTGCTACAAACAAAACAAATGTGTGGACTGCAACCATGGATACGTCTTTTATAATCAAAATGAGACGTGTTAAAGAAATTTTGCTCGTTAAAATTATACTCGTTGGCCAGGACTCCAAAAATATACAGCATTGATGTCAAGTCTCACTTCGTTTTCTGCCTGTCATAGTTGGATAGTTAGTTGGGCTTGTTGAGGTAGTGATATCCCTTACTTTGTTATGTCACAGAGAAACAAATTCACTCTTGTTTCAGGATAGGGCATGCTGCCCATCGAATTTCTTGCCACAAGCACATTCCATTGGTTTATTTTGGATTGAACCAATTGTATCTGAGTCTCAATACATACTAGAATTGATTCTTACTTAGGTTGAAGTTGAATGTAGCTAGCGGTAGCGCTGTTAGCGTTAATTTGATGAGAGTTTTTGTCTTTCTTTCATTCTCAATTTCAAGTTTCATTTGAAGTTGTCAGATGTGGGATGTTTTCAACTGAATGCTTCTGGACAGTGCTTCTGTCACCCTTTTTGAATTGTTGTACTGCACATCTGCAACATCTGAAATTATCTTCATACCAAGCCCACCAAGAAGTGGAGGTTGTTAGTGCAGTTTCAGAAAGACGTTTTATTTCATCTACCCACGGCTTAACTATCTTTTTACAGCATTGTTTCTGATAGTTTGTATCATCGATAACAGCTCCAAGATGTGATGATCTTTATGTCTGTTTCGTTACTTATCATTTCGGCTGCTTCGTGAAATTTTCCTTTAACTATTGACAATTATTTAGCTGGTTGTGGATAGTAGTCGAATTTGGATCTATTTTGCATAAGGTTTCTCATCATTGCTTTAACGATTTCAATCTACCAACGCATGTCAGTTCGATGACAAATTCTAAAATTTTTATTTTGCCGTCATAGTTTACTAAAAGCTGAAGCAACATCTCCAGCAGAGGTGTTAAGCCAAAAGTATATGTGGCGATGGCCAAGAGTCACCTTGTGTTATTCCTTCTTTGGAAGCTATTTCTTTTCCACTGAGAATGAATAGTCTTGCCGGATAATTGCAGCAATTGAGTCGACAGGCTAGGAAAGATTCCATCGAGTTGTCCTGAATGTCTTCTGTACCTATCCTTTTGACGACTTCAGCGAAGTTTTTCTAAGGCATGCACCACTATCACCACAGAATTAAAACTAATAACTTTCCCCATACATCCGCATCTAACCTGAGGGGTACAAATCTGGATAAGCGCATGAACTAAAGTACACAAACCCCCGCAGCATCAACAACACAACTAACACCGGTGTCACAGTAAATTTTAACTCCTCTAAATAATGACTCCCCAGTCATAATAAACTAGTTTATAGTGACTCCCCCATCAAAATAAACTAGTTAATTATAACTCCCAAGTTAATATAAACTAGTAAACTATGACTCCCTAGAGTTAACATTTCCTAGAAATCCTGACTCCCCTGGTTTAACATGACTCCCCTCTTAAATCTTGCTTAAAAACTTTTAAAATTCATATGGCCATTCCTTGGACGTCTAAACTTTAAAAAATTTAAATTTTGTATAGTCATTCCTTCACCGATACCTTATTCTCAACTTCAGTTGAACTAGAGTCTGAGAATGTTTGTGTTTGACTGAACTTTCGTATATTTGAACAACTACAATTGGGCCTTCGAGTTAGTTGGAAAATGCTGAAGTTGAGCCCAGTGCGGTTAGCACGTTCGACTATATCATAAGGTATATGATAACTTATTTTGTCATTAAATTTTCTCAGGGTTTATAGTTGGGTTGACATCTTCCTGGCCAGATTTCAGCATTTTCCTTTGCAAGCTGGAAAATTGGACTCATTCATTTCTTTTTTTCTTTTTGCTCAGATTTTTTTGCACCTACTCCTTTTGACATGAAATACTTGGAATCAGGGTCTATTTTTAGCCATCTGCCATTTTAAACCTCCAGACAACAAAAGAAAGGGATTGCAGGTTGAACATCGACATGCATGTCGTTCAGCCATTTTCAAACTGTGCACAATGAAGTCTTTCAGTTCTAAACCACGCGAGTCCCAAATCAAAACATTCGAAAAGTTAAAGATATGCACTGCAATGACTTCTTTTGATGGGTGGGGGGTCATGATTAACTAGTTTATTTTGACTCCCTGACATTTTTCAATCCGAAATAATGGGGAATCATTATTTACTAAGGGAGTCATTATTTACTAGGAAATTTCTACTCTAGGGGAGTCATTATTTCCTAGTTTATTTTAAGTGGGGGGAGTCATTTTTCCCAGGGAGTTAAAATAATCCGCTACACCGGAAGGCCGGGGAAGAAAAAAATAATATATAACTCGGGTTGCCAACAAACAACTAAGCTCATGGTAAAGAAGAAAAAGTCAGCTGGTAAAGAAGGATAAGAGACAATCATGGATAAGGGGCAAAGAGAGGCTGAAGAGATAAATCTTTGGCGGACGATTTTCTAAAAGTTTTGTGTGCGACATGTTAAATAGTGTAGTATCGTAGGAGGCCCCAGCATGGTTGGGGCCGACACGCCAGAGGAAAATTTCGAAAATTGATCCTCTTAGCTTAAAACGTATTCGTTTTACATGAAATATCGATCAAAAGTCAAGTAGTTTGTTGATCTACACATAAAGATTGGTAAACTAATGATTTCTTTTCTGCATCCGAAGTAAAACAACTGTTAGATGGCAATGTAAAAGAAATGAGTGAGTGATTTGCTTTTTTTATGAAAGTTTTAGGATTTCTAGTACGTAATATTATACACCATACACCATATTTACCACGTTATTTTTTGGGCATATTTGAATAATGGTCTTCAACAAACACATGGAATGAAAAATTTTGGTCTGTCATGTTTTGAATGATGTGAACAGAATCTAAGAGGTGTTCTTAAACATCCTTAAACATCCTTCCTCTTCTATAAAGAAAGAAACTTTTGCTTAGGAATGAATTTTCTGAACTGATCAGAACGGATATAGACACATTCAAACTTTGTGAAGGAGTACACTTCACCAATTTGCTTTTCTTTCTCAATTATTGTTCAGTAATTGCGTGTTTTTCTTTTCTTCTCTTTATAACTCTCCTCCGCAAAGTGGGACTATGTTCTAAATCCGTTGTAAATATGTTGATTTTCTGAATAACTTAAAGTTCAGTTATAACTGACAAGTAAAATCAACTTCTCTTAGGTTACATGTTGATAGACATTACAGTAAGATTCCTCCGATGGGACTTAAGTTCTGCTCAAATAGGACTTAAGTTCAGCGCAAATAAAACTAAAGTTCTGCTCAAACAGGACTTAAGGTCTGCTCAAGTGGCGTTTCGTTCCAAACCGTTTGAGTTGTCCGCAGTAAGCTGAATGGTCAATCAACAAATACCTTATTTAACTTATCAGTATCAGTAGAACTGTATTAAAATAAGTCATTTTTGCAAGAAACAATTTGGATTCAAACTTAGATTGAATTTGATGTTTTTAAGTTAATAAAAACAAGAAGCCGCTTGGCTTGAAGACTTCAGGACGTAACACAAAAATACATATCTAGTCTCAAAAATACAACATTGCCGAATAGCCAAATTTTGGTCAAATCTGACAAAATGATTGCCAAATTCGAAATCAGCCCCTTTCAAATGTGATCCGTACAAAATTTGATGAAAATTGAAGAACTTTCGTAGTTTGGTCCAAATTTGGCCTAAGTTGCCAAATTTAAGTCAAACCTGGCAAAATCATTGTCAAATTCGAAATCAGCACCTTTCAAATGTAATCCGTGCAAAATTTCATGAAAATTGAAGAACTTTCGCAATTTGGTCTAAATTTGGCCTAAATGGCCCAATTTTTGTCAAACCTGGCAAAATCATTGTCAAATTCGAAATCAGCAGCTTTCAAATGTCATCCGTGCAAAATTTCATAAAAATTGAAGAACTTTCGCAACTTGGTCCAAATTTGGCCTAAATTACCCAATTTTAGTCAAACCTGGCAATATCATTGTCAAATTCGAAATCAGCACCTTTCAAATGTAATCCGTTCATAGTTTCATGAAAATTGAAGAACTTTCGTAATTTGGTCCAAATTTGGCCTAAATTACCCAATTTTAGTCAAACCTGGCAATATCATTTTCAAATTCGAAATCAGCACCTTTCAAATGTGATCCGTTCATAATTTCATGAAAAGTGAAGAACTTTCGCAATTTGGTCCAAATTTGGCCTAAATTGCCCAATTTTAGTAAAACCTGGCGAAATCATTGTCAAATTCCAAATCAGCACCTTTCAAATGTGATCCATGCAAAATTTCATGAAAATTGAAGAACTTTCGAAATTTGGTCCAAATTTGGCCCAAATTGCCCAATTTTAGTAAAACCTGGCGAAATCATTGTCAAATTCGAAATCAACACCTTTCAATTGTGCCCTGTGCAAAATGTCATGAAAATTGGACAACTGGAAGTCCGAATTTGGCCGAATTTGCCAATTCGGCAACAATGTCATGTAAACGCTGCACGAAATCGTTAATAACTTGGAGGAGGAGGAGGAGGAGGAGGAGGAGAAACCACGGAAATTTTAAATACTTTACTCCAACAAGGGTGCACGTTTGTTCACTCTGCAGTGCAAGGCGGACATAGGAAAACATTCGAAAATGCGCATGATTAATCTCGCAAAAATACGAAGAGGCAAGCTCTCGAAGTCCACACACCAACCCCAAATTTTTCGTCTAAATTAGAGAAAATACTGCGTATACTGGAATGTAATGCAATACAATTGAAAGGTAGGTAACCAAGGATTATGGTTAAGGAAATGTTTTGCGATTTTCTGACGAGAACTTTGTTTTTCGCGGGAAAGTATCAGCAAACTTTATTGTCAAAAAAAGCTTCAACTTTGAAGTTGAAATACACCTTTTCTAAAGTTTTCACAGTAAAACATATCATTTACACATTTGCTAGAACCCTCCCTCTAAGTATAAGTGCTGGAATCATTGTCCAGTATTTTTTTGTTTTGAAGAAAATCAAATATTTTTTAGGAACCCCAAAATCCATCATGGCCGATGCCTCACATGAAGATAACCTGCAAAAACATGCAGAATATGTAGGAAAAAACTGCCAAACGACCCAGTGACTTTCCATTTTAATCCGTCAATAATCTGCAGAATCAATGCTGCCTGTTTTGTTTTTTTAAAAAAGAGTGGCCTATAATTTTCCTGACAGATATGATGTGTGCAGTCTGTTTGGAGAATGCAAAAAAGTTGGTAGAGTGTTTGAAGCTGTTTTGTTCAAACTGCAACAAATTATTCCAATTCTCTGAATGGAAAGAAAAATTTCATCACAAGAAATGGAGCTAGGGTGAAAAATCTAAGGCATAATTGTTCCAACTCCTTTCAAATAATGATACAACACACCACAAAACAAGCAGAAGGGGTTTCCGTCCATGTTTTGCAAAAGAAATGTAATAGCTGTTCTCTTGAATTGTTCTGAAAAAGTTTTATGGTAAGCACAGCTTTCTAGCAGATGTTAAAACCACAGAATATTTACATATCTGCAAAAGTTTGCATAAAATATAACACACGAATACAATATCGTTCTTTTGCATAACAGGTGGTTACATACATTTAAATGTATCCACAAGAAGTAACAAAAAAAACAGAAAAGTGCTGCTACAAGCTGGTCACATGATGATATAGTTGTTTTAAGAATAACAGGTCAAAGTACAAAGGCCAGCATTGGGATATACCTTAAGTGTATAAAATTTGGGATGCACTTAATTTGGCGAATGAAAAATTTTATAAAATGTGGCGAGAATTTAATTTGGCAAGTGGACAAAAATGCTAAATTTGATGTGGATTTCATTTGACAAACATCACAAGAAAAACTTATTTTATCTGTGATAGCCAAACCAGTGTATATGAAACTAGAGGCTTCATACTAGAAACATTCAGTATACGCTTTTATTTTTTATAAGAACAATTTTAAAAGAACAAGAGCCTCAGATTTGGCCAGAACAAAATAAGAACAGCCTAAGCCTGAATTTTCTTATAAAATAAGAACAATTTTTATTTTTATTATTTTATTAAAATCATGTTTATACAGGGTAACTGCCTTCAATTATGATGAGAAAACTCATGACGTGAATTCTCTCACTGGCAAATGGTTTGAAAGTTGTTTTTTTTTTTTTACCTTACATACTCATTCCGGGTCATTACCCGAACAGCAATCATGCCTTTAAACAGTTGTTCTTAAAAAGATTTATTCTGGAAGTTCCATAAATAAGAACAAAATGAGGCTGAAATTTGAAACTTTGTTCTTCAAGCTAAGAACAAAATAAGAACAATTCAGGCTGAAAAAGGCTAAAAAATAAGAACAGCCAGCCTCAGATCTGATTTTACTGGTTCTTATAAAAAAAAGCGTGTACTGGATTTTTTTATAAATCATCAAAAAAATTATAAGAATTTTGTAATTAAACAAATATCTTTCGATGAATTAATTTGAGTGTCAATTTCAAGAGCATACGTAAGAATGCGTAAGAATTACGTGCATGTAAGAAATGAGGTTAAGAGCAAGTGTTAAGAGAAAATTAATGTCATCATGTTTCATGTTTTCAAGTTTCAAGAAACTTTTAGTTACTAAAGTCATGAAAAATCCAGAAGCTTTAGTTCTAACGTCTTTCACTAGGCTTTAATAATGAAAAAAATAAATGTAATTTAAATATTTCCTTAACTAGATTCAAGGAACAAAATGACAGATTATTAAGGCTAACACGTAAATCTTAAACACAGATTTAATGAATAAAATTCCTACAACGAATATTATGAAATTGAAATAAATATTCTTTTATTTCCTGTTACTCATTTTTTAAAACAAAAGGATTCGACTAATCATGTTTGGCAATGTGTGAAATACTCTGTGTTGTTAATGGGTTTGTTTATGGAGTTTAAGTTTAGTCTAAAACAATAATGAGAATAACTCAAATAGATGTTATTGAAATTTTTTATAAGGACACTATTGTTATTAATTTTGATATTTTCGATCAAAATTTCTTGCTAACACTGTCAAACCAAAAGTACAGAGGTTGGAGGACCATGTGGTGTAGAATTTGCAACACTGGAAAGGAGAATGTATGGAATATGCGGTGAACAGGGTAGAGAATCAATTCACCCAGAATTTAACAACATCCATCAACAATGTTTTTTCGTATCAAAGCAAACCTTTGAAGAGTTGGAAGCATGTGTTGACATTATATTGGGTTGCTCCCCCAAGACTTTAAAATATAAAAAAAACAACTGAAAACTAGATGGATGGAGTAGAAAACCTACTGGTGTGCACACTTTTGTCTTGATGACAAATTCATTTCCTCTATTTTAAAGACTCTGCAATTTTTTTGTCTGTAGAACATTTCAAAACCTTCCTGGTGTTTGAAGAGAAATAACTTTCAAAAGAAAAAATACTGGTCAATGCAGTTTTTTGTAGTTTCTTTTCCTGTGTGTGCTCTGCTCTTTTCCATTTTATTTGATACTGGGAAAATTTTAGATGTCGTTAAAATTCCAATTTGCCTCTAACCCCTTCAGGATTCCATCAATATCACATATTTGATACATTTTCTACGTTTTCCCAACATTGCGTCCAAATGTAAACAAATATTAAAGAAGTTCCATGACCATGCTTTACCATAAAAGCCTGGAAACGATTATTTCAGTAAAAACACGCATAAATTAGGCCATGAAAGTAGCAGCATCCTCTCCACGCGCCCGGTAAAAATTTGCGCCACTTTAACCGCCATATTGGATTTTAACCGAATTTCACGGAAGCACCTTAGCACGTCTGTAAACTTAAATGTCCGCCGTGAAACAAACGTGGGTGTCCTAAAGTCAATAATTGCTTGAAGCTTATCGCAAATCAATCGTTTTTACGGTGAAAATACCTGAATTTACTAAATTTTTGCGCACATCTGCAATCTATTTACACCGGCATGGATACGTTTGCAATTCTCTATTGAAGCAAGCAACAGTTTGCGTGATGTTTCTTTTTCTTTTATATTATTCTGAAAGCTGTTATTTCTTAACCAAACAAGAACACGCTATTAAATTCCTTGATTAACAAAAGCACTTGATAGGTCAGGATCATGTTCGATATTAATATCGTACAAAATATTATTTCGCAAATAAATGTACCACAGTATGACACACACACACACACACACAAACAATCTAGAGGGACAAAGTTTCAAAATTTTCTCTGGCGTGTCGGACCCAACCATCTACGTCACTGATTATATATGGCCCCACCAACTTTGACATCGTGTTGACGGCCGTGTTAATACCACTATATCGGCACAAAATGCAACGAAAAAAATCACGAAATCTTCCTCGGATGAAGGTTTGTTCTGTCACATTGTTTGCCGCGAATACGTTGACATTTTAGAAAGGACCAGCGTGAATGAAATTAATTTTTAAAGGAGACGGAGGTCAAAGTTTTTTTGCATAAATCTTCGCCAAGTCACATAAGAAAGGTTGAAATAACATTAAAACTTCCTAAAATGTATGGATGCGTAAAAAGAACTAATTTCTTTCTTAAAATGCTACAACGGTCGCTGCCATTCGCATTTTGCAATGACGTCACGTGGTGAATGGAGAAAGTTAAGTGAATAAGTTTTTAAATAAAATTCTTTTGAACACACCCTTCGTTCATTCGGAGGTAACAAAAATAAATTCGAGCTTGTCAAGGAAATGAGTACGTCATATACCTATCTATGTTATTTTTTCATTAAATACCGTATTTCCTCTAATAAACGCCGCCCTCTAATAAACGCCTCCCTCTATTAAACGCCGCACTTATAACTAAACGTTTGTAATAAATGCCGCCCTGTAATAAACGCCGTCTTCTATTAAACGCCGCATCCAAAAGTTGGACTTTTTAATAAACGCTGTGGCGTTTATTAGAGGAAATGCGGTATGTCGAATATTTCTTTCGTAGTTCATATACACACGATCGCTTAATATTCATAACAAGATGTTTTTATTCATAATAAAGAGTTGCAAAAAAGTTTTCTCCTTCATTGTAAAGTAGATCAAAGCTATGTCGGCATTGCCTATTGAAATATAAAGACACGGTAGAGAGTGATCTTTTACCCTTTTAATTATTCATAACTACTAATGTTTTTAGTAGCCCCCTGATGTTAGGCAAGCGAGTTAAAAGAACATCGAGCACATAGTTGCAGTCAAGATTTCTTTCCAAGAAAACACTCTGACTACAAACACCATTCTAATTATACGCCAGGGGATCGTTATTAAAAGCGCCCTTACGGGTGCAATAATTAATTAGTTCATGCAAAAATGAAAAATCTTTGAAGCTCTTTTTTTCAGTATTCTTTTTTTCGTGTCAGAGCCACTTACGTTTGATGCTCCATTTACAAAACTAAAAAAGCTCGTACATTGAGATTTGGCTTACTGAGAAGCTAAAGGATAGATCTTAAAACGCTTTTTTGTATCTTTTAATTTTGAACAGAACAGGAGTTATACTCTTGTAAACGAAAAAAAATTTTAATTTGCTTCAAAATTTTTAGCATGAGCTTTCAGTGATGTAAATAAGTTCTCCAAAAATGTATTATACTTGATATAAACATACTTCTGTCAAAAGGATTAATTAAAAAACAAAATCATGTTTATTCCCTTACCCACACCTTATCATAAAGTCTTAAATTAACAAAACCAAGTAACTTACATTTTATAGTTGATAGCAGTATAATAATGAAACCAACGAATAAATGAAAAATTCTTGATGAACAAGTTTTGAAAACATCTTTTCTTGGTGTCGCACAGGAGAAACACTGAACAGGAATCAACCTTTATTCACGGTGAGTTTTACACATCGAGATTTTTGATGAACTTAAATCTTTTGTTGCCTGATACATTCACTTATGCAGGAATACAATGGCTCAAACTCCTTTGTCGTACAGTATTGACAGTATTGACAGTTGACAGTTTACAGTTGACGAAGAATATAATGGATTGAAGATGATAATGGTCAAATGAACTTTTTAAAATTTTGAGGTGAACTAGTATCCCGGGTAAAATTTTATACTACGTCTAACTTCGAAAACGATTTACACAAAATCCATGTCGAAAATATATGATCAAGGTGTGCAAACCCCATGACGAAAATTTTAGTTATGAAAATCTTCCCATGATGTACTGTTTCACTACAATCAATCGTTACCAAAATATCGTCAATCAAAGACTTTGACGACATCAAATACGCAGCAACAACAATAATTTGGCCAAAATTATCTCTAGTAGTTTTCGAGAGATTTCCCCAAAAACACCGCGTTCGGTTGGGGATGCAATGCAATGATTCCACCGATGAGCATAAAAATCTGACGTGACACGTGCTTTTATACAAATCATGAAAAACGTGTGTTTCGCTTCTACGTGGTTTTACGCGCAACTAAGAAGAACCTGACCGTAAAATTTAATTAAATATATCACTCGCTAAAATTAAAGTGGTAGGCACATACGAGATTATATATATAACATGTTTTAGTTGTAGGTAGTTTGAGTTCCCTAGAAATGCTTTGAAACCACAGTGCGGCATTATTTTCTAAAAAGACTTTAATGACTTTCCAATATTGAACACACCTACTCACTCCGTTAATATAAAATGTTAAGTCAACAAAACCAAGTAACTTACATTTTATAGTTGATAAGAGGATAAACAATGAAACGAACGGATAAATGAAAAATTCTTGATGAACAAGTTTTGATAACATCTTCTGTCTTTCGTGTGGACACACCGAATAAGAATCAGTCTATGTCTAAACAACACCTTCAAGTTTATACTAGTTGCAGAATAAACACCACCTGCCTGCAAACTGCTGGATGAACTTTCAAACCTGCTTTGTCCATAATTTATAATAACATTGTTGATGGAGTTGATTAAATTGATTTCGACCAACAATGCATATTATTGCATATTCAGTTCTTTATGAATCATTGTCGGCTAAGATGAAGTTTAAAAAATTTTGATATTTTATATTCGTAGTCGTTTCGTCGTAGTCGCTCTTTAAACATCTATTGAATTTTACACCAATTCTATTGTTTGAAGATCGTGAGGGCACGTGCTTCAAATTTTACAAAATAGTTAAAACTTTCCACTTCAGATAAATGTCCGCGGACGGTGTCACCGTAAAATATTACTCCCCAAAATTTATACTCCCCAGTCATTATTTACTGGGAAATCATTACTTCCCAGTTATCTTTTCCCAGGAAATTATGACTCCCGGGAGTAAAAATTTACGCGAAAATAATGACTCCCTTCAGGAAATCTTTACTCCCCTGATAGTATACCAAAAAATTGGCGTATAATTATCTCGATCAACATTCGGTTTCCTGATGTTTTTCTTCCTGTATATATCATGGATAAATAACAAGTAACAACGGGTCACTTTAACATGTAGATTCGATTTTATGATGAGGTTTTCTTTTTCAGCAAACACAACAAGAAAGTTTATGCATACATTTTAAAACATCTCTACTTAGCATATTTTTCGTTATATAAATTGTACTCTTCTGTGCTTAATTGTAGTGGTGAATCGAATAAACAGTACTTTTGACACCCCAGGGCAATATCCATAAAATGGGAGGAGTCATAATGAAGTGCTATTTCTGTCGGGTACGTATTCCTTCTCAAAAATTCTTCTACTACCTTCAGGTCCACATGGTTCTTAGATTTACCTGTCTTCGCTATCTTTTCAATTTTACTCTCTGATCCCATATCAAAACAACTCTTCATTGAATGTTTAATTCGAATATGCAATGGAAGCACTTCATTAAGGAGTCATAATTTATTGGGAAAAAAACACTTCCCTCTAATTAGAACAAATAAATTTTCAATTTAAAGGGGAGTAATTTTTTCAATGGGGGAGTCATAATTTCCCAGGAAATTATTACTCCAGGAGTCATTTTTTCCCGGAAAATAGTAACTGGGGAAGTAGTTTTTTCCGGGGAGTAAAAATTTACGATTACACCGGACCGAATTGGTTCGCAAAACAATAGACCACGTGCAAATATTACGTAATATTTGCACATGGATATTTGCCTTAACAAGGGAAAGAAGTATCATGTGTCAAAGAAATACGGAATTCTATGGTGTGTTTGAGCAAATTTTGAAATTGGTAACATTCACACATGGCGATTGGCTTTAAATAACAGATTTTATTGATTGCAACTGGTTCACACCTGCTTATTGGCGATTGCGACGGTCAATTTTGTTTTAAATCGTCGTAATCGCCAGGTCTAAACCAGGCTTTAAAGCGTACGAGTCATATAGTTCTTTCATTTATTGTGCGTAATGAAATTTTATAAGTTTAATCCCCTGTGAAGGTCAACAGGTACCAAATTAACTTATGAAAAGCAGCTCTTCTTTGGAACATTTTTAAAGCAATTCAAAGAGTTTTCATTTTAAACTTTATTCGAGAGTAACTTTTGTTTTTCTATTTTAAGGAAAATGTGTTTTTAGCGAGCTTTATTTTCAAAGTGGTAGTCGAATTAAAAAAAATGTAATGCCTTTGAAGGCAAGAAGCTATTCGAACAACTCAGTCTTTTCCCGTCTATTTATGTCAAGTCAGACCCTTCCTAAAGCGACATTTCCATCTCACGGCTATTCGCTGTAATAAATTTATGCGTTGAAGTTTTCAGAATGAGCGTCAACAAATACTTACGAAAGGTCCCCTCAATTATCTGTCGCAAAATAAAAGTAAAGCTTTTCAGAACTTAATGACCCAGGGGCGGACGCAGGGTACGGCTCATACGGCTCAAGCCGTAGCAAACTTTAGTCAAGAGAATGATTACTAAATGATCTACTGCCGTGCTTCTTTGTCTGTTTGTCCATTCTTGACGCCGTGTCGTAATCATGCGATAGCGGCGTCGCTTGAAAATCAATCAATAGGCTTTTTTATGCATCAGCGCATTTTTTGTTGATGCCCCATTTGGCTCGCAAATTTTAGGTAAGCTATAACTGCAAACCTAACTGCTGTATTGTTCTTCTTTACGGCTCAAAAATCTTCTTCTTTTGATCAGTGATGATGGGGTTATAACTTGCAGTTTCGAGCCGTATTGCAGCTCTTCGATACGGGTCAAACTTACTGCTCAAGTCCCGATTTTACGGTAGTTGGACACCTATACCCCTAATCCCAGCTTCATAGTATTTCTTTCGGTTTTTCGTTTGTTTTGAAAGTGCAGCTGTCGTGCCAAAAGTACACAAAACGATAATACGTATCAGAACAAATCCTTAGCCTTTAAATATTTCGCTTGTCGATAGAGTAAGCAAATATACGGCTCAAAACGCACACACCTGCATCATCTTCTGAATCTCTTTCTCAATTTTCCTGAATCGGACATGATGCATAGAGAAAAAGTTTTTGAAGTGCTTAATCTCAACGATAATATGGCAATAGAATCTTTAAATTTAGCCATACTGAAGAAATTGCTCTCCAAAAACTTTTTGTGTTTCATTTGAATCTGGTAGCTAAAGCCTTGAAAAAGTCCGACTTTACAGCTGAGAAATACAGAAGAGTAGTGTGGTAGAAGACATCATGTTGGATGCAAAGTCATTGCTTTAATGTAAGTTTATGTTCTTCTTTATATTTTACTTTGTAAAAATAAGTGTTAGTTTGTTTTTTAATTATTTAATTCAAATTCATTTAATTAATGACGGAAAAAACAACAACAAAAAAGCTCCTGAGAGTATATGTGAATGCCGATTCAATATTTGTTTTTATATTTTCATTCACATGCATGGTTTACATATTTGTAACTGACGAAAAATAAAATTTTATAAATTTTGAAGAATTTCTATGTTGAGCTTCTTTATTTATTATTTTTTGCCTTGCTAAAGTTCTGGTTGGGATTTTACTCAAAATCGTTGGACTTGCTTAAAAAAGTTATCATGTATTTTAAACATGGTACCTTTTGATCGTGATCAAAACTACAGAGTTTGCATATATACATTAACTTTATTTTGTGATATTTAATTTCATTGGATATATGCAATTTGTTTGAGATTTTTCGGTAATGATGACCATTCGTATAGCTATGTGTTGTTAGCTTTATTTGGAAATAATTCAGCAGTGGGTTTGCTATCAGGGCTCTTGTATTATTAGAACTTCAGCTTAACACAGGATTCGACAATGAAAATCCTCTGCTGCTAAGATCATTTACTGGAGATCATTTACTGGGGACATCAATCTCAAACACTTTTCGCATAATCACTATGTTCTGCTGGTTCCTGGGTTTCTTTATAACAGAAAAGGAAACGCAGGAACACCTAAGAATCAAACGGTGTTATTCTTTTCTGAATTTACTTAAGAAAACCTTCAGCTTAGAAGGAATAGTTAACCAAGATTGAACAAACTTCTCATGATATATTTTCAACATACCAATTGAGTTTATCTTCTTCTACAGACAAAGCTAAGAAAAGCCATGAAGAATTAGCATTATTGGATGATGATGTTACAACCCACATTGACACGTCCTCTACAGCTTCTCTTCAGGATATAAAATCATTTATTGACAATGTTTTTGAGCTCGAAAAGACAAAATAGGTGGATGGCCATTTCAGTTGAAATGGCTAGACGCTTATTCTGATGGTTTTGAAATTCCCCAACTATTCTTTCTTGGTGGGAAATCAGTTTAAGTCAAAGAAGTGTTTGGTGTGTTGAAAGGTCCTTATGTTTTGGTAGTTTTATTCCATGCATGTCATGATTGATAATTGAATGAAACAAATGGCAGAATTTAATGGAAATAAGTTTGCATCAATTATTGTAAAGAAGTGATTTGGAATTATCTAGAAAAAGAATACTACTTACAATTCCAAACGTGATCTCAGTATTGTGGGATTTTGATATCTCACCAGAGTTTAGAAGAAATAAAGAGAAAGAAATTCTTTCCTATACTTGCTGATGAAGCCTGTAACGATTCTACTAAGAAGCTTTTTGCTTAAGAGAGGATTTTGTTTTGCAGGGTGTGGTGGATTGTCTAGGGAAAACATGCAAGTAGAATAGGAAGAATTATTTTATGTGGAGAGTTCTGTTTTGGTATGTCTTCACTATATTCTCTGTATATTCTGTAAGAACATAGTAAAAATTATTTATAGGTTTAAGAAATTAGAAAAAATAAATGGTGGGAGACATACTAATTAACCATATATAAGATATTTTAATCTTGAACTTGTTCACTTTTTGTCTTTTTAGCACAACATCAACAGATCGACCCAGATTTAAATAAAGTGCTAAAGGTGTATGTGGAAAGGATACTGAAGAGGAAGAAGTCGAGGGGGAGAGCAGGACGAAAGTCAACATAGAGGGCGGAAAATTCTAACTTGGAATAGCACCATGAATTTATAGGAAAACTGCATTCTTAGTGAGTTCAGTTTTGATATAAATTTATGGTGCCAATTTTCGTTATATTTTTTTTAATATACTGTTTTTAAGCCTCTTAGTTCAGTTTTTCTTGGGTGAAATAAATTTGCTTTTGAAAATGAGAATGCTAGTAAAGTCTTTGTGCAACAAAAGGAATGTGTAATCGTACAGTTTGTTTGGTATATTTTTAGACGTTTAATATAATAATGCAGTTAATATAATACTGTAATTATTTTGTTATGTATATGCTGTGTTAATCTCAATAACTGTATTCAGCTTCTATTCTCATCCACCTTTGGTTAAAATGATTAATGTAGGGTAATTTTGGTGTTCGGGGTTCAAAGCAGCTAACTGGAAATGAACGTTGATCTCCTAACGGATAATAACATTGGATAAGAGAGAGATTAAATTAGGAGGAGTTAGGCTCGAACGGACCAAATAGTAAGGAAGTTAGTGACTTATGAATGTTTATGATCCGGTCTCGTTTGGTAGCAAAAGGCATATGAGTCAGGTTTTGGAATTTATCTGTAAGCCTCAACTAACGCTTACGAATCGGTCTGGAGAAAGTGGACTGGCTAGTGCCTTGGACAACAAATCGCAAGTTTGAAGAGACTTCTAAGGCTGGGAGAATCCGATATTACATTACGAGATTATTGAAAATAAAATTGAAGAATTCTGTAATGTTTCCAATGAAATTCGGATTGTATGACTAAAAATCGAGTAAGGTCTAAAACTGACCCACCTCCCAAACTTTGTTAATCAAGTACTACGCTTTCTTTTTGACGACAAAAGGTTTTGATAATGCAAATATTTACAACAGTATTGGGAATGTTTTAAGGAAACCTTTTTTTATCTTCAAGTTTGGTTAGAAACGATGTATATGAAAGTCTAAATGATATTTAATTGATTTTATGAAAGATTTACATAAAATTAATTAAACAAGCAAACTTACTTGGATACGGCAGAGATCGTAGGTTACACTACCAATGGTTCTGTAAAACACTTGTGAATGTATTTGCTCATAGCAAAACTGGAAGTGTATACATGGAATAAATTGTCCTTGAGACATTAAAATGCCGGGTTGGCGTCCGGCGGGGTCAGTCTTCCTCAATGGAGGGGTAGGCTTCTTCATCTTAGGTAGGCAACCTTCCTAGAGATGGTGTCTCAATAAAAACACCTGGTTAGCAAGCCATAATTGTCTTTAGGGGCAGGTAGAGATACCATCCGGTCTAGTACCCCTACTTCGTCTGTTAGTGTAAATGTGCTGGTTTGCAGTGCTATATCTACTCTAGAATGATTCCACAAAACCGGGAAAATCGAGGAATTTCTACTGTTACACAATGGTCACCCAAGTTTTTCTGATACTTCAAGTGGTGCTCTAACAGGATCAAGCGGTTCCAGCTCTAGACAAAAAATTTTCACGGGCTTCAATGCTGGAGCCTAGCCTATAATATGTTTTCGTATATTTTGTGAGCTATAAAGTGGTTTACCACATACTCACGAAAAACGGATCTTTACCTTAAGCTTGGTTTCCAATAGAATTATTTTTGTTGCACAACCGTTTTGCAGCACTTTGTTGTGCAACAAGTGTAGGAAATTGTTGCAGAGATAGATTTTTTTCTATCTCTGCAACAGGTGTTGTACAACATATATTTTGTTGCACAACATTCAGGCTTGTTGTGCAAAAGTTCTGAAAAACGGTTGCACAACCGTTGTGCAACAAAAACAATTTTATTGGAAACCAAGCTTTAGGTATTGTTCACAAATGACGTCAACCATTTTTTCAAGATTTTTGACCCCTAAAACCTCTAAAATATAAATGTGTCACACTTTATGGTCTGATAAATTTTATTGAATTTTACGGTCAAAATCTTCTTAATCGTGGTCATATTTTTCGTTTTTTTACGAGTATTATATAGTAGCACGTGCCGTGACGTCATTTTCTTTTACTTTAAGCTTGGAATACATTATCATTTAAATGGATTTTTATGACGATTTCGCCCACGGGGACTATATTTCTATATTAAAAAGTTTTAAATTTTGAATTTTTCGTCACCTATTTTTAACATAGGTTTTGCGTACATCATATATGAATTAAAACAAGATACTGGTTAGCTGAATGTTGCTACACTACCAAAGTTTGTGTATATAAAATGTAATCTCAAGTTTCGAACAATCGGGGTGGGTGGAATAAACAGGTTGGGTGGAATTTTTGCTTAAAATAAATAAATGGGGTTGGTGGAAAAAGTCAGTGTTTCTATCTATATTATTGAAACTATGTTTCATGTGCTTTCGATTCTAAATATCAATACAAGCTATTTCGCAATATGTATGTTTCCTTCACAGATATTAAAGTTAATTTTCCCTCAAGCAAGCTGTCTGCCGAAGAAAGCAGAGAAAACATCTCCTATCATAACTCCAGAAAACATAACTCCATCATTGAAAATGCTCAGTTATTTTTATCACTTTTAGAAATTACGCTTTGAACAACTAATATGTCTAAATCATCTTTGGCTGGGATCATGGAACAATTTTTCCAATTTAAATAAATAGGGTAGGTGAAACAACCTTTTGGGTGGAATTTTTCTCGGATGTTTATCATCCCACCCCGATTAAAATCTTGACATACGCTCGGTGTTACTGCCGTGTGTAGGCAGCACATGCACGTGACATTTGTGCTCCTTCGCGGTGTTTTTGTGTTATTGCATGTTAGTTAATTATGTTTTTTACCTGTTAATTGTGTCAATGTTGGTTTGTCATACACTCGTGCGTGCATTTATAGTCGTTATTCGTTTCTTTGATCTATTAACTTTCTTTTGCAGTTATCGTTTAGTCACGCATTATCGTTTATTTGTTTCTCTCTTGAGTATTTAGCTTTCTTCGTTTCTCCTTTGTATATAAGAGCGTATGAGTTTGTGTGTTAGTGTTGCGTTATTATCTGTTGTGTCAGTGTTTGGTGGTTGCCGTGGGAGTGATTTTTCTACAGTGATTTAGTAAGTATATTTATGAAGAATTTATGTTTAGGTTTAATTTGGTTATGTTTGTGTATAATTTAATCTTTGTATTTCTCGTAGCCTGTGTTTAATTACATTGAGTAAAGCAACTTGGACTTCTGGCGTGTTTTGTGTGAAACTCGGGAGCTCCAACACTCGGTATACGTTAACTTTTCCCGTGGGGGTAAATAACTGAGTTCTTTGTTGGTTTTAACTGGAATATTTTATTTTCTTACCCCCCATGAAATCCAAATCGAAAGTAGGTCTCAAAAACAATACTGAATGTGCAAACTATTGTTAGGGGGTTTGTCGGCGCTAGAGCGTGGTTTAATGTACCGTATCGAATTAAATATTGACTCCCGTATGAAAATAGATATTGAAGTGAGCACAAAACAAAGCCGAGGAGAAGAGTCAAACTCTCTGTTTGCTTGCTTGAATAAAAAAAACATACTTTTGACATCAAGTACGTCGGACGGACAAGGTTGACCTACGCTGTATCCGCCACTGGACATGATCCTAATGATCTTCGACAATCTCAAAATTGGCTCAACTTTTTTTTACGGTTATTGCAAGTCAGTGACTTGGATACAAAGTGTGAGAGAGATTACAAAGTGTTTGGTAGAAAGCTTTTAAGACAGGATGTTGCATTTGCTATTTTGTGTTTCAATATTCAGCGCTTAAAGCTGGATTTCCACTTATACATTTTGATACGCGTATCGTATGAAAATTTCAAATCTGATTGGCCAGATTGTTTGATCTTGATACGTTTCGGTACGATACGTCAAAAGTTAAAATGAATTCAACTTTTTCAATTCAATACGCGTATCGAAACTTTTTTAAACAAAGGAATAATTGTGAATAATTATATATAATTATCTCGGGAACCAATCAATGAACTGAAAATGATACTTACTGATACGCGTATCAAAATACGTAAGTGGAAATCCGGCTTAAGACATGATCACCAAACATCTGTGTTGTTTATTTTTATCTTGCGAATAGTTTTAAAGCTCCTGTTACACTGTCAGTTTACAACGTAATTCTTGTTTTCACGCACGCGTTCGAAGCTAAAAATATAACTGAAGATTAGATACATGTTTTCATATTAACAAATTTTTGCAATAGATTCTAAATATTTCTAGATATTCTTAAAACGTTTTACTAAATATAAAAAATATAAGATGAATTATAAGAATGAAATATTTACTACTTGAATATGTTCTGCGCAACTAAAGATTTTTATTAAGCAAGTTTTCATACGTTTGTTTAGCTTCTATAAATACGTAGTTATTTAAAACTATTAGAAATATATCACACGATTACGATGATAGTAGCAGTAAATATAAGGCTAGCAAACTATAAATACCTAGAAAATACTACAATCATAAAACATAAAATGCATTCGATAGCAAACGCAAAAAGTAGTGATGCGTAATAGTGAAAATTTACCAATATTGTTTGAATTACTCCCTGTTACTCGTGAAATCGCTAACAAAATTTTCCTATAATAAAGTTTTCTTGTAAAGATAAACGTGTTCCTATAAACAAAATGTAATGTAAACAAATGTACGTTTCCCGAATTTTTTTTGCGTAAATATGAAAGCGAGGCTGAGCGTTGTAGATTGAGATAGGCATGGCGACGAGCAGTAATAACAACAGTGCTGAGGGATATTTAAGTGATTTGTTTTTGCTTGATATTCCACAATTATATAAATTATATATATTATATATATATTATATTATATAAATTTAAATATAATTTAAAGGTTAGGCTTATAAAAAAAATCAAGAAAATTATCTAAATAAACAAGCAAATTAATAGTTTGATAGACTTTTCTTATAAGCCTAGAACTTCTTAATTAGATTTGAGTTGATAGGACTGTATAGAGTAGCAGTTCCAATAATTTAGCAATCTCTCTAATACGTTATACAACTACTATATAACGTCAATACGGAAAAAACAACACTTTTCACCTTTTTAATTAAAAATCTGTAGGTATTTTGGCTAATGCATTTTAGTTCACTATCAACACTGAGTTCTGAACAGAACATCTTCTTAATGGGAAGATCTGAAACACATCAAAATATTTATAATAATTTCCAAATTCATCTTGTTGCAGGAAAACGCAGTGATGGTTTAAAAAAACATGTAAATTTATGTATACTTTATTTATGTATACTTTATATATGTATACTTTATTTATGTATACTTTATTTATGTATACTTTATTAGTCTTTTGCTGGTCAACGTTTAATAAGTTCTTCCAATTCGGAGATTGTTTTTCAAAAGTTACGTACGTCATACATGAAAGGATCAATGTCATACATGAAAGGATGGATGTCATGTATGAAAGGATGGATATATAGATGTCATAGATGAAATGATCAATATATAGATGTCAAGTCATTTTCCTGTGAATTGTATTGTATTGTCCTGATACTGACATCTTATGAGAAAATTCATTAACAAATTTTGTTACTTGTCAGCCGCTTTACCGTTGCAATAAAGATTGGAAAAGGAAAGAGAACATTGAGAAAAGTTTATAAGAGTGGAAAACATTTGTAACTTTAGGATCAAATTTATGCCATTCTATTCAAAAGCATTTCTGACGCCATTTGTGAATTTATCATTTTTGATTGCTCCTTTGTGAAGTGACGACCATATTGAACTTGACATCTATACACAGTGTATGTACTAATTTGGATGTTTGGCTGCCAAAATTCCAAACATAAAATAGATCGTCATCAATTGTGGAAACTGCCCTTAATATTCTCAATAATAAGTGAAAGAAAAAATGAAATTCATCGCTTTCTTAACAATAAAAAAGGGATCGGGTTCCGTACATGACAGTGTTTTACAAGTTGACTATTGTGTGTTGATCCAATTAGAACTCATGTATTAATTTCGTTACTGTGGTAATGAATTTGAAATGCATCTATATATTAATAGCCGATTCTCCGTCTGTTTGTTTGTTTGTTTGTGCGTTTGTTTGTTTGTAAGTCACGCAAAATGGTAGATTGAGTTGTGAGCGAAATTATTTCTTTTTTTGTGTGCGACGTGAGTTCGAAGCAAATACATTGCAACCCCAATCGAACGTGAGTTTTTTTGGCTGATGAACTAATAGGAATAACGTTTTGTTTTTATCGTTATTGTTAGTTTTATATTCCACGTTGATTTGGCTTTGAAAACAGTACATCAACTAAATACAAAGACTGATTAAACATTTTGGACAAAAAGCAGCAGTGGCAGAACGTGGCAGCATGTTCGGTTTGCCACTAACTCTTGCCTGACTGTCTGAGACGGGTGAACTTTTTTTTGAGCAATCAAAATGTTTAAAAACCGATAGGTAAAAAAAGAGTATCATAAAACAAAATGTTTTTTTTTTTTGCTTTTCTTTTAATAAATTAATTTCTTCTTTTAATTGTTAAGCGTGTTCTGATCGAACGTTTTTTTATTCTATTGATTCATTTAGCACGTGCCTTTTTTCTCTCCTCCCGTGTGAACTTTTTAAGAAGAGAAACCATTTCCCCCTTACGTTTGATAGCACCCATGTTAGAGCGCGTAACTTTTTTAAAACAAAAGCTAATAAAAAGTTGAAGTTTTCTCTCTCTACATTTTGAGTGTATTGTTACACTGATAAAAGATTGGTTTTACCAGAGGTTGTGACTTCGAATCTGCTTCTGGTTGAACACAAGTTGTACGAGCCGTTTATAAGGAAATTTGACGTTTATTGATACAGTGATACAGAACAGGTGGACATGGGCGGCAAGCGACGCCGCCTTGGCGGCTAGTCTATATATTAATAGCCGATTCTCCGTCTGTCTGTCTGTCTGTTTGTTTGTTCATTTGTTTGTAAGTCACGCAAAATGGTAGATTGAGTTGTGAGCGAAATTATTTCTTTTTTTGTGTGCGACGTGAGTTCGAAGCAAATACATTGCAACCCCAATCGAACGTGACTTTTTTTGGCTGATGAACTAATAGGAATAACGTTTTATTTTTATCATTATTATTAGTTTTATATTCCACGTTGACTTGGCTTTGAAAACAGTACATCAACTAAATACAAAGAAACTAACTGATTAAACATTTTGGACAAAGAGCAGCAGTGGCAGAACGTGGCAGCATATGTTCGGTTTGCCACTGACTCTTGCCTGACTGTCTGAGACGGGTGAACATTTTTTTTGAGCAATCAAAATGTTTAAAAACCGATAGGTAAAAAAAGAGTATCATATCAAAACAAAATGTTTTTTTTTTTTGCTTTTCTTTTAATAATTTAATTTCTTCTTTTAATTGTTAAGCGTTCTAATCGAACGTTTTTTTATTCTATTTATTCATTTAGCACGTGCCTTTTTTCTCTCCTCCCGTGTGAACTTTTTAAGAAGAGGAACCATTTTCCCCCTGTTTGATAGCACCCATGTTAGAGCGCGTAACTTTTTTAAAACAAAAGGTAATAAAAAGTTTTTTTCTCTCTACGTTTTGAGTGTATTGTTGTACTGATCAACGATTGTTTTAAAAAACAAATAACACATCATGAAATTTTGGTTTTTTTGGAACCATTGTTTAAACTGATATTTGATATTTGATTTCGAATCTGCCTCTAGGGCTAACTGACGTTATCTGGGGTCCGCGATACAGGCGATGGGGTGACGAAAAATTTGGGTCTAATTTTTTTGGGAGGGGTCTGTGACGTCATATAAATCTTTGAAGAATGATATCTCTGTAACGGTTGATCGTAGCGGAACGATCCCATACATTTTTTTGATCAGGTTTTCGAGCTCTACAACATGGTAACACTTTCGGTTGCCAATTCCTTAATTTTATTTTTCGTGAAGTCAACGCATGCTGAACATGGGCGGCGAGCGACGCCGCCTTGGCGGCTAGTATTATATTAATAAGCTACAGAGAACGTGATAATCCCACTAATATCAAGTTTTAGTGGATGATCTCCTAATACAGCCCCGAAGGGAAAATTTGTGTAAAAAGTCAATGCGAAATAAATATGCACAATGTTTCAATGGTAGCAGTGAGTGTTTGACGATATAGGGCGTAGGTTGAAAGAGGTTGTCCAATGGAGACACTAAAGCAACTCTTGCAATTATCTCGTAAGACTCTAACTGGCTGCAACTAATCATTCCACAACTTATGTAAACGTGATAAAAAGTAAAAAAAAGGTGGGCACATGGAAAGATTGCAGCAAAAAGAAGTTTCAGTTGAAGAATAAAACATTTATTTCTCTTTTAAATCATAAGTAATTATCTACTACATTTACTACATTTCCCGGAATGATGTGCGATAATGTTTCCAAAAATTATTAACTTTTAAATTGCTTGTTCCTCCTCTTTAGGCGCTTGTTTAGCGTTTATTGTTGTTCTTTATATGACCTGAAGTTAAAGTTGGTTAATCTCTTTGGCCCTGTCACCGTTTTTGATCTTCCTCTATAAAGTTGCTGAGTGTAAAGCTTTACCTTTTTACCATTTGGAACTCGTATAGACGCAAGGTCAGAGGCAATTCTAGACCAATCTCCACTAAATTCGTCAGCATATTGATAGCAGGTTCCTTTCATATCCACACTAGTGCAGAACGCGTACGGTGACAAAGTAAGATCATATACTTTCACCCAAGGCCACGACGTATTTTCTTTTAGATTGACGGTGATTGGTCCGGTAAAGGGCCCTTTGTTGTTTTCATTGAGGCTCCAAACCTAGTACTGGTGGATCAATATTTCGATTCCTTCTGGTATCTTCATGGACTTGATTTCAGTGATAGGGCATGAACCGTCACGTCCAGTTCTGATATCATAAACAGGGTTAAATTGTGCATCTTTTGGGAGTACAATGTTTTGACAACTTCCACTCAGGTCAGCTCCTGAACATAACTTCACTTTTCTGATACTTTCGTCTTTCTTTTCTATTTTAATCTTTTCTGCGCTTTTCCATTCACTTTGTTGACATACATCTTGCAGGTAATCCGGTTCAAGGAACGTTCTGATAACAGAATTATCAGCTTTCAGAAGCTTTAGGCTATAGCGATCGGGTAGAAGAATAGTTTTCACTTCATCAAAGAGATTTTTGAAGTTGTATTGGACATTATCATGGCTAGGTCTTTCAAATACTTTGCATAACTCTAAATGTAATGAAATTATAATGTATAAAGTATTTTCTACAAAACTATCCTTTTTTCCTCAAAAGATTGTGGATGAACTTTGGTATACAGATACCCTTGAAGGTTAGAGACAATATATTTCAACGATGGATTTCGTATTTTGAAACTCTTATTCAGTGGCTACTGCAATTGCTACTGCGCTCATGCGCACCTGATACGTAATTACATTCCTTCAATTACTTACCATTGTTGGCTCCCTTTTTCCCACAAATTACTACGTGTTCACTAGCATCTGTGCTTGTCTCTTCGTACGTTAATCTCAACAGCTTTTGATACAAATTATTTGATATGTGATGTGTGGCTGCACCAAGGAGGATGTCTGTTTTTGTTTGCGCTACGGCTTTTGAAACTCTCTGCGAGTTGATTAGCACCTCTTCTTTGGTTACTTTAACACCAAGTGGTACAAACATACTTCCCTGATCGTTTTTAAAACGAGCTGGAATTCCATTCTAAAAGCACAAGTCAAAGAAGATCAGATGTGCATCAATATTTGCAATATGTTTAAATAAAAATACAATAAAACCAACAAAAAACAAACTGTAGTTCAATGTGATCATTTGTCGGCAGAAATTGTCAGCATTAGTGGAGTACTTACAAAGAGAGCAACACATGATCCTTGCAATTGCCTGTCAGCACAACCAATCACTGGTGGTTTATAAAAACCAGGGTAATGGGGAAAGGTCTTCTTCAATAACTTCAAATATACTATAACGAATTTGTTGTCTTGAGGTTTTTGAAAGACTTTGTGCACTGCATATCGTCGCTTTGGAAAATTGATTGGATCTGAAAGAAATCTGAAAAACTGATGATCGTCTTCCAGTTGTCTCTTCATCAAAAACAAAGTGTTAGCTGTAACTTCCTTTAAATCGTCGTTGTCGTTGTTACTGAGAACAGATGCGATATCAAGCAGCAATAATTTCCTTTGGATGGCCAAGTTACAATACAAGCGTATAAACGTTCCACATCGCGTTGCGTAGGTATTTCTGTTTGCAATGTCATCAGGGTCATCACAATACTTCTCAATCACCTCTCGCAAGATACCAAACGCAACCAACTCTTTAAATGCATGATCGTATAATTCCAAACCAATTCCTATGTTTAAAACAACGCCTCCTTCAATTTGTTTTCTAAACTCAGCAACTGAAGCAGACACGGTTTTATACAGAGACCATACTCCAGCGATTTGTATTTTCAATTCATTTACGTTTCCTGCTTCGATTGCCTCTTCAACAATCCTATCAAATGAAAAAGGCCTCTTATAAAATGAAGACACTAGTACAAAAAAATAACAGCTGTGTGATTTAAAGATTCCCACTTACTTTTTGAAGTCAGGCTCCTCTTTCTTTTGTGCAGGAGCGGAGCTTCCCCCAAAAAACGAAAAAATTGTTGAAGCAAGTTGTAGTACTGTACCAATAATAGATCCCACAGGACCTGCAAGACTCACAACTGCTGCAGCAATCTCTAAACCACCTAAGCATAAACCAAAATTAACAAACAAACATACATTTAAAACTTTCAAGAAATAACAGAGTAACTTAGAGACTAACCAGAAATTGAAGAGAAGATATCGTCATTCCGAATGCCGTTAACCAGTGTTCCAGAACCACTCACTACAGAACTAATCGCAGTAACTGCAGCCTCTTTTTGATCATCATCCAACCTTGTAGCAATTTCATTAAACTTGTTATTGATGCTCGCAAATCTACCTTTGATTTTTTCATCTGCAGTTTGTTTTTCCACCATTTCTTCCTGATAACCAGCTTGACGCATTTCATCGAGTGGTTTTGTTATCGTGTCAGTGTCTACGCCAGTGAATAAATCAACTTGGTCGACAGCATTGACGCTACTCGCAAAAACGAAACAGAAGAGGATCGGGCTTGTTACTCGAAGTGTAGTTGCAAAAACCATCTTCTTCACTATGGCCAACCAGACATCTGTGTGTTTCAAGTTGATAATCACCCTAGGAAACACGAATTTTTACTGGATATTTGAAATTACCGACAGTGTTGAATTATATGATTTGACATTTTCGTGTGCATGAAAACATGTGTTCCAAACACGATATTTTCTCTAAAGACAATCTCAAAAGAATCCTGAGATTATCATGGTGAAGTAATTTCTTTTGCTAAAATAAGCATTCTACTTTGACGCCAGATTTTCACCAAACTCCTGAAATACCACTCGCAAAACAGAATATCAATGTATGTGATTAATTACGTCTCTCCAACCTCAAACCCAGGGTCTCTTGCTTTTTCGATATACGGATAGCGGCGAAGAAGACCTGGGTTCGAGGTTGACGGTTCTCTTGCTTCCTCAGCGTTTAGAAGTCTGGCCGAATATTCCCGTAAAGATTTACAAAGTTTGATTATTTTGGAAAAATAGAAAACTTACACTAATCTTTAAGGTCAACTTTTATTTTTAGTTCAATCCTTTCTGAAGTTTTACGACTGCACTTGGTAACTGCGTCTCGCTAGTTAGGTTTCCCAGTATTACTTTCAAAAAAAAACCTGATGAAACGCTTGAAATACCAAGAAATATGCAGAATTTTCCATCAAAACATTGTAAATAAAATCTATGATCACATAAGTGATTGATTTTCCTGTCAGATTTGTTTTTCGATGTGATTAATCAGTTCTTTGAAGCATGTAATCTATATTTGGATTTCTGCGAAAGCAAGAAATACTTTAAAACCGGCTTTGTTTTTAGATTTCTGCGAAAGCAAGAAAGCTATTACAACCGGCTTTCGTTTTTTTCTTCGTTTTTTTCTTACTGTCCAAACCTAGCGGTTTTTTGAAATTTCGTGCGTGCATTTACATGAAACCAAAGCGCCGTGCATTGCATGTCAGCCAAAGATTTACAAAAGTTTTTTTGATCAATATTAAATGGATTTTAAAGAAGATGTACATATTTTAAGGTGAAAACAGAAAATATATAAAAGAAGCTTATAATTATCTTGGACTGTGATCATTCTTTTTCAACTAAAAAGAAGTTCTCAACGGTTTGTAAACAGAAGAGTTAAAAGAGGTATATATATTTATATCTGTACTGACGTGCATGGCTTCCGTAGCACAGTCGGTTAGTACAGCAACTACTAACCCAAGGGTCGGTGGTTCGACCCCGCGTTGATTAAATTTTTAAATGTCATAAAATATTTCGATTTTGGATTTTTGCGAAAGCAAGAAATACATTACAACCGGCTTTTCACCTCCATTTTTTTCTTACTGTTTAAAGCTAGCAGTTTACACATTACAGAGACATATGTAGTTCTGTGGCGCAGTTACTTGGCTGCTAACCGAAAAGTCGGTGGTTCGAGCCCACTTTGATCGTGTAACATTTTTTGTCGAATTTCATAATTGTCATAACATTTTTCATTTTTCATGCTTCAACAGATTTTGCAGAAATCTTTCTGCCCATACGGGCATCTTGTTGTATTCCTGCGTAAGCAAGGAATACTTTGAAACCGTTCGTGTTTTTTTTGTTTTTTTTCACTGTCCAAACCTAGACCAATTTTTGTCGATGGGAAATAGTCAGTCAAATCCTCTAAGTTCCAAACTTACATTTTTTTTATGCTTTAAATATCTTAACTCACACTATATTTATTGTATACAAGTACTTTGCTTAAAAAGACTCTAAAAGTGTATAATATAAGCTCTACTGAAAGGAATAATTAACATATGGCTAAATCGCAGATGCCAAGGTAGAAATGTTTTTCACGTGAGTCTTATGCAACGTTCTTATGTTTTACGTAGTTGTTTTAAAAATGGAAGCGAAGAAGCACGCGTAGATCTGAGAAAATGTCTTGGTTGAATATATGGATATAGAAGAGGTTATACGGCTGTCAAACTTAAAAGAATCAAGAACATTTATGATCCAAACTGATAATCTACGTGAAACTAATACTCTTAGTAGTTATTCGTGATAAATAAGCAGTTTTTGATGCTTCAAATCAGATATGAACGACTACAAAAACGGTATGCTTACATCGATTTAAAAAAATGCGTAAGGTTTCTATTAGTCTTTTTCTAAATATAATACAATTTTCTATTTCATGTTCCTAGGTCAGCTATCCTGTTTTTATAAAGCTCTGGAATCTTGAAGCACAGCTCATCTTCCTCATCAGCTTATACCCATTTTATTAATCAATAGATCACCACTTTTTTAATTGACTAGTCGAATTTAAAATATTGTATGATTCTAAAATTTGTATACTATCAAGCTGACGATAAAATGGAAACACAGATATTTTTATTATTTCGCAAGGCCAAGTAAAAGATTTTATTATGGAGTTCAGGTACAAACAACATAAAGATTTTCATACTGTATAGTTTTAAAAGGAGTATTTTGAAACGTCCACGGAAGAGTGTTCTCTAATGGATTTTTAAACTGACGGTGTTCCTTTTTAAGCTTGATCTCCGGCAAAATTTTTCAAAGTCTCTTAACTTTTATAATGCTCTCGGGAATGTAATTAAATGAATTCGAAGTTATTACTTCTTAAGCACAGACTTTTCTTGACGCGACAAACTTTTTATTACTTAATTACATCTTGAAGATTTTTTAGGGAATACAACTTTGAATTAAAATCTTTTTTAAAAAATCTCTAAATTGAAGCAAGACTGAAGTTTTATATGAGACAACAAAGTTTAATTGTTATCGTTGTTAAAAGGTAAAAGGTATATATATTCGTAGTAAAAATTGAACAAGATGCCCTTGCAGGCATAAGGATTTCTGCAAAACCAGCTGAAGCATGAAACCCTAGAAATCTATGAAAGCATCAATGATACATACTATAGATCCAAAAAATATTAAAGCTCCTCTTTCCTGTTGAGCATTTTGAACACTTTACACACAAACGTTAAGAAGATTTTATACTACTTTTATGGTTATGGAGAGACGATTGCTTAATGAATGAAACTTTAAGTATCAAAATGAAAGTAGTTTTTTCTTGAAAACAAACATATTATATACTGTAGATCAAAAATAGATAAGACAAAAATACTTTTAAAAAGTGTGAATAGGGCTTAACTAAAAACAACATAAGCTATTACATACAAAGAAAAGAAAGGTGCGAATCGTAACCATGGATACGCGATTTATATGACAGTTTTTTAAAAAAAAGAATCTATGTATAAAAACGAAAGAAAAAAACACAAACTTTTTCGAAAAAAATATAAGAAACAAATTAAAAAATTTATCGGAAATACTATGTTTTAAAGTAACTACGTATCTACCTCAGCTAGCTACGAAGCATTTAAAAATTTTACCTTTTAAAAGTTTAATTATGAGCCACTTCGATGAATTTTTGTATTTCTCACGTTTGCCTCAAAGCTTTGCTTGGTCAGCTAGGATTATCTAGGATAAGCTAGGATAGGCTAGGAAGCTCGGGTAAGATAGGATCAGCTAGGATCAGCTAGAGGCTTGCTGACAAACCTCACACAGACCTCACTTTTACTCCGATGTACCCAGATATAAGCCTACAATTAAGCAAATGGGAAGATAAAAAAGCACTAAGAAGAAAGCTTACCAAAAGATAGAAGTTTCAAATACCGATGTTAGAAAAGAAAGTTTTCGATTTCTGTATTACCGCAATTACAACCAGTCGCCAGAAGTTTCTCGTGGAAGAAACTTCGTGCTACGAAAAAATGGCTTTACGCATAGATGTAATGAATCCATGTAGGCGCACGCACGAAATTTCAAAAAACCGCTAGGTTTGGACAGCAGAAAAAAAAAAACCCAGAGCCGGTTTTAATGTATTTCTTGCTTTCGCAGAAATCCAAATACTAAGAATATCAAATGATATACTTATCGTAAGTAAAAGGTAAAATGTAAAATACTGCAAACATCATTCTGCATTATGCATATCGTTTTAAAGCGTGAACTAACATTCATTTTTTTCTGAAAAGCCTCCAGAAAGTCTTCCAGTCATCTGCAGGAATACTTCTGCCCGGTAGGGCATCTTGTTCTTTTTTTTTTCTGCTGTCCAAACCTAGCGGTTTTTTGAAATCTCGTGCGAATGTTTACACGAAGCCAAGGTCACGCATTTCAGTCGAAGAAGAAACTCACAACAAAGAACCAACCAAAGGATCCCAAAGCAGCTTTAGTCAGTATAATTAAAGAAAATGCACATTTCCAAAACTGAAGATGAAGAATAAAATTTGTAGCAGTAATTTATTATTATCTTATATTATATTATTATGATTCAATGGTGATTTTTCGTTTCGTTTTATAAATAGAATGAAAAGGTATGTTTTGTTTTTGTGACTACTGAGATTTTTTCTAAAAAAAGATCATTGTTCGTTTTGTGGGCTGTAATGTTTTTTAAGCTCTGGATGCGTACAGCTCAGCTTAAGTTCCATCTCAGCTCCAAATGTCTGCCTGCTCAGCCTCACTTTTTACATCTTTAGCTGATGTTTCACTGTAGCTATATTTTAAGCTTATGTGCTTGTATAATGCTTTGAAGTGCAGTATTGTTTTTTGTGGGTGATCAGTGGTTTTTAGGTTATCAATGTCTCTAATTATGGACAGCCTTCCTAATTTTGATATATAATTCGAAACACTTCACATCCTGTAAAAAACATTCAACTTTCAGTTTTGTATTTTTCATGATCAAAATTTTTGTTTATTTTTTTGTTTGCAATTAGTCCATTGGTAATTAGGAAGATTGATAGCAATCTTTAATGTTTGAAGTATGTATATGATATACTTACGTAATTACTTTGAAATCAGAAATGATCAATGTACACTTAACATTATTCTGTATACTTTATTCCAAAATAAAGTAAGTATTTTTCATTCAGATCTAAATAAATATATGGTCTGGTGGTATATATAGTTTAAAGTTTTTGTGGTGTCAATTATCCTTTCATGAAGCTCTGGGGAGTACGTACACTTATATATAATAACTGTAGTGTGATAATTCTTTTCTAACTAAAAAGTTGCAAATTAAGAAGTTTTGAGTCAAAGAGCTATGTGTTTGTATTAGGGGAAAATGTTTCAATGTTTAAGCCTTTCTAGATACGAACGAATTTTTTTGTTTCTTGTTTGGGTTGTAATACCTTAACACCTTTTTCTCCTCAGCTCCAACATTACGTATTGGTTGTCTGCTCTGCACCACTTTTGCTTGATGATTTTTTAGCTAAGATATACTGACAATGCCCCCATTTACGAATGATCTTCCTAATCACGATTGTTAATGAACAATTACGTTGTGTTCAATTTTTACTTGCTGTGTGGACCCGTGTATGTAGTGTTAATGTCGTATTGTATTGTTAGTCACAGTTGATATGTTTCTTTGTAGTTGAATGTTTTTATTTGCTCATGTTATCTGTTGTGAATTTATTCCTGTTTGTATGTGGCTTGTGTGTGGGTCGAGCGTCAGTATAAACTACGTATATATTTATTATTATGTTATGTTTGTTGATTTGTTTGTTGATGTTTTTTCTATAATCGCGTTTCGTTTTGTAATAATATAGCCCTGATCATCATCCTGGCAAATTGAAATGTTCTGTGTATAAATTCAAAATACTGTACTATTAGTAACACATTACAAAATTTTGGTAAATTTTGGTATAAATTTATAGAGCATATACTTTTAATGATCAAGATCTTTGATTACTTTTTGTATTTGCAACATTGGGAATTCTGTTTGTATGTAATTAAGAAGGTTGGAAGTACATATCAAATGTTTAAAGCATATTACATGATTTTCATACGTAATCACTGTGATATCAGTAAAGATCAATATAAACTTAATCGTATGTTGTATACCCAAAATAAACAATGTTTCATGTCATTCAGATGTATATATGCAATAAAGTTTTACATAGTATCAATAACACTTTCGGCATGCCTTGTAAAGATCATTCAACCTTTTCGAATTTTTAAAAGAATTTTTATAAACTTTTCTTCTATTGTGTTAGATTAAATTAGGTCATTTTGGGTTGATTGTTATGTCATGCGTTTCTTTTATATGTAATGTGTGTATTGTTTATGTAATTATATATAAGAGTACTTTTTACATTTCTCACTCTCATTCAGACATTCAAAAGAGTCAATATATAATTTCAAATCATTTATTCATAAAAATTTTCACTGGTAGCACACCTTTGGCCAGCTGTTTGAACATATTTAACTTCAAAATTTCAATAGCAAAGCTCATTTTAATTTGTGTGTCACAATCCCCACCTGCTGTGTGCAGTCTACACTGAGCAGCAGTCAATGTTATATTGTATTGTTCAATCATTCAAAATCTTTCAAGTTTCAAGAATGTTTATTGTTAGTCTTTCATTTTCATACTTCAGCTGATTTTGCAGAAATCCTTCTGCCCGTAAGGGCATCTTGTTCTAGTTCTGTCAGTGGCGTTGCAGATCACAGCATATGTCAATGCGAAAATATTTCGTTATTCGAAGTTTTATAACCATTTATTACTTCAAAGAAATCTTCCCAATGTTACAACAAACGATAAGTGATAATATGGATTTCAAGATCTTTAATGTATTCAATCGAAACAACCAATAAGTTTTGCTTCTTCACTCACCAGGTGTAATTCGACCTACCTGAAAGACTGTTTTGACCACGGTGATCTAAATCCTCTTAAGCACAGTAGACAGAATCTAATCAGGTGGAAGTTCAATGTTTGTTCAATTACAATAAATCAATTGACACTGATTGAGTTTCTCTTCCAAACGATGATAAAAGATATTATATGCTCGACCCAAGCCTCCAAAACAGACTAATACTAGAAGTGTGAATGACCCTTGGTCGGCAGATACTTTGAACAAAATGCTTGAGGATCAGTACTGTTGTGTATTTGGCGCAGCTGCTCCGTAATGGTACATTGTGGAAATGTCTAGAATTTTTCTTTCGCCTTTGAGGATGCTAGGCTTTGGGAAAATTGATTTATTGTGGTTTTCATAATGTCTCTGTGAGATCTTTCACCGTAGCACACATTTGCTGCTGCACACGTTTTTCCCTGCTACTTGAAATCTTAATGGTTTACGCTTATGACTTGTTAGGTTTTCTTTGTTATTGTTAGGGTTAGGGTTAGGGTTTAGTCATAAATGTAAACCACGGAGGGTGAAAATATTCTAAGGGGTCAATATTTTCTACTACAAGTCTCCTGTTATAGAAATGCATATTAGAATCGCTGGCAACCCTGTATCATATTGCCATTATATTGACCATTGTGGTCATTGTAGAGTCGCAAAACCCTGTATCAACCGCTGTTCCAATTCTACGAGCAGTTGTCTATTCTGTTATTATTTTTCGAGAGTGGTGTTGCAGCATAAGCAGTGACTGACTTAGAGAGAAAGTGTGAATTAGGTGAACAGTGTATAAATTACAGGGTGTGAAGTGAAAATTAGTCTCACAGATAGGAAGCGTGGAGAGTCGTGGTGTTGTGTTGGTGCAGGGAGTGTGGTGCAATATAAGTGTATAGTGGGGTGTATTGTCTTGTTCTTGTGTCCTTGTCAATGGTGATTTGTTTCAGTGTGACGTACAAGGTAGATGTGTCGTTTATTAGTAAATTAGAAACTATATTGTCAAATTAGAAATTATAATAATGTGCAATAAAAGAAATGTGCAATAAAATGAGAGAAGTCTTTCATAGTATGTACAAGGATGTGTCGAAAAAAGCGCGTGTATGAGTTTGCCAAGACAAAGGCAGAATTGTAGGTCCTTCATCAGGAGCTGACACCTACATTTGCACAATGTCAGTTCGTTTCTGGTGACCTATGGTACCACGGTCTATCAGCTCTACGAACTACTCATACTTTTGGCAAGGGTTCTTGTATATACTATGGGTGACTTGGGAGGACGGGGAAACAAGTGATAGAATTAAAAAACTTACGTTTAGGTAGCTATGCTTGACGCGTCTGTTTATATCAAGAAATAAAATCTTTCTGTTGTTTTTTGTTTGTGTGGCCGTGTCTATGGTGCGAAATTCGAATGACGTTCGATTTGGATTCCATTGACGTAATCCTTGTGTTAGAAATGGTGGTTCGATTAAAAATGGTGGTTCGGTTTGCATTTGGTTTGGATTTTATTGACGTGAATGTTTAAATGGGAATGCAAGTTGTGTGGTGCGGCGTAAGTGTGTGCCTAGAGGTATACTTAGGGACATTGTTGTGTATGTAGACGTGGAATGCGTATGTGTTCTTATAGATGTGGAGAAGCGTGTGTGTGTCATGTTGTGTTGTTTTACTTTGTGTGAAGTGGTGTGAATTTTGTGTAAGTTATGTGGACGATTTGTGTTATCAGGCTGTGTTGTGGGTTGGTGTGAGTTGGACATTGCTAGTTTGTGTATGTGTGGGCTTTCGTGTGCATTGTTTGTTTGTGTATGTGTGGGCTTTTGTGTGCAACATTGTTGTGTATGTGGACGTGGAAGGCGTATGTGTTCTTATAGATGTGGAGGAGGGTGTGTGTATGTCATGTTGTTTTCTTTTGTATTATGTGTGAAGTGGTTTGGATTTTGTGTGAGTTGGGTGGATTGTTGTGTATGTGTGGACGTGGAAGGGGTATGTGTGCTAATAGATGTAGAGGAGGGTGTGTGTGTGTGCTTATAGATGTGGAGGAGGGTGTGTGTGTTATGTAGTTTTGTTGTGTTATGTGTGTAAAGTGGTGTGGATTTTGTGTGAGTTGGGTGGATGACGTGTGTGTTGAGGCTGTTGGTAAGTGTGAGTTGGAAATGTATAGTGTATTGTTATTTTATTGGTTATTTGTGTTAGTGTGGGCTTTTGGGTGGGAATGGGTGTGCGTCTGTGTGGGCTCTTGTGTGCAAATGAGTGTGTGTGAGTTGTGCTGGCTGATTGGTGTGTTTTATGTGTGTGGCGTGGGAATGTAAAAAAGGTCGGTGAATGAGGATAATAATGGTGATTGGGGATACTCTTAATAAACGACATGAGGATTGTTACGAATAATAATGAATACTTTTTATTAACGACATGAGGATAGTTACAAATAATAATGATGGAGCAATTGTTTGTAGAAGAGTTTGAATAACTGTAACAAGGTTTGTTAGTGAAATGAAATGTACTGTGTAGTGAAGTTCATTGATGTTGAGCGGAGTGTGTTAATATGTCTTTTAAAGATGGTGGGTTTTTGAATGCCTTTATGGGTGGTCGAGTCCAAATTTGTGATACGGTTGTGTCGTGGGATGGCCAGTGGTTTTGAATGTGGTGTGATAACTTTTTTCCTGCTTCATTGAAAGTGGTTGCAAATGGTAGGATGCTAGCGTCTTTCTTCTTGCGTTGTTGGTGGATTAGCTCTGACTGTGTGAACGTGAGTGCTCGAGATATTTGTTCGTTTATGATGTTCAATGGGTAGTTCCGTTCGATTAAAGTGCGTGTGAATTGATGTAGATCTTCTTCTAAGTGTTTGTCGTCGGCTGTGATCATGCTGTATCGTAAGGCTTGTGAGTAAATAATGCTATGTTTGATATGTGCAGGGTGATAAGAGTTACAGGAACTGTGGGTGGGTTTTTTGTATAGTTTTGTTTTTAGCGTTCTGTCTTTATCTATGTATACTTGGAGGTCGAGAAAGTTTACTGATGCTTGTGAATATTCAAATGTGTATTTTATTGTAGGGTGTAGATTATTCATGTGGTTGAAGAGATTTTGTAATTGGTCGAGGTTGCCGTTGAAAATGAAAAAGATGTCATCAATTAAACCATGGAGGTATAAAACAGAAGGAGAACGAACTCTTATTTTTCTATTATTCAGATAATGACTATTCTATTCATTGCGGTATCACTTTGATGTCATCCGTGATGCGCTTTCGGCTGGTTGTCGGTGAAACGAATACTTTTTTAAAAATTAACGACAATTTAAAAACCAAATATCATCCATTATAACAACGGATCAACTTGCTGCATAGTGACAAGCAGATTATTAAACCTTAAGCTTCCTTGAGAAACAAATGAAAATCTATGTTTTTATACAGAGTTAAAGATATCGCGTAATTCATGTATAAGTTCCAATCTACATATCTTCTGACTTAAATGCGCCTCGATAGTGCCGCGGTACGTGCAAAAACTTAGGATTATTCTCTCTTCAAAAACTGAAGCTCGGCGAAACTGCTTGAGGGGATCACGAGATATATAGACCTAAAGTTGCAATGTTTTCGTTGCATATTTGTGACGTTTTTGCATAATTCTCCCAATTCCTACAGATTATGCATGCTAAGAACTTTACCCTAACGATCTTTAATCACATTGGAGAATTGATATGAACGAAATTTTCACGCAAGAACGCCAAAATTATAAAAATTATGCAAGATGATAGCAATTATATGTTATTACACACTGAGGACTTAAACAATGCAGCGCATCACGGATAGTACAATAGCAGATTTTGAGTTCGTTCTCCTTCTGTTTTATACCTCCATGATTAAACGTTTCCAAAATTGAATGTGTGTTCTGAATGCTTCGTTATCGAGTATTTCGTTTTCGCGTTTCCCCATGAACAAGTTAGCGTAAGGCGGTGCCATGCGTGTGCCCATTGAAGTCCCATTTATTTGGTGGTAGTGGTTTTGCATGAATTGGAATGTGCTGTGTTTTAGAATGAACTCCATAATTATGTGTAATGTGAGTGGTCTTGGTGTGTATCGTGGTAAGGTGTTTTCGTGTTTCTTGAGATAAAATAAGGCTGCTTGTATCCCTTCGTCATGTGGTATGTTGGTGTATAGCGACTTAACATCTGCAGTAACTAAGTATATGTTTGTGGCCAGAGGTGGTAATTTGTCAATGAGAGTGAGAAAGTGTTTGGTGTCGCGAATGTGTGATGGGAGTAGTTCTACGAGTGGTTGTAGGAAATGCGTGACATATCTGGAGAAGTTATCCGTGGGGCCATTGCATGCGGAAACGATAGGGCGGAGTGGATGATTTTTCTTGTGGATTTTTGGGAGTCCATAGAACAGTGGCGTTCGTGGAGGTGATGGTGGTAGTAGGAAGTCTTTCGTTTCGTCGTTTATGATGTGTTTATTGTGAAGATACGAGACTAGTGTGGCAGCGTCATGAGTAATGTGTTTGGTGGGATCGAAAGATAAACGGTTGTACGTGTTTTGGTCTTTGAGATGCTCGTTGTGGACTTTTCCTATATAATCCTGCGTGTTCATGATGCATATGTTGCTGCCTTTGTCGCTTTTTTTGATGGTGATGTCGGTATTGAATTTTAGTTGGTTGAGTGCATGTTGTTCTTCCTGGGTGAGATTTTGTCGTTCCTGTCGTTGAGTATGGGTTATATCGTTTAGTGATGCGTCAATCTTTTGGAAATATGTATTCAGTGCGTTGTTGTTGTTTGTTGGAGGATTCCATGTGGATTGTTTTTTGAAGGCTGATGGTTTTTTTGTTTCAGCTGAATTGTTCGTTTTTAGGTTGTGAAAATAGTATTGTGTGTTGATGCGTCTTTTGAAAAAATGTACGTCGTTTTCTTTTATTATTATTATTATTATTAAAACATTTATTCGGGTTCCATAAAATACAAATATGGTTCTTCACCCTAGAAATTAAAATAAATAAATAAAAAAAGTAAACAATATAAACAGTATTATTATATATTACTTTATTTAAAAACTTCATTATATATACACTAAAAACTAATAAATAACTTTAAAAGCAAAAGGTCTGGGAAAAAAATGAATTGGTTAGGTAAATCAAAATGGGAAAACGATTCGAGAATGGATTACCGATCGGACAAGACTCACAGTCTAACAAAAGCAAAACGATTGAGACCTCAATGAAACGGCAAATCAAAAGGGCAACAAAATTCGATGCATCAGACTCAAAATTCTACAAATATCATATTAAAAAGACAAAGATCTTGCAAGAGCTTTATCCCTGTAATATGCCTTGGCCTCCTTAGCAAAAACTTTTTTATTTCTAAGTAATCTGATTTTTTTGGGCAGTTCATTAAATGTTTCATATGCTTGATTACCGAAAGTGCCCTTTTCACCACGTTCAACCATCATTTCGTTGTCAAATCGTGTAGTGCGTTTTTGTTCCTGGACATTAACCGGAAGATATTTCGGCCATTTTGGATCGTTTATGGCTGAGAAGGTACATTTCACAATAGCGAAGTCTATCATTTCTTGAATTGGCAGCCAGCCCAGGGTTGTTATAATGTCGCTTTCTTTGGCGTACCTACCAAGCACGTAACCGGCTATAGTATTCTGAGTTCTTTGAAGACGTCGTATTAGATATTTTGGAAGTTGGCTGTACACGGGAGTGCAGTACCTCAAGTTTGATAAAATGAGTGTCTCTGCCAGTGTCTTTCGAACTCTGTAAGGAGTAAACCGTTTGAATCTTCTTAGACTTCGTTCACAGTGTTCCAAACTTTCGTAGGCTGTTTGTCAGAAAGGGCTTTACGAAGAAAATTAGCTTTCGTTTCTTTTATAACCTTTTTAAGTTTATTTCTAGTGTGTTGATAGTTTTCATGATTAATCACTGAATTATCCTTGCGATAAGTTTCCCGTTGTAACAATAATTGTTTTTGAAGCTCGATGATCTTTGGGTCATGCATCCATGGAGCTATTGACCTTGTAAGTTTAACTCTTTTTAATGGTGCATGGATGTTAATACAATCTGTGATTAATTTGTTCAGAATTTCAACCTGATCGTCTGGATCATCAAATGAATATACTAAATTCAAGGGTAGTTGTTGGAAGTCAGTAACATAGTTCGCCATTACAAGAGATTTTTCGTTACGTATAAATTTATATCTCGGTTCGTATTTCTCTTTCTTGATGTTAAAGATTACGTATGGGGTGTCATGATCGCTGATTTCTTCGGTATTCAAGACATCATGATGTATAATTTTATCTGGTATGGTACTGACAACGTGATCAATTAGAGTTTTTGATTTTCTTGTTGGCTTGGTTATGTGCTGTCGCAAGGTAAAGGAGTGTAGAATATCTTTGTACCGTCGTTGTGATTCTTTACTTCCATTTAAAAGATCAATATTTAAATCCCCAGCTAAGATTATAATACCGTTCCATTTGGCATAAACTTCGCTAAGAACGTGTTCGAATTTTTCCAGCCAAGCTAATTTGTCAGTCTCGTTTGAGCTAGGTTGATATACGACTCCTGTTAAAAAAGAAGTATTTTTGTTTCTACCGCGTAGCTCGACCCAAAGTATTTCGATTGATTTATCGATTTTGCATAAGTCATTACGTACTTTGTATGACATATGTTCTTTGATATAGAAACCAACTCCTCCTCCAGTTTTGGACTCTCTATGTTTCCACTCCGATGAGTAACCATCAATTTTTACGTATTCAAGCTGCGCTTTGTTATCTGTGAGCCAGGTCTCGCTCACAGCTACAATATCGAAGTGGTATGTATTTATCATAAGTGAAAATTCATCAAAGGAAGAAGCTAAGCTTTGTGTGTTAATATGTGCAATTGATGTATAACAACGATGTTTACTAAGCATATTAATGTGATGATTATAAACCTCCTCTTCTTCAGTTATCAACGATGAATCTAATGCATTGAGATTTCTTACTTTGCTGAACGGTAAAGTGCTTTGAATACAAGTTGAACATATCCAATCATTGTGGGTTAGGCTAGTTATGATTTTCTTATTTGAAGTAATACATTTCAGATGAGAAACGTTTTGACAAACCGTACAATTTGCTTTTTTACTGTTTCTGCGAATCGTTTTCTCACATGTGTCGCATTTGACTGGATGTGAACCAGGTCCTGGATTTTTTTCGATATCGCCACTAAGGATTATGTTAAAGCACTTAACAGAGTTTGCATAATATAATACTGGTGCTTTACATCTTTTAACTTTATTGCTGCTCTTGGGATTTATATTAAAAGAATTGCAACAGTGAGAATCATAGTTCAATTCAACTTGTAGTGTAACAATTAAAACCATTAAGAAAGTCAACTTTAACAACATACTGGTATGGTTTCTATTTACTACGGTGTAAGAAGCTTGATGTGACTTTTCAAAACAAAATGATAACTATGAAATTCACCAACAGCAGTATTTCGCAAAGATGTTTTTATTGTTGTGTGAGGTGGGGGTGAGGTGGGGGTGGGTATGAATCATAATCCCTTGTGTAAGAGTTTCTTTTGTGCTGATGTGAGCGTGGTTGATGATGTGTTGATAATTAAGTTGTTGTTTGTGTGTTCACGGTAATGTTGGATAGCAAGCTTGCATCGTTTGGCGTAGTTGACTTGTTTGGATTTAAAGTGTGGGGAATTGCAAAATAGGCTATGGACGGTTGGTAAAGTGTATTTTCGTTTTAGGGTGGTTGGTATGATCTTGATGTTTTCTTGGTTCGTTGTTCGTTGATGATGCATGTTGTTCGGCTTCCGCTCTACGAATTAGTATCATTAAAGATTGTTAGTTGAAGCAGATGTGGAAGAACTAGGAAAGAGGGCGCAACCGTGGGGGTGGAAAGGACAAGTCTGAAGTTATGTGGTTGGTAAATATGTTAGAACAATAAATTATGTAAACGGTGAGGAACACGAAAAAAACTATTGACACAAAAACTATTAACATTGAAAAAAATAAAAAAACTATTTAAGTTGGAAGAAATAAAAATTGTTTATGATCTGTGTAGGTGCATCGTGGCGTGGCGTAGGAGGTCTTTGTTGGTGGTGTAGAGGCTGTTGTGGTGTGCGTGGCGTCGGGAGTAGTGTGCGTCGTATTTGACTTGGTTGGGGTGGACGTGGACGATGTAGAGGTGGACGAAATTGCTGTGTTGTTGGTGGTGTTGGTGTAGGAAGTAGTGTGCGGCGTGTTTGTCTGTGTTGTGGTGCTGCGGTTGGTGGTGTTGGTGTAGGGAGTAGCGTGCGGCGTGTTTGTCTGTGTTGTGGTGCTGCGGTTGGTGCGGGTGTGGGAAGAAGTGGACGAAGTGCTTGTTGTGTTGTGGATGTGGCGGATGTGTGGAGCAAGGTTCTGCGTTGTGTTTGCTGTGCGTTCGTGTGTGGTGGTGTTGGTAATATGGTGCGTCTTGGTTTGTTTTGTTGGATGCTGGATGTTGGATGCTGGATGTTGGATCTGGGAACGAGCACTTGTCTATTATTAACAAAGTGCTCGAAGAAAGTAACAAAATGATTGGTCACTCGTAGATTTCATTTCTCCGCTGAGCTAACACTGGTTCCCACCCTTCTCGTATAAAGCTAAAGGCTTCATTTTCCTCTTTTATCTTTCTCGCTCGAATTATTAGGACGTGTCTGTGAAGTGAGTATTCAATTTTGTTTTGTTTTTTCGTAATTAATAATTACTTCGAGTATCTATGCCAACTGTTTACCTACGACAATGAGGAGGGCATACGTAACTCCATAGAGAGTACAAACAGATCCTCGAAAGAGGGTTGTTAGACGAGCCACTGCAAGTGGACGAACCACCAACGAAAGTTGGAAGATTTGAGCTAACAAATACTGCAAGTAATAGTTGGATGCTCGACACTGAATTTGCTAGTTACGTAAATAAACACGTAAACAAACCAAATATTTATATGGTGGCATTCTTGCCAACGATCCAGTTCCATCAAACATTAAAATTGCGATGGATGTTGATCCTTATTTGAAAGGAATGCTCATGGAACAAGATAAAAGAATTTGTCTTAGTCAAGACAAGGCCTTGATATTCAACAAGGTACATTTTGTGCTGGGTCCTTTAAGTTGAATTTGGTCTGCTATGGAAAAGGAAAAACAAGCAATGGTGTGCTTAGCAGTGAAGTTGACGAGCATCAACGAGCAGCAATGTGTAATATGTCGAAGCCATTTGATCAAGCTATTATGCTTCTAGGATAAGTATACCAATGATGTTAACATCAGAGATGGTTTAACATAATGATGGCCTTTTCGGGTGATAAAAAACGTACTGACTTTGTATTTAAAGATATGGCACCTGCATTTAAAAATACTGAGGACAATCTGTTGTTTGGACCGAAATATGAAGAAACTATTTCCAAACTGATAAGAACAAATCAAAGGAATTGTTTGGAGCCATGAGAAGCCACCATCTTTTAAATGGCCTATTTGTTTCCTAACGTAATGTAGCATTGCATTGTGGTAGTTGTATTCGGTATTTAGGAGATAATTAGACTCTGGGAATGGAAAATTCTTCAGTGTTACTTCATGTCTTTCGTAAATGCTCCAGTGAATTTATATGCTTTATAAGTTACCAGGGGGTTAAGGAGATGGATATAAAACAAGACTACCTACAATATCTAAAAATATTGGAGCAGGCAATCAGTTTTAAAATAAATATGAAAGACAGAAGCTTCATGTTGAATTTAATAAAATACAATATTTACGATTTTTTTTTATTTCAGAAAATAGTTGGAACAAGTGTTTCTTGAAATATCGAATCGGTTATGTGAGACATTTACAATCATAACGCTTGTTACAATTGCAGACACAATCCAATGCCTTCTGATAGCAGTAGAAGTTGGAATATCCACTACATATACAGACGGACCAACTTTTGTGACATCTGTAGCAGCAATGATATCGATCAGCGTAACACTTTCCATTTTTGCAAACACAGAAGTACTTGCAATTGAATGGAAACTACGAGAAAAATAAAACAAACGTTTTATCTGTCTTGTAATAAATGCAGACTTATAGTTGCATTGATACATTGATGGTATAGTAATAGTATATATGGTATAGATGGTATAGATGGTATGGTGTATATGGTGTATATGGCATATATGGTATAGCAGATGAATAGTTCTAACGGACTGTTTGCAGAATTTTTTTTCTTATTTCTGATTGACTTGAAATTTGTTTATTACGTTGTTGTTTTTTATACAGTTATTTTTATATGATAAATAGATAAAACAAAAAAACAAACAAAACAAAATAAAGGCTTTGTTTATGAAATTTTTACTAAGACGAAGATTATGGAATTGGAATAAGATATCATTTCTATGATTGTTAATTAGGGGGTGTTCACATGGAGAAAAATTAGCCCGGCAAAGCGGGCTGGGTCTGATTTTATCCATGAGAACATCCCCTTAGTGTAACAAGGAGAAGAAATAAAGTTCAAACTTCTGAAAACTATGTAACCTTGCATTCCTAAATATAAAAGTATTAAGTCAATCATTTAAACATGTCCACATGAACTGTTCAACTGTTTGATAATTGTAATTTGGAGCTCAGAACGTTGTCTTAAAGATTCTTGAAAGTTTATTTTTTTTAAACTGGTGTTGCCTTTAAATTTAAATTGTACATCAAAAAGTCAACGCGGTCATGAATAATTATTGAGTTGAGACGCTGAAACTTGACTTTTTAAATTTTAAATTTTTAAATTTAGAGTATTAAAACACCTGCTTATAAGAAACATTTTTAAAGAATCTTTACGTGTAGACCCCCTTTAGAAACGAGTAATTAAAGTTTTTCTTACACAAAAATCACGGGATAAAAACGATAATAGGTTTCTGCTGAATAAAACTTACAGACGGGAGGAAAGGATTCGGTCTTTGACATATTCTTGCGGTAGATAGTCGATTTGCGTTCAGTGCATCATTCAAATCACTGTCAGCCAATGTGAATTCGTCCCTCGAAACTTCTTTTGGCAATATCGCAACTGGCGTGTCTTGTGCCGTGCAAATGCATATTACACAAGCAAATAGGATCTGTACAATTGCCCAGTCCATGGTTTGATGTTAAATTATCAATTGTTTTTTAGATCCAGAAATATATACTTTTTTTGAGATTAATTCTTTGATTGGTTATGCAACGAGCTTAATTTAATTTCGTTTCAACCGATTATGGTTATCTCAAGCGGTCCTCTTTCACAGCATTACATAATTGGTTATGTTCATCAGCGTTTGGTGTAGTGAAGGAAGTACTTATTAGATAAATCATTTTTTATCCGTATTTGTGGTACTGACAATGGACAATAGTACTGCTACAAATTATATATTTTCCTTATCTCCATCATGTTGTCTTCGTACGAGATTTCATTCCCGATAAGGATGCTGAAACGTAGGTGGTCGGCTTATGTGATTACCTCTTTGACAAGGAAATTACAACTATGCGTTTGATAGGAAAATCTGATTTGCATTCAAATTAACAAAAACAACTCAACTGATTGAGTTATGCAATTGACTTAAATGTCTTTGGAAATTATATAAGCAGATTAAATGATAAAATGACATAAAATGAATATATAAGTTACGAATAGAAGAACAAAATCCAGACTTGATGTTGGTTTCGCTAGCAGTAGAATGGTGGTAGGAGTGCTGCAGATTTCCATTATATTGGCCATTGTGGTCATTGCAGAGTCGCAAAACCCTGTATCAACCGCTGTTCCAATTCTACCATTGGAACCATGCAGAGTGGAGTACAACCTGTCTTCGGCAGAATTAAGTAAGGCATTAAGTCCCGATCCAGAATCAACCAAACGTGCCTGCAGAGTGCAATCTCCTGTTTTAAGCAAGGTTAGTGTGTCTAGTTTCATTTTCCAAGTAACTGCGAATGAGTGCGTTTTTATAGAAATACATACACAATGAAAATGTTTGTGATCGTAGTAGCATTCTCACGATAATAGCAAGGTTATTCTGTCTATTTTGAAGTGTTGTGATGTCAGCAATAAGAGTTTCCCATTGGTACAACTAAATAGGTCTGGAAACGAGCAGCTTTCAAGTAACTGACTCCCCCTAGAGAAATGGACCTTCTAAAAATTTGCTTAAGATTTCTCACAGCTATAATAATAGTTTGTTATCATAGTGTCTCATCTGTCTTCTTAAAATCAAGTCCATAAAGCTTATTCATCATAGAAAGAACATAATTTTGTTATACAAAATTCTTTTGTTTCAGTGGCCGTTCAACTGTGGGTACTTTTGCGTCTGCACCAGACCTTTTTCACACCCTGTTTGTTACTACGACCGTTGGAGATGTTGCCACACCTGTCGTAAAAGATGGTCCATCTGCATTTGTAACGGCTATTCGGCTTTCTACTGTTACAATCAGGCGATCAACTGTTTGTGTTCGTGCAACAGACGATATTATTGTAACTATTTCAAACCTTTCTCATACGTGTCAGATGTTGCACAAGGACCTGTGGAGCCTTAATAATTTTGTAAATGTCGCTTTTGTAATACATTTATAATAACTTGATGACTTGTGTTTTGTAATGAGTACAATCCTAAGCCTTGTATCGTCGATGAATGATTCCTCTCTATTTGTAAAAATAACAGACCAGAAACCACAAATAATACTGAAGATATTTTATTTTATTGATGATGAAGAGCATTTTTTTTGAAAACAATGGTTTTGAATTAACTGATGTCAGAATAAGTTTTTACCGCGTAAACGCAGCATAGTGGGCAAAATCGTATATAAGTCACTCCCATGAAGAGCTTTTTTATTGAAATAGGGTTTATATTTCTATGGGAATGCACTCCTTCACAGTGGTTGTTCAACAACTTTGTTCTTCGCAGTTCTATACAAGCATCAGTTAAACCGTGTTTTGAATCTATCCTCCTGGATATAAGTAAAATCAATCGACATGTGACTTGACTATTTCTCCAGGATAAATCATAAAAACAATCCTTCGTTGAAAAACACTATGAGGGAGTGCATTTCAATAGAAATTTCACACTGGTGCTGCAAAATTGTTCTTCATCCCAGTGTCTGCACTTAAATTGAATTAAATTAAACACGAGAAACCAAATCGTCATCCATTTCCATCCACCCAAAATACTTTCCGTCCTCGTCGGTCCGAACTTCTTTTAACAGTCTCATGATTTCGCCATACAACACCACGTCCACCTTCTTCACCAACACCAGGTACTCGATTTCACGAAGGGTAAGATAACTGTGAATTTTACGGATAGCCATAGCGTTTCCATAGCAAAGAAACCGATAAAGATGGTAGCCGAAATTTATAAGTACACCAAACACAGCCATGAATATACCGATCACTAGAAGGAACCATAGCAACAACATGGCGTATTGGTAGAATGCGTTTGACGGGACTTGACACAATACCAGTTGGTCATCTGGAGAGTATCGAAGATCTCTGACTTCACAGATGGCTGTTGTTGGTAATAGAACTGTACCTAAAATGTTGTAGTAACTGAATAATGAAATGGTGAGTAAAAAGATCTTAAAAAGCAGTAAATATAAATGCAAAAAAATGTTGAAAGGTCACCAAACGAAGATTTGTCAAAAAAATATCTATTAATTTTCTCAGTGTACTTGTAATTTAAACCTAACTAAAAAAAAGTTTGAAATCAGTTTCAAGAAACGTTTTCAATATCATTTTGAGCATCATAAACATTGATGTCATCGAAAATATTTTTTCTTTTAACAAACTTATATGATATGCCAAAACAAAATTGCTTACCTGGATGTACGGCTGCCGTAGTTTTGTTCTTTTTGGACCAATCTTGAAAATCTGTACCGAACGTTTCGAAATTACCATTCAACATGTACGAAGTGAATGAAAAAGCAAACACATTCACAGCTAGATACACCATTTTCACTAACACGTTCAACCAAACTTTTAAACGTAATCGGGAAATCGGATTTACTGAGTAGTTGAAGTAGTTTCGCACGATGGCATCCGCATTATTATCGAAGGATGATGAATGTACGAGTTTGTTCAAACTAATTAAATCGACATTAACAATTTTGAAGAGCGTGTATGGAAAATAGAAAACAACAGATAAAGCCAGGACGTAAAATGGCAGCCAGATGTATTGTTTATAATAAATCCGATTCATAGCAACGCAATTCGGGTTCATTTGAAATCGTTTATTAACCGTCGTGCATATTTCATTTACTTCGTTCAAACCGTCATGATGTAAATACTTCGGTATGCCGTAAAATTTGCTATCAAAATGGCGGTTTTTCATTTCTTCGTATATGAACAAACCAGATGACCAGCAAAAAGATTCGATGAAATGTTTTGATTCAATATGTTTAAAACTGCAGTCCAGATTCTTTGTAAAGTATTCTGCAACCATGGCAACACCTACAAATATCAGCGCTTTCATCATGAAAGTTCGACTGTAGCGATCACTATAAGAATCAACGTCCTCTTTGCTACTATCCATTCTGTAGAACACCAAGTATATTTTCCAATGATTTATTGATTTAGAATGTGAATTTATGTTGTATTTCTACGAGAACATAAAAATAGTATAAAAACCCAAAGGGTGATGGTCACCCACAATTCATTGCCAAAGAAACATTACGATCATTATAGCCTGGTTTTCACTGATCGTTTTAACGCTGAAAACGCAGCAATTTTAAGCCTTAAAATACATTTTTCTATTTTGTAGTAAAAGCAACCTTAAAACAATCATTGATCTTAGGGCTTAAAACAGTGATTTAACCAAAAAAATAGATATAAAAAATCATTGATCTAAAGTGTTTTAATACAGATATCAAAAACATCATAATAAAAATGGTGGTCCTCAGCAAGCAGCAAAAGACTTTGACAATTTCAGTAGCAATTCTGTATGCCGATATTTACAAGAAAAGGAACACAACAAAGAAAAGAACAGCGAAAAGACTCTTGGTGAGAAAGTTGAATCAAGAAAGAAAGAGTTCAAGATTTTTTTACTTGCTGACAAAGGAACTACAACTCTACGACCGTGAATACTTTTTTCGCTTTATGAGAATGTCACCAGACCGGAACGAACACCTTTTATCCATTGTTGATCCTAAATTACAACGTCAGAAGACTCCTCTTCGTGAACCAATATCACCATTTTTTCATTATTTGAATGTTTTTGTCTACTAGGAATTGACGTAACTCATTCAAACAATTAAAATGTTTAAAGCGTTAAGACAAAAATATCAGAAAACTCTGATATTTTGTTTTAAGGCATAAAACATGTTTTAGGCTTATTTTATGTTCTCACATGAGCAACAAATATCTTAAAACAGTAAATTGTTGATATTTGTTTTAAGCCTTAAAACTGTTTTAAGACGATAAATAATAAAATTAAAAGCATTTCCCAATAATGTAGTGTGAAATAGACTTTCATTCTAAAGCAAATCTTGGAGTAAAGTGGATCTTTTGTTTGCCTCACATCGTCGTCCACATTGCCGTCGTAGCTTCGTAAGGTCCCTATGAAGATCTTTGATTGACGTTAGCTCTGTAACAGTTGGCAGAAGCCGAAATGATCCCATACTTGTTTGCTATTTGATTCGAGCTGTACGGCATGGAATCATTTTCCGTTCAAGTTTTGGCGATATACTTTTTCGTCAACATTTCAGACGTCGTTTTCGAAATTCAAACCCGTGAAAACGTTTTGCCAAGGCTACTATATTGAGAGAACTTTCCAACTAGAACGTCTTGTTATGTTAACAGTATCCACGCTGAAAAGTGTTTAGGCAACATCTAAAGTACATATACCAATTTCGAACCAGCTTCGTTGTGTGTAACTATAAGTTTTTAATAAAAAATGTGATCATTAATAGTTGCAGTCAAAAGTTTTTTCATTTCTTTCTTGGTTTAATGAGATAATCATTACGTGATGCCTCATTGCTTCAAATGAAAATAAGAGGCAAACCATAAAGCAAGATTGCATCTCGCAATGACAAACATATTCATAAGGATGGGATACAGACTACGTCTCGTTGATCAAAACATACCTAGATAATCTAACACCAAACATACCTGGTTAGAAAAGTAGATAACTGTATCCAACTGCAAGAAACCAAATGAAAAACCTATGAAACAAATACAGAGAAAACACAAGCTAAATTGCAAAATTTGTTGATGTTCAATTGTTAATTCATGCCATAAACCTAACTTAATAAAAACTCTGGCTTTCTAGTAAGTCGTCTTGCTTTAGGTAATAGAAATGGAATCTGACGTCAAAAAGATTTTCATAATTACAAAGGTTTATAATCTTTGTACATTCCACATGATCTAATGCATATATTGAGAATGCTTTTGTGAAGCCACTCTAAACGATTATCACAAACTGTAGGAAGTCTCTTCCTCTGTCATTGTGCTCCTTCTAAAAGATGTGTTTTTCTCTTTACTTTGAAAAGTCAATGACAACCAACATATGAGACAGAAAAATCAATTCATGTTTTTATAATTCGAATATCGCATTTTTCCTCTGTCATCTTAAACTCCACATACACAGAAAATGTATGGGTGCCAACATAAAAACAACAAGTAGAATTTCATGAAACTGTTGAGCGTTGAGAGGAAAGAGAAAATTTGTCATTACTGTTTTTCCGGGACTCTTGCACTTATATATTTGGTTGTTTTTCTTCTTATATCTTATAAGATATGATAATCTTTGTGAATATATCAAAATATAAGAAATCCACTTTCTTCCTCTTTTCCAACATGGCGTATGTGTGTATGAGCGTCTGTTTGATAAGTAATTTCAAATATGTTTTCTAGGAGTTATTTACACCGAAGCTGGTTTTTGAGTTCCTGAAAATGTAACGACGTAATTTTGGTGATGTTTGCAGAAATTCTCTTATTCCTGTCCTTCACTGGAAGAACAGAGGATTTTGATTATCTCGATTATCCAGCCATTTTTATGTCCTCAACATCTGTCGACATATTAGCTTGTCACTTTCGTAATTTTTATCCCTATTCAACATTGTTGTCAGATGTGACAAGTAGCTACCAGCCTGAATAATGTGGTATAGGCGTAGCAAGATTGCAGTGAAAATTTGTGGAGGAGAGTATAATCACTTAACGTAGAAAAGGAAAGCGTGCAAGTAATCTAACCGCCCACTTAAGACTGAAATAAAGAAATATTGCAATTTTGGACACTTTTTTTTACTGACCCTGAAAACGCCTCAGGCGCGTATACAATAGCTGAAAGTTAAATGTTGAATTTTCCAAAATAAGATTAATGGGTACCCTTGCCATAAATATCGATTTAGGACATGACTAATGACTTTTCAACATTTCGCAAACATTTTTTCCACTTCTTTGATAAGTCATACAACTCAAAGAATCTTTGACATTCATTTATTATTATTTATTATTATTAAGAATTTTTACCCAGGATATATACATTTCAGTGTTGTAAAAACATTGCTATGACATCACCTTTGCTGTCAGCGTAGAGGGAAAGTACCACCGGCGATGCTTGAGTATGGGAGTAGCTATGAATGTGAAAAGTTTTTAACTCATCATTTTAACAACATGCAACATGCAAAATGAATTTTATAATTACATTAATTAAAAGTAATTGCTAACATTTGGCATAGCTCCAGAGTTTTCCTTCGTACTCTAGCAAACGCATATCTGCTAAAGGAAGCCGGACAAAGTGTAAAGGCAAAATTAATGGGAAAAAATGTCAAAATTAAGTTGCGCAGATAAAGTTCAACAATTCAGTAAAATACAAAAGTGGGTTTCAGAACGTCTCTGTAATTTTTAAGAATGGCAGATTTAACCTCTTTCGTTTTCTTGAGTTTTGTCCAGACCCCATCTAAAGACAGACTTTACTTTTCTGGGCTTCGCAGAAACAAAATTCAACTAAATTTACTAGGTGAATTAGGCATAAAGGTACCCTCTACTTTCCGGTTGCTCCACCCTCTCCTTAAAAAATTATTTACCCCTTACCCTAACCTGGAGGTGGGGAGGGGATAGCCGACAAGTACCGGCATAAATTCACTACAATACCGTCTATTAACATCTAAATCTACAAAAGTTTATTTCGAAGTTTTGACGTCGTATTGGAAACACATGGATTCAACCACAATGCAATTCATCGTAACGAGATGTGGTTCCAAATTACCTGAAATGTTTTATTAATAAAGTCTTTTGGTCCAGAGCCAATTTGTTAGATTCTTAAGTGTGATCATTTTACATAACCAAATCCATCGGTGGCTTGTAAAACGAACAATGATTTGTCAAATAAAAGGTGAGTCTTTGCCTAAAAATGATGATAGTACTAGATGATAACGTGTGTCTACTGTTGTTTTGAATACATGATTATGTGCTGGCAATTTCGTTACCATTTATTTAATTGATACACAGTGGACAATTTCAGACCATCGAAACTTCGCCGTGTACACTTTGTAAAATTTGTTTGGCTTATTGAGTTTATAAACGACATTTGCCTCGTTCTTTCAAACTCTATTATCAGAATGTTCATCGAATAATAAGATGGTGTGAAGTTGTGTAATGAAGGCAAATAATAATAAAGACCACAATGCAATGCGAAAGCCATTATAAATGCTTTCATAAAATACTAAAAGGGTTTCAAGAACAAAACTGTTATTCTGACCATTATTGACAACAGTAGTAAAAGTTATCTCAATGGATTTTATTACAGCATTGTATTGTGGTCAGTGTGTCCATGTATAAAAAGAGATAATAAAATGAATTGAATTGTGACTGCCAAGTTGTAACCTTTCGATGTGTCACATTGAGATATCTAAAACTTCGAACTGAAACCTCTTATAAAGGTGCTGATTAAGTCCATGATGCGATTTTAATAAATGACCCCTTGTTGGAAAGATATGATTTAGTGGAACATTACATTGTCAATTTCTTTTGAAAATTTTAAAGAATGGGGAAGAAAAATGAAGATGAAACAAATCTGCTTTTTTCCTACGGAAGCTGAGAAGCTGATTTTTGGTACGATGCTAAATAAATCTTTCCTGATCACAATTATATAAAAATATATTTCAAGAATTGAATCCTGTTGAAGATATCGTTCTTCAAAGACACCCTTGTAAACAAACCAAAAAACGATGAATTTTCTTCAAAAAACAGGGGTAATGCTCGACGTATATGTAATGTTTTATTCTGCAGTTGATATTCCCAAGAGACGCGAAGCACGGTAAATACGTTCATTTTATATGCTTATTGCCATTATGCTTATAAAAACGTATTTGCGTCTTTAAAAAAAGAAAAGAAAGTCGAATTATTTTTTTAAGTTGAAATGATGAATTTTTTATAAAACAAAAAGTGATTCCATGTCACCATTATTCCCAGAAGTAAACCTTAACTGGTGATTGCAATCATTAATAATAACAATTTCCATCATTATATCATTATACATACGTCGAGCATTACCCCCGTTTTCTGAAGAAAATTCATAAAGTTTACGAATGGACTTTAGTTCTTTGTTTTAAAAGGTTGTTCACATAGCTACATGTATTCTTTCTCAATTGATCGTTCTCATAATACCGTTATCTCCTTATAACGTTATGCAAGAACTTGTTTTGAAATTGCTTTAAGCACAGTTTTGTTCGTGAACACCTTTTATTATTCCATTACATCATTTTAATGATTTTTTATGTCAATTATGATGGTTTATGACGTTAAGGAGAAAATGTGATTTTTCTTCAGTTACGTTAAGTAGCTTCTTTTATAGTAAATAAAATAATAGGTAGCTATTCCATTTGACAGCGCAATCAATTGTATTAGGTAGTTATTCCATATGAGGGCGTAATCAATTATCTTAGGTAGTTCTCCATATGAGGGCGCAATCAATTAAGCAACTGTTTCATATGAGGGCGTTGGCAATTATATTAGGTAGCTGTTCCAAATGAGGGCGTAAGAAAATACATTTGAGTACTATATACAATGGTTAAAACACAGCAAAAATTGTTTTGGAATTGTGGCGGAGAAAATGCTTCTGAAATATTTTTACCATAATATTTTTCTTAAGATTATACTGCCAGGGGTGGGGTGGGGTGGGGTCAGTATATCAGTATATATACATCAACAGAATTGAATCTATGAGGACTAAACCTCTTCCACCTTCGACATGTTGATATTGACTCTGTTTCTATTTATGTAAAGGAAAGCAGATGGGATTACTGATAGCAATCATACTGCTCTGCAACAGTTGTTTCGTCACGGTAAGATACTGTTTCTACTGGTAATGCAGTGTACAAATTTCCGAAAACAACTGCCTAAGTTTTTTTCTGTTTGTAAACAAAGGTCTGATTCTGATAGGCATGATTAAAGGTATCGTAAAATCTGGCCTTGTCATTTTAATAAGAAATGAATAGGTTGACAGATGTATTGATATTCTTAAAGGTAATGTGAAATCTCAACTGGCAGTTCCTTTTATTCAATTGTCCCTTTAATACATCATACAGTTTTTAAGACATTAATGATGCAAGTCTGTGTGTTTTTTCATGAATAGCTTTCCGAAGAGAAAACATTTTCTTGAAAATTTTGAATCAATAGAAAGTACTGACAAAAAGGGCTTTCCTGTGATGTAAATTTCGCAGTAATATGACGAATAATTGCTGAGAAATAGACACTTAAAGTTTTCGGATACGTCTTTCTGAGACACCCTGCTCAACTATCATAACGCATGAAAACGTTGTTTACAGAATTGTTACACAACGCTTACACTAAAATCACTGCAAATATAAATGCTTTTCAATTATACACTATTTCAATAAGAAAGCTCTTCTTCGCAGTGTCTTTGTGAAGGTTTTGCCTACTCGTCTCCTTTTCAACCATACGTATTCAATAGGCCGAGATCCGTTTTTCTTTCCTATTCTAAATAGCTCAACCCTTCTCGATATACTTTTGATGGCCTTCAGATCACTTTCTGACTGATCCAATCAAAAATCATGACGGGAGTTGTTGTGTATTTGTTAAAGGGACAATTGAATAATGGCATCTGCAAATTAAATGGGAATGATGATTAATAATAATCCATATTTTATTTATTTATTGAGATTTATTTCTTTAATATATCCAATTTTCTTTGCACTTAGTTGCCTGTTGCTGATCACAGGAAAGTAATTGCGGCTGCAAAGCGTCCAAAAGTGAAGCAATGTGAATCGCAAACACTCAATCTTTGCGATCCTCGAAATCCAAAACGTTGTGGTTATCCCGAGTGTGCTGGCAAGTTCGCATGCGTTCCCTATCCAACAGGTCAATTTGTTTGTTTCATACCTGGAAGAGTAGACAGGATATAGAGCATTTATGATATCACACAGCTGTTAAAATACACACCATATAACTTGGTCTATCCAACGAAAACATGTATATAAGAGATCAGGTCAAACGACTCTATTTTTATCAATAAATTCATATTGCATCATCCTCATTATACTTTAATGAGAATGCATCTTTATATTATTCAAGAAACTTTTTGTAACAAGTTAAATGCAACTTTAAATTTTAATTGAAAATGTGACGCTGTTACGAAAAGTATCGTGAATAATAAATGAAAATACATTCTTAACAAGTGTTTTAGCAAGTTCTCAACTCTATCTTTGTGTTACTTTTTTATACATATATTCTACGTATACGCAGGGACTGCGGAGCAGGGTTCCTCAATAATTTAGTCGGTTTAGGGTTTTTTACAGTTTTAACCATTCTAGTCCAAATTTTCTTGACCCTAATTAGTCAACCACCACAAAGGAAATTCTGCTCTGCGGTCCCTGATACATAATGTAATAAGATTTTTGTGTATTTTGTATTATTTTGTGTCCCTCTGTTATACGTCACTTAGAAACAGAAACCTAACAGGTGACCTGGTGGTACAGTACTCACCAATTGAGTTAGAACAGATAGAGGTCACAATTCAAGATCTGACCGAGTAATGCTAGCGACTGAAACAGTGCAGATCCATTTCCTTAACCTTTGAAAGTCAGATCTATGTCAGAAGGGTTTGTCTAGTTGTCGGATGAAAGTATGCTATTGATCTAGTTGTCGGTTGAAACTATGTTATTGGTCTACAACTGCACGGACTATCCTGGCTAGATACAGATATGATGCAGATAAGCAAATCAATTATCACTTAGTTATGCTTTCCATTTTCTGAACGATTGTTCATCAACTGTAGAGTCTGTACAGACCGTTTACGTAGATTCTGATAAATTTAATTAATAGATTATAGTAGATTCCACCTGTTGATGTAATGGTAATATGCTCTACTAAATTGATGATGTTTATTTTGTCAGATGTAGAGAACTGAGTCACTATTTATCCTGAATTTGTTAACATCCAACATTGCCTGAATAAAATCGAGCTTCCAAGAATTAAAAAACTTGTCTCTCTGTCTCAACTCCAGATGACTGATATTCCCTCATCTAATGATAGAGAATGAAACCACAACATCAACTCAGCGACAGCAAAAAATCTCAACTTGATGTCTCATGTACAAAAAAAAAGATTTCAGAGTAACAAAGAAATTAAGACAATCGGTAATACACTTTTCCCGAATTTTTGTTTAAATGCTGAGTTAATGCTTAGTTATCAAGTTTAGCCCCGTTTCTATGTATTTTATTGTTTTTCTAATTTCATAATGTTTTCAGTAAAGCCTGGTTCAGAACTGACAATTACGACGATTAAAATAAAAATGAATCGTTACTCGTTCTTTCAGTTCCCCAGTGGAATAATTAGAATTAATTAAGAGTTTGAAAAAGAGGCGAAACTTAGGGGCTAGGCTATAGCACGGTGTTTAAACAGAAATTCGAGAAAGGTCTATTGTAATACATAGTTTGAAAATTCATCGAGTGCTTCTATGTTTTCGGGCTTTTCTGTAGTGCTTTCACATAACGAGCTATTTGTTATTGACATTTTTATTATCAAAAAATTCAACCAATTGTTTAGTATTAACTCTCGGTATTTGCAAATCATTAAAATGGTTGTTGATAACTTTAATGAAGAATTCATTACAACCAACAACGGTGTGCATGGGTCACGTTTGCTCTTTAGCCCGATTTGTTGACAAGTTTTCTTTTTCCACATACCGCAGTTCTTCTGCTTGAAGGCCAGAAAATAATTGTTTTGGCGATTTATGCTTTTTAATTAAAATTAAAATTTCCCGAAAACCCTTTACCTTAACCGTAAATTGTTTCGGGAAACATCGGTTTCTCTACTCGGCAACTTTTCAAATTCGTATTTACTTAATTTAAACAGCTTAAACTAATAACGTGGACAAAAAAATGGCTTTCTATTTTTATTTTGAAAAATGTTTTAGGATTAAGCAGATTCATTGCAGAGACCTAGACAGAATTGCAAAACACGTGTTTTAGCATGAAAATAAATTATTCTTGTCGGGAGAAATTGAACTTTTCCCAAAGGTCCGTTTAAACGCTGCGTTGTGGTCGAGCCATCATGCCTAGCAAGTATTTTAATACTGAATTGAGTCCCACTATTTGACCTACAGAGAATAAGAAAAATGGGGATCAATTTCATGACGGACTGAAATCCATACAATATGAATTATATGAAAAGGACATAACAACTCCGTGCAGTGTTTCAACAGAAATTCTAGAAATACAATTGGTGAAATACAACTCCATTGGTGCATATTAGTATCAGATGAGTTTGGAAACAAGAATTCTGAGATGTCCGACCGGAAGTATTGAAACTAGTCTTGAAACAGCCGGCCGGACAACTTTATTCAAAACGTCCGGCGGGGCTTTTGTAAAAATTTGGTCCTGTAAAATGCCACCTAGCTTTGTCCGGCCGGATCTTTGAACTACTCGGCTGAGACTTATTTCAAAGATTAGCTTCAGAGCAATTTTCAGAAGATTTTTACAAGCATGTCTGAGAGATCCGATCGGACTTCATGTTCTCAAACTCACGATAGGATGTCCAAATCTGCCACGGTATAATACAAGGGTGCGAAAATGTAATAACAATATAACTTTATAATAAATCAAGATCATAATGCAAATTAAGTGCCATCACACATTTCCAATTATACTTTTTTACAATTTCTTTGGAGATCTCTTAAAAAATCCATGACCGTCATCTGAATAGAGCGATAGAGTGTTATCCCTTTCGAGACTTGTTTTCTGCGAGCCGCTTTTTGTATTCTGCCTTCTGGGCTCGTTGTTGGTCGAATCGTTTTGATTTTCGGTCAGTTCTTCAGTTGATGCAATATTAAATCTCATAACCAAGAAGATAAACAAAACTGTCATGTACTTGGCCATATCAATGTTTGAATTACCAGCGAAGTTTGGTGAGACGTTTTGTGTTCTGCTATTTCTGCGCGTGATTTTTGTTTGTTCAATCACGGGTGCGTACATTCATTTGCTTGAAGCAATTACTACTGTATTCATGTACAGAAAAGAACACTCCTGATTTTCTCACCTTCACATCGTTTCTCAACGAGTTAAATAATTTACAGGAAGACACGTGATAGGAAGGTACTATTTTAATATTATCGATACATCATAGAAATACGAAAATGTTCTTAGATTACATCAATGAAGATGTTTTTGAAGAACGTTATTAACAAAGAAACTGTTAAATTGCTGATTCATCAAGGGAGAAGATTTTGAACAATGACAACAGTTAAGCTGGTGAATATTTTGTTTTTTGTACCAATACATAAAATTGAGTTCAAGCCAGTTTTTCTTCATTGGCAATATCACTGTGTAGTTGAGAATATTATTAAAGTATCTTACTCGTGTATGCCTTCCTTGTTAATTTCTTAGCAACATTATTTTGATTGCAAATAAGATATCGCCCTACAAAATCAACTGAAAATGAAAATGAAAAAAAACACCGATGAAGATCTGACGACACCTTTTATAACTATGTTCTCTATTATGACTTAGTAGCTAGTAGTTGCAAATAAAACGGACTTTCCTCTATCAGCAGCTGCTGTGATAAATAAGTAAGTAAGTAACTAACGGGAGTTTTCAGTCCTTGGGCTTCCATCCGTAGTGGTTGGTTCTTTCGCCCGCCGACTTGCAACTATTAGTTGACTTACCGCCAGAGATACGTATAGCATTGCTCTAACTTGCACGAAGGCCAGTGTGCAGTCAGTCGATGGCTCCTAATGGGCTGATACGCTGCTTTAAAGCGCATCGGAGTGGTGTATTGAGATACAACATGACTGAACTCGAACATGGGTCGCAGCGGTCGCACTCAAAGGTACTAACCACTACATCATCGCTGATCTCACCTAAATAACAGTCGACCTATGAAGACTCAAACTCTGAGGGGGCTGGAAAATAGCTCGAGTTATCGAGGGTTTGAGTTTCGCAGAGAGTTGAAATTGGTAGAAATTACACTACTTATTATATTAAGGGACCAAAAAATTCGACTTTTCGCCATTCAATTGTATCAGCAATATTTTAACGATTTTTAGTCATTGGTTTAAACTTATCCAATCAGTAAAGGATAGCAAAGAAATGTTATCAAAGCACCTTTAAAAATATTCTGACGTAGATAGAACCATAAAAGATAGTGGTAGAAACGTGTGAGCAATTTATAACTGTTGTCTGCGAACCACAATATTTCAAAGTTTGGAAGGCAACTGACATATTTCAACTATTTAGAACCATGATATAACTTAAATACATATGTCAAGCTTGTCCATTTTCCAAGTAATTATCAAAAATATGAAATGCTGGAACATTGGAATTTTTACACATTTTATTTTAGAATATATTTGTTTCCTTTCCTTATTGATGAAATGTAACAAAAAATATTATTATGTTTACACCCCATTTTTCACGTTTTGTTTTTCATTTTGTCTAGTTTACAAAAGGTGAAGTTAATGTATTAATCTGGATATATTAACATCTATTCAAATTTTGTGACAACTTAAAGGTTGAAATGACGAAGTAGCTACATGACTTTTTGACAATAGAATTGAATACTGTATCAGGAAATTAAAACAATTCGACCAACAACGAACCCAGAAGCTAGGCAATAAATGGCGAAAATCACTCTAATAAGCTTTTCAACAGGGGTCGGTAACAGAGTTTTCAAGAGATCTCCTAAGAAATTGAAAAAAGCCGTAAAAGTATGGTTGGATTGTGTGGTGGCACTTAATTCGCATAATGATCTTATAAAGTTGAATTGTTATTAGCGGGATTCGGAAAAATCTATTTTTCTATAGATTTGTAGGGAATTGTATACAGCTTAGTAGAGTTGTTCGTGAATTTTTCCCTACAAAGTCATTAGAAACTTCACATCAACACTTGAAATAAGCGTGTAAAGTAATGATGTTTCTTTTGATACCACAAAAGGCTTTAAATCTTTGAAGTACCGTTTTAGTAAAAAAGTTTTAAAAGAATTCTCACAAGTAATTGATTTTTTTCGTGTAACAGGCTCGTCGAGTTTACGAATCTCCCTAATAATGCTGATATGGACCTTATACAAATTTGGCGAATTTATATAATACACTATTATTCGATCTTATCCTTTACCACTTAAAATTGATCTCTATTATTTCTTATTCCCAGTAGCTACAATGGTGAGACTCAATTTATCTCAATGTATCTCGGACCCCAAAAACGTCAGTTATCCCAATTGGTTACGGAGATAATTTTCCCTAAACGTCGCATTCGATTAGGGTCTCAATACAATGGTTTCATGTTTAGCCTGCGTTGACTTCACGAAAAATAAAATTAAGGAATTGGCAACTGAAAGTGTACCCATGTTGTAGAGCTCGAAAAGCTGATCAAAAAAATGTATGGGATCATTTTGCTCCGATCAACCGTAACAGAGATATCATTGATCAAAGATTTTGATGACGTCACCCGCCCGTCCCCCAAATAAAATTCGACGCAAATTTTTCGTTACCCTATCGCCTGTATCGCGAACCCCCAAAAACGTCAGTTATCCCTATTGGTTACCGAGATAATCTTCCCTAAACGTCGCATTCGATTAGGGTCTCAATGTAATGGCTTCACACTGACCTCGCAAAAAAAAATAAAATAATTACTCACACAACTAAATCTACCATTTTGCGTGACTTACAGACAAACAAACAAACAACCGGAGAATCGGCTATTAATATATAGACTAGCCGCCAAGGCCCATATACACCTGCTCTGTGTCGCCCCGGAGACCCCAGTTAACCTCATATTTCTTGAAAAACGGCTCGTACAACCTGTGTTCAGCCAGAGGCACATTGGAAATCAAACATCAAATATCAGTTTAAACAATGGTTCCAAAAAAACCCAAATTTCATGATGTGTTACTTATTTATTTTTTAAAACAATCGTTGATCAGTACAACAATACACTCAAAACGTAAGGAGAAAAAACTTCAACTTTTTATTAGCTTTTGTTTTAAAAAAGTTACGCGCTCTAACATGGGTGCTATCAAACAGGGGGAAAATGGTTTCTCTTCTTAAAAAGTTCACACGGAGGAGAGAAAAAAGGCACGTGCTAAATGAATAAATAGAATAAAAAAACGTTCGATCAGAACGCTTAACAATTAAAAGAAGAAATTAAATTATTAAAAGAAAAGCAAAAAAAAAAAAATATTTTGTTTTATGATACTCTTTTTTTACCTATCGGATTTTTAACATTTTGATTGCTCAAAAAAAAAGTTCACCCGTCTCAGACAGTCAGGCAACAGTTAGTGGCAAACCAAACATATGCTGCCACGTTCTGCCACTGCTGCTTTTTGTCCAAAATGTTTAATCAGTTAGTTTTGTATTTAGTTGATGTACTGTTTTCAAAGCCAAGTCAACGTGGAATATAAAACTAACAATAATGATAAAAACAAAACGTTATTCCTATTAGTTCATCAGCCAAAAAAAGTCACGTTCGATTGGGGTTGCAATGTATTTGCTTCGAACTCACGTCGCACACAAAAAAAGAAATAATTTCGCTCACAACTCAATCTACCATTTTGCGTGACTTACAAACAAACAAACAAACAAACAAACAAACAGACAGACAGAGAATCGGCTATTAATATATAGACTAGCCGCCAAGGCGGTATCGCTCGCCGCCCATGTTCAGCCTGCGTTGTATCACCACCTGCTCCAAATTATCGCACTTAAAACCAGCGATAAGACTTCCTTTGCTGCTGGCTTTATGGCTTAATAAAGCTCGTTTGCACTTGAAGAGAAATACGTTCCTGGTGTTTCAAATCTTGCATGTTATTAACTCAGGCGTTCATTGTCGCGGTCGCATTTAAAATGTCAGCAGACTTTCTTGCTTTACACAATGCATTCCGAACGTGAACTTCACGTGGTTTTTATTTACGATTTTAAACCCATCAAATATCAGTTTAAACAATGGTTCCAAAAAAAATTGTATTTCATGATGAGCTATTTATTTACTTTTTAAAACCAATCGATTATCAGTTTAACAATACACTCAAAACAAAGAGAGAAAAAAATTGTCAACTTATTATTAGCTTTTGTTTTACGCGCTCTAACACGGGTGCTGTCAGAAGTAGGTGAAAAGATAGTTTCTCTTAAAAAGATCACACGGAAGGAGAGAAAAATGCACGTGCTAAATGAATGAAGTGAATAAAAAACGTTCGATCAGATTAAAATAGATTAAAAGAAATCGATTAAAAGAAATTAAGACAACTATTAAGACAAAAGCAAAAAAATATTAAGCAAAAAAATATTTTGCTTCATGATTCTCTTTTTTTACCTATCGGTTTTTAAACATTTTGATTGCTCGAAAAAAAGTTCACCCGTCTCAGACAGTCAGGCAAGCGTTAGGATACACTGGCAAACCGAACATGCTGCCACGTTCTGCCACTGCTGCTTTTTGTCCAAAATGTTTAATCAGTTAGTTTCTTTGTATTTAGTTGATGTATTGTTTTCAAAGCCAAGTCAACGTGGAATATAAAACTAACAATAAAAAACAAAACTTTATCTCCATTGATTCACCAGCAAAAAAAAGTCATGTTCGATTGGGGTTGCAATGTATTTGTTTCGAACTCACGTCGCACACAAAAAACGAAATAATTTCGCTCACAACTCAATCTACCATTTTGCGTGACTTACAAACAAACGAACAAACAAACAAACAGACAGACGGAGAATCGGCTATTAATATATAGACTAGCCGCCAAGGCGGCGTCGCTCGCCGCCCATGTTCAGCATGCGTTGACTTCACGAAAAATAAAATTAAGGAATTGGCAACCGAAAGTGTTACCATGTTGTAGAGGTCGAAAAACTGATAAATAAAATGTATGGGATCGTTCCGCTAGGATCAACCGTTACAGAGATATCATTCTTCAAAGATTTTGATGACGTCACAGACCCCTCCCAAAAAAGTTAGACCCAAATTTTTCCTCACCCCATCGCCTGTATCGCGGACCCGAAAAAACGTCAGTTGTCCTAGAGGCAGATTCGAAATCAAATATCAAATATCAGTTTAAACAATGGTTCCAAAAAAACCCAAATTTCATGTGTTATTTATTTTTTAAAACAATCGTTGATCAGTACAACAATACACTCAAAACGTAGAGAGAAAAAAACTTTTTATTAGCTTTTGTTTTAAAAACGTTACGCGCTCTAACATGGGTGCTATCAAACAGGGGGAAAATGGTTTCTCTTCTTAAAAAGTTCACACGGAGGAGAGAAAAAAGGCACGTGCTAAATGAATAAATAGAATAAAAAAACGTTCGATCAGAACGCTTTTAACAATTAAAAGAAGAAATTAATTTATTAAAAGAAAAGCAAAAAAAAAAAAAAAAAACATTTTGTTTTGATATGATACTCTTTTTTTACCTATCGGTTTTTAAACATTTTGATTGCTCAAAAAAAAGTTCACCCGTCTCAGACAGTCAGGCAAGAGCTAGTGGCAAACCGAACATATGCTGCCACGTTCTGCCAATGCTGCTTTTTGTCCAAAATATTTAATCAGTTAGTGACTTTGTATTTAGTTGATGTACTGTTTTCAAAGCCAAGTCAATGTGGAATATAAAACTAACAATAATGATAAAAACAAAACGTTATTCCTATTGGTTCATCAGCCAAAAAAAGTCACGTTCGATTGGGGTTGCAATGTATTTGCTTCGAACTCACGTCGCACACAAAAAAAGAAATAATTTCGCTCACAACTCAATCTACCATTTTGCGTGACTTACAAACAAACAAACAAACAAACAAACAGACAGACAGACAGAGAATCGGCTATTAATATATAGACTAGCCGCCAAGGCGGCGTCGTTCACCGCCCATGTCCAACTGCTCTGTATCACTGTATCAATAAACGTCAAATTTCCTTATTAACGGCTCGTACAATTTGTGTTCAACCAGAAGCAGATTCGAAGTCACAACCTCTGGTGAAACCAATCTTTTATCAGGGTAACAATATACTCAAAACGTAGAGAGAGAAAACTTCAACTTTTTATTAGCTTTTGTTTTAAAAAAGTTACGCGCTCTAACATGGGTGCTGTCAAACGTAAGGGGGAAATCGTTTCTCTTCTTAAAAAGATCACTCAGGAGGAGAGAAAATAGGCACGTGCTAAATGAATGAAGAGAATAAAAAAACGTTCCATCTGAAGCGCATAACAATTAACGAAAGAAATTAAATTAAAAGAAAAGCAAAAAAACATTTTGTTTCATGAGACTCTTTTTTTATCTATCAGTTTTTAAACATTTTGATTGCTCGAAAAAAAGTTTACCCGTCTCAGACAGTCAGGCAAGGATACGTTAGGATACACTGGCAAACATGCTGCCAGGTTCTGCCACTGCTGCTTTTTGTCCAAACTGTTTAATCAGTTAGTTTCTTTGTATTTAGTTGATGTATTGTTTTCAAAGCCAACGTAGTCAACGTAGTCCTTGGAATATAAAACTAACAATAATTATAAAAACAAAACGTTATTCTTATTAGTTCATCAGCCAAAAAAAGTCACGTTCGATTGGGGTTGCAATGTATTTGCTTCGAACTCACGTCGCACACAAAAAACGAAATAATTTCGCTCACAACTCAATCTACCATTTTGCGTAACTTACAAACAAACAAACAAACAAACAGACAGACAGACAGAGAATCGGCTATTAATATATAGACTAGCCGCCAAGGCGGCGTCGCTCGCCGCCCATGTCCACCTTCAGCCTGCGTTTGGTTCACGAAAAATAAAATTAGGGATTTGGCAATAATAAGTGTGCCCATGTTGTAGAGCTCGAAAAACTGGTCAAAAAAATGTATGGGATCGTTTTGTTACGACCAACTGTTATGGAAATATTGTTGATCAAAACTTTTGATGACGTCATAGACCCGTCCCCGAAAAAAACTTGGCCTAAATTTGAGATCACCAAAAATAAAATTAAGGATTTAGCAATAATAAGTGTGCCCATGTTGTAGAGCTCGAAAAACTGATCAAAAAAATGTATGGGATCGTTTTCCTACGATCAACCGTTTCGGAGATATCGTCGATCAAAATTTTGATGACGTCATAGACCCGTCCCCCAAAAAAATTAGACCCAAATTTTTCGTCACTCTATTGCCTGCATCGCAGACCCCAAAAAACGTCAGTTATCCCTATTGGTTACCGAGATAATTTTCCCTAAACGTCTCATTCGATTAGGGTCTCAATACAATGGTTTCACACTGACGTCGCACAAAATAAAATAAAATAATCACTCTCACAACTCAATCTACCATTTTGCGTGACTTACAAACATACAAACGCACAAACAAACAAACAAACAAACAAACAAACAAACAGAGAATCGGCTATTAATATATAGACTAGCCGCCAAGGCGGCGTCGCTCGCCGCCCATGTCCACCTGCTCTGTATCACTCTATCAATAAACGTCAAATTTCCTTATAAACGGCTCGTACAACTTGTGTTCAACCAGAAGCAGATTCGAAGTCACAACCTCTGGTAAAACCAATCTTTTATCAGTGTAACAATACACTCAAAACGCAGAGAGAGAAAACTTCAACTTTTTATTAACTTTTGTTTTAAAAGAAGTTACGCGCTCTAAGATGGGTGCTATCAAACGTAAGGGGGAAATGGTTTCTCTTCTTAAAAAGTTCACACGGAGGAGAGAAAAAAGGCACGTGCTAAATGAATAAATAGAATAAAAAAACGTTCGATCAGAACGCTTAACAATTAAAAGAAGAAATTAATTTATTAAAAAAAACAGCAAGAAAAAAAAAACATTTTGTTTTGATATGATACTCTTTTTTTACCTATCGGTTTTTAAACATTTTGATTGCTCAAAAAAATGTTCACCCGTCTCAGACAGTCAGGCAAGAGTCAGTGGCAAACCGAACATATGCTGCCACGTTCTGCCACTGCTGCTTTTTGTCCAAAATGTTTAATCAGTTAGTGTCTTTGTATTTAGTTGATGTACCGTTTTCAAAGCCAAGTCAACGTGGAATATAAAACTAACAATAATGATAAAAACAAAACGTTATTCCTATTAGTTCATCAGCCAAAAAAAGTCACGTTCGATTGGGGTTGCAATGTATTTGCTTCGAACTCACGTCGCACACAAAAAAAGAAATAATTTCGCTCACAACTTAATCTACCATTTTGCGTGACTTACAAACAAACGAACAAACAAACAAACAAACAAACAAACAGAGAATCGGCTATTAATATATAGATTTGGCGAATTTATATAATACATTATTATTCGATCTTATCCTTTACCACTTAAAATTGATCTCTATTATTTGTTATTCCCAGTAGCTACAATGGTGAGACTCAATTTAGCATTACACAGTTTTTTTTTATAAGAATTCTTTTTATAAGAATCACAAGGCTCAAATTTGCAAAATTTTAAGAATCTTTTAAGAATAATGCTGAGCCTCAAAAATTTTAATCAATTTTTTTCTTCAGTTAGAGTTTTTCAACTTTCCGTTTTTTTATCTACAGTGTAAATCAGGCATAACCATTTTCGAGCTTTCGATGATATTATCCTAAAAGAAACAAACTTATTAACGTTTCGTTGAAATAATTAGTCCCTTTCTTCTTTTTCGCACGTTTGAGACTACTTCAAGCGAAAATATACATATTTTGACCATTAATTAAAAAAAAATTTTCTTGCTCTTCTTTTAGAATTTAAGAATCACTTAAGAATATTTTAAGGCTCAAAACTGAAAATTTTTAAGAATCATGAGGCTCATTTCGATTTATGTAATTCTTATAAAAAAAAAAACTGTGTAAAATACATGACTCGGCCACAACCCAGCGTTTAAACAGACCATTGGGAAACGTCTTATTTCTCAGTGTTTTTCAATTCTGTCCAGGTAAACTATGTAACATAAGTCTGGCATTGTTCAGAGAGATGTGAGACAGTATCCAATTGGCGAAATCGTCAAAAGTCACTGCGACGAAGAGCATTTTTAATGAAACTGCGTGCATATTTCTATAGAAATGCACTCCTTCGCAAAGGTTTTCTAACAAATTTGCAGGCTAGGTATGGAAGTCTACTAGAACTATGACCTAGTGGGAAATATTTGTTGAAACGACACTGCGAAGGAGTGCATTTTTGTAGAGATATGCACATCATTTCAATATGGCAGTGTTTTTTTTTTGCCGTTGATAGGATAACCTTATTTGTCTGAGGTCACAACCCAAAGAACGAAATAGTGAAAATGTCACTGCAAGCAAGAACATTTTTATCGAAGTAGTGTGTATACTTCTCTAGAGGTACACTCCTTCACAGTGATCCTGACACCGTTCTAATCGCGTTTAATATTTAAACAGGTCTGCAGATTCACAATGCAAGTGCGAAAGACGCTATTCAAAAGATGAAATATTGTAGGGAGGTAAGAAACACAGTGTTGTAGAACCTTTAAAAAATGTTTGTCAAATGATTATGACGTCTTCTGTTATACCAGTGATTCGGTTACGAAGTCGAAGAAATATCGCGAGCCAGTGAGAAAAACCGTTAAAAACTCACTGCGACAAAGAGCATCTTTATTGAAATAGTGTGTATATTTCTTTAGAAATGCACTCCTACACAGAGATTTCACAGACAAATATGCCCACTGGGGAAAGGTTAAAGACTGAAAATAACGTTCAGCATAATTCTGTTTCTGTTTGCTCACAACTCAATCAACCATTTTGCGTGACTTACAAACAGGCAAACAAACAAACAGACAGACGGAGAATCGGCTATTAATATATAGATTTCGTTCCAAGTTTAGACTCACTTGTCCAGCTTCACTTGGGTGCATTCTTGAAACCTGCTTTTAAGTAACAAAGTAAAGCTAAATAGTCTTTTCTGCTAGCACAAATATAGCAACAGACTATCTTCAAATACAAATCTTTACAATCAAAACATATTTCTACGATTAAAAATGCTTCTTTTGGTAAGATTTGAAGGTCCAATTTATCCAACCAAAAGTTGATCTACTGAACAGAATTATTGTGCTATGTTTGACTCGAAGGCCCAGGCGGAACCACCACAGAAAATGGAGATGTATTGATTTGTATTGTTTTATTGGTTTATTGATGCATTAGTTCACCATGGAAACAAAAGAAAAACATCCACTTTGTTACTTTCACTACCTTCCGCATAGTGCCTATTGTTTATGAGATTCGCCCGAGTATGTTCTTTAAATTTATCTGGAGAGATAACTCATTGGGCAAACATTTTCAAAAAGTTAGTGCAATGGAGAGAATTTTTAATGAAATGGTGTGTATATTTCTATTAGAAATACACTCCTTGGGAGAGATTTTCCAACAAATTCGTCCCCTGGGAAAGTGCTATGTCACACGTTGTGGAAATGTATAACACCGATCTTTAAGACAAAACGTGGAAAAGATCGCTAGCTTCTGATAGAAAACTGGTAACGAAGTATTATACATTCGAATTTTTTAGCACGTGAATACACGTTCGAATTGTGGTTGTCATTTTGATGATTGAGACTCAGAAAATCAATCATGTGGATTTGTTAAAGAACAGAGACTTGTTTTGATAGGTTTTAGACACTCTATCCTCTTTTAAATTATTGTGTATTTATCAAATTTGTCGTTGAATCAAGATGTTTATCCATCACACATAAACCGTTTTTGTTAGATTATTTCTGTCGTTATTATATATGTTACTGTTATGTAACCCTAAAAATAAAAAAAGGGTGCGATTAGTCTGTGGGTGTTTAGTAACACGAACTTTTACCTTGTAAAAGTTTATTAAAGATAATGACTTATTATATGTGGAGCTAAGGGTTGCATTACGCTGATGTCAGTAGAAATAGAACAATTAAAAATGGTCTGGGAACGAGCAGTTTTTATTATTAACAAAGCGCCCAAACAAAGTAGAAAGTGGTTGGCTGTCTGTTGGACACAAGAAAACCGCTGACAGACTTTTTTCTCAACCTTATGAAAATTCATTATCTTTAAGAATGAAGACAGCCGGCACATTTGTTAAAAAATCTCTGCGAAGGAGTGCATTTCTATGTAAATTTTGCCGACTGGGAAAGACAGGTATGACGTATGAACACATTCACTGACAGGAAGATGTGGCCATTTTTGAATTGGTATATACGACGATAAAGGGACTGGAAACAAAATGGTTGTATAATGACGTATATTTTTATATAAGTGAGGGGATGAGTCATCATGCATTTGCAGATGGTTTTGAGCACCTGTAGCTAATACTCGTGTCAGTTAAACTAATATAATCTAAATCCATTAAAGCGCCCACTAAAATTTCAAAAAACGCCCGCCTAAAATAACCGCCTTCTTCCTTTTTAATTCGTCCTGTATGAAAATTAAATGATGGGGAACACAAAAGAATGATCACGTATCCTTATGATTCTGTGTATAATTTACTTGGAATTACTGTGACCATGAAGGGAAAAATTTAAAAATACCTTAAATTTGAATAAACGTCTAAAATAAGGACAGTATTAGTCAACGAAGCAAGGCTATCCTGAAATAATGATACCATTGCGCGTATTTTGAGCTTTAAAACAAATTATTTCGTTAACTTCATCTCTTTTCTTATAAAATTCGATAACCAAATATTAAACTGTTTTTGTTCGTAATCTCGACATAAAAACAAAAATAAAAACAAAAAAAAGTAGAAATTTTCTTTTATTCTAGTTTCCGTTGTCCGACCTTTTCATTTTTGTCTGTAAAGACATTTTTTTTTCTAACTAGAAAAAAAATTATATTTGTCATGAAAACATTAAAAAGAATACACGTATTGTATTTTCCCGTGTTTTTATATTTTTCTTTATTAGTTATTATGAAAAATGTCAAGTCTGTCTCCGCGGTTCGTTTGACCAAATGAAGTAATGTTGACAAAATATACATTAACTTTCATTGGTTTACAGTAAATATAACTTAATCTGATTGGCTCAACAAAATGTAAACAATAAAGAAATATGTTTGAATTTTTTAAGGAGGTGTGACCATTATATGGTAAACAATTCGATTGGTTGACATAGGCTTTCATATCAGCTTTTGCTGACTTCCGGTAATCTTTCATCGTCGCTGTTTCTGTAGCTGAGAGTGACGGCTTGTCGAAGACCAGAGGCTAGCACAGAGCTTCCTACCATCGAGGCCAGTTTAACACTAACAAGTGTGTTTTGGTGTTTAGCAACTATTTAATATACCATCGTTGTCTTTGTTGATTTTATTACAACAACAGAAGATCGAGGATATTTTACGTCGTTGTCAATTTCATGTTGTAATCGACAAGTTGGTTTATGAACGTTCTTAATTTGCACGCAAAATAAAATTTCTTGGTTTGTGAATATTGTTTTGAAGCTATTGATGATCATGACATGTAGTTGAAGGTAAAAAAAATTATCTTTTTTTTTGATTTGATAAAAACGAAATCTATAGAGTGATTTCGAAAAAGTATTTTCGTTACACTTGCTAGTATCACTTTACTCAATAAAATCATTGGATAGAATTACATGCGATTGTACAAGTTTACAGATGATTATAGGCTAATGATCGCATCTTTAACACCTGGTTATGGTTGTCCAACACAAGGTTAACCAGTGACAATCACAACATACTTTTTCAGTCCCATTTCTTATGGAAATACTCATTTATCTCTATCAATGCGTGTGCCCATTGATATAATTTTGCAATAAAGAAATATGTCGAAAAGAAAATATGGTAATGAAGGTTTAATTTGTATCCAGTCGATCAATAAGGCGAGTTGAGTTGGGGTAATTGTAACGCTGTTTATCTTGGTTTACTTTGTTGTCACGTAAAATTCCGACAAGATAGCGCCTTACTTCCGACAAGATAGCGCCTTACTTCCGACAAGATAGCGCCTTACAGGTTTAAATGGCTTTTATTAAGATTTATAGGTGGTAATATTTTCTATCTGACAATTTAAAACTCTCTAATGCAAGGTTTGAAAAAATAATAAATATTTAAAAATACAGCTAACCATGATTCATCTTCAGTGTTATCTGAATCAACAAGGCTTTCATGGACGGATTATTTCTCTGTGCTTAAGTCTAGAACAAATTTGCGAATATCAATATACCTTTCTTTTTAATAAATGAGCGATTCTTCTTTTTTCATTTGGATACGGGAAGTGATACAACGCTATGATAAAAAATCTTATTTTGAAGTGCATGACTCATTAGTCATTATTATTTCGGGAAGTTGTGCTTCATGCGAAAATTTCGAAAGTTTTGTTTTTAATGTCACATTTGTTTGTTTTTTCTGGGATATGATTTGTCGACCATGCTGTATGCTTTTGTTTACTTTTTTGAAAGCAAGGTTCAGGATATGATGTAGGGAATTTTAATAACAATTGATTATAAAAAATTAAGAGGAACATGCTAAATTGATTTGGCCGTTGAGGATGACTTGTATGAGGAGAATATGCAATGATGTAATAAATTTTGAACAACTTCTCTTGACTTTAGACAGGTTAAAAGGAAGCAGTTTGATTGAACAAAATGATTTTTTTTAAAACATTATGCGAAATGTTTATTTTTTTTTTTCATGTTCTTCTTTAAGTTATTCAGAAAGTCTATTCCATTACTTCAACATTTTGTTGCTAGTGAGTGGGCCAATTACTGAGTAAAAGCGTGGACACACCAGATCATGTGTTTTATTGTTGCGCATGTCAAATGATTATCAATTTAAAACATATATTCATTAAAAGACGAATAAAGAAATTTCAGAACTGGATAAGAATTACAAATATATATGAAAACGCTAAGGTAACCCTAAAGCAAGGGCTCCTAAAACTGTTCAGAGATGATACTTTTGAGTATGCTCCCGTGACTGATAAACTAGAACTGTTTGCTTTAGTTCGTTTTTCAATAAATAATTTCTGGACAGGAAGCAAACAAGCCCTGTTTCAGAACGTGTGAAGAGTTCTGAATATTTATTCTTTCTTCAAATGATAATATTGATCGAATCAACAACAACTTTAGATTTGACTCATAAAAGATCTTTACACTGTCAGTAATTTTTCTAGAGAAACAACAAATCGACAGAAAGGAGATTGAGAAATGACAAAAAAAAAACGAATGTAAAGACGATGTTGTATTTTACAACAATGGCCCTGTCGGCAATGTTGTTGGAAAATCACTGCGAAGGAATTCATAAACATACACATTGTTTCAATAAAAATGCTCTTCATCGCAGTGACTTCTGACAATTGTTTGGGGGATCAAGTCAAAAGCAATCGATAGGTGATTCCAAATTTAAATTGGATTATCGGGAAATTAGGCATCTATGTGCACACACTATAAAACCGCCAAAGGGCATAGTCACCTAAAAGTGTTAATCATTTCTAAAGGACAATTGTCATTCATTTTTAATTTTCTGCTTAATTAAAAAATTAGCGAATAGTTAATACTTCTACATTTCCATTGAGTCTGAGACTTTTCAAAAACTAACAGCGACATGTAACCGTGTGAATATGACATGAAATGTTTGAAATGCTGAATATCTATAACATTTTACCAGGGCCTCGTCATAGTGTCATTATCCTCGTCATTATCCAGGATATGACGGCACAGCCCAACTACATAAATGAACAAAAATCTTTTATCAATACATGAACGCTAGCATGCTGGTGGAACATAAAACCGTATATCATATATATGTTTTTTGTCTAGGCAAATTCATGTGTAATTCAAACGTTAGCTCAAAGTGTTTGGGCATGACTGCTGTTAGACAAATTCGTATGGATTTGCTAACATAAAAATGTTATTAGCTATATAAAAATTAAGTCAGCTTTTATTGCAGACGCGTCAGATCCGTTTATAAGTAGTCTTCAAATGGCAAGCAATGCTACTTGAAAAACATTTTACCATATCGGTTTCTTGTTTAAATGGGTTGCCAGTTCGAAAATAGATAGCTGGAGGTTGAAGGTGTATGTTTCATATCTCTCATGTGAAATAACTAGCTTTTTTTACTAATGTGTAATCAATAACATTGTTAGAATTTATCTGCCGACAAATAAAAGTTGACAAACGAAAATAAAAGAAATTTTGACTGTGTTTACTCTTGATTATTATGAATGAAATATAAGCATCTGACAATTCTTGTCAATGGACAATGAAATGGCACCAAACGTTCGTTGATAATGTTACAAATATTTCTGGCAACAATCTATAAATGGAAAAATAACATGTAAAAACATTTAAATCTTACATTGTTTCCTTTGAAAAAATTACATTAGATACGCAGTGTTGCTTTACAGACTTTACAAAGCTACTTTAGTTCCTATGACAACCTGTTTCCAGTGACACTGGTTTTGGAGATGACAGATATGTATAAAAATTTGATCGTACAGATGAAGTTTAAAATGACATCATTGCTATGCATAAGTGTTTGCGTCTGTTAACAGTGTGGTCACAAAGTAATCTTCCTTATACAATGGTGATAACTTAAGTAAACATTATCTCTGAATATCTTGAAAGAAGTTGCATGTAGCTGCAGATACAAGGAAATATGTACGTAGCTGCAAGAAACTTTGAAGAATTCGATAATGTTGATGTTAGATTTGATTAATTAGATTTAATTCGATGTTTTGCTACTGAAATAGGATCGTTGTTGTTTTCGTCTTCGCCATCTTCGCCTATGATCTTTAAGATTTAATCTGGTGGTTAGTACTATTTAAGTGCTAGGGATTGGATGCATCTGTATTATTTTCTATAAGAATCTAAAATTGAGCTTTTTTTCAGTTTAAATTGTTGTTATTTTATTCTAAGCGTTAAATTTCATCCACAATTTTATTCTTATTTTTGAAACATTAAAAAACAATTTTGTTTGGAAATGCCATTGAAATTTGTAATTATTATATCAAGTGACTCACAAAATGTTTCGAGATATCGAGGAATTCGAGAAATCAAGTGTTCGGGAAATCGAGTGTTCGAGAAATCGAGTATTCAAGTATTTGAGAGACCATTATATTATAGACTGCTGTATGTGTAAAGGCTTTTCTTTTTGGATATTATGAAATGCTGTGTTACATTTTTCTTCTTCTCAATGGTTATTCTACTCTATAACCTCAAATGTGTCGCATTACAAATAATACTAGCTAAGGCATACTTCGACAGTCATCTATTGACGAAAGAAGGAAAACATCCGGATGAATTACAAAAGGAGCTAACAAAAACAGAAACAAAAGTTATCAATACAATAAGAAGAATAAACACAAATTCTATTGTATCAGAAAAAATAAACCAGGTTTTGCTTGATGTTTTTATCTTAAGTGAGAAGATAGGAAATGGTGTGTTTATCTATAAGATGGGTAAAGGAAAATCTCTATAGAAAGCTCATTGATTACGATTCATTGGAATTCATTGGGGTTGGATTAAAGTTTTTCTGTTGTATACTTTGTGTTCTGACGTGGTCAAATCCTTTTCATCAACACACGATTGACGGAAATAATGGTTTCCTTATTTTTTTTCTCGTCTTTATAGTTTTATATCTGGCATTCAAATTCATATTGAACTTTGATAGCATGAAGTGTTGTTATTCAATAGGGGATTTCGATGGCAAAAAATAAATCTTTCGAAATGCTCATTCTGATTTCGGTTTGTTATGCTTTATTTGTGTTGCAAGGTGTTCTTAAAATCAAAGAAACGTGCGATGTGCGACGTGCGATTTGTGTGTTAGATCGACAAGAATTAATTCAATAACGGCTTTCTCTGATCTGTAAATTGAATATGAATTGAAAAACCTACTTCAAAAATCTACTTCAATTTCTTTCAGCTATTCACCTTATATAGAATAATCAATTATCAATTAAAGAATCTCACATTTGGTAAAGTTCATTTTGGTTGGTAATATGCATCAAAGGATAGATATAAAGTCGATCTGCCTCTTAGGTAATGTTGTTTCAAAAGATCTTGTCACTGTAACTCAGCATCTAGTTTTCGAGGTTACCTTAAAACTCTGGCATCCGTACAACACAAAGTGTCATAGTGGGGCCACTCTCATTTGTTATCAAATTAATTAATATTGACATATATTTCATCTAATAATTCGAAAGAATCAAAACTTGGTGTTGAATTTTTTTTGGTTAGTGAGGGTTAGGTTTTACAAACATATTGTAGCGACAATCGCCATTGTCAAGTAACATGGTGTAAACCTTGTATTAGCTAATTGTTCGGGATAGGTTCAGGCTATGCCTTCGTTCTTTCAGACTTTTTTAAGAAGCTTCAACCGAGAAGTTTGATACTTTCAAATTGTTAGATAAGCACACTCTTGATTAGTCTATAATAATTTTATTCTTTGTATTGACCTTTTTAGTTTTATTCTTGTCAATATATGCTCAAGAAGAATGTCAACGTGGAGGTTGTTTTCCAGCAACTGGTGATTTGCTAGTCGGACGTGAAAGCAAACTATCTGCATCATCTACGTGTGGTTTAGATGGCAGAGAGCGCTATTGTATAGTTAGTTTTTTAGATCAAACTGATAAATGTTTTTATTGTCAGTCAACACGAGAGGTTGACAGTAGACCTAATGGATATAGAAGCAGCCATTTACCCAAATATATGGTTACTACGTCGCCAAGAGACCGCTTGAAGGGCTGGTGGCAGTCAGTGAACGGAAAGCAAAATGTGACACTGCAACTGAATTTAGAATCTGAGTTTGTATTCACTCATCTCATAATGACCTTCAAAACGTTCAGACCAAAAGCCATGTATATAGAGCGTTCCTGGAATTACGGACGAGATTGGAGCGTCTATAGATATTTTGCTTACGATTGCAAAAAATCTTTTCCAAGTATATCACGTGGACCGCAAAGGAATATTGATGACGTCATATGCGAAGAGCGATATTCGCGTATTGAACCGAGTACAGAAGGAGAGGTGTGTGATACTTTGGCTTTTTGTTCCCTATTTGATAAATGGATGTTTGAACGCACAGAATGGAATTTGAGTGCATTTCTATAAAAATATATACACATCATTTCAAAAGCAATGCAGTGAGTTTTCGACAATTTTAGCCATTGTGCTATTATGTCAATACTATTGCGTTTTATAGGTTGTCATGAAAGTTCTGGATCCCTACATCCAACAAAACGAAGATCCATACAGCTTGAAGGTCCAAAATTTGCTAAAATTAACAAATTTGCGAATACGTTTTACTGAGTTGCATACATTTGGCGATGACGTGTTAGGAGATAATCCAGAAATTAATCAGAAGTATTATTATGCATTATACGAAATGGTTGTTCGGGGTAGTTGTTCGTGTTATGGACACGCCGAGCAGTGTATTCCTTCTGAGGGAACCCCAGCAAATGTTAACATGGTAAAATACACTTCTTTAGTTTACTTATATACTTTATTACTATATTAAAGTATGCTATTCTCACAAATCGTTACTTTTACTATTCTTACAGTGAAAACACTTATAAAAGTATTTGAACAAATGAAGCCAACCCTAAGCCCTACCCTCACTAACCCAAACACATTTCACAAGGTTTACACCGTAACAGTCTGATGATGACGAGTTGTCAGACGAACATATTGTTAATTTCAAAATGGTCATTTTCAAAACATTCACCGTATTATTGATGTCGTCCTTTTTAGGTACATGGAAAATGTAATTGCACCCACAATACAGCAGGCCGCAACTGCGAACGTTGTAAAGACGGTTACAATGATGAACCATGGAGGCCAGCCTATAAAGATCAATTAAATGTTTGCAAAAGTATGTAACGTAGTTTAAAGTAGCATTTACCAACAATTACTGTTGGTCCTTGGTCCTATAAGACAATCCTAGGTCTTGACCCAACCCATGGATTCTATTGAAAAGGTCATTAAGCAATAACTGCTTAGATTTTCGTTCATATAGGAAGGATCTTCATCGCACATTGACAACAGAACTTTAGTGTGAATTGATGCAACGTGACAATAATCTCCTGTTTTACTTTTTTAGAATGCAACTGCAATGGTCACACTGACAAATGTCATTTTGATCCTGCTGTTTACAATGCTACTGGTTTCAGAAGCGGGGGAGTGTGTGATGATTGCCAACACAACACGGCTGGTAGACAATGTGAACAATGCAAGCCTTTATACTTCCGTGATCCGTTTAAGGACATCACTGATCCTAATGTCTGCAAACGTACGTATAGATTTTCACGTTGGGTGCATTCCTGATAATTATATTGATGCAGACTTCACTAAACTGATCTTTCATCGTTCTATTATCAGCCTTGAGGTTTTGATTTTTAATACCTGGTCTCACGCGTACTGCATTATGCTACGATAGACAGCGTGGCCACACCTGATGACCTCATGGATTATTCACACTCGCACAATCTTTTAGCGTGAGTGAGTCTGGTTCTAAAAATGTGGTTCTCACTTGATATTTTCTTCGAACAACGTCATTTTTTGTCAGTGAAGATTTATTTCATCGTGCAAAGAATGAAGCTAAACTTTTTGCAATTTTCTATTTGAAAATAATCCAATCAAAATCCTTTCAATTATGTTTTCACTGGATGCAAGTTTTAGGTATGCTTTCATTGTGGATTAAAGCGGAAAAAAACTTAGAATAGTTTTTGTTCTCAATAGAAATGTTTTCATACTAACAACCCTTAACATCCTCAGACATAACTGGTCATGGTATTTGAAAAGTATCTTCCCATTTTTCTTCTTAAAGCGTGCGATTGTGACCCCTCTGGTTCCTATGGCCGTGGTGAATGCGAGACAGTTACAGATTCACGAAAACCAGCTGTCAATGGAGGAGTAGGCACAGTTGCTGGTCGATGTATTTGCAAGGATAACGTTGAAGGAAGACGGTGTGATAAATGTAAAGATGGTTACTGGAATCTTCTGGAATCAAACACAGGCGGTTGTCAGTGTAAGGGAAATTGATGTGATTATATAGATGTGTTGGTTTCTAATGCTATTTCAAAATTACTTTGAACATTTAACATAAATATTCATTTTCTTCCCTCAGCCTGTGAATGTGACCCACGTGGAACTGTCGAGAAAGATACTTGTAGCCAACAAGATGGAAAGTGCAGATGTAAACGTTTTGTCAAAGGAACACGGTGTACAAAATGTGACGTAAGTTAATAGTAAAATAACTTTCAGATGGGAATTTTCCCTTCCATGCGTTTATTGTTATGACTTTACTGTATGCAGCCTCTTGATTGGACAATTCCCGGGTATGAAACTGCTACCTTACAGCAATGTTTGAAAGAACAAATGCCAAGTATTGAGGTTAACACCTTGCATACATATGGTCAGACAATATGAGCCATATAAATTGCTTTACTGTCCACATATTTTATCCATTAGGACTGTTCACAAAAGTGTATTGCCTTATTTACTATTTAACATGTTATTTCAATACTTAGGCTGGATATTGGAACTTGGGATCTACAAGGGATGGCTGCTCTGACTGCGATTGTGACGCAGGTGGAGCTAAGAACATGTTGTGTGATGATGTTAGCGGAAATTGTGAATGTCGACCAAATCTGATGGGACGGCAGTGTAATCAAGTTAGACCAGGTTACTATTACACAAATCTTGATAGCGTTAAGTTTGAAGGAGAAGAATCAACAAATGGACGACCGGGGGTACGTGAAACTCATTATAAACATCAGCGTAGTTTTGAGCAATTAACATTAACTATGTAAATTTTACCAAAGGGATCGTTCTATATATTCCATAAAATTGGATCAGCTGGCGAAGACGTGACATGGACTGGGAAAGGTTTTGTGCGTATCCAAGAAGGTTCTTTAATCGATTTCTCTAGTGTTCGTGTTCCATACAGCGGACGTTACAGCATAGTTCTGAGATACGACACTGAGGTATGCATTTGTAATAGTTGTCAGGTATAAAAACAGAATGTAGGTCATTTTTAAAGTCATTCCACATTAGAATTTGCTTTTATCCCACATCTTTATAACATGAATTGAGCCGTGCTGTTTCGTTGTAGCAATCTGGAAATTGGGATGACGTTAACATAAAGATAACCCGAGTAGATGGAGGCCGTCTTGGTGGAGTAACATGCGGATCAAGCACTGAATTTGCAGAAAACTTAAACACACAACTGCCTGCAAATAAAAAGGCCTTTGAAGTTGCTCAATCGTTTTGTTTCGAAAGAGGCGTAGGCTACAACGTGCAAATCGATTTCCGTTCTAATGAAGGAAGCGGAAATGGACAAACGCTTATTGATTCGGTAAACCTTTTTTATCTCATAACTGGGTCATCTATTCATCTCCCTATCATTGTTGACATTTCTTTCATACAATAGTTATTGAATCATTGGAAATCTGTTTTGGAAATATAACGACTCTTCAATATTAGTTTTTCTGCTTATTTTATAGATGGTTTTGGTACCAAATGTTGAAGACTATTCTATCTTTCGTGGACGAGAAGGCAACCAACGCCTCAGATTGTATCAGCAATATAAGTGCAAACAGTATTATCTTGAGCCAAATAGAGCTGATGAAGCACCAGAAGAATGCAAGAATACACAATTTTCGATATCAGTACTGATGAATAACGGCGCTTTGCCTTGCTTATGTGATCAAGTTGGAACTCAACCCAGTGGAGGTAGCGATGTTTTGACATGTAAGGCAGCAGGTGGACAGTGTCCATGTAAACCAGGTGTTGTAGGACGAAGGTGTGATCAATGTGCGGCTGGGTATTTTGGCTTTGGTGTCCAAGGCTGCACAGGTATGAACTGTATAAAAAGTGTTATACTTTATAGTGTTTTTTCTTTGTGATTTTTCTGGAGTGTTAGTGATTTTGATTTTATTTTAGCATGTGACTGTGACAAAACAGGATCCACAAGCGCATTCTGTCATGATACGAACGGCCAATGTACCTGTTTACCACAACTTAAGGGTAGAAAATGTGATTCGTGCCCAAAAAATCATTATGGGTTTCCAAATTGTAAGCCTTGTCAATGTAATGGACATTCAGCAACTTGTGACCCAAAAACTGGTGAATGCACCAATTGCGATCATAATACTGCTGGAAGAAGCTGTGATAGGTGCGCAGATGGATATTACGGAGATGCAACCAAAGGTAAAACCTTTGTTTCAGTCGCTAGTAAAGTCCAGCTCATGCTTTCTTTCTTTACAAGTGAATGAAAGTAAAAAATACAATAAAATATTTTAACAGGTACACCTAATGACTGTCAACGATGCCAGTGTCCAGGCGGGAGCAGTGGGAACCAATTTAGCAAAACATGTGTGAAAACCGCCGATGGAGTCGTTTGTAATGATTGTTATCCCGGATATACTGGCAATCAGTGCGAAAAATGCGCCGATGGTTATTTCGGAAATCCCGTCATAGCAGGTGACACATCTCTCCAGTGCATACAGACTAATTTTTGGTGCTTTTCTAACAAATGATCTAACAAAATGCATTTGACATTTAGGTGGTCAATGTATCAAATGCGATTGCAATAACAATATTGATCCAAGTGCTAGTGGCAAATGTTCAGCTTCGACAGGATTTTGTAAAGATTGCATTAACAATGCTTACGGTGACCATTGTGAGAAATGCAAGCCTGGTTATTTTGGGAATGCAAGAAATCAAACATGTCAAGGTATGCATGATGTTTGATCAAATTGAGCGTTGCGTTTCTTATCAGGTTATGGATTTGTTCCGCATGTTAACGGTTTATTTCTTTCAAATTATGACCCTTCTGAGCCTCTTGTTTTATTAGCATGTGTCTGTAACACCCTTGGAACAGAACCAGACTTTGATGGAGCTTGTCATGCAGAGACTGGGCAATGCCCTTGCTTGGATAATGTTGATGGACTCCAATGTGACAAATGCAAACCGGGATTTTACAACCTTGCAAGTGGTAAAGGTTGTGTAGCTTGCAACTGTGATCCGGAAGGATCATTGGAACAAAGCTGTAACCAGGTATGTGAAGTCATTGTAAAAGTTTGAATGTAGCTTTATTATCTTTTTTCATTTAACGTAATTTTACATATTTGTTCATTTGCAGTCACTAAGTTTTTGTTATTACCTAGTTGGATGGTCAATGTAGATGTCGTGTTGGTTATGGTGGAAGATCGTGTTCAGAATGTGAAGATTTTTATTGGGGAGATCCCAAAGTCGAAGGTGGCTGCAAAGGTAAACGTTATACAATGTCATGCCATATTTACTAAAGCCATTGACACATACAAAACAAATATTCTGATTGCAAATCATCATTTATTTAGCATGTAATTGTAATCCTGTTGGTTCCAAATCATTGCAATGTAACAGAACTAATGGAATTTGCCAATGTCAAGACAATGTTGTCGGCGAAAACTGCAATATGTGCGCTGCCAATACATTTGGAATAATGCCCAAATGTGAAAACTGTCACACATGTAACGACCAGTGGGAAGATAAGGTTTCTTTATTGGAAAAAAACGTCACTAACTTAATAAAACTACAGGGGAACTTTACCTACAATGCAACCGAATTCAATTTTTATTCCAAAGAAATCCAAGGTTTGAAAAACAACTTAAAGAGTATTGAAGAGATGATGGCTACTCGATCGGTAGAAGCGAAAGATGTAGATGAGCTAAGAAATAAGTTAGATGGTTTTAGAAAAGACTTGACAAAACTTGACCAGGAGGCTGACCAATATGTGGTGGTTGTGAAGAACACAACAGTTCGCAATAAGAACGCAAATGATGAGCTAGATAAGTTGGAAATTCGAACAGGTAACCTGAAAAACAACTCCTTTGAATTCAAAGCCAACGTGACCAAAATCATAGAAAGTAATATTGGCGGTGCATTAAACAGCACGCGTGATAGTTTAAGAAGATCAAGAGCAGCTCAGGCAGTTGTTGATGAAGCTTCAGAAAAAATCAAGGATTCCAAAAAGCTAAGAAAAAAGATCAAGAAAGAGATCATTATGGGAACACCATCTTTTGAAGACTTGGACAAAGAGAATAATGAGCTTGTTGATAATTTGACGTCTAGAGTTGATGACTTAGAAAAGAAGTTGAAAGAACTCAATAAACTTTTATGTGGCGGTTCTTCGGAGTGTGGTGGCTGTGATGCAATCGGGTGCACAACATGTGGAGCCAGTGAAAATTGTACCGGTATCAAACACTTGGCGACTAATGCTTTGAATAAAGCTGGCGAAGCGAAAGCTGCTTTACTGAAAAAGAAAGGTAAGATACTATGTTCCATAATCCTTTAGAAGGTTCATACGGCACATCGTTTTTCATCTGCTCATTATTTTGATAGCTGATGCAGAACAAATATTGGCAGATATTAAAATGGCTGAAATTTCCGTAAATATCTCACGTGATGCTACGAACACAGCGGAGAAAGCATCTATGAAAGCAAAAACCATCGGTGAAGCAGCCATGAAAAATATCACGTCATTAATTCAGGTATCACCAATGTTTTGTTTTGTGAGGTGTATCATTTTCGACTTGGTGAATTCAAAAAGGAAAACACAAGTTCAATTAGTTGCTTGACATGTTAGCATGGCAAATTTGTTGAAAAATCTCTGTAAAGGAGTGCATTTCTAAGGACATATAAACACTACTGCAATAAAAATACTTTTCGTCGCAGTGACTTTTTGACCAGTTTGGCCAGTGGGAAATAACCACGTGTTATTTTAAAACAATGCAGGAATAGAGAATTCATAATTTGAAATTATCTGGAATAAGTGAGCGCTACGAATGTGTCATTGCATTTTTAGGATATCACGGATTTCCTCAATGAAGAATTCAAGCATCCTAATCTCTCTAAAATCCTTGCTATGGAAACAATACAGTTGAACATTTCATTGACACCTGAAGAAGTAACTGAACTAGCCAGACAGATTCGAGCAGCCGTCAACAAGTTAACTAACGTGGATGAAATCCTCAAAGAAAGTCAAAAGGATTACAATACTGCGATTGACTTAAAGGAAGAGGCACTGAGAGCTAAGTATGTATTTACGGAAGTAAAAATACACTACTATCGGTTCACAATATACTTTTTAATCAGGTAGTGGATCGAGTGGGAAGACCTCTCGATTGCCACCAAACAAAAACAAACCACCTATATATTTCTTTATCAAATGTAAGCTGCTGAAGTCTTTAACTGAAAATTGAATTGAGATAACACTTCAACAAAAGCAGCCACAACATAGTCCCACCATTTTGCAATGCGTAAAGATTCCACAGGTCATCTCAATGTATAACATTCCTACTTTTGACTTCATTCAGGAAATTTGCTTTAATGGTCATGAATAAAACGCAGACCGTATTACAAACAATTGCTTCTGCCATTGCATTGCAAAACCAAACAGCCGTTGACATCAGTTTTGCAAGAGCTGATATGGAAGATGCAAGAAATATTATCGCTGAGGTATACAATCAAGTGGAAATATTACATTTAAATTATTTCTTACGCATAATGCTTTTGCAATTCGTTTTTTATATTTTAATTCAATTCTACTATATAGATTGAGAAAAAACTCGACATTATCGATGGTGACTTGAAAAAGGCGGGTAATGATACAGATTTGATCGAGCGTAAGAGAGACGAAGTGAAGGAAATTTTTGACGCTAATCGAGTACGCCTGGCAGAAGCTGAGTCAGCAGTGGAAGTAGCTGAAGATATTGCCAAAAAAGTGAATGAGGTATGGGTTCACGGTTTTGTTCATTTAAAAAGGCTTTCAGTTTACTTTAGCATCTAAAGGCTGAAATACGTTATCATTTAATGGATCAGTTTAAATTGTTTTAAATTGTTCTTTGCCAATGAGGACTATATTTCTATTTAATTCGCTATATGTATCACGTTTTATTTCAAGCAATTTAAACTGATCCATTAAATGTATAATTTATTTCAGCCTTTACAATACAGCAATTAAGTATCTGTTATGATTTATCAGCTTAACTTCGACCCTTATTAAGTTACACTATGATAAGATGACTTTTAATTGAAACCCAAAACCAAGTAAAAGTATTAGATTTCTGAATTTTTCCCTACTTTTCAGCTATCGTTTGATGAAGATATATGGGTTTAATAATAAGTTTAGGGGGTATTAGCGGGATTCGGAAAAATCGTGTTTCGTTTACACGAAACTTTTTTTCTATAGATTTGTAGGGAATTATATACAATTTAGTACAGTTGTTCGTGAATTTTTCCCTACAACGTCATTAGAAACTTCACATCAACACTTGAAATAAGCGTGCAAAGTAATGATGTTTCTTTTGATACAAGAAAAGGCTTTGAATCTCTAAAGTAACTTTTTATTATTTTAATTGTCACAAGTAGTTAATTTCTTTCTTGTAACAGGCTCGTCAGTTTTACGAATTTCGCTAATAGGTTATATTTTGGTTTATAGATGTGGGTATGATAATAATGTTTTGTTTAATCATTTAGACATCAGATCAGCTCCGAAATGAGTATGACAAAACCAAAGCAGCGCTGGACGAGAAGGTTAACAAGACTGATGCAGTACGGGAACGTGTCCGAAGGCTTGGAGATGGCGCTGTCTCACTGTTTGAAACATCAAACATCAAATTACAGCTCCTAGAAGGTAAAGATGTATTTCTGATTTATCGTGCATGTTTTTATAAGCAGCGTAGGTCAGACGGTAGCAGTAATGTTGCTTAAAAAATAACCATTTTTTAGTAGTAATGTTGCTTAATTTGTTGCAAAGCGTTAACCGAAAAAATATATATTTCCCGTCTTGAAAACCATTGTGTACGTTTGAATCGTTTAATTAAAGTAAGTAATTTTAAATTCATGCTTAAAGAACATTCAAACCATTACATAGAACATACAACCTAGTGTAACAACCCAGTTTAAGAATTTTAAGAAATATGCTGTAGCTATGAAAGTGCTGCATCATTTGCCAATTTCATATTGCTAAGTTATCTAAAATTCTGGTAGTACTGTTACTTAACTTTTTGAGAAAATTTACTAGTGTTGCTTTATAAACTTGTTGCTTATGAAATAAGGTCTAAACATTCAAATCAAAAACAAATTTGGTTTTTATTTCAGATTTAAAGAAGAAATACAAACGAAACGAGAATCGAGTCCAGGACCTGTTAGACGAATTACGCAGATTAGAAATTCAATCTAGCTTCGTCCGTGATAAAATGGAAAAGATATCAACTTGCCACGCGCTCTGCAATCCAGACATCGTAGCACCAATCTGCGTTGATGATTTAAAGAAAATCAAAGAGCAAGAAGCAACAGCACTTGCGGCACATGACGCAGCAGTGAAGAATAGAGGCAATCTATTTTAATAGCTAAAACAGTGAAATTGGCATAGAATCTGTATGATAAACTTCGCTCTATGATGCATGTGCAAAAGAAAAACTCTGAAAAGACATACTGAATCCTTTTTTTGAGGAAGCTGACTTGTTTAGGCTTTGTACAGAGCATTCAAGAATATCTCTCTCGACAAATTGTGTGTTACCTAAATTAAGAAATATGTTATACATAAAATATATATATATTGATGAAACTTGAATTCTTCAAAATTTATTTTAACACATCATGTATTTATTCCGGAAATTTGGCGTAGACTGTAAAGTGGAAGTTTTCATCGAATAAGTGTAGCGATCAATCTCTCCCAGTGACAATTATGATAGGCTGAATTAAAAGAAATAAATTTTAAAAAGGACTTATAAACTTTGAGGAATCTTTGAACAGTGATATCTATCAATTTTATAAACACAAAGGACATAAGTTATGCAAACAAAAATTAGTGAAGAGTTCCTGTTTTTGCTTGTATCAATGCAAATTTTTCCAATGTTTCAAAATTATTGGGAAAACAAAAACTCAAATTGGAGTGACAGGTGAAAATACAGTTAATTAATATCTCGAACATAATCTTTTTCCCTATATTTCAAAATCTCTAAAATACTTTAATACAAGTGTAAGACTGAGAGCCTTTTACCCTAAATCCTAAACCAATTGATTTCGAGGAATTTGTGCGTTCATACATGAACCCAAAGTCATCTCGCTGGACCTATTTTTTTTCATATTAGTGTAGTACAGCTTTTATTATTGAAACGATTTTTATAATATTTATACAACAGATAAATTTTTTCACCAATTTCTGTATGATGTTTCCGTATGATGTTTGCAGATCTCTTACATAGATCAATATCTATTTTTCACATTTATTCCAATAATCTACCATCATGCGTTTGAATAAACTCATAATAGTTTTTATGAAGTTGGACAAATTTGTTGAAAAAATCACTGCGAAGGAGCGCATTTCTATAGAAATATACACACTATTTCAACAAAAACGTTCTTCATCACAGTGTATTTTTGACGATTTTGTCCAGTGAGACGGAGACTGAATGACTACCGGAGGTTCAAATCGTCACCGAATTTTATGGAATGTGATGCATGTTCCTGTAATCATGTTCAGACATCCAGGTTCATTTTATAATCTATGGCTATATTTCCTTTGATCTATTGTCATGCTAGGACGTTAGGGGTAGCCATTATTAATAATGATGGCAAATTTTGATTACCTTGTCTGTTTTAAGGGAAAATGTAATTCGAAAACATGATTTGTCAGTTCTTATCACTTCTTTGGGTAAAGATAAATTATGTGACTTGAAGAATGGAAATAAAATTGACTTGTTTTCCCAGATATATATCATTTTCCCAAACCTTGCATATTTGAGAATACGTGACCAGGACGGAGTTCTAAAGGTACCCCCGACCATGATACCGTTGGTTTAATTATCTGGTCTGCAGTATGTCATGGTAAAACAAGTAGAGAAAATTTGAACTTTAGAAAATGTAATTTTGTCGTAGCTTTTGGTTTACGTCTAGTAGGAGAAATTTTCAAATAATGTGTATGTTTCTTAAGAAATACACTCTATCGCAGTGGTTTTATAGCAAATTTGCCCATTGAGCACGTTTAGTGGGAAACATCCCAAACAAAGAAAAATATATGAAACAATGAAACAACACGTCTCCTTCATTAGGTGGTCTAAAGTTTTCCAAAATATTTGCTGTTATTAAGTGAGATAAAAAAAACATATAAAACATATTGCCAACCAGGCAAGTTTGTTAAAAAATACCTGCGAAGGAGTACATTTCTATAAAAAAAACTCAAACATATGCAAAAGCCATTTCTATGAAAATGCCCTTCATCGCAGTGGCCTTTTGTCTATGTACTATTATATATAATGTTGGAAGTCATAGGGAGAGTTTCTTTCAACTTGAGTTTTAAATTTTTTGATGTTGAAAGAAAGGTAATCAAAGTGCCTTTAATGCCAGAAAAGAATCTGTAAAATTTAAAACTGTAAAAACATAAAACAGTTGTCCAGTCGGCAAAGTTGTTGGATAATCACTGCGAAGGAGTGCATTTCTATAGAAATATACACCCTATTTTATTAAAAATGGTCTTCATCGCAGTGACTTTTGGACAATTTTGGACTATTACAGGCACGTGTTTTGTCCGCTGGTTTTATTATAGTATTTTATTATCATAGCTAATCAAATTAACGATTCATAGACCTTCACCGATCTTTTTGCGTAATGGCCCAATTAACATGAAAGCAAGGCTGATGATAGTTCTAAAGATAATATAATTTTCCACATGACATCATCATGGCAGATTTAAGTGTTTGTGTCCATGAAACAATGCTTACGAAAGGTTTCGGAAAATCGGAATGGTTACTTCATACTTTGATTTTAAAATATTTCGTTACTTCGCCCACTGGGTTTTGTGTTTTTCTGTCGAAATACAGCTATCTTGTATAGGTTTTGACCTCCTTAGTTTTCCTTAACTGTTTTTTAACTCTTTACCATGACTAAAAATATGCATTATGGTCACATTAACCTATCGTCAATGTAGAAATGATGCCGAAACGTTTTGATTAATTTTTGTCTACAGATTCAATGAATAATGTTATCAGGTCACGTGTATCAAGTTGTACTTGTTCGTTTTAATTTAACTACGTTTGTGGTGCTAACTAGATTTTTTTGGGGGGTTGAGCCTTGCTCCTTCAATACGATTTTGCAAAACTTTTTACCGGACATTTTGCCGTTCAGAAGTCGCACGGAAGTTGGTATATGCATGGAAGTCGGTAGACGCATAAAATCGGACCTGAGTCATACAAACTTTTATCAACTATTATTTTTACAGTTCATCAATTCAATCAAACTTGCAAATTTTGAATATTCCTTGAAATTACGGTATTGAAATTGATGATGGTAAAATTTAAAATTGTAGTTTATTTGTATTCTATTAATATACAGATTAACGTATTGTTGACGTTTGAAAGATGAATAAAAAAAAGCACTTTTGTTCGGCACATCTTTGTAAATACGCAGATCTGTTCTTCTAAGATGTGGAGGTATGGTTATTCATTTGATGACAGAAGCTGATAAAATCAAAAGAAACAAGATGCCCTACCGGGCAGAAGGATTTCTGCAAGCTTTGCTGCTGAAAATGCCACAAAAATGCAACACTAGCACACTAGTCCTGCAAAACTAGGACAGTCATATCATTCAGCTCGAGAAGCATCAGCATTAAATAAACAAAAATATTGATGCGACTGACAATGTTCGTCAAGAAAGTCAGCCTACCATAACATAAAAAAGGGGCTTTTCTTTATGCTATCGCGGAGATCATAAGATCTATTGGTATGAATAAGCGGAATGATTGTTACTGGATATTTGCCACCCACGTACTCCAAAAAGTGCATTGACACAATACGAAACTCTAATTTAATCACATCAAACATAATGAATTCTATAAAAAGATTCTGTGTATACTGGCGGCAACCAATACATCATTTGGACAGCACAATAATTATATAAAGTTTCTACATTGATCTCCTCAGGATGAAAAAGATATGTAATATCACAATAATTGTTACTTAGAAATTAAAATTCATATCTAATCTAAAAGTTAAAAAAAAACAACATACATAGGGAGCAAAGAGATATGGTGATATAGCCAGAATACATCCAAACATTGCTAGTAAATATAGTATAAATAGCTGTATTAGAGTAATTATGTTGGTGATGCTGGGGGGAGCAGCTGAAAGGAAGCTAAGCTGAGCTTTAAGAATCCAAAAGCTTCTAAAAATTGACTTCAGAGATGCGTACACATACAAATACACAAAGGTCTTTCATATTTAAAAAGGCTTGGAGCAAAAATAAAACAAGAAATACCTTTTCTTCCACACCATGTATTGGCATTGTTGTTTTCATATTTTAAACTTCAAGAAAACTTCTTTCAAAAAACCGAATAACCACGCTGTAATTTAATTTTGTGAACATGACAAGTTCCCAACAGTAATGCAATTCTTTATATAAAATTATAAGCTGTATTAACTTCTTTTAAATCCATATTTTCATCAAAGAAACTTTTAGCAAACTACACACGTTTTTTCGCTGCCATTTTTAAAACGTTTTGAAGACGATCACATGGCATGGCGAAAATCAGCCAATGAACTATCGCTATTGAAGTTAAGGTGGCTAAATTAACACCCTTTCTTAGTAGTCGGGCATTATGCGCCAATGACAGTACAGACGGCTTTTCTATCGACCAATGAAATTCGAGAAACAAATATGCGCCGGTTTGGACAGGATGAAAAAAAAAAAAAACAGAAAAACACGGACGATCGTAAAGTATTTCTTGCTTACGCAGAAATCCAACAAACAAGGCTGAAAATTTCGATCACCTGCCGTTTACATTGCTGAAAAAATGTATTGAGTGAAAACGCGTGATATAACTTTCAAATATACAAAGTGAGTACACTGACGTAAAAGTAGCGAAAATTTTACGAATCGGATCGGATACCAGATTTTTCCAAACACTGCTATCGGTTGTGTGCAGCAGGTGAATATTTGCCCTGAATAAGAAAACTTAAAAGAAGCTGTCCTAAAGTTCTTTCATACAATAATCAATTCTCGCTGAGAGCTACTTTTGATAAGGTATGGATGTGTATATCTTATTGACTGCAAACAACACTAAGCCGAAGAGATTGGTGACTAAGGTGGCAAGTATTAGTAAATTGGACTCGCAGTTTTAGTGTAAAGTCTCACAGGAATTCCTTCTTGCCTTACGTTCATTTATTGATGTTTTGTAGAGGGCACTACAACGGTAAATCTGGAAAAAAGAAAAAAACATAACAATCAGAACACCAGCAAAATCTTGATTAAAGCTAGTCGGAAACATCTAAATTTTGATTAAGAATGAGCACGGAACTATGTGACCCCATCTGGTTTTCTGCTTTTTATCCCTTTATAAATGACCTCATCTTATGTATTTTATATTTACTATGTCAAAGACTAGAAGAGAAGTTCAGGAAAAGCCCTGCCTTGCTATGTATTGTGACATCATAGCTTTTTGAGGACAAACATGAAATTTCATTTTAGCATCAATGTTATGTCAAACATTTAAGACATTCAAAATTAAGATTAATTTGCAAAAACAAACACTTCATTTGATTACTTTACTATAGCTTTCACTTTAAAGCCTGGTTCAGACTTGACGATTACGAAGATTAAAAAAAAACGATCGTCGCAATCGCCAAGTATCAAAAATTTCATTAGTAATTAGTAATCGATCAGTACTTTTTGATCCTTCATCGTTGGAGGAGTGCATTTCTATAAAGATACACAACTACTTGAATATAAATGCTCTTCGTCGGAGTGAGTATTTACCATGTTATTCCTGGGATAGTTTGGCGAAATTTCGACGTTTGAACAAAATTCAGACCGGTTGTTAGGACAAAGACTCGATAAGTGTGAAAATTGGAGGTCAATACGTTGTTATTTCTACCTGGGTTAACAAGCAGGTAGCTTAATACCTTCTTCCTCCGAACGACCAGACTTTCAAAAAAGAGTTAGTAAAAAATTTAAACACCAGGGGCGGATCTAGAGGAGACGGATTTAGATCTAAGGCGCAACTTGCGCCCTATTTTGTGAATTCAATTCATATTACGTATGCGATTATTTGAAAGCTTTTCTTTTATGGTTAAATTGCAACACTCTCCTACACAAATTGCGACTTCCCTCTACTAGATGCGCCACTGAACTAAAAAAGCTACATCAATTAAGCAGTAATTATGTTATCGTTTGGTTAATTGTTATAAAATTGTCATCAAGCATGACAAAACTGTTTGATTATTTGCATAAAGAATAATAAGTTGGATAGACTTGCTGCATCAAGTAATGTTGTTAACTTGTGTTTGTTGTTAAGTTGCAAAGGCGTAGCCAGAGGTCAGTCAAAAGTTGTGGAGGAGTGTTTAGTCATTTAAAGCAGAAAAGGAAAGCGTGCACTTTTGACTGATGAGATATATAAAAATGTTGGACTCCTCCATTTTTTGTGACTGACCTTGAATACGCCTATGAGTTGTGTTTACAGAAAGTCTATCTCCATGGTTTAGTCGTTATCTGTTGGTTGCCATGCTTTATGATGGTGGTTTTTAAACATGGGACTTTTTGCTTTTTGTTGAGTGTAAACAATTTTTGTATTTGTTTTCTACCAGATGAGTTTCTGAGTGACCTAATATCTATAAAGTTTAGTGGTCTTTGCTCGATTATTTCTGTATGCTGCAACGTTAAATTTTGTTTATCGAGTCATTTTCCTGGGACCATGCTCACGCATAGTTAACACTTTATTTATTACTCTCTGCACACTTTTCTATCTGTATGACATCTGTAAAAGATTCTATCCCCTTGTTTGATTCTCCAGTGGCCCTTAGGAACAATAAGATAAGGTTTCTTTTAAGGCTGGTGCAGACCCGGTGATTACAACGATTAAGCTGATTAAAAAATAAATCCCCTGGTCTGAACCAGGCTTAAACACACAAGCACTTGAAATCTGTTTTAGTGATGTTAGCTTAATGCTTAGATTAAATAGGGTATAGGTTGCAATAGGTCGTTTCCGAACCATTTAAACGCTGCATTGTGGCCGAGTTGTCTAACTGCTTCCAATTATTTTAATGAGAATAGAGAATAGTTAGAGAATTATTAAGTAAAAAAGTATTATAAAGTCTTTGAAGCAATTAATGGAATAACATCGAGGTCAGATATGAAAATTACCCACAATTCAATGTTTAAACAGAAGTTAGGATCATGGTCTTATTACGTCATACAAACGTACAAAGAAACAATGAAATAAGTCACAAGCTCTCTGAACGTAATTCCTTTTCAAATAATGACCCATAGTTATAAAGGCAAGAGCATAAGATACAATTGAAGCAATATCTTTTGCAGATAAAGCTCATTTGACAATATAGAATGTATATGGACGTCATAGATTTTCCAATAATTTTTTTAGCTAAATGGGCCGATTTTGGTCCGCTTCCATGTCTCAAATAATAAATGAAAAATAATAATCGAAACTGTGGATCGTCATTGGAAGATCTTTCTTTATATTTTAATTCTGAGATTTCGAAGTCTCATAGTTGGATGTAGTTTATGAATAAATTGGACGTTTAGAGGATCCTAGTTCGAAAATATTTGTATCTGCTATATCGGAATCATTGAACTTATCAAGTCATTTTTTGAATGAACGAGCCATCACGTGATTAAATACTCGCTGTCCCAAACCAATTTAACAAAGTTTACACAGTAAAGTTTTTTATGGTCTCTAGTTGGCAGATAAACTGTATATCAAAATCCAACGTCATTTTGAAATCGAGTTATTGAACATATTCAGTATCTTCCATCTGTTAATGAATTTTTAGATTTCTGCGAAAGCAAGAAATCTATTACAACCGGCTTTCGTTTTTTTTTTCTTCTTTTTTTTCTTACTGTGCAAACCTAGCGGTTTTTTGAAATTTCGTGCGTGCATTTACATGAAACCAAAGCACCGTGCATTGCATGTCAGCGAAAGATTTACTAAAGTTCCTTTGCTCAATATTAAATGGATTTTAAAGGATATATACATATTTTAAGGTGAAAACAGAAAATATATAGAAGAAACTTATAATTATCTTGGACTGTGATCATTCTTTTCTAACTAAAAAGAAGTTCTCAACGTTTTGTAAACAGAAGAGTCAAAAGAGGTATATATATTTATATCAACACTGACGTACAGGCTTCCGTGGCACAGTTGGTTGGTTCAGTCAACTATTAACCGAAGGGTCGGTGGTTCGACCCCATGTAGATCTTCTGGTTTTTTTTCGAATTTTTAAATATGTCATAAAATATTTCGATTTTGGATTTTTGCGAAAGCAAGAAATACATTACAACCGGCTTTGGTTTTTCTCTTCTGTTTTTTTCTTACTGTCTAAAGATAGCGGTTTTTACATTACAGTTACATATGTAGTTCTGTGGTGCAGTTGGCTAGTTACTCGTCTGGTAACCGAATTGTCGGTGGTTTGAGCCCACTTAGATCGTGTAGCATTTTTTGTCGAATTTCATAAATGTCATAACATTTGTCATTTTTCATGCTTCAACAGATTTTGCAGAAATCTTTTTGCCCGTAAGGGCATCTTGTTGATTTTAACATACATACGAATTTCCACTAGATCACAACAAAAAGTGAGACTTCTGCTTATAACCTTGCTTGGGTAGCTTTCGTTTTATATAAGAAATATTATCCAAAGTTTCAACAATGTTGCCCAGTTGTTGACTCTTAATCCGATAATTTCCGGAAGAACTTTTTATTATGACGGATCGAACATGATAGAATATAAATTGTTCGTATCACGTGGCTAAACAGTCATTCCGAACAGAAACTTATAAAAGCGGGAATTCGCCTTTAGAATGTGATTTTTCCACACAAACAAGTCAATCGAATCGAACCAGACGAAGGAAAAATATCACGCCTATTGTGAACTAGTACAATCTATTTGGTTCACGTTTATTTTTCCGGTAATCGTGTTACTATGGAGAAGCGTAACTATAGTGATGATGACACAAAAGTGATTTTACGATTGCTTCTTCTTTGTAGATTTTGCTAAATAATCATGCAGATGCTGATCAATCGAAGATGTGTCCATATGATCAGAAGACTTTACAATCAAAATGCGCAATCTTCAGCCCTGTCATTACCAACAGATTTCTTTCAAAAGTCTTTACCAGTATTGCCTTTTCCTGGTTTTAAGGAGACCATATCTGGATACCTTGATCAACAAGAAGGCATTTTGGAGCCAAATGATTTTCTGAAGCTACAAAAATTAACCAATGAATTTTATCAAAATGATGGCAAGAGTTTAAATGAAGAACTTTATAATGCATATCAAAAGAATAAGGAAGTGTTCGGAGGATTGCAGTATATGAATTCATTACTTGCTTGGAATAATCCTCTGCTGAAACAAACGTATGGAAATTTACATTTCGAGGATTATACCAACGACTCTCAATTAGAAATCGCTTCTAAATTACTTCACGCCATTGGAATAGTTCAGAAATCCTTACGAGACAATACCTTCAGACCAATGCTGGTCAACACAACACCATCGTTGGAGAAGATCCTTTTACAGACACCTGAGCAGTATCGAACCAAAGTAGCACAAAGCCTCGGTATCATCCCATTTAACATGGAACCATTTTCTAAAGCATTTAGTACATCAAGAATACCGGCCGCTCAACGCGATACGTTCCGATTCGGAAAAAATAGCAAAAATGTGATAGTGATTCGGAATGGTCATATGTTTTCGATTGATCTGCTAAAAGATGACGGGGTCGTGACGAGTGTTGAGGATTTGCTTGCACAGTTGGAGGATATTTACCAACAAAGCCAAAAACCTTCAGAAACCCAAGTTGCTGTTTTAACGTCTTTGCAAAGGCATGTATGGGCAGAGTACCGCGATCAACTGCTAACAGACCATCATAACGTTGATCTACTGAGAAAAGTCGAAGAATCAATCACTGTTCTTTCACTCGATGGAAAATATACTAAAACATCACGAGGAAGGAACATATTGTTTGGTGGTGACCCTGGCAACAGATGGTTTGATCGTAGTTTAAGCGTAGCTGTGGATGAAGAGGGAAGCTATGTTGGATGGTCTGCGAATGTCACGGAGACTCACGTATCCGTAGTGGCACATATAGTAGAAAATGTAAAGGATGTCTATAAAAAACTTACCGTGAAGCAAAGATCATCAATTTGTCCCCCTGTCGAAGTGTTATCTTTTCAAGTTGATGATAAAGTTCAGCAAGGCATTCAAACAGCTAAAACTGAATTCAACGATATGCAAAAAACCTATAAATGTGTTCACTTCCAGCTGGACAAGGTCAACTTAAAAGAGTTTCAAAGGCAAAATATTCACCCTGAAAGCGTGATCAACATCGTCAATCAGGTAACATTCATCAAACTATATGGTGGCCCTCAGAATTTCGCCATTCCTATCTTCATTCCAACATATAGCAACAGCCATTATTGTGTGATCTATCCTACTTGGAAAAGCACAATTAATGTTGCCAAGGGTTTCGTGTCTAAAGGAACTATGGATATAGATTCTTTAAGGTTGAATTCAGAGAAGTATGAATCCCTTTTGGCCCAAACGACGCTTGGAGTGTTGGCGGTGGAGCCACACTTAAGAGCGTTGGAAGAATTCGCTGCTATCACTGGTAAAGGTCTCGACTTTTTTGAGAGTGACGATTACCAAAAGTCTTTGGCATTAGCAATGGACTTCTCCCTTATTCCTTACGTACCAGCGAGAAATCTAACCTATACAGGTTTTGATGGAGGGCTAGGGTTTGGCTACAAACTCGATTCTGAAATGTTCACTGGGTGTATTACTTCAAGTCAAGACAAGCAACCGGCACCGAAAGAGTTCATGATGACTTTTATGGAAACATTGGAAAATTTTCATCAATTCATCGCAAACAACTGATCATCAAAAGTCTTCCCAGCGGATAAATTCGTCATAATTTCACTGTGGTGAAGAGCATTTTTTATTGAAGTATTGTGTATATATTTCTATTTCACTCCCTCGCAGTGATTTTTCAACCAATTTGCACAACGGGTTAAGAATATAGATTACGTTTTATTCACGGTAAATTATTCACATCAGTCATATAAAAAAAGAAAGAATGGTGGTTGGCTTTGTGAACAAAATGGCGTAAGTATCACAATATAAACTGATTGTCATTGAAAAAAAACTTTTCCCCCCATTGATGATTTACAAAACAAAGAGAACTGTGCAGAGCGAGAAGCAAATCAAATGGACAAAGTTGTTGGAAAAGTCACTGCGGGGGAGTGCATTTCTATAGAAAAATACACAGTATTTCAATGAAAATGCTCTTCATCGCAGTGACTTTGTGATGTTTTCGACCACGATGAGTTCAATGTTGTGAACATACAAGCCGATGAATCGCAGTTAGTAGCAATTCCTCTCGTCTGGAATAGACCTCTCCCGAATTTCTGTTTAAACTTTGAGTTATGGCTGAGCCATCAAGTATCGCCTCGTTTTCAAGATTTTAATTATCCCACTGCGAAATGGAAATAACAAGTAAACATTACTAAACAATAAAAAATGTAATTAGTGAAACAATTTTAATGCATAGAAACGAGGCGAAACTTGATAGCAAGGCATTAGCACGGTGTTTAAACACAAATTTGGGAGGTCTATTACATCCCGATGTTGTTTTTTTTTCACTTTCAACCAGGACAACAACAACGATGCTGCTAATGGGTTAGGTGACTGCCCAATGGGAAAATTTGCTGAAAAGTCACTGCGATGGAGTGCATTCCTATAGAAATATACACAACATTTCAATAAAAACGCTCTTCATCGCAGTGACATTTTGACGATTTTGACCATTGTGTTAAATTTGATGGCTCATTATCATCATAACTATTATATCGAAAGTATCGTTAGTTTGTGTGTCTGTTTTTCTCCTGAAATATCTGACTTGTATGCTCAAAACATGATGAAGAATGTACATACATACATCGTATATATAACATTGGAATATTGATTTTACAGAGAAAAATCCATCGTTTTTATAGTGACACCTTCTTCGTTACCATTTCCCCCAACGTCCTGATAGAAGGCTGGGTTGGGTCTATTTATCCTTTTGTCTTTATCGATATTATCGATATTATCGTTCTGTCTTGATACGTATTCGTAATTTAAATCATCATTGCTATTTTCCAGACCAGAATTAATGTGACCGTAGGGATTGGTAACTTCAGAATAAATGTTTGGATCGTTGCCATCGTTACCATCTGTCACCTCTTCATACTCATTGCAACCGTATATCGGATTCTCCGATTTCGAGTTTCGGTAGTTCTTCTTGTCTTCCTTGCTAGCGATATACAAAGGATTGTCCAGTTTTTCGACTTTTTCGCCATCCGTTTCGTCACTTGCATCGTGATAAAGATTTTCGTCAGTATCGTCCAAAGATTCCTTGAACGTTAAATAGAGACTTCGTTACTAGATTCTCTTTAAAAGTCTTCAGATTTTACTCTTATCACCCCGCAAACTAAGCCCAATGTGAAAACTTTACACATGGGTCTGTGTCTTGGGTCTGGGTCATGGGTCTGGGTCTTTTAAGCGTATTAATCTCTTTTTGAGAAATTCTCTTCTTCCTCGTTCTCTTCATCCATCACGTGGGCGTAATTAGGATCATGTGGAGGAGTTCAACATGGTGATATTTCTTTTCAGTCTTACCCCAGATTACTAAACTCTCCTCCATAATTTTTATTGAGCTACGCCTCTACATCAAGTTGTAAGTTAGCAGGTATCTCAAGAAAATTCAAACGTTTTTAAACAATAGCATGTATACGCCGATGCGCCGGTATGGGTGTTCTTTGAAGCAGTTTCACTCAAGTAATACGCGCAGTCTCACGCAGATTGTTCCCAACGGGCAAATTTATTGAAAAATCACTGCGAATGAGTGCATTTCTACAGAAATATACACACTATTTCAATAAAAATGCTCTTCATCGCAGTGATTTTTGATGATTTTGCCCATTGAGGTATTGAAAAAAAATTACAAGAAAAAACCTGCTTCCATTGAAAGTAAAACCAACATGGCCATACTAACCCTTTTGGCGTAACCACTATCGACTGGATTTTTGCCCCATCCACTTAAACTTTCATAGTGGGATGAGTTGGCCACACCTAAAAGATTTGAACTGTTATTAAATAAATGTTTTACTCTTTTCCTTCGAGTAAGCCTATAACAAAATATACATGATATGCTTACAGTAAATGAAGAAAAAACACATCTGCGGCTGTTACGCTAAGCTAAGGAGGCATAGGATTTTTCCAAATGACTTGATAAGAAGTAATAATTTACCTCTGTGTCAATTCATTAATACCACCTTGTAAAAACTCATGTGGAAATGTTTGCAAAAAAACGACCTCATAAAAATCATGTTTTGTAGCTACACACGAAACTATTTTTGCGACAAATTTTTCCGTGTCGAATTAAATTACTTTAATTCGGGTAAAATTCGACAAAAATGCGACAGTCAATTTATACAGGTTTTGTTGCCGCATATCAAATTCGACATGACTTTAGACAGCCGCATAAATGTCGAATAAATTTCTCATCGTGTGTTTCTTACACGCTGTCCACTACTTTCATGCACTTTTTTCACAAAGTTCACTCAAGCTGTTATTAAATTCGACGATTATGCGGCTGTGTAAAGTGATGTCGAATTTATGTCGAAGATTGCCGTTTTATTCGACAAACTCTGCTGAACTTAATTCATTATGTCGCACGTAATTAATTTTTCACTTTATACAGTCGAATTTACGTCGCATTTAATAAAGAGTTTAATTCGACGCGGCGATTATGCGGCTGTATAAAGCTGTCCTTAGACGATTAAAAAAACTTAATCGTCGCAATCGCAAGGTGTGAACACAGTATTTCATTTAGTAATTAGTAATCAACCAGTAGTTTTCGATATTTTATCGTCATAATCGCCAGACGATTATACGTCGATTTTGGCGATTACTCTGAATATTAGCCTCATTAGTCGTCGTGATCGCCAGGTCTGAACCAGACTTGACAAAACCACTAGAAACTTTACATCAACACTCGAAATAAGCGTGCAAAATAATCGATACAACAATAGGTTATAAGTCTCTCAGATAAATGTTCAGTTGAAACAGTCAATAAAGTCTCATGAGAAATTAATTTTACGTGTACCCAGTTGGCAAATTTGTTAAAAAAAACACGCGAAGGAGTACACTTCTATAGAAATATACACACTATTTCAATAAAAATGTTCTTCATCGCTGTGCCTTTTTGACGATTTTGCCCACTGTGGTAGCGGTTAATGCATGAATTTGGGTAATAGCATTTTCTATGTGTACTGAAACTTTTTCTACAAGATTTCTTTGTACTTTATCCCAAAACTCACAAATAGATCTGTTACAAAAGTATTAATATATTAGTCCTTCCGATACGATATGTTTGTTTCAATATTTTTTTGGCTATCATCCTTGTGGAAATCATGTTTTTGAAATATGTGATTCTATTCTTGTATACTTTCGAAAAAAAAGTTTGCTTGATATTGTACCGTATGGTTCATAATATGGTAACAAAAACGTGCTGCTTTTTTATATAGTCCTGAAGTATTGATTTGTCCGTCCGACATAAACAGTACTTTTCTAACAGACCCAAATTAGGAAGCAAAGCCGCAAATTGAATTTGAAGTTGCAAGCAGCGTTTTTAAGATATGCAACTTGTTTCTAATCAGAAGTTGTTGGAAAAGTCACTGCGGAGGAGTGCATTTCTATAGAAATATACACAGTATTTCAATAAAAACACACTTCCTCGCAATGACTGTAATCAAAAGTATTCTTACTTTTTCCTTGTTTTTCAGGATCAGCATTGGAAGTCTTTGACTTTAAGCTACAAGACACAAGCTTTATATCTCAAACATAATTGCAGCTGTATCCTTAACATTCAAAGTCCAAATGTCAAGCCTTTCTTTAATCAGATTAAACTGCTGAACCAAAAATCAAATGAAATTGATCCATGTGCAAATTTTATGAAACCTCAGGCACCTTCAGGAGTTTAATGTTCACACAGGTGTTTTTTGTGATATCAGTTGAGCATCATTATACAAACGTTATTACATTAAATCATCCTTCTCAAATTGAGCTGTATAATCTGTGCGATAACCATTCCTGGTTAGACATTTAAAAATGAAAAAAAAAAAACATCTAACCGTTTTCTTCTTCGACACAATAGGATGAACACATTTATGAACAATAACAGAATAGCAGCTCCAGCTATTGAAGTCGCGATTATCATTGGGTTGTTATCTTTTGCACCAGTAGACTGCCCAGGCTAGTATAAAGAGCATTTTTTTTCTAATCATTTGAAAAGAACGGAAAGGAGAATATAAAGATTTAAAGATATAAAGATTTTTTTTTTCGGCATACCGGAGCAGGGGTTGTCGTTTGGGATGGTGATGTCGGTGAAGTACCATTTGATGTTCCAGGTGATGTAATAGGAGACGTCGTTTTTGCTTTGGTTGTCGTTTTTGCTTTGGTTGTTGTTTTTGCTTTGGTTGACGTGCTAGTACTAGTCGATGTTGTTAGTGGAAGAGGAGTAGTTATGGATGAATCTGAGGCAAAATACAAATTTAACATTTGACTGAGCATAATTCGATTGAACCATATCAACATATGCATAATTGAAATCTTCTTCTTCTTTGGCAAATTAAGGATGTTTTCCTTTATAATATGCGAAAAGGAAGTTTGAAAGTGAAAGCAAGTGAACTTTCGCTCTAATGATATCAACCACCTGAATGTTTTCCCATTATGTTCCACTTTTGTATTGAGTGTTAGAATGCTGTATAATGGTTTAATTAATTTTACATGTACCCAAATTTGTTGAAAAACCAATGCGAAGGAGTAAATTTCTATAGAAATATGTATACTATTGCAATGAAAATGCTCTTCATCGCAGTGCCTTTTTGACGATTTTTCCCCCTGGGGTATGGTAGATTAACAATACCTGATATGTTTCCTTCAACTTTGAAGATAAATCTTGAATGGATGGTAAACATCGTACTGCCTGAACTTTTACAATTGATATTGACGAACCCAAGAAAGCTTTTCATTGTTTGGAAAGATTTGATCTGACAATAGAAATTAGAAAAGGTAACTCTACTGACCTACATACAGATAAATAGGTAAACAAATTTTGAAATACTGCATTTTCTCGAATAGAAACCGCCCTCTAATTGAAACCGCCCTCTTATAGAAACCGCCCACAAGTAAAAACCGCCCACCAATAAAATTGTGACAACACTTAACAAAAACAATACGCAATTACGATTATAAGCAACCGTGATCAGATCTTAGTGCTGTCGCTTATAAAATGACTATTAGAAAATTGTCATCAGATACGTTAATACCGTCTAATTATTTCGTTAACAAATCAGAGGCTGGACAAACCAAACAAACAAATATTACCTTCATACACATGCTGCTAATAGAATTCTCAATTTCAAGGATGCCTTGATTCGAATTTTCATGCAGCATGTACACTTCTTCACTTGATTCGTTCACTTTTCTTATTTGTGCAGCTCTACACTCTTGAGCTCTTGAATCTTCAATTTCAATAATTTTACAACTATAATCTTGGAATTTGACCAGGGGTATTATATCTGAGCCGTCATGATGAAAATAGTTCGTCATTTCTCCGTCTAAAAGATAAGACGCAGTGTGGTAAATTTGTTGAAATACTACTGTGAAATGCACTTTGCATTTCTATAGAAGTCTGGATGGGATTTCAATAAAAATGCTCTTTATCGCATTGATTAGTTAAAGATTTTACCCACTGGATAATCTCTGCTTTTTTGTTGGTCTTCAAAATTTATCCCTGTGAAATGCACTAAATTTATCACAGTGAATGTTTCTTCATGAATGGAAATTAGTATTATATCAAAAACAATTCCTCAGTGACAAAATATGTTGGACAAGGCAAAGTTTTTCAAAGAAAATACATTTTGGAACCCCTCCCACCGCCACCTATGCAGTCTCATCAGTCTTTTTTCCACCAAACCTTGATTTGTGGGGCAGAGAGCACTTTTCAAACTTTGGGAGTATAATTCTAGTAGCAACTGCAACACTGACCACAATGCCTGACGACTGTAGGTGAAATTGGACACGTGGTTCTGTTTAATGAGTTCCCTTTAAATCTCTTTTATCGTGAAAATTTGAATGAATACGCAAGCACCTTACCTTTAAAGAGATCATCTGTTTGATCTACATTTAAACATCCTTGTTGATAAGAAACAAATGTTTGCAGTTCCATGTCTTTGCATCGACATTCGCTACAATCGTGTTTTAGGCAAGTAGCACTGCGAAGGGTACACTCCTGCTCTTCTCCCACATCGTTATAAAATGAGTCGATTGACTTGTAAAATCCTGTTCCACCATCTTCCTGAAAAGCAGCCCTGCGAACGTTTTCCTCCAGCGCAGTTATTCTCAAGGTGATTGCAACTAATAAGATAGCGGTGTAAAGCAGCATACTAAACAAGATTCATATTTCTGAAAAGAAAACCTGGAAATAGGGTCACGAACAGACACAAATATTTCTGGAGCATACAAAGAAGACTACAATGCCAGACAGTTGCTTGGGAAATTAAATATTGTTAAAAATTGTCTACAAAGAAAGACGATCAACATAGACAAAAACAGAAACGCTTGAATGGATGTTTTGGTTGAATGAGTGGTTTGCCGAACAGTGTCAAATATCTAGTTTGAGCCTACTCCGCAAAATAAAATTAAGACAATAAATGAATTCAAATCATCTTCGTAAATGCTGGACAAAAAATAATCTACTTTAGTGTTAGCTTGAGAAGTTTTTGATTTTCACTCACGTGTAAACACGTTAAAATCAACTGATGTCCAGTATTAATTGATGATTTGGCAGGATTTTGTAAATCGATTGCAATTAATTTGTTCCTATCTATTTATTAAGCGTAACGTGACCAGAACATATTTGGTGTGGTCGGAGGTGTGATTGTGGCAGTTCCTAAACATTCTGTTTGAATTTGTCAGTGGTAGCTTTTCCACACACACACACACACACAAGTAGTCGATAATTCGTATTTCTTATAGTACTTCGTCTAACGTCGCATATGGTGAATTCTTTCTCTTTTATCTGTTTAGTCATTTTGCCTTGCCTAACCTAATATTCTTTGAATATCATGTTCCTTTTTTTTTTTCGATATTTAATATTTTATAGAACACATGTCAATAACATTTTTATGAATGATATTTTCTTTGTAAAGATTTCAAATAAATTGCTAAAATATATTGTCAACAATTCAAAGGGAATTCTTACTTGACAACAAGCTAAGTTGATCTATATGCTAAGTAAAACATGAAGTCATATATAGCTTGTTATTCGAGAATGCAACTGTTGTATTTTTTGTACAAAAATTATCCGAAATAATTTCGTAACAAGTTTGTATCAAAGTGTTAAAATGAGGTGTTCTGTGGGCGACGAAAAGGATAGGTGTTTCGTAAATAACGTTGTTAAAAAAATTAAGAAGGTATTAAGTTATTATTGTGAAGTCACGAACTTTGCAATTTAAAAAAGCATAATCGATGAATTTAGTACAGCTTTGTGCGGCTTGAATTTTGACTTTTCTAACTTAACTCCAAGGACATGACGGGGACTGGAGGAGACATTCTTTCTTACTTAAGAGCTGGAAACTACTGTATTAAACCAATGAAAATACTTGAACCAATGAAAATTAACAAATTATTGCCTCTATCGTGTTTGATAAATGCGTCACCTCAACGTCAGTCCTACGGCTTACCACAAAGGCCACGGCTCCACAATATCATAGTGACATATCATAGAATCGGTGAATTTCCACTACGCAATTATAGTGAAAAAGATACAGACAGTCCTGGGTACAATACTGATTACGACCCTTAAATATAACATAGGATACAGATGGTTAATAATATTTCTAATTAATCTTTGAGTATTTGAACATTCTATCGTACCAATAATATCAATAGCAATATGGTAATTCCAAACAATCAAACTTTAAAGGTTATCATGAATTCATAAATTCTGGCTATTGTAGTAATCGTTATTCCATTTCCGGCCTGAACCATATTCGGTCTGTTACAAAAATACTTGTTTTATGTCGGACGGACAAATCGATACTTAAGGCTATATATAAAAACAGCCGTTTATGATACAATATCAAGCAAACGTTTTTCGAAAGTATCCTAGAATAGGCTTAACAAAATTCCAAAACATGATTTCCACAAGGATGATAGTCAAAAAAATATTGAAACAAACAGTTATCGTGTCGGATGGACAAAATGCTAATACTTTTGTAACAGACCCATTAATTATGTTATCCCAATTATGCCGGTCTCCTCATACACGCTATCGAAAGATCTGATAATAACAAAATTTTCTCTTATCATAAAGATCGTCTTTGAAATACGTATTAACAAAAATGTATAAACGCCATTTGATTTCATTAAATCAACTATTTATATTTTTTCTTGCAGAGCCTTTCTATCCACATGATATAAGGATTATAGATAGGCAATGACTTACACAGATCTAGTCATTCAGTTATTAATTTTCATTGAAGTGTTTTAAAAATAAGCACATAGTCATAAGATTCGATCTGCTATTTGCTTGTATTTACAAGCTTCGATATTTTTTTGATTGAGTATATATATATTCCCTTTTAAAATGAAAAAATAAAAAAAACATTTAAATTACAAAAACCAAAGTTTGGATTATACAAATAACTGGGGATGGAGTGGGTCATAGAACCAGAGGCGTAGCCAGAGGTCAGTCAAAATTTGTGGAGGAGAGTTAAGTCATTTAGGGTAGAAAAGGAAAGCGTGCAAGTAACCTAATCGCCACTTAAGACTGAAAAGGAATATCGTAATGTTGAACTCCCCCACTTTTTTTGACTGACCCTAACTACGCCTCTGAGAACAAACAGTACTGCACTTGTATCCCGCAGTGTATTAATATGAAGATGTGTTAGTGAACATGTATTGTGTATAAGCAATTCTGCCTGAACTCCGTACAGTATTTGAAAATAGAATTCAAAAGGGACAATAGTAATGTGAAGGACAATGGCAATCTTCACTAACACTTTTTCTGGTCCAACCAATGACTTGATATTATTGATGATATAACTGAAGACACGATGATGTTTTTTTGCTTCTTTTTACGAAGAATCTAAATAGTTTTAGATGCTGTGTTTTAACGTAGCTACTTCGGTTCATTGTTGAAATTTCTTGTAATCATCCAGCTGTTAGTTTGAAAAAAAAAATTGTTCTACGTGCCATGTGATTAGAAGAACAATATAACGCTTCAAAAAACAAGGTTGGATGTGCTAACTGGGTTCAGACGCCATGTTTAAGCAAAAGTTCTGGCGATGTATTTACAGTGACATCTGGTTGGTGCAAAGGCCAACCATTATTGGCGGATAATGGTTGTCATTGGCGGACGACCAGTGCCTCAAAACACCCGGTTACTTACTTACATATAAGCATTGCTAGGCTCAGAATTATTGAGATTTATGCATATTTTGGACATCACCTAGAGGTTGGCTCAGGTTTGAACAATTGTTCGTTTGAAAATACTGAAAATTTTGCATAGAAGAAAAAATGCAAATACCATACCGTCTGCTGCTGCTCCTGTAATGCAGAGTCAAAGTATAGAAAAAATGGCATGGAAACATATGGGCAAAATGGTAAAAAAGTAACTGCTACGGAGAGCATTTTTATTGAAATTGTGTATATATTTATATAGAAACACACTCCTTCGCAGAGATTTTTTAACAAATGTGCCGGCTGGGTACACTTTTCAAGGTTCAAACATAATTTACTCATGCTTTTTAAGAAACTGTATGAAGTCAGATAATGAGTAACACAAAAACGATCAATATCATATTCTGTAAGCTGCCAAAGTAAGTCATGCCAAAATGGTGAATTTCTGTTGTCTTCTCTTTTGAATTTCTTAACAGCAGTTTTGAACTTGTAATATGTGTCCAAGCTTGTAGGCTACCGATTTTAGTCAAAGTTTTTAAGAGCAGCTTTGACATTTCCAATTGAGTTAAAACAGCCTCATTTATAAAAGGTTTCAGAACGACACCGAGTAGCTGTTCAAACTGAAAATCTTCATCTTGTTTCGATGGGTTGTATTAGTACAGTGTAATTGTATGACTAAAACTTTTGATTACCTGCAAATTACAGCAAATTATCACGAAGCAGGGCAGTGTGGTTTAGTGAAAATTATATTAATTTTTCTTAGTCAAGGTTATGCGTTCTTTTTTTACCCCAGTGGAAAGTTCCAGATGAATTCAAATTTGTCTGTGAAGAAATGACTTTATCTGTATACACGTTCTAGACAGGGGGAACCAAACCTCAAAACGTGGAAATTCATCTCCCAAGTAGGTTTGAGTATTATTTTAACATACATGCGGAAATGAAGGTCTATTCTATTCTATGATCAAATTTTCTCTGAGTACGGCTCAGCAAATTCTTTTTCTAATACATGCTTCCATATGACGGCTAAGAAAACATAGTTGCAGATTCTTGAAGACCAATATTCTCGTATATATCATGAAGATTGTGAGAAACGTGAAAAGCTCGAGGGTTGAAATGCAGAACAAACAGACGAAGACTCAATTAAAAAATTAAGCACTGGTAAACAAAAGAAAATGATTATTAATGTAATGAAAAAATGATGAGAAGGAACAAACACCTTTAAACGTACCATCAAAAGTAAAAGACCAAGAGCAAAAACAAAAAACAACAGTAGTGCAACAACTTGCTGTACCAGGGACTAGGAAAGACCAGTTCGCTACTTGGATCAATTCACTCAAAATATTCGGGAAGTAACTCACATGTTTTTATTTTATTTATCTGGATCATTGTTCTTTGCCTCATTGTAGGAATTGCTTTGGGTAAGTTCTACTGATTCAGGTTTGTGTAATTGAGAAACTGATGGAGGATCCTAACGTAACATTAGTACCGAAGGTACATATAGATACCATAATTTATATCATGAATACCTTTTGGAGTTTTTTAGAGGCTGGCCCGGTTTGCCGAGATCTCACCTTTATTGACAAACTCTCCTAAATCACAACTCGCTATCACATGAGAGCCAGGCTGACCAGGCTAACCGAGATCTTTCTTTTGCCAAGTGATATCCCGGTAAAACGGGCTGAATTGTCTTCCTCGAGCCCGGTAAAGCAAGCTGAAAGTCGCCTGCGCTATAAGTAGTAAAAACAAAATGGCTGTTGAAAACAAGTGTGCGAGACAAACATTCAGGCGGTCAGATGAAATGATAGAAAACATAATAAAAAGTTTAATGACTTATAAAACGTGTGTTAGACTTCGACGGTGACAAACCCTTGATGTATACTGAAATTCGAAAAGTTATGGCAGCGATTTATTTAGACATTATCGACCTGTTTGTGGCAGTTGAGAATAAAACTTTTAATCCTGAAGAAGAAGATTTCCGATGAAGAAGTTAAGAAAATGAAAAACGATATCAAAATGCACAACCAAATCATCACAAGAGGCAGAAGTAGATTGCAAGAAAAAATAAAGGAAATTAAAAGTTTATCGAAGGCATTGATCAATGGCACAACAGCTGGAAGATGGAGAGTTGTTTTTCCCACTTTGACTCACTCAAAGAAATTTGGGAACTAGTGTAAACAGTGGAAACATTTATATTTGGTAAAGATACCAACAGCACAGCAACATTGACAACAGCTGATGACGCAGCTGATGAAGCCTTTGTAATAAATGTTACAAACGAAGCAAATTCGCCAGTGGGAGACAGTACAGATAAAGATGTCAACTCAAAGAAGCGTAAATCTTCTGGTCCAGCTCTGGTAGACAATAAACGCAAACATCTAGAACGCCGCTTGTCTGCTGCAAAACGTGACAAGATTTTGCTTGATGAAGCAAAAGAAGATAGACGGGCAATGAAAGAGTCTACAAGGAGTTTTCGGACTCTGTGCAGAAATTAAGTTCATCGTTAGAAGTTATGGTAAATGATATCAATAATTCTATAGAGAAATTAGCAGAGGCAATGTGCTACCAACCGCCACTTAACCAAAACATGTTCTATCACAATTTGCTTAATGATAATGGTGGACACAGATCTTCAAATAGTTCTAGCATTAATCAACAACGACCAAATACAATCGGCTTTCCCCAATAAAAACAACAAGTACAAATGACAATGACAGTTAACGGTTACATCAAAATCATGAGACATACATTTTTATGTTTGTAAATACGTTTATAAACTGATTATTGTTGTTAATGTCAGAGAAAAAGTAACTAGCAACAAAGTTTCGTGTTACTTGTCCCTCACCAGTGTTATAAGAAAATATGGGATCAGGGAATTGTTTGTGAGCTTCTTCGTTTCTGTATTGATCATATTCTTTCAGGCAAAATGGTATTGACGGATAAGCCGGTCACCTATGAAATAGTTTGGTTTTTTCTTTGTGATGACAGATTGTAAAGTTGTAGGCAAGGCACAACTCCTCATTTTTTTATTGATGGCTGAGTTTGTGCACTTTACTGTCATGTGTATTCCCAGGCTATCTGCAGTCCACATCCACATGAAATAAACTTTGTAGTCACAAACAGCCTGTATGTTTAAGGAATAAAACTGTTTATAATAAAAATAATCTTGCGAATTAGCCCTTGGACATGAAATTTCTGTATGACTGCCGTCAATACAGCCAGGCTTGCACCATTCCATACCATTTCATTGATTCCTTATCAACTGGTAAATACAAATACTTTGGGCCCATGTATTTGGTGATAGCACTACATACTTCAAATACTACACAGCTTACAGTGTTTTGTGCTACACCGAATGTCCTTCAAGTAGTAGAGGGTGATTTCAACCTTCTTTTCAGGACTCAAAGCCTTGTGATTGGGAAAAAGTAGATCCGGCTCAATATAAGCACTTATTTCTTGCACTAATGTGTGGAATTTATCTTGAGATAAACGGAAATGCTTTTCCCAGATTTCTGTTGGGCTCAGTCCTGACAGCATGTTCATCCACCATTGTTCTGTATGACCTGAGTGGCATCAAATAGTTCTTTCTTTTCTTTCCATTATTCTTTCCATTATTTATTTCTCTCAATAACAGTAATAAATTTTGAATTTCATGGCATGCTGCTTGGAGAGATGATAAAGTTGCTACTACAGCAACAGATACTTTTACTTTCTTATCAGCCATGATGGAAAGGGAGATGACGTTACCTTGCCTTTTTCATCCCGCTAAACCGGGCCGACAAAACTTCATATGATAGCGAGGTGACTATAGCTCGGTAAAGCAGGCCAGCCCAGTCAGCCGGGTTCATATAATAAAGCCCTTACTTTCTTCTTACTTTTTGTTTACATTTCACTTTAGGAAAAATTTATGCGGGCACAAAAACTGCTAGATGATCTGATCAATATAATTTGATCCGATGATGACATAAGAAAAATTCTGATCTTCAAAAGTTTGCTGCAAACGGCTTATTGTTTGAGAGAGTAGTTTAAGAATTAAATGAACGTTCATAGCTTGATAACTGCTCCTTTGTTACCAGCTCAACTGGAGGTGCCAATATTCAGTGAGGGCAAAGCAGCTAGTTTAAGTGCTTTTAGGAAAAAATATCCCTACCCTGGGATCCTAGCATTAATGGCTCTTATTAGCATACATTTTACAACCTGAAAGGGCAGGGTTACAATGGTGTGCTTTGTAACAGAAGAAAACTTCAATTCGGAAGGCAAAACATCCATTTTGATGGTCGAAATAATTTAATGAAACACCACAGCCATCCCGTACCGAAATGCATCACCAACGTGAGATTGTGGTTCGGTCTCGTCAACCATCTGACATATACATTTGCTCAACCACCGATCATGCAATCATTCCACAAGCTCTTATACACCAAAATTGTCCAGAGATTTGAACCGAGCCACCCAACGTGTCTAGCAACAGATTGACATACGTCAGGTGTCAGGTTCAATCCGTCTTAGATACATTGACACTGTCCCGACCCCGCAAATCCAGGTTATTCACCGGATTTCGTTTTACAACTGACACTGAAAGCCGTCATGTGTCCATTGAAGGGAAAGTATCTGTATGTTAATTATATGCTCCTCAAATCTCATACTAGCCGTCGATTACAAACCACTGGTCAAAATTTTCAACGACCGAGATCTTAGCTTATCCAACTGAAGGAAAATTCTTGATTTACAGGTACATCATCGTCTACATGCTGGGTAAATCTTATATTGTGAAAGTCGTAGACATCGCCTCTAAGCACCCAGCTCTAGAGCATAATGACACATACCATCTAACCGCTTGTAAAGCGGCAATGACATCACATGCATAACACCAATCTGCAATTCTTGGTCGACTGAAAATTATACAACATCAAGCGTCGTACAACCAAGAGTGTACCGCGTTATCGCAAGCCATCGAAAATGGGTTTCCAGAGTCAACAACAGACCAGCTGACTGAACTACATTCTTACTGGGTAATGACAAAATACCTGAACAATGGTTTTCTATTTAAAGGAAGGAAAACGCTCATCCCCAAGCCTCTCTGATCCATAGTAAGGGAAGGTCTACACCCATTCCATCAAGAGCTGAGCAGTATGCCGATTTTATTGGTCGAGATTTGATACTGCCATCAAGCTATACAAGTCAAACTTCCGTACACAAATCCAAGAGAACCAGAGCTGGAATTAGATCGACCAAAAGCACCATTCAAAAGAGAAATAATTTTGGCGCAATTCAGGTCAGCTCGGCTCGGCTCGACTTTAATAAATTTGTATGCTGAACCGAGGTGAGCCAAACCGAGCCGTGTTGAGAAATTTTCGAGTTATGTGTTTATTTTTGTTTGAAATTGACCAGATGTAGTTTTAAGATAACAAATCCGATTACCTATTTACCTTTTCAGGCCAGGAAGAAATATGAAGCAAAATATCTGTAACCCAAATATTGCCTCTTAGTGAGTTTTACCCCGCCTACCTGTAACATGGTCTTAAGGTTAATCTGCATGCCTGTGCAAAACCAAACCACTTTCAAAGTTTAAAATGGCCATTATAACCAGAAAAAGTATGCTACGTTTCTTGAAAATAGTTTTCTATATCGAAAAGGTGTATTCGGGTATCATCATCGATAGATTCTTTGTTACTCTCACTGCAAGTATGATTGGAATTTTTGATGAAGGCCTTTACGATGTTTGAGACCACTGAGGAACGAGAAAAACATATTCCTTTATTGCAAGGACAACTTGGGCGAAGACATGAATCAAAAAAGGAAAAGAAATAAGAAACGGAAATGACAGATCAATATATTTCAAAACACAATCAATCATGCTAAATATTTTGTAAAACACAATCAATCTTGCTAAATATTTTCCAAAACACAATCAATCATGCTAAATGTTTTTCCAATTTTCAGTTATTTGCTAAGTGCAGATAAAACACAGTTTTCCTTATGTTGTTTCCTATGGTTGTTCACTATCTTTTCTATTTACGCTATCAGATTGTTTACAGATTGATTGGAGATCAGATTGAGAATTATTTAATAGATTATTTGTAATTCTTGCTCATATTTGAGTGCGTCAACCAAAAAATATGTTTGTCATAATCTAGTATATATGTTTTGTAATCATGTTGTTTAAGCTTAATTATAATTAATAAATATATAATTAAGAATTCCACTAATCGTCATCGCCATTACCAAATGCCATGGCCAAAATCATCCAAAAAAGCTCAGGTCAAACACGGAACAAGCTGTAAAAAAGATACATAAAATTAATTTAAGTAAAGCCCTTCAAGGAAGGCATTACCAAGGAGTGTGAAATTGGTAAACCCCATGCACGTTTTGATTGTTCTCATTTGTTTTGGTCACCCTCAGACTCTCTAACTAGTAGAAGGCTCATTTTTCACACATTTAACCCTCTCTTAATGAAGTTCAAATTAACAAAATTTAGGTTCATTCAATATAGTTAAATGAACAACACTGGAATCACAAAATAACAATTCCCTGTGATAGTGACACTCTATGTGATTATAAGATATGAGAACAGGATCCAAATCAGAGATCAAATTGGTAAATGAAATATTATTTTTCTGTACTCTCACATGCAAGCAATATGTATGTTTGCATCTGACTTTTTAAAGAATGAAAAAGCCTACTCCATACTTACTCCATGATATCATTATGTGAAGACCTTCTATCAAATCGTCAAATCTTTCAGTGACCTCCGATATTCCTCGTCCATTCTTTTCTTTTCCACTCGTCTTCACAAGATCTCTGATAACTTTTTTGTGCTTTGTTATTTCGTCACCTAAAGTGCCATTAAAACGTTCAGAAACACATGGCTTTGTATTTGAATACTCGAGAAATAAAGGTTAAATTCAAAATGAGATAAAAAGTAAAAGAAATGTAAAAGCTTTGCTACGAAAGCCCCAAAAAACTGTTCTAAAGTGCTCCAAATAGCTGGACAATTAGTCGCCTTCTGGAGAAAGATCAACAGTACCTAATCCAAGTACAAGTAAATCGATTCCACGATCCATTAACTTTTCTGCTATCTTCTTCGTTCGTGATGGTCGCTCTATGCCAAACGTAACTAACACAATTGTATTATTTTCAACTGGTCTGTTTGCATCTCGAAGAATCAATTTTCTCGCTTCTTTTAGTCCTAAATCAGTTCGGCTACTTCCTTTTCGTTCGCTGAAAATGAAAGAAAATTGGACTTATTGCAAAAATTAGTGAAAAAAAATCGTGGTAAAAAATGCTTCTGACCAAGTAACTCTTACCTTTGCTTAAGAATTGTTCACAAATGACGTCAATTGTTAGGGGGAGGGGGGTTATGCCGAAGTTGACGCTAGTTGAGGGGGAAGGGGAGAGGAGGAAGTGATACTACTGTTGACGTCAGCCTTCGCAATTTTCAAAACCTTGATTTTTTTAATTAAGTAAAAGTTTCTTATGGAAATGTTTACACTGGTATAAAATGCTAGAATTTCATTAATTGCACATCATGATTTCATTTTAAATCAATCCGTACTAACGATTGTTGGTCTCTTCTGACCCTTCCTGTTTTGTGGCTCTCTCTGAACTGGTGAGAACAAGGTTCTGATGTCTTTCATTCCAATTCTTTTCTTGCCGAGATCAGATGTTTCAGATGATTTCGTCAACGTTCAAGACAATGACGACGACGAAAAATCAAAGTGGGAAGATGATAACATTCACTTTGAACGAACGCTTTTGATTTTATTACAGATGATGAATTTGATTCATAAATTACTGTAATAAAAACTTGTAATGTTTTTGTTTTTTGAAAAAACGACCTATATGTTGGACTTTCTTCTTCTCATTTAAATATTTTGTCTCTTTATTCTATCGAACCACTTAATTGAAAAATGATTATTGGGGGCATCCGCCAAATTAATTCCCGCTAAATATAAACATTTTCTTTAACCGCCAAACTAAATTCCCATCAAATTCATTTTTTATCTCGATCCGCCAAAATAAATTCCGACAAATTACGTCGAGCTCATCCGCCAAAATTTCTTCCCGCCAAAATTTCGAGGTAGATCATTATTGGAAAACAGAGGTTATCATGAAAATAGCAGATAACAATTGCAAAACTGTATAATTCAGTATTGTTTAGCAACATTTAATTCTGAGGAAAAAAAGTATTCATTGAAAAGAACTTGTAATTTACCCAAAATTCATTATATATAATATCCTTCATTTGTGCACCAGAACAAGCTGCTAATTTCCAAAACTATGGATGAAAACCAATCATTTGTTAACTTAATCAAATGTTACCTTATATTATCAATAGTTTCACGAAAGCATTTTGAGTTTGAACAGGTCTTAAAATCCAACTCGACTCTAGCTTCTTCGGCGAATGATACAACCGCCATTTTTCTGGTCATACTGCTCATCTTGAACATGCAATCAATGGCTTCCTTTCCGACAACAGCAAGTTCCTTTAGATATTTTGATGTATTTTGGCTCACATCGACCACGAATACAAAATTTCGGTTCCATGATTCACTTAGGTAATGTGAAATAATTGCGAATTCATCTTCAGTATCGCTTGGAGTGTGTACTGGATCTGCAGTACATTGCCCTATTCAATATCAAAGCAATAGTGGATATATATCAAAAGAAAAAACAATCTTGTTTATAAAAACATTTTATTTCTCTACGAAGCTTTTCGTTCTATAAGAACATTATCAGGAACATCATCAGGTATAGTCACCTGAAGATGTTCTTATAGAACGAAGAGCTTCGTAGAGAAATAAAATGTTTTTATAAACAAGATTGTTTTTTCTTTTGATATTTATCATGGCTGCATGTTTTAATAATAATTTAATAACAATATTTATTTATTATTTCCATTCCATAACATGACTATGAACGTGCAATACAACCCGGAAACATTTCGCTGGCGGGAATGCTTTATTTAAGTAATTCTAGAATCTGAAAGACGACTGTCAATGACTGTATCTCCCAAGTAATTGCTGTGAGAAAATCGAAAATCAAGTTGCACCTTGTATTTCGTCTATATTAAATGACGCAGTATTTTAAGAAAAAATAAACCGTCATCAATTAAGTGTTTCAGTAAATCATATTTTTCATTTTTTTTTTTTTTTTATTATTTCTTGTGTTATTCTGAATTTAGACCAGAAAATAAGTTTCCACAAAAAAAAAAAATATATAGAAAAGATCGATTTTAAGAATTTGTTTTGAAAGTTAAGTAGTTAAGTGGTTGGATTTTAACCAATCGGATTAAAACAAAATTAGATTTAGACCAATCAGAATGAAACTGCTCATTTTTTGGCATCAAATAAATACTCTTTTACAATGCCTTCAGTTTTCTTCGTTACACCTAAAAATTTGATTTTTAATATTTTCAAAAGTGAGCTAACGTTTAACCTCTACCTTGTTTCGAAAGAACACAAAACGTTTTCAGTGTTTTGAAGTCGTTTTTTTATTTGCAGAAAGTTGGCATGAGCATTCTGCGTATATAATTCTCTTTTTCGCTAAAATTTGACATAAATTCAAAAAAGTCTAAATGCCAATATATTATTTGCAAACGATGGAGTAAAAAATTCAATGCGTTATTGTATTTTTGTTAGATTTTTGATTGGGGTGTAAGCATACAAGTTTATTAACTTAAGATACTCTTTTTGGGAATTAGTCCTGTCTTTGATCTGTGGTCAATAGAGATAATCCTATTGCTAAATGGTTATATATATGCTACCCCTTTGACACCGAGGTTTGCTTACTGATTAAACAAGAATTCATAAGTGTTAACAAATGTTAGTTAAAATCTTCTTCATCATTTTTAAACTTTGCCGCTGGGTGCTCTTCCTGTCTACTAGAACATGATGGCTCCCTGTTTCTACTAATGAGATAAATGACCTTTTTTACGTAAAGAAAACAAACAATAAGACCGTGAGTGCTTGGTTTTAGGGCCGGAGATACCTGGAGTTGAAATCAAGTGGTTCTTAATAACATATGCAATTTTTAAGATTGAAGGCCACTGCAGATCTTTTAGAAGCTTTTTGGAAGTTTTACATTCAGTAGAAAGAAACTGCAGCAATATTCCATCTAGGTAACAATTTTGTCAGATACACCCATAGGTAGATTCACACCTGCCACGTGATTTTTTACCATGTTTATCCGCACTTACATAACTTTCAACCCATGAGTTCACAAATACGATATTGTATATATTTATTGTAAGACATCGTGTCGTCCAGGTGAGACTATAGAGCTTGTGATTCATAGTAATTTAACTTTCATCCCAAGTATTCAAAGCTGACTATGAAGGTTGAGTCCAGGCTTATTTGTCGTAGCTTCAGCTATAGAAGGCACCTTTTTGGTACCGAAATACATAATTTTTATTCAAAGTCATCCTATTGGAAACAAATTTGACTTTTTCTGAAACGATTATGCCTTGCTACTTCTATTCTCATATCACCAAGACAGTACCTTTTTCTAAAGTGATTTTCGCCAATTTGCTTCTTTTACCATGTAACCATTTCTTGCAAGAAAGTAATGGCTAATCATTCAATTGTCTTGAAAATTAGTCTAGGTCAATTTCTTGTAGGGTTGATACGGAAATTTCTCAAGCCATGATCTCTCTAGTCATTACTGTGTCATGCACACTGTTATTCAAACTCTCACTGTCACTCAACCATTTACTAAATAAATAATGCTCTATATGAAATAATTTTTAATTATAATTCTGCTCAAGAGAGCATAACCCTTTCGCCAATATACAAGGGGTAAACGTTCGGTCAAACCAGACGTAGAGCGAAACACAATATAGTAATTCACTTTACCTGCTGTGAAAGTATGAAAAAGAAGAACAAGCAGAAGAAAAACCATGTTGATTTCACATAAACGGTTCTTGCACTTTCAGTTTTTGACAGTGGCAAAAATGTCTTTAAAGGAATGAAACTCATATATTTATATATATTTACCATCAAACCGCAAAAAGATTGTAGTTGCTAAACAAACAGTCATGTTTATACGACAAAAAAGAATCAACGACAAAGATAAACAACAAGTTCGTTTAAACAAATTTTCAATCTGCTGTGATTAAGAGATCATGTCTGTATTCTAAAAGGGCGGGGATGTCGCAAAATAAACATCAAAATTTGCGGAAATTATAAATGATTTTCAAGGTTACATCACATAGCAAAGAAAACAATGCTGAGGTGTCAAAGGTCATAATTATTAATGGTTCTACAAATTGTGTCTGATTTTTTATAGTATGCTTTAGACGGGTGAACAATGTATCATTCATTGGACTTAGAAAAAACTAGATAATTTGTCAGTAGGCTACGAAAATCGATACTGACAAAATATATTACCCAACTTATTGTTATAACAGAAAATATTATTGAAAATGTTCAATGAAAATTAGTTATAGAAACGTTTGCTGGGTCAATTTAAAAATTTTACTTTGTGTTATAGCAAAACAAATTGTATAAACATGCGCGCTGAGTCATCTGTCTGACGCTTTATCAACGTCAAAAAGAAAAATTTGCCACTGGTATTTACGCAAATGCCAATACCAGTCATTTCCGTGAGTTTTGAATGAGCTGGTATGACGGATGTACAGCGTCATTGAGTTTTTGTGCTAACTGCAAAGTAAGGCTTTACAAAGTAAGTTCAATGTGATCGGAATCAATTCCTACAATGCTTTAGGAAGGTGTTTGTAGGTGATAAAAGTAATTGTGAAGGCTTTGATTGGACGATTATAAGGCGATATTTTAGGCCGTAGCCAAGAACAACGGCGGATCTAGAGGGTAGTCGCAACTTGTGGAGAAGCGCATGAACATTATTTAAGAATTTATGTTACCAATGGGATTATTTGAACGTTTTTCTTTTATGTTTGAATTGCTAACACTCTCCTACACATATTCCGACTGACCTCTAGATGCGCCACTGAAGAACGCGTAAATTTGATCACCATAATAAACAAAACCTTTGACTTGATACAATACCCTATTTGCCTTCCAAATAAGATCAAAAAATAGTATACTGACTTAAAAGTAGGAGCTAATGCTTGGTCCAATTGTGAAAATTGATTAACACAGATCTAATTATCCGCTTGTTGGACCTCAATATCGTGGGAGGACTAATTAAGTTTACCAGTGTATAATGCCTAATTCCTTTCTTGTTGGACAGACTACAACAGAATCTTTGAAGGGGATTTTTGTGAAATCGTAGGGTATTTCGCCCATTGAAAAGTTTCAGCTAAAGTGACACAGAAGATTGCTTTGAAAGTTCAGAGAAAGAGTGGTGAGTTATTTAGAATAAATGTAACAGAACTAAAACATCGTGCAAAAGTTCTGCAACCTTTTCAGCTAAAATGGTCTTTATAATAAATCAATTTAGTGTGTAACGTTAGATATTTTATAGCTAATTATCGAGAAATATCAAACAGTGTCCGTCACAAGCGAATTCATCTACATGAATGCAAACTCTTTTTCCCAATATATCATGAAAAATTGAAACAAAATATCGTTCCACACCCCTTTGAGGTGGACAGGGGGTGCGGTCATTAGTTGCTTTTATACTAAATTCTTAATAAGTTGATGAATAAATAAATGTATATAAATAAATATAGGCTTGTTTGCTCAATTTTACATCCTTTTATGACTTGTGAGCTTTGACACCACCTCACCTTTGTTTTTGTTATGGTGAGAGTATTCTAACCAAAGTTGAAATGAAATTCCTAGTTATGTAGACCTTTACATTATACTTTACTTTGTAATGTTTATGCGATTGGTGACGATGTCATTAAAACAATTAACAATTTTGAAAAAATATTGAAAAACGATCCGAAAGAATCGAACAGACAGATAAAGGTCATGTTTACATTTACTTTCTAAAATTTTAAACACAAAATTCTAGTGGTTCTCAGTGATTTTGATCCATCTTGAATGTTAAGTACAAGCTAATGACTTCATTTTTGCCAACGGCGACAGAAGTTTTGGTAATGCATATTAAATCTACGCTGACATGAATGCTTGAGAAACAATTTGGCCGCAATACTTTTAGCAAATAACAATACATCTCAAATGTTTAATCATCGAGACATAACAAAAGAAACAGTACACGTCAACATGGAATTTATCTCTTGAGTCAATGCATAAAAACTTTCTGACTTTTTAACTTTTCCCAGCGGGCAAAATCGTCAAAAAGTCACTGCGATGAAGAGCATTTTTATTGAAGTAGTGTGTATATTTCTATAGAAATGTGCTCCCCTGCAGAGATTTTTCAGCAAATTTGCCCACTGGGTTTAGAACGATTAAAAACTTGCAAGGAAACAAAATGAAAAGAGTTCTTTGAAAGATGCATCAACACTTTAACCATTCTTTGTCGAAGCTACTGAAACAGGTGCTATCTATCAAATGTAACATGTGTTGTAGATGCATAATGAGGAGGTATCGGTTTATTACTTTTATTGCGAGCGAAGTGGAATAGAGCTCATTTGGCAAGATCAAATATTATCATTCTTTACAAACAGAGAAATACATTTTCGGCTGCCGTGAATCGACCAAAACTCTTACAGAAATTACGGTTTGGCTCACTTAATAACATTTTCCGAGTAATATTCACTCAGATAATACTTTGAATGGCCCAGCAAAAAACATTTTCAAAGTGTGACTTTTTAACAAATTTCCTTGTTTTTTGGTGCAAAGTTATCATTTTTAGTTTTGAGTAGACTTTTTTCCCCGGAAATCTTTTGAGGTTAGGTTATGTCCTACTGGAAAACCAATACCAATATGTATAGTAAGAACAAAATATATATCTGACCCAACAATAACAAACAACAACAGCACGTCTGCTTTTAAAGTATTTTTAGCTCATCCGAAACCCCTTAAAAAGCATTAGAAATCACAAAATAATGATCTCCACCTTTCTGTTTTGTTTTTATTATTTTTATTTTATTTTATTACGGTAGCAGCGAAAGCGAATACCGTATTAAAACACCCGTGGACTCCTACTCCTCCTACTACTCCTCCTCCTACTCCGGCCGAAATGGCAATTAGTCTGCGATTTAGAGTCTGCAAGACTCTGCTAATAACGCAATGTAAATTCTAATGAAGGAACGCAGCCTTCGAAAGGTTTCACATATCAACATTTAAAAGGACGTTTTCTTTGATGTTATATGAAATAATTCATGAAAGAATGAATATTAATCAAATAGATCTGCATAAAAATGGAAGTTTTAGCTATTTATGCTAACTGAAAATACATTGATACTTAAAATTTGTTTATATAGTTTTTCTTGTTAGTAAAGCCTATCAGTTCAAAACTTCTTATTACCTCGTTTGTTAGGTACAACACTGTTTTGTGTATTAAGAAGACTTTCGAAGATCTTGTTCAAAAAGGCAGTTATTTGTTGGAATTCATTTTTGGTTTCATGAAATTATAATTAAAAACATATTTTTTTTTTTGAAGCGCGTGGTTTTTTTCTACACATTTTCTTACAAAAAGTTTTCTTATAAAAAATATACAGCTCACGCATGTATAATTCTTTTGTTTTTAATAAATTAATTTCTGGTGGCTTATGATTAGACCCTTTTTACACTAACTTATCATTTTAACATATCATCGTTATGCCTGTTTTCCACCAGTGAGATATAAAGAAAAAACAAGCCTCAAAGAGCTTTGTAGTAACTTTTCATAACTTATAAGGACAATTGCTGCTACCGTTTTGCGCCATCTGGCTCTTGTTAAGTATTATTTTACGTGGCTGGTGACACTCAGTTGCTATTGCATCTGTTCTCCAGGTGGGGCCACGGCTTAGGTAGGAGGCTGCTCCGAAGTATTTGACCTTCTCAATCTAACTAGTAATCTCTCAATCAATACTTTTCATACCTCTTTTATATAAATTGAATTAAAATGAAAATTTGTTTCGCTTCATGTTTTGATCATTTCTGACTGCGTTTGCACATACACCGTTCAGGATGTAATTTTTGCGAATGCCTACAGCTAGTAAGAAATCTATCTTGCTTTCAACTTCCCCAAAGGTCATCTATTGAATACTCAAAAGCAAGGACAACTTTTGAAAAAAAGGTACTGCATATTTATTTATCTTACAATACAAAGATTTGCCTCCAATAACTTGATGCTAGAAATAATTCAGTGCTTTATCATATTGTAGGAGTCCTTAAAGTCTAGTTTGAGAAAAAGTTGCGTGTCAAAGAATTCATTTCCAGAGACATGTGATTATATGTTGTGAAAACTGGGTCCAAATAAAATTAGCCGATGATACTGTACGATTTTTACACTCAGTTGGTGCATATGTACTTGATAACAAATAATCTAATCAACTGGGTCAAAAGTAACAGCTCCTACTGCTAGATTAAGCAGATTACGCCTGGCTGCATCCTCCCAATGCCTAGATTACTGTGAATTGATCTGTCGTGTTTGTTATGTTGCTAAGAGAGTCTGAAGCCGCTTTTTCTTTCTTGATAAAATATTTTTGTTACTTATTAGATGAATTAGTTTAACCAATATTCCTCTAGTAAGGTTGTCTTCTTTTCGGCCTTTTTACAACACGATCCACTCAGCTAAGCGGTGAGCCAGTAGCGGAATGGATTGGGTTGAATCTTTGAGTTTTTAGTTTGCATCTGTCCTTTTTTCAACACAATGTTTTAAAGATCTCCTTGGTCAAACCAACTAATCCGAACTGACATGACTGAACGTTAAACATTGCTTTTTTGTAAGATTGCCTTTCCATATTTAAAGTAAAAGTATTTGGTTGAGGTTATTAAAGGCAAAAAACAATTTTTATTTTTATTTGATGAATTTTCTCTTCAAACTATGCTGAAGCATATGAAGATCATATGTGATCTGAATAACCTCAACCAAATATTTTTACTGTAAATATTGCTTTTATTTCAAAGAGTCAATCCTATACTCGCCAGTGAAATCATTTGCGGATATTTTTCATGTTAGAAATGACCTCACAAAAGTCCAAAGTCCAATCTAAACGCATCAAGTAGATAAAAATAACAATCGGGGATATAATCGGAAACAGAAAGCATGCTTGCACAAAGAATTTGTTTACGAAAGATGCATGGAAGGAAACTAGACTCTTATGTTTCAACGTACGTGCAAAAAACTAACTTGTCTTTAGCTTGTTGGTGGAAGTTTCACCTCATTCATTGTTTTGCCAATATCCTTTCCAGTGGGCCGATTTGTTGAAAAACCACTGCGAAAAAGTGTATTTCTTTAGAAATATACACACTATTTCAATAAAAATGCTCTTCATCGCAGTGACTTTATGACGATTATACCCACTGGGTTATTACTTTGAAAGACCATATTGGCATGTATGGTCACAACACGGCGTTTGAACTAAACTTGGTGAAAGGACGACATTTGTACGCATAGCAAACGAAAACATGCTTATGTATGATGTAAGCCGAAGTATAACTTTTGGACTTTCATCTGCTTCCCCTTTGTGGTGAAATGTTATATCGGAAGGAATCGAGGTAAGCCGCATGGTTCTTGTTGGGAATATAATAACAAATTTCAAATATCTCAAACTTCCATTCGTGGTCATACTTCCTACAGATACATTGGAGAATATAACTAATAATAGATTCGCAAATAATATAAAATATTACGATAAAAAAACACGATCAAACTAGAACATGTTTTTTTCTCTCTTTGGATTTGATATCATAACAAACTTCTCAGGCGTTCCAGATGTTGGAATTACAACATCATATTTTTTAGCGTTTTAATGAAACTTCAGCCTGTTATAAATTATTCAGAGTCAGTCAAAAAAAAAGGTGTAGGAGTCCAAAATTACGATATCTTTTTTAGTCTTAAGTATTGATTTGATCACTTCAACGCCTTCCTCTTCAACAGTGTGTATCAAAGTGTTGGAAAAGAACATTTTAAAAGTGTTCTTCTCAATAAATGTAAATAATTTTAAAATATTTTTGTGGATAGAAAGGCTTTTTCAAAACCTATGTGTGCATTTTAGGAAAAAATGAAGAAGTGGCTACTGAGAGAATAAGGAAAATGTTATGGAAAAATGTAATTAAATTTTTAATGGTCGATGATGATGTGAAAGAAAAGAAAAGATTTTTTTGAAACAATTTGGAAGGAATTTGGAAAACAATAAACAAATTTAAGTTGTCTGTTACCGAAAACTCTCATCTTTTATTTTTCTTTTAAATAACAATTCCCCAAATTGAAACCCTCAGCGCAAAGATAAATTTCATGAAAAATCTGTATGGATTTAGCGCTTTGAAACAATAAGCACGATGTAATTAAACTGTATGTGTTAATCGAACATTTTTGCAAGACATTTTCCTTATTTTTTCACAAAAACACTTTTTCATGCTTCACCAAAATACACAAGGTGGAAGATGTTGAAACGGACTTTCTAGCGATGTAAAAATTATTTTGAAATTCAGTATATTCATTGAAAAAACAGCATTGAACCATGATACACGCTGTAATTTAAATGACTTATCTCCTCCTCCACAAACTTTGACTGAGCTATAGCTACCCATCTGTCCAGTACCATATTTATATGCGATAATAATTTATCATCAATAATAACAGAACTATTAAATAAGAAAAGGCATTAATAAAAACAACACCAGATACTTAGCTGTACAGCTGTAACAATTTATTTGTAAACGGAGATACCCTGACTCCATATCTACTTCAATTCAGCGAATAAAGGTGTTGTTATGACTACAGGCAACCTAAATAAAAAAAAAAAAATTCAATTACATTAAATTTTTAAAGGAACTAGCAATCTTTTATTTAACCTAGCAGTTTTGGTTTTTGAGAAAATTCAAGCTTTTTTTTTAGCTGTAAATTAGCCAAACTTGTGCCATCGGCGCCCCTCCTGAATAAGAGCCATTATTAAAAATTGAAATAAATGTTTCGGGCACTCATACGAGTATTAAAGACCCGTACTACTTTATCACTTTAAAACAAATTTAAATGCAATATATCCTGCTTTTCGTTTTTTATACTTGTTAATACTTCTGGTGCAAACTTCCTGCTTGTTCGTTCTTTGCCTTTCTAAATTTTTCTTTTGAACATAATGAGAAAAACTGCAACCGCAGATTATTCATAGGTTCCACGTATATTGTTCTAGAAAATTCCAGCATGGTTTTTCCAATGAAAGAGGTGTGACTTTTTCACAGTGCCAACTTTGGTTGATAGCTACAGTGTTTAAAACTGTCAACTTTTGAGGAAGAACAAGTCTGCGTTTTTTAAACCTTCCACTTCAATTTAGACAAATAACAAAGCCACTGGCTTGAAGTAAGAGAATATCAAACGCAACATGTCCAAAGGACAGTACATGGAAAAACATGTGACTTTCAAAGAATCCTTTTGACAACAAAAGGATAACTGTCATTAAAAATTTTGTAAAATGAGATTTTGTAATGTCTTTGGCTTTGTTACAGATACTTCAAATCGCTCAATCTAACAACTGCTATTGCTGAAAGCTTTACCTTTAATATTTGGCACGTTATGTTTTTATTTCTTATTAGAGCAAAATTTAAAGGAGATATCATGATTGTAATGGTTTTTTTAATGAAATTTTTGATAAGGTTGGAAATATTTTTTTCTACCGTGTGATAGCCACTTGGCTTCTTGTTAAATATCAAACTCAACTTTTTTGACTGTTAGCGAGGATTGAATCATTATGAAAGAATGTTGAATGTTACTTTTGTCTGAATTGATCGTTCCCATAATTCAGTTATCTCCCGAATAGATGCTACAACTACCACAATGCAATGCTATAATTACCTGCTTTGAGATTATTTAAAGCACTGTTTCAAACATCTGTGAGAATTTCAGTTTTGTTTTGAAACTCTGTTTTTTATTCCATTCAGGGATTTTTAATTATTTTGTCGCCTTGAATCATGGTATTTGTAGTGTGTGTTCGAAAGGGAACTGAATCACGGGAACAGTTAATTTACTAAATAAAGAAATAAATTCTAATGTATTTCCAGGGTTTTAAGTATAAAAAGCACTCGCGCTGGAACAAGATTATGACTGTTTAAAAATCCTTTCTTGTATCAAAAGAAACATTACTATTTTGCACGCTTGTTTCGAGTTAATAAACATTGTCAATGTGACGTTTCAGATGAGTCCTCTGAAGGGTTTGTTTTACATGCAACTTTAAGGTGATCCCTACCAACGTGTAACAAAGATGGTTTTATGTAAGCAAAACATGATTTCTATGAATATGACTAAAAATATAAACTGTTCTATGGCCGATTTGAAACTCCCAAGAAACTTATACTGCTGCCCTCGCATGAAATTTGTTGAAAATCACCACGAGAAAGTGTATTTCTATGGAACTATACACACTATTTCAATAACAATGCTCTTCATCGCAGTGACCTTATTTATGGTTCGTTTGAAATTCGCAAGAAACTTATACTTTCTGCCCTTTCTGCACAATGCGAATCCCTTTCGCAATCAAATGAATTTTTTAATATTTTGAAAACGGCGCTCGTTCCTGTGGAGCAATACACCTTTTCTGAATTATATTTAAACGTAGCATTTTGGCCGAGTTTTCGTGTCTAACCTCACTATTAATGTTAAAACACCTTCTAGCATGGGAATTTGGAATCGAGACCAGAATTACGTTATAAAGTAGTAAAATCAGTGGAACAGCATATAAATGAGGTTAGACATGAAACTCGACTTTAATTCCGCATTTAAACAGAAATTCGGGAAATGTCAAAATTGGTCAAAATCAATAGTTTGGTATGCCACCAATCGATGGTATTACCAAGATTATAGTCTCTTACAAGAACAACAAGGGTATGTAAATAACATGGACAAATCTCAAAACTATTGATTGATTAAAATGTACAGTTGACGTAATAGAACTACTGAACTTACTTAATAGAACTAGGATTACCTCGATTAATAACCTGGTCAAACTGACTAACACTTTATAATAACCTGGTCAAACTGACTAACACTATATAAATGTATTGTTACTAAACCATGACTAGAGAGTATGGAACATTGATGTTGTTAGGTCATTACACAAAAGATGAAGTGCAGATTTGGGAAATTAGAGCAAGCGGTAGGCAGTGTTCCCACAACACATTCAATAACATGCATACTTTTATTAAATAGCTATTGAAGTGAAGTAGTAAAAAAAAAGGGTGAACTAAATTATTAAATGTGCTTGTTCAACTGATCCCGTGAGTTTGGTTAACGCTGCCACTTCAGAGTGTGTTCATCTAATGTATATTTTCACACCAGCCAACTTTTAAATGATGATTGAAAGAACCAACAGATGTTTATTAACTCAATAAACAAACTTTACAGTGACTAATGTTTTCTGCAAATGTGTTTCCTGTGCGTGCAATAAATTTTGTTGCATGACGCACACACTCCGTTACACCAAACACAGACGGTATCCGCAATTAATCTCTGAAAGTGCGGCAGTATATTGAAAGGAGAAAAATAAACATTACAGTCAACATTTACTTACTGTATTGAACTGCCAGCTCGAGCAGGGTAAATGCATACTCAACGTGAGGCGTCATGTAAACGAATGTTTTAGATTTTGTTTTGGTATTGGCTTTTGCTTCTTGGACCATCTTTTCATAATAGGCATGATGTTTGTAAGGGAGGTCTCCTAAAATCAAATCAGATGAAGTTGATAATAGGTTATGACAAATGAAAACATCTATAATTACCTTCGAAAAATTTCTTTTGATTTTTTTATATTTGCATTGGTTGAGAAACGAAGATAACCATTCTTTAACAGTCCAAAATTAGGTTTGGTTTGGAAATGGAACGATTTTAATTTAATTCAATTTGAATTCATGAAATCTATAGTGCTGGTGTATAAAAATACTGTTCTTACCTATACCAATCAACATGAAATCGATGTTTTCTTTCAAAATGTTCTTTAGAATTTTCATTTCATTTCGGCCAGGTCCATGCCCAAACAAAATCAGCATTACGGATGCAGTTCTGTCGTAAGGTGACTTAGCTTTTTTTTTGTAGGCTTGAAAATAGTTGTTTAAGTACATCTTGGTTTTACGCAAGCCTTTCGCAAGATATAACTGCCCATCTCTTTCTCTAAATAACACGTGTCCATATAAATAAAGTGCAGTATTTTTTTAGTGGAAACTGTTTTCCCATGACATCCATTCCTTTCTTTCACAAGATGCTAGCTAGGATAATTCTGTTATTTGTTTTATTTGAAGAAAAGTAACCAAATAGATTTCACTAGTTAGTAAAAGTCAAAATAATAATACTTCAATTTATTCTGGTAATTTCAACTGCAACAATTTTTTTAGCATGTGTGTTAAGAAAAAACAATTTTGAGAAAAGAATAACTTAATGTTTACTAAAAATTTTCTTGCTGTTTTTGGTACCGTTTTACTCGCCAAAATGTTGTTTATACAGCGATCGCACAAGTATAAAAACAAATAAATTTCCTTACGAATGTTTGGCGATCAACATCTATGTCCAAATATTAAGTCTTCTTGACTCCTTTTTACGTGCAAAAATTACGAAAATACAAATAAGAGGCCATACACGAGTTATCTCGACAACTGCCCCCTGGTTTAAGAGTCTGCTAAAATGAAGTGATATTTACAAGTAGGGAAATGTATGAAGAAATCTTTCACAAAAAGGGGGAGAATGAAATCTTTCATCATTCTCGGAAATTCTTTTGGACATTTGATAAGTTTTTGGAATGTAGAGGGTCACGATTATTTGAAAACCTTTCGCGACCTTTCAAAAGACAAGGCAACTCATACACAGCCATTCTACACTCTAGTAAGCTTTAAAATAAGGGTACAAGTGAATTAAAAGTCATCCTAAAGAAAGAAAATCATAGGATAAATGTCATGAAAGAATGGCAGAATGAAAATCATGGGATAAGTCTGCGACATGAAGAAGATGGTGCTTTAAAATCAAGAGAAAAACCTTTTCGAAAAAACGTGGAGAATAAAAACCATAGCATAAAATGAAAATCAAGACATGAAGAAATAAAACATGAAAATCATGGGATAAATTTATCATGAAGAAAGAGGAGAATGAAAATAAAGTTTACATTTGAAAATTTGTTTCTAACAAAGGTGGCTACATCAGACAAAAGCCTGCTAGGACAAGGGCACATTTTCAACAGGCGCATCTTTTAAGTTTTCCTTCTGGGGTACATTTGACATGTGTAACCATGGGTTTGTTATTCCTACAAGACCTTTGGAACTGTCGACTAATATCTGGTAGTCAGTTGACAACTTCCAGTTCACTTATACCCTTATTTAAAAGCTTACTGGACTGTAGAATGATTGTGTATGGGTCGCCTTCAAGGATAAAGTTTTACCTAGTCTTTTGAAAGGTAGGAAAAAGTTTTCAAATAATCGTAACCCTCTACATTCCAAAAACTGATCAAAATGTCCTAGTGAAGTTCCGCAGCTCATTGATAGACCTGTCTGATTAAACGACTGAGAAAGTTTGCACGGCTTTAAACATTGATATTTATAAAATAAAATATTGAATGCATTCAAACAAAAATTGAATGAATAAAGATCGTGAAATGATTGAATAGATCTTTTTTTTGTTTTTGTTTTTAGAGCTTGACGTTTGGAGAAAATTCCTTTAAAACTTTAGATGTTTGAGGGTCAGAACTTGCCTAAGGAATCCGAGACTAATCAATTCTGAAGCCTTGTGTTCTTTCTCTGAAACTCTAAAGTTTGATCTTGGCGAAAGTTATCACAAAAATAATCGTTCAACTTTCTACCCTTATCTGTCAAAGTGATCTGTTTCTGTTCCTTTGTTCTTATAAGAAACCTGAATGACAAAAAAGAGAAAACATTGTAACGATATCTTCGTCTCTAACAGACATTCAAAGATCAAACATTCCCCTAACTTTCATCAGATATTTCAATGTTTACACATTTCTTAACTTCATCAATACACTTTTTAACATCTCGCGTTTTATGAGCAAGTTACACAAAGCAAAAACAAAACTCTCAGTCGCAGAGGCAGGGAAAAAAAATCAATTTCTGATAGCTGCAACAGGGGCGATTTATATTCAAACACCGTGATAGAGATGCCATAAAAAATATTGTTTCTTGAAAAATGGTTTGTTTTTTGGTGACAGCATTAAATTTAATTCTTAAAATGATTCTAGCCTTGAAAAACTTTCCAACTAAAGCTCGAATTAATTGGAAGTTTCAACTGGACTTTGCTTTGACTAAACTACTGTTAAAAAAGTATGGTGGACCCTGTTATAGGTCTATTTCCAGAACACACAGACCTGAAAACTATACACGTCTCCAAAATGTTTATAAGCAACACTAGTAAGTTTTTGCAAAAAGTTAAGCAACAGTACTACCAGAATGTTAGCTAACGTAGCAACTGACATTTTGAAATGATGCAGAACATTTGTTAAAATTGTTAGACTAGATTGTTACACTAGGTTGCAGTACTGGGCTGTATGTTGTGAAGATATTTGAATGTTCTGGACTATAGACTTGGATACTTTAATTAAACAACTGAAACGTACACAAAGGTTTTCAAGACAAGACATATATGTGTATATTCGATTACTGCTTAGCAACAAATTAAGAAAAATTACTAAAAAAGGGTAATTTTTAAGGACCATTACTACCAACGTCTGACCTTGGATACTTATATACAGTGTGTCTCAGAATGTTTTATCCACAAACTTTCATTGCGTTTTTTCCAAATTGATTCGTCAAATTTTTGCGATTTACGTACCATATGAAAGCTCTTTTCAAGCTCTTTCTGAAAATGTAAAATTTGAAGCAAAATGATAATTCTTCCGAAAGTTATTGAGGAAAATATCATGCTTTCAGATCATTAACTTGGTAAAGATCATTTAATGCGTGTAACAATACAACAAGTTTACAAACACAATCAGATGAGTTCAAACATAATGCCTGTCGTTAGAACTTCTTAAGCCTCAAATTTTATAACCGAGCAAGTTGATAAGATAAAAGTTTTGGGAATTAAATGCGTGTACCTTTGCTTAACAAGTTCAAAAATATTTATGATCAGAACAAAAGAGAATTGCTTTATCAAAATGTCATTAAAAAACTCTTAATTGATCTTTAGGAAATTAATGATCCAAATCTGTGTGTTTTTCTTCAATAACTTTCCGAAGAATAATCATTTCACTGAAAACTTTATATCAATCAAAAGTACTGGAAAAGGGCTTCCTTGTGATGTAAATTTCGCAACGTTTTGACAAATGATTGTTGAGCAATAGACACTGAAAGTTTGCGGATAAGTCTTTCTGAGACACCATGTATAAATAAAAACCGTGTGTGATGCTCACATTAGTTTTGATGAGTAATTGCAAAATAACAATGCATTATCCATGATTTGAAATGTGAAAAATGTAACAAATATGTATACAAGAACAAAACTTCTTACTGACAAAAAAAATAAAAGCAATGATAATTGATATCAAATAAGGATAAACATTTTCATAAGATTCGTCTGTGTTAACGGCAACCATTTAGCTTTTTTCAAGTTTGGTAAGAAAATCACGATTTTTGTATCTCGGTCAGACTAGTTAAGTATAAATTTGCAATTGAAAAACATTGGCCTGAAAATGCAGCATTTTTGAGTGGAATATTAATAAACACAATGGTTCTTAATCTTGAATAAGAGGGATACTTTCAGAATTTTCATCACCTTGAAGTGTTTTCACATAAGACCACTGAAGATGGATTAAATGGATTAAATGCATGAATATTTTGTTTTTTCCCTCTTCTTATACTTCGAATAATGGCCAATTGTTTCTTAAAGATAATTGATGCTATAGATGTAAACGCATGTGGAGATTATAAATTCAACTTACGTTATGTTATCGGCTAACCTTTCAAGACTTTTTTCATCCAAATAATCTTCGAAATCTCTTTCTACTTTTGTATCATTTACAAACGTTAGGACAGCCACTTTATTTCCTTCTTCGATAAGTATATCTAAACAATCGATAGCATCCCTGGCAATATTTGTAAGATTCTTTAAGTAATGCATTTCATTCACACTCGTGTCTACGAGGAATAAAAAATCCGTGTTTGTAGCATTGTTAAAATAATCCATAATTTCATTCATTTCATTTGCATGGTCTGATCTTGGTGCCGCTTCTATAAAAACAACGGAAAATCGATGTAAACAAAAGGATAGCAAAACTTCGAATGGCTAGAATCTCCATATGACATTGATTTCCACTTTATTTTAACTTGCAACTGATGCAGTAAAAATAATGATTAATAATTCACAACTGACCTGATAGAACCAACGTGAACATCACCAAAATCATGCACGAAAAAGATATACCCGACATGTTAACTATTATACACTGTTTATGTTTTACACAGTAGCTTGACCAAATTGAAAATGAAACATCCACAGATTCTCCCCTCCCTTATATAGTCGCAACGGACATGATATCCATACAAGAGGCAGAAGATTAGATATATAAATAAAGCATGAGTCATTCAATAACTTTATTCTTTGAAAACGTTAAAGTATTTCGTGACTTATGAATAAACACCGTTTATCCTATGTTTGCTGACGAAGAAATTCTATTTAGGCAATACGTTGCAGCTACCTCATACGAAATCCTTCGTTCAAACATTCAGTAAACCAAAATGATATGTTTGTAAAAACGGAGGCACTTCAGAAAAAGGAATAACCCGCAAATTTTTTTTGGAAAAATAATTTGACTGTGTTCAAGTTTTCCAGGAAAATTTACGGCTTGTAACAACAGTGATGTCTCATTGATCGTTTGGTCATTGATCGGATATCCTGGTTGAAAGAAAGCAAAACAGTTTACAATGATAAAATCAATGTTTATAGTATTGGTAATACGGAAATTTAAAAAAAGCTCGAAAGCATATAACAAACTCAGCGCTAAACATACGCCCTTAATACGCCTTGTTAGGGTGCAATACCAATGTTGCTTTACCGTTGAAGAAAAGGATTTATCTTTGAGTGAGATTGAGCAGCCTTCTCAAAAGACTATGAATTCGTAGATTTAACGTAATGGTTCTTCACGTTTCTCGATGAGAAAATCCAAAGATGCACTAGCCTCCAGTTCTTGCTACATTTTCAAGACCGGAAACTTAAAAATAACTTCACTTTTGCAAAGCATATGACGTCACGAGTTGGCGAAGACATGTATTTTCACATGATAAAGAACGTCAGATGTCGATATTGTCAGTTTGATTGCCAGATGATGTTCAAGTGATTGACCAAACTGATCAAAAAAATAAAAAATCGAACGATCGATTGAACGGAATAACCTAAAAAGCGATGCCATTTATCACACTTGTTGACGTTAATCTAAATTTATTTATTAAGAACATTTCTGCTAGGAAAAGAACCATGTGATTTTCCCCAATTGTAGAGGCTGAAACGTTGATCTTCGGCAGCTTTTACATATGATTGAATGTATGATTTAAACTTAACTTAAAGTCATGGTCACAAAATAACATTTGACCTCAATACTTCTTTTGCCACGACTTGTCTAAGATTAACCACCACAACAAAATCTCCTTTCGTTGCGCTGTTCCGCCGATGTTGCGCTGTTCCGTCGATGTTGCACTGTTCCGCCGATGTTGCACTGTTCCGTCGATGTTTCTGGATTAATTGTTCAATTTTTAAAGCTTAATAATTTCTTTCAATGAAACAGTCGCACTGTGCATACTTACCATAGATTATTAGACCAACCTAGCTTTAATTCAGGGCTAAACTAATGATAATACAAGCTTCTCCTGTCATAAGGAAGCAATACCTGCTGTGCCAAGCTAAAACGTAACCAATTTTACGTAAAATGGCTCCTGCTTCGATTGAAATCGCTTTGATTTCAGATAATCGGCTTTTCCCATGAAAAACGAGCTCATGACACACCTTTATGGAAGTTCTTTTAGAATATTTTGACCTATCTATTGCATCCAGCCGATTATTTTGTTTTTGTGTAGAATTTATAATTTATGAGCACAAATAATATTTTCAAACTTTTTGGGTTCCAGAGGTCAGCTTTTTTTCTCAAATACACCAGACCATAACATGCACCTGTGCCAAGAAGCGTTATAGATCTAGTATAAAATACAAAAGTCACTGTCAAAATCCCCATGCCAAGGATCTGTCGACAAAATTGGAAATGTCATATCGTTCGATGTTTATTATTTACTCAAGTGGGCACCGTAGTTGACGGTTAGGATTGTTCTGCCTTGTTATCTTATGGTTGATGACGAAGAAATTTCTATTCACGTTTTCTCATCTTAAGTGTCAGATGTAGTTCGGACGGCCGAAAATGTGGGAAGAGCGCTTCTGTATAATATTTACTTTGTTCTTTATTTGATTTGGAAGAAATGAACAATAGGGCGTTGTTTTAGAGTTACGCCATTCAATGTCAACAACTGATAAAAATTTCGATGATGCAGACATTAACAAGGAGTCTATATAACCGCTACGGCCATGCGACTGACATATAACATTGCTTTTTGGGTTATTATTTTGATTAATCCAAGGAGGTAAGGATTTTGTTGGGTTTCCTTGATATTGAAAAAGATGTGATTTCGCCATATTTTCAAACGCTGAAATTTTGCCAAACTTGCTAGCCCCATTTCTTTTTGATGCAACAACTTGATGTACATTATCACAAATTATAGCGATTTGCTGCTAGCTAAGAAAAATTTATAATCCAGCAATATTCGTGAAACTTCGGCTGAAAATCGGTAAAGTTTACATTCAATAAACTGGACAGATCTACCCATGGTCGCCGTGACGTTTTCTTATTTTTATAATAGATCCGTTTTTTGAGCACCGTGCTATATCTGAACCAATTGTCGAGGATAATTTCATCAGAAAAAAGTGACGAAATTTTTGCTTCGTGACGAAAATTTTCCTCGATAAGGTGTGAGCTAAGATGGCCTCAGATTTGAAATGCTTCTAACTCATTTGCTACCGGAAGCCACACAGTCTGTGAAATAACGCCACAGACAGTGACCTTCACCATAGCAACAAAAAATGAACAAATAAGGCTAAATAACTGGTTTTTTATAAGATGTATGTGTTAATTTTGTTTACATGAAAAAAGTGTCTAGTTTTTCGCACTTTATGCCCGGCAGCCAATGAGTTAAACACTCTCCTGTGAAATGCTAAGAAAATATTACTGAAAAATTAAGATACGTAAAAAAGCAATTGTTTAAAACAATAACTGTAGTCCAGGAAAACCAAAGCCAACAATACCTCTTCTATAAAACACACCAGACATCGCTAAACGGCATACGTACGAAGATTTAAGAACGATAAAGACCTTGCCCAATTTGAAGAAACGTCTGACCAAACATGAGCTGGATATTGTCAGAACACGTAGAAAGACACATCGAACACATATTCATGTGCTATATTCATTAAATCGGTGAGTCAGACACACGACCATTAAATTTCAGGTTCTGACCTAGTTTTATTAAGTTAAGTTTCCTTATGCTTCGACTCAGAGATTTGTAGGAAATTATTATTAGTTGCATATAATTCCACAAATATAGCTTGGAGATTTCTATAAAGTTTTGGGCCCGTTAGGAACGTAAAAGTTGTTTCAGACTCTTGTAGATATATTTCTTCTTGCATAATTGCAACGTTGGCAAATGCTTGACGATAAGGGGTTACAAAAGCGAAAATACAAACTGTTTTTTAGAGACATATTCAATAAACAAACTTGATTTTAATCATTGACTTACTGCTTTCATAATGTCAAATGTGCATCTCAGCATATATGTCACAGCAGTTACGAGATAAATCAGTGTTTGCCCTTTGTCCTCTGATTGACGTAATTCGACTAACGTTCGCTATAATATTGAAACATATGAAGCTCAGTTAAATAAATAAATAAATAAATTACTTCCCACTGGCTGAAGAAGAATTGTTTGTACTAGAAAGCAATGCGTTAATATTTACATGCAGGGTGTGAAAGCAGGAGTGAAATGAATAAATTTAATTACTTGATTGTTTCTCTAGTGTCCGATTTAAACCGTTTCTCAACAGCCTCTCTTCCATACCTTGTTTACGACGCGAAGCACTTGTTTTCTAATACTGCCTTTAACTTCGTGCAAATATTTAGATGAAACTACTTGTCCTGATTCAATCTACTTCTAAAATCTTAGATTATTTCGCAAGTTCATGTTATGTGTGTCTCCCTCCTTGACAAACTTTCAATAGATTCGTAACCGCTAGAATGGTGAAATACGTGATATAATTTGTTTGTTGATTACGCTATGCAAAAAATAAAGTTTCAAGTGTTGTGAGAGATGACATACGGCGTTTTGTTGTAAAGTTAGTTCAGGTATATGATTAAGACAAAGCCAAAGAGAATAGCGGGTTAGATTTAAGGAGAAAATGTTCATTCATTGTTCTTTACATTACAAAAAACAAAGGCGGTGCTATCTGTGTTGTCCAAACTGACCACGAGGAGGTATGATGCGGTAAAAATCTGATGTCATTGCAAGAACTTTCTCCTTCACTTCATAAGAGCTCTTTCATATACATTCATTACAATTCCAGTTCACTTTTGGATTATTTCTGAGTTACTTATAGCTTTGTAAATACATTTTTTTTATTTAACCATGGCCTTACATAGACTCAATAAAATCTTGAAAATGTAGTATGAAAGGAGCGAACACTTTCTGTGATTAAGTGGTTTTTCTTTCGGTTAGATCTTCGATTTGTTTTGATCACGTGAGCTTATGCTATTTTCTAGGGTGTTAAGTTTACAAACAACTTTTGACTCACAGAATATGCAAGGTTTTTTTAAAAAAAACGTTTGCTATGTAATTTTGCACTGTGTGTGGCGTATATAAGCTTATGTAATTAAATTGCCACATCCGGAAAAGATATTTTAGACATGCTGCATTTATTTTAAACCATGTAATAACAACATGTAAATGCTGACGTTTTGGTATTTCATCATTTTCCAATGGTTGTTGTTTGTACTTGTATTTACAATTCACCTCTTTGAAGAACGTCATTTCAAAATTATTGGCGACTTATACCGAGATCACAGGCAAGCGCCAGTGCACTAAAACGTGACGGTAATTTGACATGGTTATCCTGTAATCATCTCATTTCTCAATAATGCATCCCCAGGCCCAAAATGTTTCTTTTCCGTATGTAGAGTGAACAGAGATTATTAGCAACTTCTTGACAAGCAAGGATAGTTAGGGCATAAAGTTAACTCAATGAGTAAAGCACACCAAAGAAATTCCCTTTTTTTTCTGCAGAGACTTAAACGCTGAATGGAGAACGATTATAGGAGAAAGCTTAGCGTCAAATATTCTTTCAAGATCCAGGGATGGAATTAAGGGAATTCTGAGCTGTCGGACATTTTCAAGGAAATGCCTAAATACCCTGTCGCCCATCAAAAAAGAAGCATAATAAATTATGTTTCTGTCGGACATTTCTATATTTTTGAGGATTTATGCCGACAGTTTCTGGAAAGCTCTCGGAAATCGCCGATGTCCGGCAGCTATTTCCAACCCTGAGGTTTGGTGACTTTTTGAGAAATTAACATCGGTAAATTGTCCTTGATCTTTTTCCCTTTCAAAGAATAAAAAGGTTGAAAAAATCAAATGTTATTCTTTGTAAATACAGCTTTTTTTTTTCGTTTTTAAAGATTCAGCTGAAATAGAAGGAAAACCAAACTGTCTATCCCATTTGAAATTGAAACTCGGTCCCAAATACAGGCCGTTACTGTATTTCTTCCAATCAAACCACTTCACCCTTGATTTGTATGGACACTGTTTACTACTTCTTTATTTATCTTTTAGATGTATTGGAAACACGATATATATCGTTGGGATGAGAATTATTTTGCTCTATGTCCATTTTTGGAAAAAATGAGCCTTGATTGTTTTCAAGATTTTCAGGATTATTTTGTTCTTTCTCCGTGAGCTTTTTCCAAAAACAAGCGCAAAATCTTCTTCAAAAGGCAGTCTTATCTTGTTGGATTCTTAAAGATTCAGTGAGGTTATGAAATTTAAAACTTAATTTTTTCATTTGGAAAAAATTGGAGATAGAACAAAATAATTCTCACCTAACGATATGAGAAAGTTCGTAAACGTACTGAGCCATGTTCTTTATGAATGGTAAACATCATCAGTTATCGTTACTATATATAAAAAAGGCAACAAGCTTTTGGTTTCAATTTGGTGCAGTAGAGAATTCCATCTTAACACACACGAGAAAAGCACAATATCTCATGCCAAATATAAAAAAATTATCAATATACAAAATAGGTATGATTGCTGTTGTGAACTTGTTTCATTATGTCTGCATCATCATCATTGTCAATAAGAGGGAAATATTTCATCTGTGGCGGCTTCACGTGACGTCGAAATGTTTGATGGCGTTGTGAACAGGAAAGGCGAAAGTGGAAATTCTTTAATCTTTCTAAAGGCACTCAAGATAAAAACAGTCCCGGTAACTTTTCGATATGTTAAATCGAATTTCTTTTGACAACATTATTTGTATTAGTTCTTGCTTCCGTTCAAAGATCCACAATACTTATTGCAAATGACGTATGTTAAATCTGTGATAGCTTATCACAAAATGTCAGAAGCCCACACACATCAATTTAGATATCAAAATATTATCTGAATTAAAATTCTTCGAAAAGTCTATCCAAAAATCTTTTGTCGATATTTTGGGTTTGGATAGAAAGTTAAATATTTGTAGCTTTTTAAACATCAATGGTTCAACAGTTGCTGTTTCATGCCTTGTGGTTTGAGTCTTTTGGGCATCTCGAAATTCCCCCACTGCACTTAAAAAGCACAAGTTTTACCCACCTCTAACTTCTGAATTTCTTTGTTTTCTTTAAGATTATGCATTACGGTATATGGCATTTCTGATAAAACCAAATCAAATCAGACTATGCATTACGGTATATGGCATTTCTGACAAAACCAAATCAAATCAGCTTTATGTATTGATTGACAGCCATCATGACAAACAGGAAAAAAACAGGAATCAAAACATACAGTTCCGGATCAGTTTATGGATGATTCATGGATAAATAACATGCATAACTGTCTGACTGAATCAAAACAAAGACACAATGGAAATATAAATCGGATGCAAGTCAGACGCGAAACATTTGACTTGCATTGTGCTGCATGACAACTTGACGGCAAAACCGTCAAAAACTTACTGTGATGGAGTGTATTTTTATTGAAATAGTGTGTATATTTCTGTAGAAATGCACTCCTTCGCAGTGATTTTCAACAAATTTGCCCGCTGGAAACTGTTTCACATTTACTGTAAATGCTGATTCCATTTCCTATTTTCATCCTCAACAGATTGTCTGATGTTAAAGTACTTCATTCAACCAATCACGAACAATCTTTCATCAAGCAACCAGTCTCGACCACTGGTAAAGGTTCCCTGTTGAAATTCGTATATGCTAAATCACCGTGAGAGATATTTTCCTCTGCAATACATTAATTTGCACAAAATCCAGTACCAGTGAAATTGTGAAATCAGCGACCAAAGAAAAAACCTTGTCAACTATCTAGCTATTGACTTCTGGCGCAACAACAACAACAACAACAACAACAACAACAGGAAAAGTGCAAAAGTTTATTTTTGATAAGTAACAAGTTGATAGAAAGTTAGCGATGCAAAAATTCCATTACCAGTCGATTGGCATTGCCATGGAAACCTACCTTACGAACCACCAATAGGAAATCAGAAATGGTAGCCCTGACATAAAGTATTGTCAAAAGATCAAGATTTTGCTTGTCTCAGCAAATATGTCGGATTTCGTGAACTTTACGTGTTGATGATCTGTTGATAAAATTCTCAAGGATAATTCATGTGACAACTCGAGCTTATCAAACTTTTCGCAGGAAAGTCTTACAAAAGTGTTTGAAAAAACGAGACATGACGTGATTCTATGCTCGCTGACCCAAGCAAATTTAACAAGGTTTTCACCATGAAGTTTCGATGAATGTTCGTGATGACGAAAAGATGGCAATGAAAGATAAGATGGTATCTTAGTTGCGAGCTTTTGTTAGTCATCAATTTATGGTTTGGTCTTTAATATCTTATCTATTTTTCGATTTCACAAAATGTTGTGACAAACTTCTTTCCCGAAATTTGTTCGCATGAACATCATAACATAACAACAGGATGGAAAAGTTTATCATTCGTGAGTAGTTTTCTATTATTGAAAATCACCGCGAAGGAGTACATTTCCATTGAAATACACACACTATTTCTATGAAAATGCTCTTCGTTGCGGTGACTTTTTGACGATTTTGCCCACAGGGTAAGTGAAGTGAGAAAACAATATTCCCAGTTGTCTGTTACAGGTAATTGCTCTTTATCTAAAAAAGAACAACAAATATAATATATAAGAAATGATAACTAGATATGAACAGCAAATAACAGATTAATAAAGATTAATGAATGAATAAATAAATAAACAAATTAATATCTAAATAAACAAATTATAGATAATGTCTATCAATACTAATACATATTATATCATACACCCAAGCTGGTGCCCCTTTCTGATTTGAACCCAAATTGGCCCTAGATTTCATGGTTTTTTACTTCAGGAACCTTCTTCAGAATAAATTCGGATAAATATAATGATCTTCACGTGTCCTTGAACTTTTTTACGTCATCTAATGATAAAGTAATTTGCTAACTGTCAAATCATTCATAATTTTCATTGAGCATAATGAGAAAGGTTGTCTTAATATGACTTGATAACTAGCTTCAGGGCGGAAAATGTTTTTGTTACAATTCAATAGAAAATGTGCCCTATCGCTTTTTAAAAGCCTCAAGCCATATCAGCTGTATATGGTTCTGACCAAGTGACCTTTTTTGCTTGTCAGGTTGAATGAATAATTTTAAAAAAAATGTAGAAGTCTCCGGTTATTCTTAATTAAGCTTTAAGTATATCGCCATAATTTTAGCGCCATCGCTGTCCATACTCATTAAATAAACGCCAAACAATAGCGCCTCATGTTTTTATTTTTGTCATTTCTTTGAAAATAACCAGCGCTATATATATCACCAGCTTCACTTTTTTGAGATACCCAGACTGTTTAGCTAGTGCGCAGTTTTAGTAACAGCTTCACAAACAAACGAGCAACCGACTCCATTTCAAGTTTTCGTTATATTACATACAAATAGACGTTTCTGTTCGAACAACTGAACTGTGCCCGAGTTTATATATCTAACCTCGTTTTCATGCGATTCATTTTTCCACTGATTTCATTACTTCGTAACCTGATAACAGTCTCCGTTATTGTTTCCAATTCCCATTTCAATAATCAGAAACAGATTCAATATTAAAAGCGAAGTCAGATACGACAACTCAGCCACAACATTTGATATTTTTATAGAATTGAGAAAAGGTCTATTTGTTGCTTTCGAGTTGCCTTGTTTACCGAGACGAGCGGCAACATACTCCGTGATGAAAAAATAGAAATGGTTTGTGCTATTTGGACCATAAAAATTTTACCGTTACTGTGTAATAAACAGACATGTGTGGGGGGTGTATGCACCCACCATCCAATTACCCTTCGACTCGTCTCGTGGCTGTTAAGAAACATTTACGTAAACCATAATGGCAACCCAGAAGCAATATACCACGAGGTCGAACGTAAATAAACAGTGTTGGTAAGAAATTTTCGAGATAATTAGGAATATAGTTCTGCTTTTGTCAATGTAATTAATATTTCGATTGAGTTTTTGGCCGAAATTATGTTACAACAAAAAAATATTATATATATTCAAGAGGACCGCCAGAATTGTTTTTGGAGAATGAATTACACAGATGATCATTGAAAGTGTTGTCTTCAAACTGAAAAAGAAACAAAATTTATACCATCAATCATCCTAACTTCGGACATCCTTCCAAACTTCGGACACGCTAAATAAACAGACCTGTCTGGTAAACGAAATGTATATAATCAATCAAACCAAGTCACAATAAATAATAAAATATTAGATAAAGCTGATAAAATAATGTGTTCAAACACGATAAAGTCAGCGTGAAGCGTAAATAAGCGTGTAGAAAATAAGTGATTTGAAAATAAGGATAAGCGTCATCCTCAAGGGATTGCAATAGCAATCCTGTCGAACAACTTAAAATAGTATTATAGCAGACGGTTTCTACTTGTATTAACTTTTGAAATAACTATATATATATTGAATCTTTTATATGTAACTGAATGAGAACCAGGTAACCAGAGAACCAAGCATTGAATATCATTTAGCGAAATGTTTTGTTTACATTTTTTTCGACTTTTTTTTTTATACTAATCAATTGCGTATTATGATTGTACAATACTCCTCTACGTAATGAGCACCTGCGTATGTTTGTATTTATGTCTGTGGACAATTATCCATAGTGGATATTCGCCTTTAAATGCGCAGTGTAATTATAAATCACGTTCGTCTCAAGGGTACAGTCAACTAATTTAAGTGTTTCATTTTTGTTAAGTTTAGTTGTGACAAGTTTAAGATCTATAGTTTAATTCACAGTGCAGTATGGACTTTTACTGATGTGGTTTGTATTTTGCGGATATGTTTTTGTTATGTCCGAAGTTTGGAAGGATGTCCGAAGTTAGGACGATAGACGGTACCAAAATAAGGTCTATTAACTAAATCAACAGAAATGTTTTAAAGTGTAAAATGATTATCTTTGATAACCTTGAAAAGCCTTGAATTTAAAATAATGACCTTGAAGGCATTGAAAAAACTTGGAAAGTCTTGCAAAAGTCTTGGAAGAGCCTTGAATAAGTTGAAAATATGGAAATTTATCTCATTTCTAATTTTCATAGGTGTCATTTTAGCAACATAACTATAATAAATAATGTGTTTAGGCTCATAATCAAATGTTTCTTCAATGTGGCATATTGTTAATCACCTAATGGGTTTAAATACTTTGAATAAAGTTGTTTTCCTGAAAATTACTTTGAAAATTACTAAGAAATACCCTTAGAAGACCTTGAATGACCTTGAAATAGAAATTTAATTTCTGCTGGCAACCCTGAAGTTGCTAACAATACATTAGAGGAAGTTATCTATATAGAGAGGATCTGTGCATGACGTGCATGTTTACAGGAAAGTTACTTGATAAATAGCATAACATTGTACCACAGGCACAGCAATTATCAAGACAAGAACAGTAATGATTGTAAATATTGTATAAAACTTGGAAACTTATCTGTGCTCCAAACCTTAAACTACTTTCTTTTCAGTCTGCTTAATCTTAGTTTCTTATGCTGAATTACAAATTTTCTTACTAAATTGGTGATTTTCAAATATTTATGGTACTTTCTATTTTACAAAGTTTAGACATTGATATTCCATCTATATATAGTGGGTATATGTCAAACCTTAAGAACGGCAGTCAGTTTGTCTTGACAACTTCTTGAATAACACTGATCAATTTCAAAATCTGCTTTTAATTAAGTCAAATAAAAACAGAAGAATCTCATTTCCAATCATGTATAATATCTATTTTATTAGATCATATTTAGATATAATATATATAAGATATAGATAAGATAAGATAAGATAATCAGTAACCGACCTAATATTTAAAAGATAACTATATAACAGCTAGAAAATACCCATACTTGATTTTCTTCAAATGTCTCTTTGTAGCTGCAATTGTAAGAAATACAAAAAAATTTGGATATTTCTAATATTAAATCACTAAAACTGGGCCTAATATCATCCTATTCTCATCGTATTTTCTGTTGTGCTCCACAGTTTCTCAAGAACAACTATTACTTGTGGCATGTTTTCACAACTTTCAGAACTTTTCACTTCTCTCAACTTGTCAAAGGATCAAAAACCATGAAGCTGAATTTCACCGACACCAAAACACAGCTCTTTCGAGAAAGATGTGTTGAATTTGAAACATGTCCAGTTGGTGGTCACAACGTCCATGGAAAGGTTGAGAGGAAGATAAAGGAGATCAATCAATCATTGGAGAAAGTAGCCACTAACCAAAGGCTTTCTATCCTACAGTGGGAGACGTTGGCGTCAACCATAGCAAACACGATCAACAGCCTTCCACTTGCTGTTGGCAACGTTGTCGAAGTGGAAAACAACGTTGTCGAAGTGGAAAACATGAACCTCATCACGCCCAACAGACTCCTTCTCGGAAGGAACAATGGTCGAAGTCCTGCTGGTGAACTCATTGTTTCAGAAGATCCGTCCAAACTCCTCAAGACCAACTCAAAAATCTACGATGCATGGTTTGAGAATTGGTTGCTAAGCCATGTTCCAAAATTGATGCAACAAACCAAGTGGTTCTCACAAGATCGAAATCTTCAAGTTGGTGGTATTGTCTTGTTCAAAAAAGTTGATTCAATCCTTGCCAAAACGTACACTTATGGTATGGTCAAGTCAGTGGATATAGGTTATGATGGCAACGTCAGACGTGTAGTTGTCGAGTACAAAAATCCGAATGAGAACATCAAACGTGAAACTTCTCGTTCAGTACGAAGCTTGGTTTTGGTCCATGCAATTGATGATATGAATTTATTCAAAGAACTGTACAATTGAATTCCTCAAAGAAATTTGTTGCTTTGGCGGGGGGTGTGCTGCAACATGGGTTAAGACCCCCCCCCCAAAAAAAACTTTTTATAAAAATCAAGATAAATCAAAAAATTTCTTTTCACACCTTTCCAACATTTTTGTTCCTGTGTCTCACTTGTTTTTGTCTCATTTTTTTCTCACTGGTTTTAAGGGTTTTCCAGTGTCTCAGTGTTTTTGTCTCTCCCTGGTTTTTCCCTGTGCTTTCATATTTAATTAGTTTATTATCTAAAAACATTATTTTTTTTTATTTTTTTTTTAAATGAGTTGCTCGCTGCAAGGCCGAAGCCACTACTAGGCAGAAAGCTACAAGATGAGAAAAGGAAGAAGAGTTATAAAGACAGATGAGAGGGATGAGAAAAGGAAGAAGAGTTATAAAGACAGAGCAAGGTGGTGGTTAACCTTGGATTTAAAAGATTGTAGATCATACTCAGCAGGAAAACAACTATGAGGGTGAGAATTCCAGAGGCGATCAGTCCGAGGGAAAAAGCTAGATGAATAAAAGTTCTTATGGCAAGTTGAGACCTGAACAGTCAAAGGATGAGAATTCGAAGAGAGGCGAGTGATCCGAGAGAAAGTCTTAGGAGAAGGAGTCAGTTGATGCAAGTCATCCGAACAATGCCCATGAAAGTATTTACAGAAAAGAGACAGGGAAGCAACGTTTCTCTGATGTGAGAGGGGGTGAAGATTAGCACAAAGATCAGGGCCAACTAAGTTAACTAAGTGCTTCTGAATACGATCGAGAAGATGAAGACAATGAGCAGAGGCTCCAGCCCAAAGGTGGCAGCAGTACTCAAGACAGGGGCGAATAGTGGCCTTAAACATGTAAATGATAGATTTAGCCGAAAGTAAGTGACGGACCCGAAAAAGTGAGCCAACCTTCATAGCAGCAGATTTAGCAATGGACTCGATGTAAGAATTTCATGTGAAATTTTTTTGTGAAGGTTAAACCTAAAAGACGAACCTGAGATGACTCTGCAAGCTCACTTCCATTCATAAGAACAAGGAATTACAGGGTCCCTGAAACGATTAATAGAGAGAAGCTTAGTTTTCGAAGCATTGAAGGGAACCAACCATTTCTGACCCCATTCAACTACTGTCCTAAGATCGTCCTCCAACTCAGCAGCCATTTCAACCTTATCAAACAAGTCCTTAGTCCTTTCAAGAGACTAGTAAAGAGTAGTGTCGTCAGCGTAGATAGCAAGTTTACAGAGAATACAATCGGGAAGGTCGTTGATGAAAATGAGAAAGAGGGTTGGACCAAGGACAGAACCTTGGACAGAACCTTGAGGCACCCCTGAATGTCACTTTGTATCCCTTAGGTCGTTATTTTATTTTATTTCCTTTTTCTCACCTTAGTTAATAACTATATGTAATTATTCACTAGCCAATTTTTTTGACAACATTTTTAGAAGACACACACAGTTTTTTTTTCTCACGGTTGAGTTGTGATCTGATTTTCAAACAGTTCAGTCATGGGCTCAAACTTCAACTTACATACTTAATTCAATTTCACATACATCAGTGTACACTGGGTTCACTCAGTAATTCAATACTGACTACCTGGTAAGTTCTGTTTTTGCTTTTTCTATTTTCGGTGTTAGCCATTTTGTGTCTACTTAGGTTAAAACTTAGTCAATTTTTAGTTTTTCAAACTCAAATATTTTTAAATTCAACTTTAATTTTTCAGTTTATTTGAATATTTGTAATTATACTTTTCAGTTTGAACATATTCAATGTTCCAAGCAAGTCAGATTTATTTAATACCCCCAGTTGCACTACAGCATGTTTTCACAAAGCTTTCTAAATTATAGTAAGTAATTAAGTAAGTAACTCCTTGAGTTTCCATCAGTAATGGTTGGTTCTTGGCCCACTGATTTGCAACTATTAGTTGACTTACCATCAGAGATTGCTCTAACTAGCCCGAAGGCCAGTGTGCAATCAGGCGATGGCTTCTAATGGGCTGATAGGCTGCTTTTAAAGCGCATTGGAGTGGAGTATCGAGATACGACATGACTAGACTCGAACACAGGTCGCAGCCGTCGCACTCAAAGGTACTAACCACTGCACCATTGCTGCACATATATTATAGCATAAACATGACTGGTGGTAAAAATAATGAGTATTTCTTTTACTCTTTCTTGATGATACCAGCGACTTTTTTATACTTTGTTTTAAATTTAAGCTGTGTCATGTTTGCGTTATGACATAACTTTGAAAGCTTTGATGCTAAAAAACAAAGGACAAATGAAAATCTATTAAATATTTTTAAATAACTCTATGTTGCAACTGTTAATGACCCCTGTTAATGATTGATCTCTTTATGGATTGGAACAAGAGAAGAATGACATGTTTAGGGTGGAAACAGAAACATTGTACCATTACAAATGAGAATAATTAAGATGAATCAGAAAACAATATGGCCATATATTTTTGTCCTTTCATGATAACAGTATTTTATTCTAACTTTCTTATGAGCCTATTTACACTCAAAAAGAATGTGTCACTGAATAATCCTTTTTTCCTACAAACATTCATCTTTTTATTTTAGATTTAATATTAGGTATTTTACAATGGCTATTGTCTGGCATTTCAATGCAAGATTTGTCAATCCCTATCACGACAACTCCGTGTAAGTTGATTTCATGTTTCTGCATTGCTGCTGTATGCAATCAACCTATATGTAATTAACACTCTCAGAACCTGAAATGAGCAGCACAGAAATAGCTGTGTGTAGTGCCATTATATGGGCATTATTCATTAGTAAGGTTAGTGATTTTAAAGGTAAAATATAATTTGTTGATGTATTTCATCAGTTATAAACTAAGAATAACAGGAAAGACTGAAAGTCTTGATCACCTGCTGCTTACATTGCTGAAAAATGTAATGAGTGAAAACATGTTACATAACTTTCAAATACACAATGTGAGCAGTGGCGTAACTGTAGCGAAAACTTTACAAATAGGATCGGATACCAGCTCTTTCCAAACACTGCTATCACTACGCACAGCAGGTGAACAAAACAGTTATTCTTTCAACTTATATTTATATATAAATACTTAATTAGCTGGTTATGAAGTTCCTAGAAAATTCATTAGGTGCATATCTGAACTGAGTGCATTAGATTAGTGGTCGTTATATGCAGTTAGCAGGCCTGACTGCTAGTTGAATTCGCTCGCATTCATGTAACACTTGCATAAAAATAGCTGATGTGAGCTTTTGGCCACTTGCGTCAATATCACAGGCATATCACAGGCATTTTCCTCCATAACAAGCTTTTGTCCTAATTTAAAATAGCCAATAGTGTTTACATGTTGCCTTTGTAATTTGCAGAAAGGAATCTAAAAATTCAATAGTATTTTCTTTCGTAAAACACGTGCGATGTTCAGTCTATTTGTTCAAATATTATCTAAGAAGGGCTATGGTCAGCAAAATAGTTAGTACACGTTTTTTTTATGTAATTGTAGAAGTCCAGATTTGAATTTGCGTAAACCACACAGCAAGCAATAAGTCAGACTCACCCTTGGTTGATTACAGCTACAATTTCTAGGTGTTGGAGTCCGACCTCCAACCATCCTATGGATGAGTCACCCATTATTGGCAAAAAATGGGTACCTATCACATATGGTAGTGTGATGTTGGTTTTGAGAACAAAAAATTTGTTACTGACAAGTTCTTTAAAATCTCTTAAATGTCCCATAACATGAAATAGTGACATGCACAATAATAAACTTTGCGATATATTTAAAGATATGAGAGGATGTTATTAATGGAGAGTGATTGCTCGCGAAAACTTTCCAGCGTGAGTAATTCGTCACTCACACATTATTTTACTTAGTGCCAGGTACCGACAGTTGGCATTAATAGTGTTTGGAATGGTTGGCAAGACTGACTATAGTTATATCGTTACAAACCAATGATTATAAAACTTCAGATGAAAGGTATTCAGACAATCAGTTGTAACGAATTTTTTCGACTAACTTTGAAATTTGACAATCCTTTCTAGCTGTACCACCACGGGTTCATCAAATGGAAATGGTAGATCCTATTCCTATAGAGAACGTGATTGGACGTGATCAATTGATTCTAAAATGCAGCGCATCTGGTGTTCCTGCGCCTACTATTGAGTGGTCCTTTAATGGTGTGAAATTTAAAAAAGATGAACTTGATGCTTTGGCAACTGGAGATGTTAGATATACTTTAAAAGGTAAGGTACTTGGTCTTTATAGCAAGTGAATGTCAATGAGTTGCTTCCTTTAGGATAGTTGATTATCATATTTTAGTCTTTATTCTACAAAGTATGCTTGCATAATAATCTGTCATGGTATAGCGTTGCGAACAATTGAAAGCAAGCTTAAATATTGAATAAAAACCGGAAAACTTTAATGTTGTATTGGAAAATGTGATTTATTTTTTAGGCAATTCGTTGATAATATCACCTATAAGCAGTTTAAAGGACAGTGGTCGGTATCGCTGCATTGCCACCAATGTAATGGGTTCTGTATTTCTTGAACGAAACATCAAAATAAGAGGTAGTAGGAAAACATTAAATTATTGAAAATTCCTTTTGTTTGCTCAGACTTGTAAGTTTTTAGCACAATATCAAATGGCAGCTTTCTATGTCAATCTCCAAATCTGTTGAAATATGCCCCTATTTTACATTGGTTTTTATTTATTTATGTTATTTTTCGAAACTCCGAGGTCAGACCTTCAGAAATAAACTTTTAAAGCTAGCCTTTAAATGTTATGTCATAAAAATGAGCGCTATTAAAGACTGGCGTCAAAATGAGTACGTTCTGCAACAGCTAATGTGATTGTGACCAATTTTTGAATGTTTTGAAAATTGTTAATGTTATGTTTTTTGCCAACTGTTATAGAGGAAATGTTTGAATGTTTATTGTGACATGATTTTTGTTCATTCTAACATGACGATATTCCCATAGTGTTTTATAGTTTGTTTTCAAAATCCCCTGGAGCATCACATTAATATAGCATAGCATTATGCGATATCAAAATCCTCAAACCATTTTGTCTGCAAAATTGTTTTTGTTGATGATTCAAGTATTTATGTCTTAGCAATGGGTAAGTTTCTTCCTGGTGCAAGATATTTCGATCCAACAAATAAACTATACCCAACCGTTGGTAAATTTTTTACGATAAATTGTCCACCGCATACAACTGGTTATGGAACAAAATACAAATGGGGCATTATTCACGAAAACACAAATATAGCACAGTTCTATGGTGCTTCAAGACCAATTAAAAATGCTTTTCCTAATGGGAAACGATTTGTCTACAGCTATGTGACATATGATAACATCAAACAATCACGTGATACTGATGGAATAAGATGCATTCTTACTAACTATGGCATTGTCGTGGGATCAAGGAAATTGGTTTTCTGGAATTCGTATGGAGGTATACATGTTCTGTTTATTTTGTTTTTTCTTAGTTTGTAAATTTCGATTTCATTAAAGTGACTTTAATACATGAACATTCCGTCAAACAATCTTTTCAGTTCTCAACCAGTTTTCCAAGTTGTGTTTTCAAATTGAAATTTCATGTTAACAATCGATTTTCCCTATTTTTACTTATAGAGGTTTATGAGACACGGAAGCCAGTATTAGTGAGCCATTTAGCTCCACAAATGACTGCCGTTATAAATACAGAGTTCTCGATGTCATGTGGAGCTACTGGCTTGTGAGTATTTACGAAACTTACTTTTTTTTTGCCAGCTGTTCGTTAAATTATTTTTCCAATGTTGCATGGTTGAAAAAAGATGCTTTTTTTTCCAGTCCTTTGCCCAAATATACATGGCAATACCAAGGAAGAGATATCAAAAGTCGTTTTAATAATAGCAAGGAACTGAACTTTGAATTTTTTCGACTCGCTGGAGGCGGGCAAGTGCTGAGAATAAGACGAGTGACTAGATACTCAGGAGGAACATTCAAATGCTTTGCTACTAATGCTTTGGGGAAAACATGGAAAATAGGACAACTGGCAGTTATATGTGAGTGATTTTGTTTGCTTATAGAAGAATGACTGTGAAGGAGTACATTTCTATAAAAATATACACACCGTTTTATTGAAAATACTCTTTGTCGCAGTTGCTATTTGGCAAGGAAAAATGTTGAATGAACAATCAAAATAGAATCACCATCAGTATACCATCTTCCATTACATCATTTCAGAAATAATACAGCCATCATGTCAATTGTATATTTACCTCGTAGACCCTCCAAAATGGCTGACATTTCTACCAGATTCAGTTCGATTGCCACTTGGTCACACTTTTACTTTTAATTGTTCCGCTTCTGGCTCACCTTTGCCCAAATACGAGTGGTATCACAATGGTACTATTATAAAGAATTCGTAAGTAATTTCTTGCTTTTGAATTTATGCTTTTGGTGTGGGTGAAAACCATAGTTGTAATAATTTGTGAAACATTCGGAAGCAATTGAAGTAATATGGTTTACTCCAGTTCTTGTGGCATTGTTTGTGGCGGCGCATTTTTAGGTTGGACAGATTCGTAGAGGGAGGGTTGCTGACAATAAAAGAACCCCATTTCGAACATGATGGCATTTATATTTGCTTAGCAATCAACCCTTTGAATACACTTACCATGTCAACATATATTGAAACAAAAGGTACTCATCAAAAAAGATTATTTATTATTTTTTATGCTGAATAATATTTCATGTAATTTGAAGTCTTGAACTTGTTGGCTTTTTACTTGCTATCAAAACAATTATCTATGGTTTACATTTGTCATTTCAGCAACTCTATAAATAATTATAGAGATAAATTTCAATAATAAAAATTCGAATAATTTATTCATTGTTTTTGCATTGTTTTCAGCTATGAAACCAACATTTGAATTTCCTCTGGAAGATCCGATTTACTTGTTTCGGCAGAGTACTATGCGTATTGACTGTAAGGTCATTGGTGGTCCAATCCCTAAGAAGATCTGGTTGAAAGATAATGTAGCCATTGAGATGGGAGATCGTATCAAAATGTTAGATGATGGAAGTTTAGAAATCAAAAATGTTAACAATGCAGACAGTGGAAAATACACTTGCAAAGCTGAAAATCGTTTAGGTGCAACTGAAAGTAGTGGAACAGCTGTACTATTAGGTAAAATACTTAAATCATCATTGAGCATGATAGAACAACCCATTTCAGACAACATGTATTTTTTGCAGAACCAACTGTGATCACGCACCCTCCACAAAATTTAAGCTTCCAAGTTGGATGGCCTTATGCAAATATATTTTGTGGTGCATCTTGGGACAAAAGGTTAGATCTCCGGATCGAATGGTACAAGGGTGGCGTCAAGATGGCAAAATTTGATGATCGAATATATTTGGAAGGTCGAGCAAGTGGACCGCCTAGAATATTATACATTCACGATTTGAAGATAACAGATGGTGGGGCATACACGTGTCATGCTTATACAAAGGTGGGAAATGTCATTTCCGAGGAACGAAGAACAGCTATTCTCAGAATAAAAGGTAGAACTTACTATAATATGAACTTTCATATTTTTAATTTACCAGTTATGTTTCTTTGATTTCAAAACATCAATAGGATTTTAACGATAATATATAAATTTCTGTGTCAGGACAATTCTCCGAGGGGTAATGCTCCAGAGGGCTATTGACTAAGGTACAATCATCCAGAGTTGTAATGACATCAAAATTTACAAAATTGCCTTAAACTTAACCTACATTTAGGTCCACCTGAGCCACCAGCAGGAGTAACCGTTAATGGTGATTGCAGTTTAAACAAGGCTACTCTTACATGGAGTCGAGGTCAGGAGTTAGGTGCTGAAACACGACGATTTTACATTGAGTTTGCTACTAACGTTACCATCAAAAGGAATATATGGTTTCAAGGAAACAAACCAAAGGAAAAATTATATGCTAGACCCGGCACCATAACGTACTATGATTTGGATGAAACTAACTTGCCTCCAGGAGCCAATTTAACTTTTCGAATGCGTGGTGCTACCGATCATTTAATTGGAAGAGCAAGCAGACCCACTGAGCTTGGAGCATGTGTCACCCCACCTTCCTGTAAGTAAATCAGTCGTGCCTTTTGTCTTCCCACTACAAATGAATCCTTGGATGCTCAAATCACGAAAACGTTTTTTCTTGATAAATATTAGAAGAGTTCTTATAAGGTTCCTGTTCTGACAAATTATATTTTAGCAAATACCTGGCAAAGGAAAGAAAATTTTCAAAATCTTTAGAAAGACTTATGAATCAACTTTTTGAGCTCTGTCATATGCCAAATTATCTTTTACCCCTTTTCATTTAACAAATTATTGCACTGTTTTTGTTGAAGCTAGCTGTAAAGCACTAAGCAATTCGAATTGGTAACATCTTTTAAGCTAGTTATCACAGAAATAAAATGATTACTGTATATGATTACTGATCATGTTTTTGTTAAGGGCCCATCAGAAACCCTGAAAATGTATCTACATTGGTGCTTGGAACTGGTTTGTTTGCTATACAATGGCAGGTAACTAAAACTAACTTTTATGTTTATTTATGCTGCATATTAAAAATATTTTATTTGAAGGTATAAGTTCCAAAAAGCAGTTCTTTAGAATCATTTTTGAAAGTCCCAATGGACATGATCTATGAAAAATTACTGTGTCGAAGTGAAGCGACCGAGAGAGGAAATTTACTTACTCAGATTCTCATATTCTGCATGCAACATGAAAATCATACCTGTACTCACGATGGTAATACGTTGCCCATTATTAATATGATGTTTACAATGTTGGTCATTTCCCATTGGTCAAAAGCGTCATATAGCCACTGCAATGAAGAGCATCTTTATTGAAATAGTGTGTATATATTTCTATATTTCAAAAGAAAAGCACTCGTTTGGACATTGGCTGGCAGGGTTGCTTTGATCATGATAGCAGTTTCTACAGTTCTTTCTCTTACTTCCCTTACAGCTTTCGTTGCTTTGTCAAAGGTTGTTATTTGCCTCACACCTTTCCCTATCCACTCAGGGCCACAATTTTTGTAGTGTGACAATGCTAAGAGAAAGTCGCAGTTGCTTGCCATGCTGATTTTGACTTTGCTTGCATTTGAATATACTAAAACCTTTCATTCTACTTTCTATCCTAACTGGTAGCCTGGTAGCCTTGTGGTAGAGTGCTCGCTTCCTGTTCGGGAGGTCGCGGGTTCAATCCCCGACCGAGTCATGCCAGCGACTATAACAGTGTGAATCAATCCTCTCTGCTTTGCACTCAGCAAGAGAGTAGGAATGATGTCTAGGGTGGTTGTCTAGTTGAGCGGTTCCTGTCATTACAGCTTCCGTAGCCCAAATGGGGGCTTTAAATGCACTAGGACCTCCTTCGCAGGACCCTCATTGATAACAGTACCTTACGGAACTGAAGAGGTTATCCTGGGTAAACATTCGTAAATAAAATAAAATAAATAAATTCACCTTTTTTCAGCCAATCACGGATGTTCATTACGGTGCACCAGGATTTTTCTATGAAATTGGATACAAAGCAAATGAGACGACAGAATTAGAATTTCAGAAAACGAAAGTATACGATTCATCCATCCACACGTTCAATGTTTCCAATCCTGGCATTAACAAGCAGTATAGTTTTTACGTGAGATCTGGAAACCGTCTTGGGTATGGACCTGAACCCAAGATACATACTGGTTTCAGTGGTGCAACAAGTAAGTAAAAAAACTGTTATCTTATTTCATTTCTCATTGTTGCTGTCTCCTCTTATAACATAGTCATAATATTCCGTTTGTTTTTTATTTCGTTGACTCATCAATCTACCATCATGCCATGCATGCATTTTATTATGCTATGCCCCTGAAACCGCATTTCAAGGTTTCACAATTGCACCATGGAAAACATGAAATTTGAATTTGTCAACGATGATCTTTCATAATTGTTTTGCTTGTCATCTAGAACTAGAGGAAGCTCCGCAAGAAGTCAAAGTAGGGCTGGTCTTAAGATTTAGTGTTGAATTTTCATGGCAACCAGTCAAACATGCTGATGGCTATAGGGTAACTGTTTCCAAAAAAAAGCCTGGAGTCATTATTCACAGCTCCAAACAAAGTCTGAATGCTACAGATATCTTTTTAGATTTCCTATTGGAACATCACAGACAGTGAATCTCAGAGAGGACATACTCCTTCGTTCCTGAAACGAAGAAAGCGAAGAGGAACATTTGAAGAGGACTACGATGTGAAATATCAATTTTTCTATGGTCCAGACTTCAACAATGGTGCGCCACTAACGAACATCACAGCCGATCAGGAATTTATGGCGACTGTTGCGGCTGTCAATAGTGGAGGCATCGGCCCAGAAAGTAATGTTGTGGAGTTTGTATCCTCGATGAGAGGTAATGGTGCAATTTTTTTGTTTCTAACGTTATTTCATAAGCTGAATGCAAAATACAGTCTTACGAAATCTATCCAGTAAGCAAAATCCTCAAAAAGTCACTGCAACGAAGAGCATTTTTATTGAATTAGTGTGTATATTTCTATAGAAATGCACTCCTTTGCTGTGATTTTTCAACGCATATGCTTTCTTAGTAAGTTATCCCTCCACACACACACCTGACCTCTACTCGCTATTACGTTCTAGTCATTTTTAATGCTTTGTTATTTGTTGTTGTTGGTGGAAACCTCTCTGTTTTTCCTCTCCCCACCCCCATTCCAGTTATTCGGGACCTCGAACGAACACACCTATTCCAGTAGTTCATTTCACTTGCAAGCCTTATTACATTTATTCCATAATATTTTGTTCTTCGCTACCTTCCCAGTTCATATGCAATACCTTTTCCATTATTTAGTTCCAGGAAGACCGATAAATGTCCAATTGCAAATCTTCGGAAATTCAGCGAAATTAAGTTGGCATCCCCCGCTTGATCCGAACGGCTATATCGAGGAATACAACGTTTTCTGGTGAGTCCGAAATGAATTCACCGTTTCCAGAATTCAGTTCGGTCCCGAATACATACAACAATTACCACAATGCATTATTTTAAGCTCTGTCCTAAATGACGGAATGACTAAATCAATGACTGAAGGTTTTTCTATTGTGCCATTGAAGTATTCTTCATGACGTTTTCGCATTGCATTGTGGCAGTTGTAGTATATATCCGGCAGATAACTGCATTATGGGTAAGGCCAACTGGGAGTTTTAAATCCGTTGTATTGTGTTCTTACTGCTGGTTGATTCAACCGAGAAAAAAAATTCCCAAACGAATAAAAGTGAACCTTTTGTTTGCAGGTATAAAATTGACCCTAAAGATCGTGCCAAGACTACACCAACACGAATGCGAGGCTACTTGAGACGGGAACGCGAAGCCTACCTTATCAAAACATTCGATCCGATGGAATATTACAATGTAAAGTTGTCGGCTCGTAATCGGATGGGTAGAGGACAAGAATGGCAAAAAATCTTGGTAGCAGTCAGTGCTGATGACAGTGAGTTATTATTGTCTTAAGGTTACTGTAAAGGAAAAAATTGGTAAAAATCACATTTTCTGATTTTTTGATATTATTATAGAGCGGAGCTTAATTTTCCATATGCAATAAATCTTTTTTGTCAAAAGTGTTTTTATTTCCCAAAATACGAGGAAAAACCGTTTTTGAGAGAAAATTCTGCAGGAGGGTTTTAAATAAAACATGTAAACATTTTTCTTTTCCATTGAGTTAATCTAATTAGTCATTGCCATTAGATTGTTGAGAAAGAAAATTTATAACAACAGAGCACCATTCCGCATGTTTGTTTATCATGCTGAAAGTTTCCAGCTGAGTAATTTTTTAAAACCGCGTTTTCTCAAAATTAAATTTATGTAAAAATTCTACCAATAAGGAGTTCCTGTGACACGAATATTTATCGAATTGCTAAAATAATTATACCCACGTGATCACAACAGACTGTAGAACAAAACCGTGTCACAGTTTTTGAAATAATTATGCCAATCAAAAATAAATCGTTGCTTTAGCTTTGGAGTTAGCATAATTATGTTACTTAAAACTTCTTTCATCATAACTTTTGAAAGACTTAATTATTTAAAAAACGCTGACACGGTTTTTGAGTTCGATCTTTTGGGAACATGATGCAATAATCTTTAGAAAGAAATTTCAAAAATCTGTGTCACAGGAACTTGTCAAACACAACTACAAACTTTTTTGTTTTCAGCTCAAATTTCCAAAAAATGATTAATTTACCTTTTTGCAAATTAGACCATCTTTTAGAGGAAAAACAGAGCTTTTCAGAAATATATACTTTTATATAATAATTGTTTAAAACTTGGGAGTTATTGTGTAAAAACCAAAGGTGTGCATTTTTCCTTTACAGTAACCTTAAACGCAGTAGGCAAAATCGTCAAAAAATCACTGCGATGAAGAGTATTTTTCTATAGAAATGCACTCCTTCGCAGAGATTTTCAGCAAATTTGTCCACCGGGGATTTTGTTCAATCCGGAATTTTGATTTTTCAATTGTTCGCATTCAATGAGCTAATTTGAACAAATAGTGTTTAGGTTTCATAAAAGTCCTTTCGTATGTCGACATAGATGCTATTAAAAGTTATTCCTGCCGAAAAATCACTGTGGGAGAGTACATTTCTATAGAACTATACACACACTTTCAATGGAAGTGGTCTTCCTCGCATTGACTTTTTGAGCTTTCTTTGCCGACTAAGATCTTCACACGTGTTTGGCCACGTGTTCGGTGTGCTTGTGTGTATGTACAATATGCAGGCGATTGAGCAACTGATCAAGGATATTCACCGTATCCGGAGTGTTTTTATCTCCTTAATATATAATACAACTACTATGATGGAATAACAAAGAATGATGGAGAATGCCTCGGTGGAACATTAAAGGGGTTTCAGGGAAAAAAACTGACAGTCTCTTAGAGTAATGCTTAAAGTAAGAAATTAGAGCATTGCATTGTGATGTTGCATAATGCATTAAGGAGATAACTGTATTGTGAGATTGTATTGTGGTAGTTTTATTCATGTATTAAGGAAATAACAGTATTCCGATAACTGTTAATTATGTTGGCGATTGTAATTTTCCCCTAAACTTCCACGTTCTGTTAAAATTTTAAACATGACATTTGGCTGTAGTTTGCCGGAAGCTTTACTAAGAAGTATGTATGCCGATAAATTTTTGTTTTTAGTTCCCGGTAAGCCGGATACGCCGTCGGTTCGTCCCTTTGACGATACGTCGTTGAACGTCACATTTCGGATGAGTAGTTACGGTGGTTTACCAACCAAATTCAGAGTACTGGTGAGAGAGAAAGGTTGGTGATATGTTTTTTTTTTGTTGAACAATAAAAAGTTGGTCAGCTGGCTGGAAAGTGTTGAGCTGAAATAGTTTGAAGCAGATTTTAGACAGTTTTTCCCAGTGAGCAACATTCTTGAAAAAAAACTGCAAAGGAGTGCAATTCTATAGAAATATACACATTATTTCGATAAAAATGCTCTTCATCGCAGTGACGTTTTGACGAGTTTGCCCACTGGCTTTGCTCCTATCTTTCCATTGTTGTCGTTTTTCTTGGGTTTTTAGGGAAATATTATCAAGACCATGTCATTTACGAACAAAAGTTTCCCGACAGAGCATGGGTGCTGGTCCAAAATCTCCGACACGTCGTTTATGATATTCTCACTGTTGGCATCAACGATTTAGGTCAAAGTGAAACGAGTGACGTTGCCGAGCAACGGCCAATCAGAAGGCCAAGTAAGTTTCCTTTGCCCAACTTTTTTTTTAAGTGGACTAGTCAATCAAGGCAGCCTTGTTTTCATGTCCGTTTTGTAGTTTTGTAATTGTAACACCTTGATTGTTTTTTTTATTTCCGGAATTCTTTTTATAACGCCATATTTATTTTTATAGAGGAGGAAGCTCGTGCAGCCGGTATAGCATGGTGGAAATCCAACTGGTTTATTTTGATGTTTTTGAGCTTGCTATTCCTACTGTTGTTGGTGCTGACACTTGGTGTGGCACAGCGAAGATCTGTTGTCGTCTATAAATGTATGTCGCCCATCCACTCATTCATTCATTGTAATTGAATTGGCTGTTCCCATAATGCAGTTCATCTCCCGAACACGTAACCACCATAACCCAAACATGACAAAAATCGTTAAAAATCTTTCTATGGAATAATGAAGAGAGTTTGAAAGTAAATCAGATATTCTTACAGCTATTTGGGACAGTGCTTCAAGTAACCCCAACGCAAGTAATTATAGCATTGCATTGTGATAGTTGAAGTATTCGGGAGATAACTGAGTTATGGCAATGACCAATTGATGTGAAGGAGAGGTGGCGAGATTTGAGCACTAAGTTGGTCGGTTAGTGTATTTCTCCTTATTTTGATTTGCAAGCACTTGATTATAGAACCCTCTGTACCCTCTTATTTCACTCCGTGTCCTACTGGGGATAATGGGAATGTGTTCCATTCTATTCTTACCTACTTCCAGCTTTAACACACGAAGAGGAAGGAACGTTATACGCAGAATATTTGCAGCAGCAGAAACAAGAACAGGCTCGTATGAAAACGACCAGAGATGCTGCCATGTTGATGGATCAAGATAACAGCGATAGCAGGCCTGTGTGAGTAAAATGATGATTTCGTAAATATCCCTTTTCAATCTTGTGTGATTTCAATCTTGACTTCTGCGAGGGATTTATTCAATTCAGTGGGACTTCGCAAAGCGCGAAGGAGGAGTGCATTCCTATGGAAATATGCATATATACATACACATTTTCAATAAAAAACACTTTTCATCGCAATGATTTCAATACTCTTTCTTTGCCGATTTTTCCTACTAGGTGACCAGTTGCTTGTTGACTTAGGGTTTTGATTTTGCTGACAATGTTTCTTCATGGTTTCTTATTAGATTGACACGAACTTAAGTGGCAAGAGTTTCGTTGTTTTTTGTTGTTGTTGTTGTTGTTGTTGTTGTTGTTTTGTTAAGAAAAAACATGTGTATATGAAAATGTTTTGTTTGTTTGTTTTCGTTTAAAGACACGGTGAGGGATCGTTTGAACAGCTTGATGAACCACCAGCTTATCGGAGCAGGGAGAACATGGTGGACTTTGGACAGATCCGTGTAAACGTTCACCAATCCAATTTCCACGATAAGGAAGGGGAGTATCTTGATGACGTCACGGAGAGTGATAATATAAAATCCACGCTATCTCATTCGACGTATTCTGAAGAAACAGCCAGCCAATCAGATGGTTCAACAGTGGACGGAGAGTCTGGGTCTAGCCTATCCGATGAGTCATCAGGAGATGAGAGCACAATTGAAAAGAAGGTTTCAAGCGACGACGACGACGACGTGATGTCGTCAGAAGATGACGTTGACGAACGTCAGCCCATGTTCTGAAAACAACGTTTAACAAGAGGGAACACGGAAAGCAGTGAACTTGAATCGTTGTTGCTGTTGTTGTTGTTTTAATTTGTTTGTTTGTTTTTAATATTATTTATATACGAATACATTAATTTTTGTTTGGATGAAATAGAAATATTCAGAAAGTTCATCTATCATGTTTTCCGATTTTCTATGGAAGAAGTGTGAAATGTTATCTGTTGATTGGTGACGTAGGTTACTATCAATTTCTGTATTTCATCGGAAGAATTCTTATCGTAAGAATGAAAAAACGATTTAGCTATCACATTGACATGTCCATCAATGACCGTGTTCGATCGTTCGAAATAGTCTTTTTCCTGAATGTTTAAACAACGTGTTATGGCTGAGCCAACAAGGATCGCCTCGTTTTAATTATGTTTATTGCTGTTAATCTCAAAACCGTATACATAGAAATGAGGCCAAACTTGATAACGAGGTATTAGCGTGGTGTTTCAACAGAAATTCGGGTAAGGTCTATTTTGAACACGAGTCATTTAACGGCACGTGACATAGCCTCGTCATCGAGTTGAGATTTTCATTTTGATCTTGTAATTCCTTAGCAACACCAGGAGGGCGTCACGCCATTAATGATGTCACTAGTTCAATCTAATTATGTCAATGTTGCTAACTTACCCACAATGCAGTGGTTCGACAGAATCCAAGTTTTCAGTTAAGCCTAAATTCTTCTTATGACATGCTAAAACATCTTATGAAGCTTCCAAACTTCCTTTTATTTGGAGCGGCATTCTGTCAAGTCACAATATTACATCAGTCATACGATTGACTGAATGAACTGGTATCGTATGAACGACCAACCATGGTTGATATTGAAAAGGACAACAGAGGCTGGTAAGGTTTACTTAGATTTTGTGAGTAACAAGATTATTATTTTGTGATATAAAATAAATAACATAATGATAGCCATTTGTTGGTGTGTAACTGCTTCATGGTTAGATCAATCTTCGTGGGCATTTCAACCAATCCACTAACGCGCTCTTTGGATATCCACTTTTTACTTCTTCAGCTCTAAGAAAATAGCAAAGAAGAATTGATTAACAAAGAACATCAGTAGCAAAAACCGCGTCAAGCAATCACTGTGATGAAGGGTATTTTTATTGAAATTTGTGTATGCTTCTATAGAAAGGTACTCCTTCGCAGTGATAAGCCCACGTAGGTCCTCTCACTTCATACACTCGATGTTTCAATTATGTAGAAAGTAACATTGATTTAGAAATTGATGATAACAATTAAGCCGAAGAATGAAGTATACATATATTTTCGGCATTATTCTCTATTACATGACCAGTCGAAAGAAAAACAGAGAGTAAACATCGCCAATGTAAACAAAGTCTTAAAAAGTGGCCCTCACAAACGAAGAAAAGATCTCTTACATGTCGTCATACACATAGTAAGCATCTCCAGATACGAAAAACGTTTTCTTTTCATCGGCAGAGCTAAATGCACCATCAACCTTTATCGGCAAACCGCGCCAACCATTTTGAATAAGTTTTGGATAGCCATCAGCAAATCGTTCTAAATTATTATCGTATCTCCAGTAATAGCGATCAGAGAAGAAATATGTATTTCCGTCCTTATGCCACGTCATAGCTGCGTCTATTGTTTTGACCCATGTAGGGAATGTCAGCTTAAGTGGATTGCTATCATCTTGCTTGTTTCCATGGATACTATGCGGACCAGATCGATATCGGAAATGTTGGTAAGCATAATAACTAATGATGAAGAAAGAACATATCCCATTATTCCTTCCCTCCTGTGTAACTGCGATGAAGAGCATTTTTATTGAAATATTGCGTATATTTCTACAGAAATGCACTCCTTCGCAGTGATTATGCAACTAATTTTCCCCTCTGGGTAAACAAATTAAAATATCAGCATTGCAATCATAGATAGATATCGAGTTTAAATGACGTGTTATGACCTAGCCAACCAGCCTCGTTTTCATGTTATTCATTCAATTTTTTAAAAACCTCAATTCCAAGTAGCAAAAGTAAAAAGCAATTTCGTTAGTGAAAACTAAACACTAAAGGAACATGACCAACATCGGGGCGTTTGTGAGTTACATTCATACGCCACCCTTATGCCCCATGTTCGAGTAGTGCTTCCTGCCGTCCGTATATCAAAAAGGCAAGAAGCCCTGGGAACGAGGTTGGCCCTTATGATATTCGTTTGTTATGCATCTTATTTTAAAAACAACTTCCTATTATCCACGTAATTGAAAACTAACTTTTTTACGATAGATAACGCCTTAAACAATCCGATCCAAGGGAAAAGAAAAGAAAGAAAAAAGAAAGAAAAACACCATTGCAAAGTATGATTTAACGCCCTCCATATTAAGCAGTGTTATCTCTCTCTTGACGAGCACATTCCTTTCCGCTAACTCTCCATAATATCAAAATAATCTCCCTAATACAAGTCACAGTATGGTTAAGAATGTAAGTATCTTACCTGGTACCAGCGAAAAAGATGGTGTAGTCGCGCCCTTTGATCCTGTTAGTGTTGTAGGCTGAATCAATTTTTCTAGGGAGTATATAACCCACTATAAAGGAGGCTGGCCTCACAGGACCATACCTAATTCCACCATCTTTATTGACAAAGTATAACTGGTTGTCATTGGTTACTATAACTGTTAGTCCAGCATAAGTGTTATAATAGATGATTGCGGTGGCAACTCGAGGGCAATGTCTGCCTCGAGGATCGGGACCTTCGGGACCTTTAGTCGTCGTCGTCGTCGTTGATCGTCGGTTTGTCGTTGGTGGTTGTGTCGTAGTTGTCGTTGTTGACATTGTAGTCGTCGTTGTTGGTTTTGCTGTTGATGTGGTGGTGGGTGGCGTGGTGGTGGGTGGTGTGGTTGTTGTTGTTGTTGTTGTTGTTGTTGTTGTAGCCGGTGATGTCGTGGTCGTCGGTGATGTCATGGTTGTCGGTGATGTCGTGGTTGTCGGTGATGTCGTGGTTGTCGGTGTTGTCGTGGTTGTTGTGGTGGTTGTAGTGGACGTAGTAGAGGGGGTGGTCGTAGTAGTAGTTGTAGTCGTTGTTTTTGGTGTAGTTTTTACACGTGACCCTACATAACCAATATAATGTTAAGATTAGGGGGATAAAAAAATTCTCTCTGACAGATGAAGATAGATATAGAAATTGCCGACAATCAATTAGATTGACGAAATCAAACCCTGTTCCTTGTTCCTAGTATTTATCATTGTCTTGTTCTTATCTAGCATCAAGGCAGTTCCTTCATATAAAATGACATATTCCCACTAGACACCCAATTCATTTCTTCTGGTCGTTTTTACATACCGTACATTGTCTGCACTCCAACAATATCATCGTAATGCAACTTAAAGTCTGGTTTATACTTCGTATACCACGGATACATGACAGCATCTCGAACGTTGGAATGTTCTAGTCCAATCGAATGGCCTGCAATTAGATCGAACAGATATCATTAACCAATCATAAGCGCTATTTTGAGTTCAAGTAACATGCTTTACTACAGTATTTTTCAAAAGGTTGTTATTGCATTTTATTGATAGCAGTTTTAAACCGTCTTTTTCTCCTATTTTTTTCCTATTTTACGTAGAAGAGATGAACATTTGATTACATTATCGAAACATAACCGAGTGGGCAAAGTTATTGAAAAATCACTGAGAAGGAGTGCATTTTCATAGAAATATACATACTATTTTAATAAAAATGCTCTTCATCATAGAGAGTTTTTGCGATTTTTCCCACTGGGAAGGTAACTCTAAAAACCTCTTACCGATTTCGTGAGTGGCCACCCATAACAAATTTCTGCCCTGTGGAGATTCAACCGTAAACGGCTCAGCATCGTCAAAATGAACATCACCACTTAAACCTTTGTTATTATGTGGATAAAACGCATGGGCAAGCGTACCACCTTCTCCATCGAATGGATAAAAATCCCCATGAGAGAACGTCACGAATTTCACCCAAATGTCAGGATCGTCCGAGTCCGTTTCTGTGAAGTCTAAGTTCGTGACGTCACTCCAGAGGTTGAAAGCTTTGATCATGACCTTTCGAATTGTCTCTCTATCGAGTGTTCGACCACGCCCTTCTAACCGCCAAGATAATTGACCCTACAACGTAAGGAGGACAGAAATGTTACTCTGACATTGATGTAAAAACAGGTTTAAGGGAAAATCCGGGGGGGATTGTCCTGAAACCTTAAAAATGTAATCAGTTTTTTACAGCAACTTTTAAAAGACTAAAACATTGGTCAAATACTTTTTTCCAGTATGTGCCTTGAAGCACAAAACGTTTGGCACGGATTTTTATTTTTGGATCTTGAAGTCCACATCTTGGTATTTCCATTTGTTTCAATGTACCCGCATCCAGTTTACCTACAAAATAAATATTAGCATGATTGTTTGAACATCGGTACCTTACTTTATTAATTGGCTTTCATTAATCCTTATACAAACTTACTATGTGATTATCTTTATCACGTTAGCAGTATGGTGCTAAACTAACGTTGAGAGAGATGTAACGCCGGTTTTCCACCAGGCGGTTTAGTAAGCGCTGAGCGAGGCAGCTATTGTTTTTAAAACAATGAGCGCTGAATAATGCGCTACGCGCGTTTTTGTTCAATTTCCACTTGAAAAGAGCGCCTTAAAGTAAAAACAGAAAAAGTAAAGATGACTGAAGAAAGTTGTTGTTAATCCAAAAAATGAATCTTCTAAAATTTCTACTGTTGTTATCACAAGAAAAAACAAACAAAGAAGTAAACTAAAGTTTATTGGTTAAGACAGTTATATTTGAAGAACGTAAACTGAAGGGAGAGTTCAGTCTTATGAAATTGTTCAATACCTTATCGGGGATAATTTCGTCGGGGAAAGGTGATGAAATTTTTGCTTCGTGACGAAAATTTTCCCCTACGAAAATGTTGAAGAAGTAAAGGTATTAGTAAAATTTTGGAAAATGACGAAATTTTCCCCGACGTAAATTTTCCCCGACAAAATCCCTGATAAGGTAGTGAACTTTCTTTTCGATAGTTTCGAATGACACCATTTTTAAAAGAGTTTCAACACTGACCGTTTACCATACACCACATGCCGCATTTTGATTGGTTGACGCTTTTAGAACGCGTCGGATTGAAGTCGACTTTTAAAAACGCGCTGAGCGGACTACTATATGCGGATTTCAGTGCAGAAAAATTTGCACATTTACAAAAAATATATCTGCGGAAGAGTGCATTCATTACGGAAAGCAGCACAAATATTCACACCATTTCACTGAAATTCCACTTCGTCGCAGTACTTTTTTTAATCATGGATTATAAAAATCACTGATATCAGAATATCAAGGAAGGAAATGGGAGGAGTAAAAGAACAGTTTGGAACTGTGGGAAAAAATTGTCAAAAAATCACTGCGACGGAGAGTATTTTCATTAAAACAGTGCGGATATTTCTATAGAAATTTACTCCTTCGCAGTGATTAAATTATAAAAACAATAACCAAAACAATAACCAAACCGAGGAAATTTCTGAGAACTTTAACATCATGTCAAAACATTTTTATTTTTAATAAAAGAAAGGGCGTATGAAGGGCGTATGTCACCTGTTATATCAATGTTTGCGAAGTACTGAAGTCTCCTTAAGGCGTCTTCAATATTAGTTGAGAACGTATCCAAGTAGCCAAACCGTAACAAGTAGTTCTAAAAATAATAATGGAATTGGTTGTAATCTTTGCAATTCGAATCATCTAATTCCATGTGCAATACGAACATCTTCACCTGAGAAGTATTTTTATTGGATTGAAACATTCTTTCAATACATCTTCGTTTTGATTTTGATCAATTGTTTTATGATTGATAGTTGGTCCTTGGATGGTCAGGTTTCAATTTCCATCTGATACCTTTTTAATTTGGTCCTGGTGAATTGACCTCTTAGTTTTGGGCAAGGTGAAAATTGAAAAAGACCAAATTGTAAAAGTTTTTGTAACATTCAAAAGAGCAGAAAAAAAGTATTAGAACCCTAATCACATGGTTGCGTGAAATTTGATTGACGTCGTCAATGGCGTTATTTTGAAATTTCCCGCTGTTTTGTAATTTCCCGTGTTTTCTTTTTTCAACATTCGAATAGCCGATCGCACATGAAATTGACAACTTTCGAATGTTTTGATTTACGCTCTTCATTCTTTCGTTGAGAGTTTGTGTTTATTTTGATTTTAAAAAATGGAGAGTCGATTTCAGTTGCTGTCCGACGAAGATTTACAAAAACTGTTCACTCGGGAGATTTCAAAATTTCAAAAAACTGAACTCGGGAAATTTATCCCAAATTTCCCTCTCAAACATGTGATTACTAGTACATATCTGAAATTATCTTCTTCCTAAAGCCAAAAAGGGTTAAAAATGGCGTCATTCGTGACAATTTTTGTTGTCCGGTAGAGGAGTTTCCGGGGAACAATTAATTATATGAAGACATTGCTTTTGCTTCATCACACATTGTGGTTGTGAAATAATCATTATACCTACAGACGAATGAAAATATTGATATTGACAGTTTTGAGAAATAACAAAATTGCATTGAAAGAAGGGATTTTTTTGTGAAAAATAAATTCTGTTTAAGATTTAGAAGTAACATCATAATATCCTTGTAATGATAAAACAATCCTTTTTAAGGGGCTGTTCATATGGAGGTGATCTCACTGTTATTAAGAAATCTTTATAAAAATAAATTGTGTTCATATGAAAAGCTGGCTAGCTCACTTAAGTGAGATGTCGTTTCATTTGACCGGGATCTCACCTAGGTGAGATGAAATTTGATCATATGAACACACCAGCCCGGCATAGTGGGATAGATTTTAGACAAGTGCGCACGCGTCGAAATTCGAATTATTGTTTACGTGATAACATTCTCCAGCCCGGTGGGATGAGAAAAGCCATATGAACGCTGGTTGAATTTCATCTCATTCAAGTGAATGATGTTAATGATGTTAACCGGGCCAGCTCACCTCCATATGAACAGCCCTTAAGCATAACTACAGTTAAAGTTTGGGATTTATGAAGAAAAAAATACATATGGATAGTTTAAACGTATCATGTGACAAAGTATTCCTTTTCTTATCTCATGTTATTTGAGCTTTTCAGATATGCTTTTCAGAAGTACTGAGCACCACTTTGGACCTGTTTGGCAGAATATTCCACCATGCCACCATACCACCAAACCGCACACCATATCACTCCGATGCAATTAGAAGGCCGTCCAATAAAACATCTATCACAGGTTGACTGGACTGCAGGACAGTTTGAGATTTACTTTTAAGCAGTTCTTAGGATACATTGACATCTGCAGAGCTTAATACTGTATACTTATTGAAGACGTGTTGAAAGAGTATTGCAAAGTATAGTAATGCAGTGCACTATTTGCCACTCTGTAAAGTGGGCCGGACTCTACTCCACGTGGCTCAAGTCCTTTTCCTTAAATACTCACGCGGACAGTATCTGACAGAATATGTTACTTACGTCTAAAAGGCTTTCATGTCTTAACAAAAGGTTCAACTTTTGGAGCAAAAGAAAATTTCGCCAATCAATCAAATGACATAACTTAGGATTTCGTGGCAAAAGTAATAGGTGCTTCGTGTGGATTCGTTCGCTTAATGGTAAACTGGCTTAATACATGCGTCACGGTTTGATAAAAAAAATTAAGAAAATAAAAAATGAAAATTATTACCGTTGCATTTGCAATCACCTTGGCTGGTTGATTGTTATGACCAGTCTCTGCGAATGTTATCGACAATAAACAGCCAACGGTAAAGCAGAGTTGAAAAAATATCGCCATGTTACAAATTATTATTTGCTTTTTATCTAAAAACATACATCCGTCTTTTACCATACACTTTCAAGTCAGATACCCACCTTTCAGTTTTGGTGGTAAATTTCATGAAGACCACAGTAGCGGCGCAGTAGAGCTCAGTCAAAATTTGTGGATGAGAATTTAGTCAAATAAAATATAGAAAAGTGCGCAAGTAACAAAGAAACTCTAAAGACTGAAAAAAAATATCGTAATGTTGGACTCCTCCACTTTCTTTGACTGGTCCTGAATACGGCTATGTGTAGCCACATGTAATCCAAATATACCTATTTACGACAGATTTGTTTAACATGACTCGAATCATTACCACTTGCGGTCAAATTTTTGTTATTTTGACAATACAGATCATAGCATATGCGTATCTTATTCCATAAACACACTAGTACATAAAGACTATATCTTGTGAATTTCAAGAATCGTAATTATTTCCATACTCCTAATTTAACATAATTTCACTTTTCTTAATTCATTCACAATGTCGAATTAGGTGTGCCGTTTCTTTAGAACGAAACTTGGTTTTTGCTATTGCGGAAATATATCACATATTATTTTGATAATGATTGTTGAGATCTTGAACACAAAAAGAGTTTGTTTTCATTTCTGTTGAAATAAACACAACCTAAACTAATGTTATCATTATTTATGTAGTAACACTATTTTATTTTTACACAAAACCACGAAAAAAATGTTGACGGATGTTAGTGAAATCATACGGTGAAATTGATTATGGCCAACATCAAACGATATGTGTGAGGCGCACCTCAAAATATTTATAGATGTTTTTATTTTAAACATGTGATAATGTTTTTGCAATCTTTCTTCACCCTATTTTACTCAGCATGCTTAATTTTGTGCCGTTCTTTGCTTTGTTGAGGTGAAGAAAATAACATATTTTCCGTCTTTCTGATGAATTAATTCTTTGGAAAGATAAAATTGAAAGTGACCATCGCATTGAAACATATTTCCTGAAGTCGGTTTAAACGTCAAATTTTAATCAAACAATCAAACACAATCTCGTTTTACACGTTATTAATTAATTGATTTTCTTAACTGCAAATTGTTTGGAACTATTTAGGATTAATTTTATCAAATTGTCACAATGTAAACGAGATAGTGCAGGATAGTTTGGTAGAAAATCGACATATAAACAAAATTAGGAAATTGACAAGAAAATTAAGATCAATTTCATGTTGAATGTTTCGAGGCGAAAGTTTTTCAAATACGTTTTGTTGACTTTTTTCTTCTTTGAATTGACATAAATATTTTTGACCATTTGAATGGTTTATATAGGATAGAATAATATTTTCGCAAGATTAAGTAAATAAATTTTAGTCGTCAAACACGATATCCTGATTTTCAAAGAAGGTAAAGATTTGATATTCTGTTAAATGGATTATCATCTCGAGTGTAAAACCCCTACCGGATATTAAATTTTACACCACATCCTTTTTCGTATTCCTTTAGCAGCTGTGAGCTCATTTGGCAAAATCAAATACACAGCGATCGTACATATAAAATATACGTGGATACAAGAATTTTCTTGACATCCAATTTCTATTTAAAACCAGAGAACACCATTCCAAAATTTCATCCAACATTTTTCCTGTCAGATGAAATAATGGATTGAAATTTCTGATAAGCCCGGCTCAAATATGTCATATAACATATGATGCAACGTGTCATATAACGTGTTTGAACAGTTTGAACAACTAAAATGGTAGATATTTTCAGTGACTTTTTCTTAATTTCTTTCCTTTTACTGGATGAGGTAAAATACGGTCCTAGTAACACGGAAACGAGAGCATAGTCAAATATAATCCAAGAATTAGCTGTTATCTCCCAAAACACATACAACAACTACCACAATGCAATGTTATAACTACCTGCTCTGATGTCCTAAATAACTGTAAGAATGTTTACTTTGTTTCCAAACTTTCTTTACTACACTTATTTTTCTTTTTTTATAAGCAACCAGTTCATCCACCAGCAAATCCGTGGAAAACTTAAGCAACTTTCCTAGGACCAAGTTTTTATCTATGCAACATATTGAAGATGAACTCTTCATTGTGATGGGCGAAAGATTAAAATGATGACAAAACTTTACGTACCATATCTTTTTTTTTACTGTTTTATTTAAAAAAAAATTTGAAACTCGGCATTCATTGTTTCTTAATTTTCCTTTCCACAATTCCTCACTTGACTTTTGTCTTATTTGGTTTCAAATTACAAAATTATTCTAGATTAATGTAAGCAACCGTTTAGCCGCTTTCCTATAGACTTTTAGGCAAAGTTTAAGCAACTTCCCTAGGAGGCAAAAAGTTGGTTTGCTAATGAAAAAAATACGTGTATTACATTGAGGAATATCAAATGACGTTGTCGCATTGCATTGTGGTAGTTGTAGTATGTATTCTGGAGATAACTGCACTATGGGAACGATCAACATCACATGGAAATTACTTCAAACTTTAACGAAATAGCTACTACGTTAGATATGGTTGGTTGGTAGCTAACTTCATCCAATTTTATCCAACATATTTTTTTTTTTTTTTTTTGTTTTTTGTAATTTTCCAAACTTTAAAATTGTACATTTCGTCTGATATGGAAAAAATCGCGATGTTGGGTTGGCAGAACAAGATTATATACCCACAAGATGCCTCCGCAATTTTCAAGGACTTATTTCAAGAATCTTAAAACTTTCCTTTGCATGATTGGTTACGAAGTGACGTCATTGCAACTTGAATTTGGAGATATTAAATCAAAACAGCAAGTAAGACATGAAAAGTTTTCGTACAGGATTTACTAAAGGATGAGATGAAAGTAAAGTGTGTGAAGTTACTTCTTAACATTTCCAATTTACCGGTAGTCTATGTGTTTGCAGTAAGGAAAGCAAACTTTCTCGCAAGAAAAAGAAGAATTAGTTAGTTACAGACATTGCCTCAAAGAAGTCAAAATAGTTTCAAAAATCATGAATGTCGGGTTTTGAATTTCAAAAAAAAAATATTTCTCGTTTGATCTTCATGGCAACGTTCAAGAAGAAATTGCTGTCAAACAAATGCGAAAATAAGTCAGGCAAAAGGTTTGTTCGTGTAATGAACAAGATATTAGCAAAGAAATTCATTGCTATTGTTACCCCAGCTCGGTTCCAGGCCTCTTTTATTTTTTTGCTGATAAAGTTATAAATGAAGAATTATGGAGGCGAAAGAATCGAAATTTTAAAGCGGATATCACCATGGAAACAGTGTTGGATTTGCTTTGTCAGCAATAAATAATAGAAACCTACCGAAGTAGCAATGGCAATAAATTTCTTTGTTAATTTCGGAGCTGTAGTTATTATTTGCCACTCTACATATAATGTTCTAACAAAATATCATTAAACCTTCTTAGCTGTTGACATATTTGTGTGTTAGCAACCTCTGATTGGACATGGAGATCATGTCTGAGATGAATCCTTTAAATGGTAATATCTCAGGAATGAAAAATGATTTTTAGAAAATTTAAAATTTGAAACTCGGCATTCATTGTTTCTTAATTTTCCTTTCCTCACTTGACTTGGAAAAAATTTCATCATTTTTAAACCTGTTTCAAATAGTAAAAGAAGATTGTTTTCTAAAATATTCATTCAATTTGTTTGTCAAAAGTCGTCTTTGCAATTTAAAAACATGTTTGGTGCAGTGTTTGAAGATGGCAAGGAGCAGCTAAACGAAGCTTATTTACCATACACAAGTTGAATAGGCATACAATAAATGATAAAGCAATAATAATAAACAATAATAATAAACAATAATAACAAAGAATAAAAAAATACAATAACTGCTTAGTTAGAGATACCATTGTTGTTATGTTTAGAGTGCGTTGCCATGAGAGCCGTACTGAACTCAAACCGTTTGAAATTTCAATCCCCCCGCTACGAGTTTCGATACGGGTTCTTATTTTAGAACGGTTCTTGGTCAAACCTTCAGTGAAGTTTACATGATAACCTATTTCTCAAGTATAGGTTTGAAATTTTGATACGGCTTGGAAAGGTGTGAAAGTTTTCACATTTGATTGTTCTATCATAAAATGTGTTAACAAGCATGTGCATATTAATTATACTCCGTTGAAATGGTTAATGAGTCCCACAGAGTTTTTAAATTGGAATAGAAATTGTAACTGACTCAAATTCATTTAAGTCTGTTATGAAACAAAACTTAACGTGGTTCCAAGCTAGCTCGGAGATCGAAGGAATTACAACTTATATTATTTTAAGCTCGTAGAACTTTTAGGTTAACTCTTCTAAGGTTAAATTTTAGATTCATTTTTCTGAAAAATACTTGATATTGACAGCCTTATAAACCTCTGCCATTGAAAGTTCAACATTTTGGCAAGAATTGACTTAACAACTGTCTTTTGTAGAATGTAAGCGTAGCTGCATTTCGAATAGCTTAATTTGGTACACAACAACCTTGAACCCAGGGTCTCTTGCCTTTTCGATATACGGATCCGTATATCGAAAAGGCAAGAGACCCTGGGTTCGAGGTTGGGTACACAAAGCTCTGCAATGGATAGACGTAATTATGTCATATGCTTTTTTACAGCAAAACTTCTATATTATGGAGTAATAAGTAAAATGTTGAAGAATAAAGGCATTGGGAGGTTGAAATGAACTGATGTCGCGATAAAAACTACTGGCCTTGTGTGTAATTCCACTGTTACGAAAGTACCACGGATAAGTTAAACCGATGCTATCAACTTGGGGTTTTAGTTTCACAAACAAGTTGTTATAACTATCAAACAAGGAAATATAAACTTTTTTACAAAAGCAATAAGTACCAATTAGTCAGTACATATAATCATCGAGGATGAAAGTGTTATACAACAACTATCCATATCAAAAATTGGCCAGTATGAACTAGCACCTAACATGCCTAGAAAATTCCACAATTTTCTTCGCTCTCAACAACAACATGGCAGTTTCTCCTTCGAACAAACATGCTGGTGAATGTTCTAAAGTCATGCTTTCGGCTAAGGACCTGAAGTTGCTTGAATCAGGCATAATAATCGCATAAATTAAGTCATGAAGCAAAATAGAACTTCGTCGGCGCACCCGTGTAAATCTACGTCACTTGGACCGCCATATGCCACTATTGAAATGAACTGATGTCGCCTTAAAAATTACTGGCCTTGTGTGTAATTCCACTTCTACGAAAGTACCAGAGATAAGTTACCTTAGCCCGACTTTTTTTGCGTCAGTAAGCGAATGACTGCTTAATTAGCGAGTGGGAAATTACGGAAAATTGCCAGAAGGTAAAAAAACAAACAAACATGATTTTCAAAAAACTTCACAGAGGTATATACTTATTAATCCTTGTGTATACAAATGGATCATTTCTCCGTTTTGTTTAGTACTCAAATTATTCCTGATTTCGACATAAGACATCAAAGATCGTAGACGACGAGGTCATGTTATAGATGAGAAATAAAATAGACAGTTTTTTCTATTTTCATACCCTGTAAGAATGATCCGCTCTGTCAAGTTGCTCTCGTGGATAAAACGAAGCAATGAATTCGGTCTAGGGAAAAGTTTTGCGAAATTTAAATTTTCCGCAACTTTAATTTAGCAAAAATATGCTCATTCGCTAAAATCGCTAAAATAAGGCGACGCAAAAAAAAGACGACCTAAGTTAAACCACTGCTATCAACTTGGTGTTTTAGTTTCACAAACAAGTTGTTATAACTATCAAACAAGGAAATATAAACTTCTTTACAAAACCAACAAGTACCAATTAGTCAGTAGATAAAATCATCAAGGATGATCACGGGGAGAAGTGTTATGAAACAATCATACATATCGGAAGAGTCATCTTAAGATCTGATCAGATTAGGAACATAGTTATTAAAGGAAAGGTTGACTTCCTTGCTATCTCCCAATAAACTTCTGAGCTAAATCTACAAACCAATGAGGCTTCTCTTTAACACCTGAAAGTCCTATCTTGACGAAAACAGATAGTACTATTCGTGTTGATGGATTTTTTCAATCACATGCAATTCACAGATTTTAATAACAAGGAAGTCCCTGTCCTATAAAAAGGGTTGCACAATTCAGTTGCAATATTCGGTTACAATATTCAGTGGAATACCAAGATTCAACTATCAAGGTATCAAGGTAAGGCGCATTATACACTTTTCTTTATCAGACATTGCGTTTTTGATGGCCCTAGCAAACACATACCTCCATGGAAAAGACTGATTTCATTATAAAGAACACTTAGTCTTCATTTTGCTTTTTCGTGAATTTTGAATATCAAGATCTTGAAGAAAGTGCTTTTGCAAAGAGTAGGATACATGTTCGGTGACTTTCTTCTTCACTTCACGTCAAAACATTTTGTTTTTGTTTTTTTAGTACGATGAGGCTCCTTTTGTTATGTTTCGTTATTTGCGCCGTTACGGGTAAGTGTCATCATGGGAAGGATTCGTTCCGATGGCGTTTTGTCGCAGTTACGCGTACGTTTTTTATCAGCAAAAATATTCAAGAACTTTATTACAGTTCTAGTCTGAGAATTCGGAATCAAGGGGTCAACTTCCCAAAAACTCAAGCTCACCATTGAATGCAACGGAAGTCCTGTGTATTTATCAAAGAGAAATGGGGTCTCTTTTTTATTACTCCTCTTCAACTTTTATTTCAGCATATCACATGGAGGACGGAGAGAATGAAGGTATTGTTTACTGTTTATTTTTCCTCTTAATCTTAATCTAAAAGAGTTTGTGTATGGTAAAACACCAGCGTTTGAAATAAGCTTTTGAAGGTTTGGTTGGCACAGGGCTAACGAGATGTATTTGTGAATTTTTTTTTTCAATTTCACCTCATTGATGTTTCTTGAAAACAATTTGTTTGATTTTTAAGAGAATACAAAAATCAACGAAGGTAACTTGGATGAAGTGCTATCGAAACTTATCGAACATGAAAACGGTAGGGAATTTGAAGTCAATTAAATCAAATTCGTTGTTATATTTTTTTGGTTTGATGGAAAAAATTGTTTGTGTAGAAAAAGACAACAATCTGGATGTAATTCTTCCTGAAAATGACGGTGAGTTATTGTCACTTCAGCAAATCATGAGTAAGGGCGTAGAGGGCATGGAACCTTGCCATTACCTCGCTCTTCCAACTCTTCTTTCAACGTATTGAAATTACACACGCTTTTGTTTAGACGATGAGAGTACATTAGACGAGGAGGACAACTATAGTAAGTCCTTAAAATACTTGACTTTTGACACAGACTGTCCTGGAATTAAAAAATATACAACTACGGGAGATTTTTAAAACACTCTATGCAAGTATGCCATTATATACAGCGTTATTGGAATAAAGCGATCCATCTACTTGACTCACAAATGCGTAATTCACGCATCATCAGAAATTCGTATGGCATTGTTGTAACTTTCATGAGGGTCCGTGTGTACAGTCAGTCCTTCAAACTGAACATACTGTGAGCGTGGAGTATCAACTAGACACTTTTCCATCACTACAACGATTACTGTGCAATTTGTAATTGTTCAGTTGCATAAAATTCATTGAATTTATTGGCAATAATTTTTAAATATCTGGCGTTAGATGGTTCTCTTTAAGAGTTCGACTGTAGACTAACAAAACGTAACGCCAAGACAGACCTGGCGTAAAGTTTGTAGTGACGTAAGTTCACCTGTTTGCTCGTAGGAATGGAAGAAAATGATCCAAGAAGAAGACGCAGGAGAAGAAGATGGTTTCGACGATTCTTTCGAGGAAGATTTTTCAGAAGAGTGTTTCGTTTCTTCCGAAGATTTGGAAAATAAATTGTGGCTCAAAAGGAATTTTTTTTTCATGGCATTCTTAAGTATTTATGAAACGGTTACAACACAAATCAAGTGGACTGTGGGGTGGCTGTGAACATCAGTTCAGGGTTACCCAGTCAGCAAATCTGTTGAAAAATCACTGCGGAGGAATAGAAATATACACACTATCCCTATGAAGTATGCTCTCAGCCGCAGTGATTTTTTTTTCATCAAACATAAACAAACACACTATGATTGAACGGACTTTGTTTTGTTCTGTTTTTTATGTTTTTTGTCGAATATACAATTTTCTGATATGCAAAAATGCGTCTTGTTTTTGAATTGAATAAAAAGACAATAAGAGAGCATAGTAATCCATAAAACCCGAGATCTCTCAAAAAAAAAAAAACATTAGCAATAATAACAAAATTTCTGAAAACGAGAGACGGAAAACCTTTGATGTAATGGCACAATTTCACCTTATTGGTCCCACAAATTCGTCCCAATTCGTGAAAGTATTGTCTCTACTTGCAAGCCCGTCATTTATTGGAGGTAAATAAACAGCGAAAGGTACAACTGCTAGGTAACTAGCGTTTCAAGTGCAAATTTTAGATTTCTGGTTGGTAAATTATTCGAGGGACACGAATAGCACGCACTTAGCAAACTGTGATATACTACAGACCAGATAATAAGGCCACATGAAAAGAAAATTATTAGCATTTACTGATGCTTAAAAAAATTATTTTTACTGTTTTATTGCTCATTACTTGATCTTGACTGTAAGGTCTCAAAAGTGTTCCAAAATCAGAGGCGAAGTAGAGTTCAGTCAAACTTTGTGAAGGAGAGTTTAGTCACATAAAGTATAAAAGAAAAACATGCAAGTAATCTAATCGACTCTTAAAGCCTGGTTCAGACCTGGCGATTTCGACGATTAAAAAATAAATTAATCGTTGCAATTGCCAATCACCAGGTGAGAACACTCTCAAGTATTTCATTACTAATTAGTTAATCAATCAGTAATTTTTAATATTTCATCCTTATGATCGCAAGGCATTTACGACGATTCTGACGATTACAAAAGTGTTCAATTAGACGATCATGACGATTACACTGAATTTTAATCATCGTAGTCGCCAGGTCTAAACTAGGCTTAAGACTGAAAAGAAACATGGTAACGTTTGACTGCTCCACTTTTTGTTACTGACCTTGAATACAAATATCCCATCAATAGTAGGTTTAGTTTTCAAGCTATTACCTTTGACAAAGTCATCCTCTATAAATGTCAAAATCATGTTTATACCTTTCAATGTCGTGTGGTTGATCTTGATCTAACAGTCGTCAAACGTCGGACAATTATTATGTTTATTTCTTTCACTGTCGCCATGTAAATTATTCCATCACAGAATTTGTTGGCATATATACCTAAAATCTGTAATTCGAAAAGGAGTTTCAGTTTGTCGAAATCCCATTGCAACATCTCCAAAAGGATGACCAAACCAGTGGGTATACCATACAAAATCGTGTAATTGCCAACCACTAGTGCTGGTAAGAGACTTTTGAGGGTATTATTCTCAGGATGATGTCGACTGTGTCTTTTAAGTTTCACAAGAATGAGAAGGTTTGTTAGGATGAATAACAGATATAATACTACAACTGCAACTATGAAGAACTTCGTGAAAGCATACATAATTTGCATTCTCAATGCTGGAGATACCACTAAAAATACCAAAATCAAAATTGTACTTCCTGATAAAACACTCCATGTCACAACCACAATTTTTGTTTTCTTTCTTTTAATCCACGATGTTGGGTAACGTATATTCAATTTGAAAATCAAATATCGATCAATTACGAGTAAGCTTACTGAAAACATATAGAGAACACCAAGGTTGAAGTTTAACACTCTTACAAAATCATGCTGAGATAGCACATCAATAGGTGTGTTGTTCAGTTTTTGATATATAGAGTTTCCCCAAATAGTCATACAGAGTAAAATATTACTGCATGACACGCTGATCAGAATACTCCGTTGACTGTTTCTTCGTGCCTTTGCATTCACTAATGCCATGATGCAAATCATTTGAAGAATAGATGCACATGCTGACGTTGCTATCACTATCAAAAATAGATGAATGCGATCCATTCAAATATAACCATCCCATGCGAAATGAAGAGATTCTTTTAGTTACAAACGCTTAAAACCTTCAATATTATTTCATTGGAACAGCACTTGTTTTTAAGTCAAAAAAAGTCTTTATATTAATTTTTCCTGCTGCGCGCCAGCAGCAGATTTCTTTTTCCAATTCTAAAATTCCAAAATTGAAAACAATTTTTTTATTTTAATCAAAAACTAAACAAATCATTTCACAGTCTGCTTTGATCCAGATTTTCAAACATTCCTATTTACCACGAGTGTGTTAGATATAACACTTGCTGCCCTCATATTTCCAAAAACGTTTCAGGTTGTGTTAATGCATATGGTGATGACTTGTATTCAGCGTTATTGATTTAATTACGAATTTATCGTTTCAATGAAACAACCGCAAATCGGAAGTTCCTACCTATCCGATATAAGGGATATGATACAATCCACGTTTATTTTGAAGTTATTTTTCAGCTTAAGAATGCAGTATTTATGTATTTATTTTTTTTGTTTGTTTACTGATTTATTTATTAATTAGTTTATTTATTTATTAATTAGTTTATTTATTTATTAATTTATTTATTTTTATTTATTCTTGGTAAATTCAAGGAAATTTCAACGCGCAATCTTTTTCAAATTGTGAAACTAATTGAATAGTCCTGTTAAAAAAATATAAAAGAAATGATTATTTATTTCTAAGCTTAAAACATTTAAGTCCTTTAGCTTCTGAATCAAAACGTTATTGGAAAGAAGTTGTAATCCATAGTATCAAATAGCAGGAAGCCCAAAAAAAATGTTCGCGATGTCACATACCAGGAAAAAAGAAAGAAAAAAACAAAAATTCATATAAATATGATATATTCAATAAATCTTTTGCCACGGTAGGGTAAAGTAAAAAACAAGAATGCAACTATTTAAAATAAACAAAAGCTTTTCGATTATCTTATATATAATAGCGAGTGTGCATACCACTTTTATTTCAGAGAATGATAAATTTTGCTGAATTTTACGGTCAAAATTCTCTTAATCGTGGTCATATTCTTCGTGAGGCCCAACCTCGAACCCAGGGTCTCTTGCCTTTTCGATATACGGAAAGCACCAAGGAAGACCCTGGCGAACGCTACTGAATTAATGAATTCTATTGGCTGAAAATATTACAATTACCGCAGGATGAGGAAGATAAGAATTGGAGCCTAAAAATTTAATTATTCAAAATAACATTACTTTAGCTATCATTTCAATTCACAAAGCACTCGTATGGTAGCATTATGTATTTGCAATGAGAAAGGCGAACAACACGAAGTTCTTAAAAGTGAACAAGACACATTTTCATGCACTTTTGACTGGTAGCACAACAGAATAGTCTTTTTTAGAAGAATATATAAGAAAATCGTTCAATACGTGGGTCCAAACAAAGCTTTGCGATCCAGAAATGGAATTAAAAACAAAAACACAAGCATATGCACATACATAGAATGAAAATGTAACCTAATTTTATATATGACAATTTGTAGGATTTTGATAGCAAGGTATACAATGACTTAAGAATTCTATATCTTTAGCTGTATATCGTTTAGCAAAATACATAAAAGGATAAAGGTAAACTTTGCACTAAGAGCTTAACAACAAACTGTGTTTACTCAAAACCAAGCCATCTGCCATTATGGATTCAAGATCCCATGTAATGATTTAAAACTATATACGTTACACAGCTTGGTTATAAAAATCCTGCAAATTGTCATGTATTAAGTACCTTCACAGAGAGAAAAATGGGCTGACAAGAATGACTGAGACAATTTAAGGGAAGATAACAATCCAAAAATCAATTTCCCTGAAATTTGAAATATCGGTATTCACATAGTAACAAATTTTGAAACAAACACAACAAATTTCACTCCAACATATATGTATATGTCATATCTTACAAATTCTGTTTCAATATTATTTTTAAGTATATTAATAAGCATATATTGACACTTTGCGCTTGAGAAAGATTGATAGATTAAAGAATTGTGCAAATTTTAAAAGTTTTGTTTTTCTGTCTTTATTTGTGATAAACACTTACAATAAGAAGTTCGGACTTTATTTGTGACAAACACATATATATATACTGACTCAAAACTTTATAGACACTTACAAAAAGGAATTCTAGAGCTTTTGAATAGACATACATCTACTGATCAGTGAACTTATAGCAAATTTTGATTTAAATAACAATGTTGAATCATTTCATATATTTGAATACATCTCAAACCTTATTTCATGAAAACCTTTTCTCACTGTTATTATGCATTATCTTCATAGGTTGTTTTACTGTGTGTGCCATTATTGGTTATCTATATTTTCTTTTGTGGAAGGGTCTTCTTTACTGCTGTCTAATTGGTGCAAAAGGCAAGAAACCCTGAGTACGAAGTTGCGTGAGGCTATGTGCTTTTTTTACGATTATTATACAGTGTGATTCACAAAAAGCGGGACTCTGAGTTTGAGGGTAGATTACTTTTTATAAGTAAAACATTTTTAAAAATTTTTTACACCATGAGAAGCGAAATTTTATAAGCTTTCCAATGATATAAAAATTGCAACGTAAAAAAATACCAGTAAAGAAGAAAAAGCAAATTTCTCGTGTTCATCAGAGCGATGATTATATTTTTCGTCACCTTTTTTCGACACGGGATTTTTATTAAAGCAAAATTAGATTACATTCTACAGTGTGTCCCAGTGAATTTCGGTCTGAGATTTTAACAAGATACAACTTTTCACACATATATTAGATGTTAGAGATTTTTACATCATTCGATAGGATTTCTTTCAAGGATTTTAAAAACCTATACTTTAAATAATTTAGTAAAAAGGATTTCTTTAAACTGTCACGTTCTGTATATGCATCTACCGGTTTCAAACCAGCTAATTTTTACGGTCAAAACCTTGTTAAATTTGTTTGGGAGGGTGAGGTTTTGGCCAAGTGATGTCTCGTTCTTCCAAACGCTTTTAACAGAGTTTTCACTGAGAAGTTTGATGGTTTGAAACCGGTAGATGCATACCCTCCGTTTTATAACTCCTTAATGGTTAATAAACGTAAGTTTTCACGTGCGATTATTCTTTTGTTTATTAAGAACATCTCGTGGTGTTTTGAACACACTAAAATTATAGTCTCATCACAAAGTTAAAAATTGTGAGACGGGGGCTTCTACAAAATTGAAATCATATGAGCAATCTTTAGTTGCTACAAAAACTTTTCTCCACTGGGATCCAGAGTCTGTCAGAGTTGAGAAGTAAAATTGTTGACGCAGCAAATAATCTTAGACAAAATCAAAATTTTATTCACCACTCTGCATGACAGCAAGAGCAAATCATTGTGTCCAGAGAAACGGGGGACATGTTGAGACAGCTTAAAGTTTTGTTTTTAATGACTCTTGTGTTTTACAGTCACTTGACTTCTTTGATATTGTTTTTGATAATGACCTTTGATAGCTGTTATTGAAAGATGTGTTAATTAACTATTAAGAAGATTATTGGGTTTTTTCATGGTAAAATCCTTAATTGTTTTCAAGCTAAAAGGTTTTGGAGAACAAAATGTATATTTTTAAAATCTATGAATAAAATCCTATCGAATGGTGCAAGAATTGCTGAAATCTGATATATGTGTGAAAAGTTATGATCTGTTAAAATCTCAGATCGAAATTCTCTGGGACACACTGTATGTATGTGCACATGCTTGTTTTAGTTTTTCATTTCTGGTTTGCAATGCTTTCTTTAGACCCACATATTGAACAATTTGTGGTGATTTATATATTCATCAACTGAAGCCACTAAAATCTAACATAAGGAATTTGAGTGAATGGAAATTTTGTACATTTAATAACTTTATGATATTTAAATAGTGGATCTATAGGTCAATCTATGATCAGTAAATATTTCAACAGATATTTGTGATTTCTGTAGCTGTATTGTTGATAATATTCATAAATCATATGAATGTTTGAAGATGCTCTTAAATTTTAGCACATGTGTGTGAGCCTACAATTAAAGTTCTTAGAAACTACCCAGCGGGCACAAAGACGTCGTAAAGACGTCGTAAAATGGTCGCGAAGTGGGAATCTCAAAAGACGTCCCAATTACATCTTCATTGAGACGTCTCGATGACATCCCAACGACATCGTAACGACGTCGCAGGATTATGAAATTTACTCTTTCAAAAACTATAATAGGCCACAGGCGGACCCGAACCTGGAACCTCTGGTGTGCGAGCCGAACTCGTAACCGTTATGCCACCGCTGCATGTTGTCAAGACGTTTAAAAACATTTACAATAAATCATTCTATACAGACTGATTGCTTTTGAAAGTTTATAATTGTTTCGAAGGTCGTTATTGAATCTGAACAGAGACGTCCCAAAAACGTCGTAAAAGGATCCCAATTGCGACGTCTCGTTTCAGACGTCCCTGCGACGTCCCAAAATGATCTTAAGTTTATAATTGTTTCGAAGGTCGTTATTCAATCCGTATAAACACGTCCCAAAAACGTCGTAAAAGGATCCCAATTGCGACGTCCCGTTTCAGACGTTCCTACGACGTCCCAAAATGATCTTAAGTTTATAATTGTTTTGAAGGTCGTTATGCAATCCGTATAAGGACGTCCTAAAAACGTCGTAAAAGGATCCCAATTGTCACGCCCCGTTTCAGACGTCCCAACGACGTCGCAAAATGATCTTAAATTTACAATTGTTTCGAAGGTCGTTATTCAATCCGTATAAAGACGTCCCAAAAACGTCGTAAAAGGATTCCAATTGCGACGTCCCGTTTCAGACGTCCCTACGACGTCCCAAAATGATCTGGAAAGCAAACGACCATTTTACGATTAAAATAAGACGTCTCAAAGACGCCTTGTGCCCGCTGGGTATATTCTTGTAAAAAAGACTGTCATAATTCATCACTATTCTGTTGTTTTATCAGTCAAAAGAACAAGAAAATTTATCTTGTTCACTACTTGTTGATTATTCCAGGAACTTTTGTTGTTAGCCTTTCTCATTGTAAATTAGTAATGCTACCATACCAGTGCTTTGTAAATTGAAATGATAGCTAAAATAATGTTATTTTGAATAATTAAATTTTTGGACTCCAATTCTTATCTTCTTCAGCAGTAACTCGGACGATTTCCTCTTTTTGCTCGAAAATCCTGCTGTCGTTGTAATATTTTCAGCCAATAACATTCCTTAATTCAGTAGCGTTCGCCAGGGTCTTCTTCGCCGCTATCAGTATATCGAAAAGGCAAGAGACCCTGGGTTCGAGGTCATTTCAATATGTGCATTTATTCTTCAACTGGTATACCCAATGGCTTGTTAAATCTTTTCGGCAACTTTGAGTTTTCAGCATTCTTCTGAACCATACAATGCAGTCGCAAACCACATGGCAATTGGTATATTTGCAAATAGTTTTTGCGATGGGATAATATTTATCGCGACTGTGAAGGAGATAAACATGATTATTTATGAATGTTTCAGGAGTGTTAGGTCAAGATTGTGCAAAAACCAGCAAGGACTGATTCTTGTAAAACAAAAAACTTAATTTTCATTCACACATATCAAGAACATCATTTATGTATTATTAAAAGGCCACGAACAAACATGCAAACAGACTAGTAAAATTGTATCAGTGTATATTGTTATGAGTGATTTATTAGTAAATTGTTCCAAGTCTTAAGATTTTTATTGACTCCAATGTTGTGACAGATTCTTCAGCTGAAAATGGTCCTTTCCCAACTTCACTTTCACATTGTATTTCAAACCAATATGTTTTAAATGGTGACATAAAATGACATTCTTTGTCATTTCCTTTGTATTTCTCTCATGTAAATTGACTAATTAAATGACATGAGAGAACAGGGTTTTGGATGTGTGGTTTTTGGTTTGAGTTTTTGGTTGGTTCTTCCAACCACTGACTCACAACGAGAAAGTTGACTTTACAGTCACAGTTAAAAATACAGTTGACTATTGTTATCTCAAAAACTCGAACTATTAATCCGATCCATTGAGGTTCGAGATACAGGGACTCGATTGTAGCATTGTTCTATATGGGAATCGAATATAGATCCAAAGCGATCACAACTCGAACGTACTGCTACTACGCCATCACTGCACAATACTATTCAATAATAAACAATGATTCTATTGTCTTGAGTTGAAACGCACAAGTGACGATATCACGAGACGCGAGAAATACAATATTGGCGTAGTTGAAAGGGAAAATATTAACTTCTAGACATGTTCATATAAATACGTCAAATACGTTCAGATATCTCCCTCCCGTTGGAAGATGATTATGATAATATGATTAAAGAATTTTCATGTCATGCGTTTGATGATTTTGGGTTACGTTTCATCATCGGTCAAGCATATTGCGCATGATAAGCCTAATTTTGTTTTTGCTGTTTGATTCTGATGGAAATTGATCTTAGAAACTCAAGTCTGAATCAATGATCATTGTGAATCAACCGTTTATTTGACCTGTTGTTTTATACCGTTTGTGGTTGAAGTGTATCTTCTATAGATCGGGTTGTACTTAGGTTCTGTGTCCAGTATAAAGTCATGATGACAACATTATCCAATACAACTTATACAAAGGGCTCCAAAACACTTCCTTGAAGCGTGGCACTTAGTCTCAGAACAGGATAACGGTTAATTCTATTTGCTTTCTTGATCTATCATTCTGGAATCTGTGTTTCCTTTTCACGCTGTACGACTTACGTTTATTCTTAGGTTAAGTCAATTTGACTTAGGTTGAGTCAATTTGCATCAACGATTTGATACATTGTTGATTGTCATGATTTTAATCCCGTATTGAGAATGTTCTCATTAGAGTTATGCTTTTACCTATCCAACTCATCCATCTCATCTTGTTCGATCCAAAGAGAAGCAGACAGGGATGATCTGAATAACAAAGATCTATTATGCAACAGTATGGCAAAATGATAGGCTTTTGACGAATTGGAAAAGCAACATTTGCATACCAAATGGAATTAAGACAGGACCGATGAACTGAATGGTCACCCAAGTGCATGAGTTAAGATTGCGCCAAGACGGATTCCAGGAACGTTCAATGATGTGTCTGCACTTTGATGAAAGGTGATGTGTCATTTATTATATTTCAAAAATCACTGAATCACCGTCCGGTTCCATAACTAAATTTGGCTTTTATTATATTTACATCTGATTTTATCATAAACTTTAATACTGCATGATCTTTGGTAAGTTGATATCTACAGTTGACATTGAGAGTTCGAGATTCAACTGTTTTACAGAAAATTCGAGTTCCTTTATAACATTATTTCAATATTCTCTATGAGGAAAAAATAGAAAGAAAATTAATTCTCGTTACTTGTTCATTCCTTTTGAATGAATGCGAGCGGTAGCATTACGTTGCATCGTTAATGTCAGCCACCTTTTTTTAGTCTCTTCGTATTTCAAACAAACGTTAAATAAAACATTTCAATTCAATTCAACTTAATTTTCAACTTAATTCTCTTTTACTTAGGTTTGTTCTCAAGGAACTAGAATTTCGAAGAATGGCAAGGAAGTAGATTTCTTGAGATGGCCTTTCATTCAGTAAGAGAAGGGGCGTTTGTTTGAGAAAACAAAATTCATTAAAAGTAAATGATAAAATAGTCAATTTTTTATTATACAAGATAAAGAGGTTTTTCGACAATTTTTGAACGTTTACAATTTTCATGTGGAACGATATTGACCGCGCTATAATTGACAATTTTAATTTCACCATACAAATATTTATAACCTCGAATATTTTTTACACGCTTCTTTTTTATAAGATTATTGAATTTTGACTTGCGCCTCGATGTTCTTCAGTTCGTAAAAAAACTCAATCCAAAATATTTCTTTCAGAATTTTCATGTCTCGTCAACAATATGGCGGTGCTGTTTAGTGCCTGGATGAACCGAGTGACTGCACGATACAATGTATGAAGAAAAATTTAGTAGCCTTACACAAGAACATACAAATTCTGCTGAAAGTCATCTCTCAATCAAAGGTATTAGGGTGTCGTGTTTCCGATGGTTTGACAAATTCTTTCGCACACTTTAGTGGTGTCATGTATCGAATCTCACCAAAATGTTTAAATTGGATTGAGGAACTTGTGTTATGTCAGCAAATTTCTGAAGGAGGCGCTTCATTTGCTTCAGAGCGGCAAAACAGAGCGATCCAACCTTAGAGAAACAACAAAGTGGCAAAACAGAACAATCCAACCTAACGAAACAACAAGGAATACATTGTAAAATTAAAGTTATAATATGCGTGCGAATCCAAACTACGAAGTTGTAAAAGAACCACGAGGTTTCATAAAGTGTCTTGAAATAGTAAGTATATATTTTGTTTTTGTTTTTATTGCATTACAGTTTCGTAATGTTTTAAAAGTATGAAACAAAATGAAATAAATGCAGATTTGACCAGCTTTCAAAACAGCTTTTGGTACTTATATATACACAAGGCATATTTCATGTATTCAGATTAATGCCAACAAACTTACTGAAACCTGATATAGTTTATAGCAAATGTTTACAATTTATTTTGTATATATAGTGTTTATTCACTATTTGGGCTTAATCATAAGATTCCTGGTGTAATAAAGTTGCAACTGGAGTCTGAGAACTCACACAATCTTATAATGTAACATGAAAAAAAATGTGAATTTTTCAAACCTTTAAGTCACAATAAGTCATTTTCACAAAAAGTCTTTTCTTTTTTTAAGATTCACAGCTTTTTGTGCTCACAATTTTTGAATATTTTCACAAAAAATATTTCACAAGTCTCCAGCTATTTTTCTCATTCCAGGAAAGGTGAACACTGAAGAATTGCCCCTAAAATTGTCAGCCATCCTTTAGTTGTATTCCAACGTCTTGTGTCAACCCGTAAATGATTGACAAAAGTCAGTGAATGCAAATAGTTGGTGCATTTTTATTGAGAATTACATCCTTAAGCGTGGTTCACACGGGTCATAAAGTTGCTCTAATCATATTGCACATAATGAAATTTCGGAAGTTTATTTCGGAAGTTTTAAGTTTATTATTTTCAAGATGGCAGTCGAAATAAAAGGCCAAAAAGGAGAAAAGGTAATAATGCCAGGTGAAGGCTGAAAGCTAGCCAAAAAAGTCAGGCTTTATGAAGTCATAGGTAAAGAGATAAAAATGTGTGGGAATAGTTTATGATAATAGTGTCCATAGTGCCCTCGTTTTTCAAATGAACAAGAAGAAGCTTTCCTAAAGTGATATCCTCCATTTCACCGATAGTTGCTTTCATAAATTTACGTCTTGAAGTTTTCAGTGTGAACGTCAGCAGGTACTTACGAAAATTCTACTCATATATATCTATCGTAAAGTTATTCAACTAGTTTTTCATAACTTTATGACCCATATGAACCAAGCTATAGAGGATAATTGCTCGATATTGCTTAAATTTGTAATTTTACAGGATTTTATTCATTCAGCAATTTTTTCAAGATGGTGTCTCGCGATTTATACATACGTGACTTTTTATCAGTTTAGGCTGCTCACAACAATTAATTAATGCTTGTGACTTTTTTGTAAAAGTCAAATATTCGTGATTTCAATGATTTTTTGTGTACGCAACTTCGAAAATGTAATTCACTGTCATGATACCTTAGTATTTGTTCCATTAACTTTTTTAACTTTTCACTCAATTCATTGATAATTTGTATCAAGTTTGCATAAATTTGTCACAAGTTTGCATTTGTCACAAGAAATTCTTTTACGAACCGTGTTGGCTTTTGTAGCGTAATGGCGATAAGCATTCATGAAATTACTAATATTTACAGGGTCTCATTCTGGACCAAAAAAGATGTCATTTCAGATTAGTTAATAATATATAGTCACAAAATGTCTATAAATAATGAGTTTCTAATCATTGCGTAAAATTTGCATAAGATATTTTGAATTAAATGAATATGACTTCAAACCATAAAACTCATTTTACATAAGTTTTATGGGTTATAATAGCATCAAGCTCTTTTATTAATAAAATTTGTTTTGCTAAGTGATTTATTGTTGTGTGCATAGAGTTTTGTTTCCCTTGCAGTCTTTTTAAATTGTGAACTTAGGGATTTTGATAATATCCAGTCACCAGACAAAGACCGTGAAATATTGATGTTGTGCTGGCTTAAAGGTCATTGGTGGTGACTATGTTTAGTACATGTAAATTTATATGAAATAAATTTAGAACATTTTCTTTGAGATTTCTAAAGTCGGATAATTTTTTTTTCATTGTTATTTTGATATAAACAATTATGCAGTAAACATCAAAATTATATTTATTTTAATCATACAAAACACGTACAAACTGTCAAAAGCCAGAAAGAAAGTTTTTTATTTAAACTTTAGTCAGTCTTAATTCAACAATTATGAATATAAGACAAATTAAATGACTTCTATGAAGTTCTTTCTCCTGATTTTTAGTATCATCTCTGATGTCATCACACCATCATCAGAAATGAATTGAGTCTAAATCGGAAAATAAAAAGTGAAACATTTAGTATGATGAAGTTATTTCCAAACCATGGAAAAATGGTTTTCTTGTTGAGAAAAAAGCACATGTATGTGTCGGTTATGCTGTTTCTTGTGTTTTTATAATGAAACGTTTAGATATTACATCGTTGTACTTTAGATCTTGGCAATATTTGCTTTTTCCTGTGCTACTGGTTTTCGTGGTGATTTCAAATTTCGACAGGATTATAATGGAACCGCCAACCACAATGTTGAAGGGAAATTCAAGTATCCGTTCGATAGTTCCGTTATGTTGACAGTGGCAACATTTAATAAAACCAAGTCTTATGTAAGTAAAGTTACTTGTGGATTCAGGGCATTAGTTAGAAATTCAGGGGATATTGTGTTTTTCACTGTGTGGGGAAGTTGGAGACCTAAGTTTGTCACCTTTCAAGTTGGGGTCTTAGGGGTCCTTTATTTAAGACCAGGTGTGGAATCACATGGTGTAAATTCAAAACAAATGTAGACGTAATTGGGAAATTTAATGTGATAAGATTTGATTGAGAAAATGACATATATGTTTATGTGAGGCCTAACTAAAACCCTGGGATTATTTTCGGCAACTTTTCTCAAAGTTAATTAATTGCATATCAACACAGGAGAGTGAAGATTTTGCTATGGCCATTTATTTAGTTGTTATTCATCAAAAAAATAATGATAGTTTACAGTAGTTCTCGCAGAGTCACATCTAGGTGAAATCGAAATTTATTTACCATTTCCAAAGAATAATTCACAGAAAAGTTTTTCAGAACATTTTTACATTACAAGTGAAAGTTATTCTGTGTATGTCCAGATGCTCACATTCTTTTCTTGAAAAAGACCTTGTAGTAATTTTTAATTACCATTATTATTAATCAAAATATTAAAATATTATTTCCTGGAAATGTTGTCGTGTTTACCTCTTCTATAAATCTAAGACCAATAGATTACGTTGTACTTTATAATGGACTGACTCTAAAAATATTATGACTTGATGTGGACTTCACAACTGTTCGATATTATTACTAATGCTTTTACTTTAAGTTTTTTGGACCATTTTGTTTTTGTTGAAAAGCAATTTGTACTTATTTTCTCCTGACGTCGAAATTTATATTGATGTTGTTTCTTTTATAAAAAACAGGTTGACGTTGCAGTGGAAATTGATCAACGTTCTTCCACAGAATTCTTCGTGGTCATTGGTGTGTTCTGTTTCTTGTACAGTCTCGGGGTTCTGGTGTATTACATATTCTTCCAGGAAGATACTAAATCTGCTCCTACCACCATGTTAAACTCACAAGTTGTGGTAAGAAGAGTACTTGGACTTCTCTTTCGGTATCATGCAGTTGATACATAAGTGATGTTCGCTTCAAATCTATTTTTCTTCTTATATGTCTTCACAGAGTCAGTAGGTTATCACTGACTTGCTACGAAGAAAGAGCGTGCTTTCAATGTTCTGTTGCACTGCTTCTAGACAATTTTGTCTCTCTCCTTAGTCCTTCTAGATCGGTGTGGTCAATTGTTTTTATCATTCTTCTGACCTGTAAACTAGTTAAGGTTCTTTTAAAAGAAAAATTGGATTGGATATTTTCTAATATGGTTTTAGAATATCATAATGCATATCATATAAATTCAAAAATCAAGAAAATCACTGTAAGAAATTGCCTGGCCTCAAATTTGTCTTAACCGAAAGCAGAGTTTTGTTGATTTTTATAATCTGATTTAAGATTTCAATTTTCGATCTGATATGACAATCATCAATTTGTAACATGTTTTAGGATTTCGTGATTGGCGGATTTTGGGCGTTTTTTTGGTTTGCTAGCGCCTGCGCCCAAGCAGCCGCAACAAATCATATCAAAGACTCCACAGATGTGAAGAAAATCATCTCCTCCATGGAATATTGTTCAAGTAAAAACCTCATCACATGCGAGGTTTTGAAGAGCGCCAATTATGCTACCCTCACTATTTCCGTGGTAAGTGAACAATTTGGAACAGTCCTTTGTTTTGAACACAAGGTGGTGGAATACCCAACAAGGGGAGGGGAACGTTTCGTTAGCACATCTCCTGACTTTCTCAACAATTACTTCTACTAAATTTGAATTAAGTTCCATTTCAAATCTTCGAAACGTTAAGTTTTTTGATTATCTCGGAGTTCTGTAGGATTTTAACCAGTGACTGTTCTACGAAGGATGCGGATTCTTTTAAAAAAGCGACAAGTTTAAGAGCAGGACACGTATTGAAATCAGAACGTTTCTGAAATATCCTTGTAAAATATTTACACGTCATGATGACTAGAATTTCTCTTTGGTTCAGTTACTAGGCTTCTTAAATGTTTTCGTGTGGGCTGGCAATATGTGGTTTCTGTGGAAGGAGACACCGTGGCATAAAGGAAACCGCCAACCTGCCGCTACTGTGCACCAGCCGCCAGCTGCACCACAACATCAACCCACTCCACCCGCTGCTGCTATTTGAAGCTGCAGATGAAATGCTATGTTGTTTTTTTTCTGATTTTTTTGTTTTTTAACTCTCTTTCGCGGGTTGTTCATTCTGTATCATAATTTAGTATGCTTGTTCCCAGCTGGCAAATTTGTTGAAAGATCACTGCGAATGAGTGCATTTCTACAGAAACATACACACTATTTCAATAAAAATACTCTTCATCGCAGTGACTTGGGGCGATTTTGTCTGTTGGGTTTTCAAACATCGTCGGTTTTAATCAGTCAATCTCGTTTCCATATTTTTCTGGTAGAAAAACAATATTCTGTAGCGATCCAGTTATTAACGTACTCAATGAATTTACTTTAAATAAGTTGAGTTTCTTTGAGGTGAGTTTGGTATTTATATATGTGACCGTTCGATCAGGGATTCTCTCATATTCTGTATTTTTAGTTTGTTTCTTTTCTTGTGTTTGTTTGTTTGTTTGTTTGTTTGTTTGTTTTCTATTGATAGGTTTTTGTTTATGTAATTGTTTACGTGAGATGTAAGTCTGTGTTCACGTAAGATATAGCCTGCGTTGAATACGCATCATTTTAATTTTCAATATTTTTTTTTCTGATGGTCTGCAAGGAAGACTTAATGGTCGTAATCCATTTAATTTCTAACTCAATGTTACTTTCTACATATATTGAAACCACAGTGCGGCATTATTTTCTAATGTGACATTATTTTCTATTGAAAAATCCCCCAAATAGCAAACAACTTTTAAAGACTTTCTCGATGTTTCAAACAATGTTGGACATACGTGCAATGTTGTGCAGAAATACGCGTCGAGCTGATATGACCATTATTGGCCCAAATGTAACCGTAGCCCTAACCCAAACTCCAATCGCAAGTCCTAACCCCTAACCATAACCCTAACTAAAACTCTGGCCATAAACTTGACACAATGTTGGCCGAGGCTATAACTTTCCAATACATGAACAGCTTTGCATGATCACAACATTGTGTGGAGCATCGATATTTAAAAAAACTTTTCTTCAGATTTGATAATTATTGATGAAGAAATGTAAAGAAAACCTCTGTTTAGAATTTCTCCAATTTTTCCTATTCTACTGCATGATGTGCAACCCCGAACCCAGGGTTTGATGCGCTATCATCTCACCACTTTGAATATGATGACAAATTGGATCTCGAAATATATCTTGTAGAAAAACACTGCCTTGAAGTTCGATTTGACCGCCATATTTTGATGTAGTTAGTTCTCCAACCTGTTGTTAGAACGTCGCCCATAAATCGTTCTGCAGGGAGCTTTTGTATGAACAGTAGCTTAAAGGCAATGAACTGAAGGTTGCACTATGCTGTTGTCAGTAGAAATAGAACAATTGAGAAACGGTCTGGGAACGAACAGCTGTTTATTATTAACAAAGAAAATGAAGTGATGGCTGGCTCTCTCGTGGAGATTATCACACAAGAAAACTGCTGACACTTTTTTCGATTTTTTCATTAGTTCATTATCTTTGATTAAAGTCATATTATCACTGTAACAATTGCATGAAAACGAGGTTAGATGCACTAACTAGTGCATATATCAGCGATTTATAACAAGCTAAATATCTTGATTGAAATCGACTGAAAAGAACAAAGCATAGCCTTACTAGCCCAAACAAATTTAACACGAACTTAGCCAGTTAATGATTGGTAGATGAGCAGATACAGTTTTATTAAAACATTTTTATTTTGAGTTCTCAACCAATTCAAAACTGTGAGTGAGGGATCAAAAAGTATCTGCGAAGGAGTGTGTTTCTATAGAAATGTACGAACTACTTCAATGAAAATGCTCTTCATCACTGTGGTTTTTTAACGTATGTTAAAAACTGAAAAAGAACTGAAAAGAAAAATCATATTGTTGGACTCCTCATCAAAGGAGAAGAGTATTCCCATTAAAAATGGCCGTGTTTAGAGGAAAAAAGAATAAAGAATCTCTTTCAGTTTAACATAAGTCTTTTCTATTTTGAAATTGAAACGATCGACGTGACGTAACATGATCAACAATTTCTTGGATTTATCAATATATTTCATTGCTCCTTAATGTATCGAAAGACTGGAGACAAGGTGGATTCAAGGATTAAAAAAAAACATGTTTTGGCCGACTCGAACAGTTTGGCGTCCTTCGCATTAAATCGAAACATCTCCCAAGTAAACGCGATTAAGATTATTCCTTCTTATGATTTCTTCGTGTTCTGTGAAAGTCCTCCTCTCTCAAGAAAAACATTAACATGCGAAATCCTTTGTAATCCGCAAACATTAAAACAGCATGATATGAAAACAAAGGATACAAAAGGGAATCGACATATGTTGGAAATGTTTTTTATGTCAGTGAATAACACGCAATAAATAAACTGACTTAGGATCGGAATTTTTACCATTAGAAGACGACATATTTCTTTACCAAGATCGAAAAGAGTAACGAAAAAGATATTTTTGGATTCGTAAACATCTGAAGTTTAGTGATGAAATTACCAACCATCATTCACCTTGTACTCCTGTTTACTTTCTGTCTGGTCATTCGAGGTTTGTTTGTTTGTTTGTTTGTTGTCTTTTTTTTGTTTGACAGACATGCGATCTTTTTCGTGCTGTTACGTAGTTCAACTCTATCACAAAGGATTGTTGAGTGATGTCAAATTTCAATTTTTTCCTGTATCACTTGCGGTTTGCCATAATTTTTATCGACCTATGCGGTCAATTCAAAAACTTTCGTGTCGCGTATTTTAGACAGTTCTTATAAAACCGAATCATGGGGCGCAATGATGAGGCGTAATGGTCAGTAACTAAGTGATGTGGCGTAATGGCTCTTCCGCCTGTAAGCTAAGTAGTTTGTTGGCTTACCGCCCGAGATACGTATAGCGTTGTTGTGACTGCAGCTAGTTGATTGGCAGATACGCTAGTGGAGTCACGAACTGGGGAACGGCGTGTAATACTGAGCACTTCGGCATAATTACACAGTGGGCAAATCTGTTGGAAAATTAATGAGTGAACGAGCGGATTTCAAAATCGCGGTGGAGTTTGGACGATTTTGCTCGTTGGGTTCACTTCCAAAAACTACAACATAAAATTCAAAAGGTTTTTTTTAACTTATTTTAGGTAAACTCAAGATAATAGAAATTCCTGAAAATGACGCCATTATGGACGAAATGGTTTTGAACGAAGCTGCAGAGGGATATCAACAAGCAGACATGTTACCTCCGGTTTTTTATAATTTCTACAAAAGCAAATCCAGAAAAAGACATGGACGATAAGGTTGTTTGCCAGTTTGTTTTTTTAATGTATGTAGTTAAAGGATTTCAACTGTAAGAATGGAAATCATGCAGATAAATTCTAAATGTTCAACGAATTATTCATTGACTTATTAATAAGAGATTTCCTCCATCGCGAAACTCGACCCTGTTTTGTGTTTACACGACAACGATTGCAACAATTTCACGCTCTTCCTAGGAGATTTTGGTTGGTATTAAGGTTTTGTAATATCTGTATTCGAATATCATATTGATCATAACTGTTCTTAGTCACTGAATTTTTAAGTCAATTTCAAGACACTAAAATAGCTCCTAAAAACATTTTGGATATTTTAACGGGTAAATTTCTCAATTTCTCTACTGAGAAATTTGGTCATGCTAACAGGAAGTGCCAATACAACGAAACCATCAATGCAAAGAATGCAAAGGAATTTCATGTTTTTCTCTATTAAACTTCAGGGCAGACAGTCACAGCTTGGGGGTATTTTGGTCCTATAAATCCCCAATGAGCTTCAAGGTTGAAACGTGCGATAGATAATTTCTATTTTTCGGTTTGAAGAATGTTTTCTAAAACTTGCGACTGAAACAATGTTTCTGAACAATAAGGTCTAATGGAGTTAATTAAAACTCAAAATTCAGTTAATACGCTCAGTTTTTCAACAGTGATCCCTTCCTGATGTATTGATTTCATTACGCAATAGAGAGATATGGGGTAAAAAAGAACAAATTAATTCAAGGCGAGCGGATAATCTCTTCTTTTTTTGATTTAATTTCTTGAAAGGAAAGAAATTAATCTCGACAATACGAGCATTGTGTTTGTTGCTGTATTGAATTAAATATTCATAAACACGTGAAATATTTAAAACCTTTTTTTCATATAGTATAATTTTTGTATAGTCTAAACCTCACGTCAAAATATATTGGAATGTTGAACCACTTTTACGAGGCCTTCGTCTTTCTGATTGAGTCCGATTTGATCACTGTCCGGTCAGAGATCTAGTAAATTCGAAGTAAGCCCAATTGACATTTTTGGAGTTGCTGTTGAAAGGTTATTATCTCGCCAAACTCATATTGCCGCCTCATTTTCGATAATGTTACAAGCGCAAATACTGTTAAATAAATCAAAGATTTTCCAAATGCCTGGAGAGATAATGAGTTACCACATTCAAAACAATTTAAACATAATTGAATACGAAGTGGGGCCTTGCAGTTTGTCAATACTGACTATAACGTCCATCTTGTTTTCAATTCTAAAAAATACGCGAGGGAGATTGTTTACAAGGAATATAAGATCAACTAATTTGCGGAACGAAAGCAAATGCGAGATCACTAGACTGACGTTGAAACTAAAACTCGGGAAATGTCTATTTAAAGTGCACGTAATACTTTGACCAGGTAAATTCCGGTTTTCCGATTGGTTTCTCGGTACCCGTCAAGAAAAAACATCTATCGACTAAAAGGTGGATTTACTGATGTCACGTGTTGTTTTATCTATTTATTCACTTCAATATTTCTACAAAAATCCTGTAATACAGTAAGTAAATTAAGTGAAGCGATTATACAAGGTAAGTTAGATCCTGCATCTTCACAGAGTGACCTTATCAGTTGTAAATAATAAATAGCGTGCAACCTCGAACCCAGGGTTTCTTGCCTTTCGATATACGGAAGGCAGCGAAGTATATCCGTATATCGCAAAAAGACAAGGAACCCTCAGTTCAAGGTTGCAATAGTGTGTTTGGTGAGAAATGATAACAAGCATGAATGCTGTCAACTTTTAACACCAGCCCTAAGATAACGCCTTCAAACGCCGTTTACTCCATGGGCAAACTCTCGCAGATAAATGCGGCCAACATCCATATAAACACCAGGAAGGATCACCCTGATAAGAAATTCATTGGATGAAAGATTGAACCTTGCTTGATAACCAATGATGAGAATACAACAGAAAAAAGTATTTCCGAAACACTTCTCATACCCTCAAGACTGGGTTCGAGATCTGAAAACTATCACTTAAAATTTTGAGCTCGGTATAGCAGGTTTCGCCAATGGCAGTTGAACTTGCTCAGCTTCGTAGTCAGGACACTTTCTCTTTTCTTAATGGCAGTTGAACTTGCTCAACTTCGTACTCGGGGCACTTTTTTTGATATGAAAACAACGATGTTAAAAAACACTGGAATATCTGACCGAAATATATTTATATATTGCGTAATTTTCGTCACGTGATAAATATACCCAGTGGGCAAATTTGTTGAAAAATCACTACGTAGGCGTGTATTTCTATAGAAATATACACACTATTTCAATAAAAATGCTCTCCATCCCAGTGACCTTTTGATGATTTTGTCCACTGGATATCGTAGTAGTGTATATGTAGTTGAATTTTCTACGCCATAGGCACGACACTTGTACTTATTATTCTTTTGGTTCATTTGAAACTCTTGCCAGTACTTATATTTTATTCTTATTATCTAAGTGCAAAGTCCCCTCTAGGTAACTTCTCGACGTCTTAACCTGTGTTTCATATAATAACCTTTTCATGTTACAGAGAGTATTCTTTATAAAAAATTCATAATTTTCACTTGGATTTCTTTATATTTATTTTCATCTTTTGATTCGGTACTGTCATTGAAATTTTCACGAAAATGAAAGTATATAATGAAATGTAGGAAAAACACGTTCCAATTAAATATTTATAAGCTCTTCATTAAAAAATCAAAAAGAAAGGTCGTGCTCTTTTTTTTCTTTTCTTTTTTTTCGTTCGTGAACTTTTTTATGATCATCAAATCAGAGAATGCTTCATAGTTACACTACAACCTTGAAGAGAATTTATGGTGTGGACATGATCCGAACAGCATACGATCAGGAAAATATTGTTTGCTTATCAATGTCAGAGTTCGGTGGAATTCATGGCGGCATGTCGCTTCAAGCAATCGTACGTAAGAAACAGAAGGAGTCGTCAGTGTCAACGGCTATTAGACGTATAAAAAGTACATCATTTCCTAATGCAAGCAGGTCCTTTTCTGTTATCGGAAAAGATAAAACCGAAGATCTAAGTGTGCTACAAGAAAAAGTTCGCCAATTTCTTTCCAGTCCACAACCACAAGCACCACACAAATCGTTACTGTTGACGAAAGGCCCATCTTTGAAAATTTTGAATGAACTTGCCATCGGTAGTCAAACGAAGGAGGAAATTATAAATGAAAAGAACGAAGATGGCATTATCCAACCTGGTCAAGGATATCGTTCCAGCTGGGCGGATGGTAGACAGTGGTATTATAACTACACTGGAGAATGCAGGTATCTCCGAAACACTAGCGTTACACCAGTACTTGATATTTTTGAGTCTAGTGACGATTGTAAATAAAGAATAACGCCAAAAGAACTGTGTTACTTCTGAATAAAGGAAAAGTGCTATTAATGGCCTTACGTATGATTGGCACCGCAAATGACAAAATGGTTTAACGAAGCAAAACATACAGGAGGCGCAGTTTTTTTCGACGTTTCGACTACCATACTGTAGTCATTTTCAATAAACGAATATGTGTTACATACAAATTTAAGTAAAGTTTTACAAAAAGTGTAACAGCCGTGACTAAATAGATAATTACAGAAAGCAATCATATAGATAAAACGTAATAATAATAAATACCCTCTCCTCAGCATACTGAAACAAAGTACTCCCTAGAGGAGATGGGAGAAAAAGATAGTGTGATCAACCAAACAATAGTAATGGTATTGACGTGATGTTTTTATTCAAAACAGGGTTGTCTCTCTTTGTTTCAGTATGCTGAGGAGAGGGTATTTATTATTATTACGTTTTATCTATATGATTGCTTTCTGTAATTATCTATTTAGTCACGGCTGTTACACTTTTTGTAAAACTTTACTTAAATTTGTATGTGACACATATTCGTTTATTGAAAATGACTACAGTATGGTAGTCGAAACGTCGAAAAAAACTGCGCCTCCTGTATGTTTTGTTTCTGTTCGACCCACAACTTGGTTTAACGAAGCTTCACAATTTCTTTGATACTTTTAACCATGGGTCCAGGATTTCCTGCCTTTTCAATATAAGGACGGTCGAGGTTGTTACACCGTCAAATGTAGTAACTCCGTCAAATGTAATAAATTTTCTACGACAAATGTAGTAACTCCGTTAAATGTAGTAAAAGTCTCCGTCAAATGTAATAAACCTACGACAAATGTACCTTTAAGTTTGGAATGAGCCATAATTAGGCAAAACACATCAAGGTATAATATTGCAGGTGTTATGAAGTGGCGATATAATAGATCCCAATTTCGCGCATGCGCAGTGAAAATATTTGGGTAGAATTATGACAAGAAAAGTAAAGTTCATGTAAATATACATGTATTTTCAGTACTGGTAACAAAACATAAGAAGTGTTTGTTTGAAGGTATCCTGAATTCAATTGACGTCACACATACAAGGGTTTACCTCCTTCTCACAAACTAAAGAGTCGGTTAGAAATGAAATAGTTAATTAAAAAGTGACAATATGCTAACTGCGTGCTTCACTAAATGTCCCAGTTAAATCAATGAGCTCAGGGTACCTTTAACGATAACAAAACAAGTACTTATTCCAATGATTATATAAAGAGACCCTATGCAAATACAATTCAATGATTTTCAACGATGATAACCAAAGAAGTAAACAAATATTTGAGTTTTAAAATATCCTCCAGTGAAGGATAACGGAGCATGTAGAACGAGCTTATGCAAAGTTGTCTAGCAGTATAAATTTACGTTATACTTTTAATTATACACCACCCATGCCCAGCAGCCAATAGAGTTATAAGCGCACTATTCCACTTCACACGCCTACCAATTTTTATTGGTCTTTGCACACTTTTCAATAACGTCTCAAAGTGCAAAACTTCACCACTTACTCTGCCACATACGATGATTTTATTCACAGAGACAACTTGCTCATGCCAAGTGACTTGACAAATATAAGTTCATGTCAGGATTATCTGGAACTTGTTTATTTGAAAGTAAATGTTAAAGAGAACTGACATATACCTTTAGTGAAGATTTCTATTCCGCAAAACAGATATTACGCAACATAATGATGGATAGCAATAGCCTGAATTTATAGAGTTTTAAAAGTTACCTGGTTAAGACCTTCGAGCGTTTTAACTCTGTATGGCTCATTAACCTTATTCAAGTATATTTCTACTGCGCATGAGCGATCGTTGGTTTCATTTTATGGCTACTTGACAGCCCTTACAAAAACTAATTGATGAAGAGGTTTATGCGTTTCGCCTCTTTAAGACCCATTTTTTTTGTATTGACAGTCTCTTACTGCGCATGTGCAAATTCCAGGCTTATCACGGAGCCACCTGATAGCATTGAAAACTTACGTAGTGAAGACTTTGATGAGGTTTACCCAATTATGGCTCACTTAGGTCATATTATCGGGGTGTTTCACTGCGTATGTGCAGTTTTTGGTTTTATTATATATAATATAAATTGCCATATATTACAATAAAGTGTCCCAGAAAGAGTTAGTTAACCCTACACTGACAATTTTTCGAGAGTCAATATGAGAACTATAAGGGAGTCATTTCAGAGTGCCTGTGGCGACTCCTTTTGCGAGTCATTTTGACTCCCTCACAAGTATCTTTTTTTACTCCCTTTAGCTTCTCATTACAATGAATGACTCCCTTTCGGTTCTCATAAATGGCGATATTTCTGACTCTCCAAAGGGAGTCGTTTGAAAATGACTCTCTTACTATTCTCATTTCGTGACTCCCGTTTGAGTATCATTTTGAATTAATGCTCAAACAAGAGTCATTTTTTTATCACCTTAAGAGCTTCAATCCGCTATGACTCCCTTCAGAGCATCATTGCGTTGATATCAAATGACGCCCTTCTGGGCATAATGTGTTAATATTAAATGACTCCCATTCCAGTATTATAATATTCTCAACGCTTGGTCATCTTGTTGATCTTGGCCCCGGATTTCATGGTGATCTCAAGATAATTAAGAAAACAATGCCATTTACTTGAAATCATGTATTGATCTTTTCATATAAAACACTATGAATACATACATACAAAAACATTTATGAAAACGCAAATAGCTTATACAGTGTGTTTCGTAATGTTGGAAATGAAAATTTTAAAGCTGTTTTTTTAAATGAATATACCGAATTTCAAAATCATTTTTACACCGTTGGATAGCCATTTTGAAGTTCTTTCGGATAGTATGTTTTTGTGAAAAATGAACAAGTGGTTTATGAAAAAATAAGGAAAATGTCTTGGAAAAATGTAATTAAATTTTTAATGGTCGATTAAGATGTGAATGAAAAGAAAAGATTTTTTGAAACAATGACAGCAATTTGGAAAACAATAAACAAATTTAAGCTGTGTGTTCACGAAAAACGTTAAACTTTTATGTTTTAAAATATCAATTTGAAGGTCTCAGCGCAAACATAAAATTAATAAAAAAATTGAATGGATTCAGTGTTTTGAAACAATAAGCACGATGTAATTAAACTACGTGTTAATCGACCATTAAAAATTTTATTACATTTTTCAAAGACATTTTCCTTATTTTTTCAAAACCCACTTTTTCATTTTCCACAAAAATATACTAGCCGAAAGAGCTTGGAAATGGCTTTCCATTGATGTAAAAATTATTCTGAAATTCGATATATTCATTTAAAAAAACAACTTTAAAATTTCCATTTCCAACATTACGAAACACACTGTATATAAACTTAGATATTTCATAACAACAAATATTTTTTGAGTGTTTTTTAATTTCTACGATATACAATATTTCTTTTTTATATAGTATAATTCGATTGTCTCCCCCACTTTTCAATAAAAGGTAGACCGAGAATGAAGATAAACCACGAAGAAAGTTTTTCACGGCGCTAATTTGTGTTAATATTAATATTTCACTCAAAAGGAATACCAATTCTGTATCGAAAATAGTGAAAATACAAACACAAAGAAAAATTGAATTTTGGATTGCAGACTAAATAAGATAAAACTTTTCAAAAATTACGTCACATACAGCCGAATAATGACGTTTACAAATGAAACTATAACAATAATTTGATTACAAATAAAAAAAAATGCACTTTGAGTAATATCATACATTTCTTTTAGTTCAATTAAAACATCATTCATGGAACAGTGCGGCTTAAAAAACTGATCATCAACATCTTCATCATCACTGCTATCACAAGCAAGATTATTGTCACTTGCATTGATATCTAAAAGTCACTTCGAGTGTATCATTCTCTGAACTAAGTCTTCATGTTAAACTTTGATGTTTTTGCACAGCTCTTTTGATTTTTGAATTTCAATACACATCCAGAAAAATTGCATTGAATAGCGAAGTTGCCCTGGATTGCATGAAAGTTCCAAAAATGTTGCACGAGCCATTTTTAATTGACAGTTTTATAAGAGCAATCAAATTTACAGGAAAATTTCATAATAAGAATCTAAAGAAAAAGTAATATACTGTAAAAATTAAAGCTGTCACAAGTAACCAAAATATGGTAGCTAATCATTCAAAATCATTTAGCTTTTCCCTAAAAACTTTCATTTGAAGTCTATGGCTGATAAAGGAAAACAGCGTGCTTATAACATATTCAGTTACTGTCTGCATAGCCGACTGTGTTTTGTGGGCCATCATCAGTGTTGTTTTGTTGTTCTTTAAAAGCAATCTAAGCAGTAAGCAAGCTAACTTATCATATAGAATAATAATAGCCGATTATTTAAGAACAAGAAAACAAACGAAAGAAACTGTCAGTCACACGGACACATTCAATTTCGTCAAGAAAAGAATCCAAGAATAGTACAACTACAAACCTCCTAATATGAAATATGTATATGTTACCAATGAAACCAGTGAACCAGTGAAGTTGATAAATTATAGATGTTTTTTTTTTAATCAATGCCATCGCACGGTCGTATTAAATAAGTTTACAATTTTTGTGATTATATAGGCAAATATCTATACAAAAGAATAATTATTTAGTAAAATGCAAAGAAAGTACTCCTAAGAGTTAATAACCGTATTTTTTATTGTGTAAAGGTGTAAAATCTTTTATACCGTTATGCGACATCTGAGACTCTCATTTAAAGAATGGCTTACGTAAAAATTTTTAAAGCTTGCGAAACAGTGGCCTTGTTTTTCGAATTGACTCTCCGACGAGCATCAATTTGACTCCCTTAAAGAGCCAATTAACTTACATCACTTATGATAACTTAAAGGAGTCAAATTGATTCCCTTCAAGGTGGTCATTTTAAGGAAATTGAAATTGACACCCCTTCAAAGCAAAATGACTCCCTTAAGATGCTCTCTGTATCATCTGATTTACTCCCTTAGGTTATCATTGTTCAATGACTCCCTTTTAGGAGTCGCAATGACTCTGCTAAAACTGTCAGTGTATTTAGGCCAAGGGGGCTGTTAATATCATATTATCTATCAGTTTTCCGAAAATGAACGAACAAGCAAAAAGTTCTTTTATTGATACCAGAGATATGTACATTTCTTTGTTGATACCAGGGATTCAATTTTTCTTTAACGTAAAGCCTCGAATAAATGCTAAGACCGGGCGCTTCAGTGGTTTTGAGACTGGGAGCATATTCTTATTTAGGTAGAGGTGAAAGGAAAAAATTAAAAAAAATTAACAACTCTTGTTTACTTCGCTTCTATTTCTTCTCTCTTACAATAACAAGGAAATTTCTTAATTTGAATGTCAGTGATATCAATTGATTTATGTTTGTTTTAATTTTGAAACAAGAGAAACTAAAATAGGATGGAGAAAGATACACCTTTTCCTTTAAGGCATCTAAAATGTGCATTGACGTCAGAACCCATGGAAAAGATCACTGTCCGTCATAACTGCAAAAAAACATTTGTTAAAGAACTTGACGATGAAAAAGTGTATTAACGATCAACTATTTAACGAGAATACTGATAAGTTTTATTTTGATTGGAAAGCTTGTTGTTGTATTTGGGGTAAAACAGCGGACAGGTGATACTCAATTGTTATTTCAGTACGCACTATCCTTTTTTTAACTTCTAATCCACTCTTCAAAATGCTGTAATGATTGATAACTTTGACATATAGTTCTTTACATAAGGCAGCTTGCATCAAGATCAATTTAAAATGATTGGAAAATAGTTGAATGTTTTAGTAGAAAATTAGTTGAGAAAAAGCTCATTAGACTTTGTAAGGAAAGACAGTTGTAATGATCTGGATGATCTGCACCAGCGTGGTCGTGAAAAAGCGTATGAACATATGAGCGTATGGTCTTTTACTTAACAAGAATGCTGATAACTGTTATTTTGATTGGAAAGCTTGTTGTTGTATTTGGGGTAAGGCAACGGACAGGTGATACTCAACTGTTATTCCAGTACGCACTATCCATTTTCGTTGTGATTGGGTTATCCAATTCAAAACTTAAGGCAATCAAGGAGCTTTCTTAGCCGATTTTGCCAACTCCTGAGATAAACTTGGGTCTTTTGTGGCAAACATCGTGGTTTTTGATTCTAAAAGGTCTTCGCCTAAGTCAAATTGCTCCGGATTTATGCAATCTGTTTTTAAACCAAAGCAGCAATCTATGACTTTATTCCAGTTATTGACTTGGTACCCAGTGATGAGACCTGTGTTTCTTCCATCTTGCAATTCGTGATTCCAGAAGCCGCTAGATATGGAATTATTACTCAATGTATAACCTTTGACCAGCCTCTCTGGTAGAAAGCAACTGGAATCATAAAAAATAAAAGAGCCTGGCAGATCTATGTTTATTTTTGTTTGTTTTGTTTTTGGCGTAAACAAAGAAATCCATTAACACCGTCCCTTTTTTTTGGATTTCTGCGAAGCAAGAATTACTTTACGATCGTCGTTGTTTTTTTCATCTTACTGTCCAAACCTACGCATATCTGTTTCTCCAATTTCATTGGTTCATGCAAAAGCCGTCTCAATATTCAATGGTGCTTAAAGCGCCACTATTAGAAAGGGTGCCAATTAACTTTAATGGCGCTAGTTTATTGGCTTGAATTTCCGCCATGTGATTATCCGGGTATTTTCCGACTTTACATTTGCACGCAGTTCGCATAAAATGGTACACTACAGCGTGACCTAAAAAACTTCCAAAAGTTGATTGATCAATGTTGAATAGATTTAAAAGACGATTTACACTTTCAAAACCAAAAATAAAGGGTAGAAATTTATAATTATCTTCTACTGCATTCATTCTTTTCTAAAAACAAGTTCTCAATGTTTTGTAAAAACAGTGTGTGCAACTTTTATTTTTTGAAAAATGTCTGGGATTCTTTTAAGCCTTTCTAAATACAAAATACCGTTTGTTTCATGTGTGGGCTGTAGTGCTTTTTAAGCTCTGGATACATACAGCTCAGCTCAGTTTCCTCTTCAGCTCCAACAACATACAAGGAATGTCTTGTCTACCCTCTCCCCGTGCATCATTTTATGTTTGATGTTTCTCTAGCTATTTTAGCTTATATACTTGTATAGTTCTTGGCTGTATTATCAATGTCCTAAATTAGGAAAGGGGACGTACTATTTACGATGCATGTTTTTAAATTAAAAAGATGGCAATGACATTTACTCAAATTAAAGCACAAATTTCTGTTTTCAGTTATGTATGTTGATTTTGTATGTATATAGATGTATTTCTACGCTTTCCTTTTTGTCCTAGTGAATTAGGAATTCTGTTAGGAAGATTGACAAGACATATTGAATTCATAAATTCGTAACATTTACATTGACTTATATGCATACTCATTGTCTTATCTGAATTGATCACTGAATCTTTAATATCATTACGTACCAACGAAATAAAGAACATTATGTCATTCAGATATAATCAAGTTTATTGGGGTTTATTGGTATAAAGTTTTGCATAGTGACAATTATGTTTTTTTCCAGATTTTTGGGGAGTACATGATCAGAAATTTCATAAATATGTATTGCGGAGAAAACTTTTCTTTAATTTCAAGAATGTCATAGTTTTCTTTTTCCATACCTCAGCTGATTTTGCAGAAATCCTTATGCTTGCAATTTCTTTGTTTCACTGTCCAAACCAAGCATTAAACTTGGAGCTTGTCAAAATTCCAATTATGCCATCTATAGCACTACATAAAAGTTTTTGTGAAAACAATAAAATGTTCTTAAAGGTATTTTCACTAAATACGTTGGGGCTCCCATTTCATCTACCAATTCAGCTCACATTATTTCACTTTTTCAAACAGAAAACATCCACATTTGAATGGAAAATTTATTACAAATGTTGACTTACAATTAACTGTGCGCCTTTAATAAGGCTGGCGAACCAAAGTGGGATTTTCACTTAAAGTACGTTCCCTCTTATTCAAACCGCTTAAAATTGATCACCCACATAAAATGAAATCTTCTCACATCCCCTAGCGTCCAATGATGTCAAAAGCATTTTCATTATAAACTAGCCGCCAAGGCGGCGTCGCTCGCCGCCCATGTTCAGCCTGCGTTATGTCACCACCTTCTCCAAATTATTGCACTTAAAACCAGCGATAAGACTTCCTTTGCTGCTGGCTTTATCGCTAAATAAAGCTCGTTTGCACGTTCCCGGTGTTTCAAATCTTGCATGTAAATTAAATGAATAAAGTGAATAAAAAACGTTCGATCAGATTAAAATAGATTAAAAGAAATCGATTAAAAGAAATTAAGACAACTATTAAGACAAAAGCAAAAAAATATTTTGTTTCATGATACTCTTTTTTTACCTATCAGTTTTTAAACATTTAGATTGCTCGAAAAAAAGTTCACCCGCCTCAGACAGTCAGGCAAGCGTTAGGATACACTGGCAAACCGAACATGCTGCCACGTTCTGCCACTGCTGCTTTTTGTCCAAAATGTTTAATCAGTTAGTTTCTTAGTGGATGTATTGTTTTCAAAGCCAAGTCAACGTGGAATATAAAACTGACAATAATAATAAAAACAAAACGTTATTCCTATTAGTTCATCAGCCAAAAAAAGTCACGTTCGATTGGGATTGCAATGTATTTGCTTCAAACTCACGTCGCACACAAAAAAAGAAATAATTTCGCTCACAACTCAATCTACCATTTTGCGTGACGTACAAATAAACAAACAAACAGACAGACAGACAGACAGACAGAGAATCGGCTATTAATATATAGACTAGCCGCCAAGGCGGCGTCGCTCGCCGCCCATGTGCACCTGCTTTGTGTCACCCCGGAGACCCCAGTAAACTTCATATTTCTTGAAAAACGGCTCGTACAACCTGTGTTCAGCCAGAAGCAGATTCGAAATCAAATATCAAATATCAGTTTAAACAATGGTTCCAAAAAAAACCCAAATTTCATGATGTGTTATTTAGTTATCTTTTAAAACAATCGTTGATCAGTACAACAATACACTGAAAACGTAGAGAGAGAAAACTTCAACTTTTTATTAGCTTTTGTTTTAAAAAAAGTTACGCGCTCTAACAAGGGTGCTATCAAACAGGGGGAAAATGGTTTCTCTTCTTAAAAAGTTCACACGGGAGGAGAGAGAAAAGGCACATGCTAAATGAATAAATAGAATAAAAAACGTTCGATCAGAACGCTTAACAATTAAAAAAAGAAATTAAATTATTAAAAAGTAAAAAAAAAACATTTTGTTTTATGGTACTCTTTTTTTACTTATCGGTTTTTAAACATTTTGATTGCTCAAAAAAAAGTTCACCCGTCTCAGACAGTCAGGCAAGAGTTAGTGGCAAACTGAACATGCTGCCACGTTCTGCTACTGCTGCTTTTTGTCCAAAATGTTTAATCAGTTAGTTTCTTTGTATTTAGTTGATGTATTGTTTTCAAAGCCAAGTCAACATGGTCCTTGGAATATAAAACTAACAATAATAATAAAAACAAAACGTTATTCCTATTGGTTCACCAGCCAAAAAAAGTCACGTTCGATTGGGGTTGCAATGTATTCGCTTCGAACTCACGTCGCCCATAAAAAAAGAAATAATTTCGCTCACAACTCAATCTACCATTTTGCGTGACTTACAAACAAACAGACAGAGAATCGGCTATTAATATATAGATTTATCACATATCCAACTAGCAACATTTTAGTTATGTAGGGACCTTTGGAAGCGTCACCTGACGTAGGTCATCAAAATAGACAGATGACCAATGATGGTTGATGATTGTCAACTGAGACAAGAAAATTTGGCCATTTGAGCTGCAACTACTCAGTTCAATAAATGTATCAATCATTCCAGGAGTCTTTGAATTGGTGATGTTCAAAATATCTTGCCATCGATACATATTAAGCATAAGTATGCCATACAACACTTAACATGAGACAAAAAGAAAGCACCAGACAGTACAGAATTTTTGATCAAATTTTTAACGGTTTCTGTGTAATTTGAACCAATAAAGAATACTTCAACCCTACCTTCAAGAACATCTTTTCAAAGAAGACAACACCTTTTTCCAATTGACAGTTCCTCGAAAATAGCCCGACTATTTCAATTTCCCTGTCGATAGATTCATCTATCCTTTTCCATCCCTGTTCAAGTCTCATTCATGCCGTATCTCGATATTCTACTGCATGCTATACGTATCTCTGGCAGTAAGTCAACTACTAGTTGCAATTCGGTGCGCGGAAGAACCAACCTTTTGCGGATTGACTACAAACTCCCATTTACTTGTTACTAGTCAACAATGTATAAAAATTACAAACATAACCACAGGTGACGTCCATTGGTCACGTATAAAGGCCTATCTTATTATACTAATTCGCTTTGTGCATCCCACTTTTATTTTAGAGAGTGATATATTTATTTTTTTTCACGGTCAAATCCTTCTTATTTTTTCCCTTTTTGTCGTAAAACCACGTAGATGCGAGAACACTTTTTTTGATTTTCCGCGATTAGTATATGCTCCTCCGTTTTGTTATTTTTGGTTTGCGCAGTGGAAATCAGCCGAAAAACGTCTTTGGAGGAGTGCGAGCAATGCAATCTTCTTCGTTAGAAATTTGTCAACGATCATTTCGTGAGCAAGAAACTTCGCGAAGAAGACGTGTTTCTTTTTGTATACGAATAATTTAATTTAAATTTGATTGTTTTAGGCAGCATATCGACGAAAGAACTGACGAAGAAACACAGGTTTGTATGCACGAAGGTATTGTTATTATTATAAAACGTTTTATTATCTTGCTAAACTTTTACTCTTATTAATAAAAGAACACGGGTAGCACGTGTAAGTGAGTTAGTTGTTTGTTTACAATGAAAAATCATATTTAGATATACAGAAGAAGTGCAGTGAAGTTTTTAAAAATTAGCTGCAGAAAGATCGAACGAACAAAAGGTATTATTATAAAACTTTTATTTTTGATTAATAAAAGAACAAGTTAGGTATATGTATTTGTATTTCAATGTATTTAAATGTTTGTTTACGTTTTAGTTATCAAATATCGCTATACAGAAGAAAGTGTAGTGATGTTTATTTACACAGTAAGGAATGGTTTTAATTTAGTTTTGAAAGATTAAACACCATAGCTTTGAATAGATATCTTATTATATGAGTTCTTTCGTTTAGTTTATATGCTACTGGATGAAAAACGAAGACAACATTATTTTATTATTTTTATAGTTAGCAAAGAAGATTTGATTTGATTTATTTATTTACAGATCAATTAAAAATGGTCCCACAGCTATGACTGTTTTCCTTTCTCATGGCTGTGGAAGTAGGGAACGTGTTATCTATTGACGATGTTTGATGCTTTGTCTGCATGCCTTTCTGCCAGCCATTTATGCCTTTTGTTTTGGTTTGCTTAAATATGGTTGCAGTAGTAGTAAGTATTGTAGCTGTTCTTTACTGAAATCTTTTTCTTTAGGTCAGAAAAGAAAAAGTGTAGCTATTTATAAACGAAATTTATAAATGTATAAACGAAACACATGGTATGTTGAGAAGGTTATTTAAGAGAAGAATGGATTATGTATTTCATTGCGATTGTACTACAAAAAAGAAGCATTGCTGGGGTATATTTTTCTTCAGTTTATATTTGTTTACGGCATTCATTATTTTGTGTTATGTTAATTGCTACATACATACTTGCTAGGTATATAAGTTTAGCATTATGTTTTTATTTGTTGCTTTTAATATCTTCTGGGTATTCAATTATGGTTTTGGTGAAAGTAGGGCATTTTGTTGTTTCAATTACTTTTATTAATTTGATGTTTGGTTGTGTATGCCAGGTAAAAGTCTTTATTCTGTTCAGCTCCAGTGTTGAGTGAACCCGTATTGACTCACAGTATCGGTTGACTTTATAGACCAAATTTTGTTTTTAATTGTTATCTTTAGGATAAATGCGTACTTGAATTTCATTTTTTTGTTGTTGTTGTTGTTGTTGTTTATTTCAATATTCTTATAGCATGATTAGGTTTTCGGTATTACAAATCAAGTATTAATTTTTTAGGTAATAATAAAAAAAGCATAAAGAAATGAAACTCATGGTTTTAATCATGACGTTGATGGTTTTGGGAAGAACAGACTATATATCATTTCAAAAATTCATTAATGGTTCCAGTCGAGTAGTAACTTTGGAACAAAAGAAAAAGTTGGAAGGTATCAATTTGTTTTGAATTAACATTTTGTAATGTTTGGTTTCGTATGTCTGGGTAAACAGTTCTGTGTTATATATTGCCATTTTTTTTACATTAAAGTTACTTCTCTTCTGCGTATAAATATATTATTCTGAGCCATGTTGCTATTTGTTTCTGTTTTTAATCTTCTGATATAATAACAAATTAATGCCTGAAAAGAAACTTTTACACGAGTTAAATTCTGTGACACAACGCATACTGAACATGGGTGGCGAGCGACGCGTGCGTGTCACGGGAATGGTGGATTTGACCTAATGTTTTCAAAGTTAAGTTCAGTAAAAAGTTTTTACCCGGGATACTGGTCTATATTCTAATACGCGCTGTGCATCCAGTTTTTAGTTTAGAGAGTGAATGTTTCGGGTCGTTTTTCACGGTCAAAACCTTCTTAATCGTGGTCATATAGCGGCAGTTAGACCGCGCATGACCCATTCACGATTAGTATAAGCGGAAACCCTCACAGCACATTTGATCGTTCAAATGTTTTGATTGTTTGCAAGATCAAGAATCGATAGCGTTCACGTTCGTTTGCCAGCAAGTTTTCATTTGCTATTTTGAAAAAGAGGTAATGAAACATACAAGAGTAAGAAATCTCAAAGACAACGAAGTTAGTAACAAAAGTATTGCACGAAGATTCATTAATGTTTTTAGGGTAAGTACGCTCTTGAACTTTTTTTGTTTGTTTTGTTTTTCTTATAATATAAATAGGGTTTCTACATCATTACTTCTCCTTTAGGGAAGACCAATAAAAACAATGAAATTGGAAGAAATGAATTTTAAATCATGACGTTCTGAGTTGTTGAAGAACAATATTCTATATTAATATCCAACCTTAGCTTCGTAAAAAAAAAATCACTCGAAGGTATTAATTCGTTTTGACACGTTTACGACTTACGGGTTTGGCTTTTCAAAATAGCAAAATAGCTTCTGTTTACCTTGGATCGTGGGTTCCATGAACAGTTACAGCCATTTTAATCTTTCTGTTGTTTTCATGTGCGCACAATTTATTTCTATATCGTATCGTGAAAAGATTTAATATGAGTATTTTTTGTGTTTCAGATCTTCCGAGTAAAAAGATGTTTATGGATGTACAGTGTTGACAATGAACAGGTAAAATGCTTTATCTGGAATACCTACAGAGTTTTTGATTAAAAAGGTGAGGAGTATTTTTTTCCATTTTGACGTTACATTTTTAGATCGCGGGGAACCATTGCATTGCATATTGGATCGTACAAGGCGCTTTTGGAGAATTGCATTTTTGATGGTCTGCGCAGGGCTGTGATGTTTGATCGCAGACATCTCGGTGGATGTACTTTCTCAACATCGTTGCGTGATTAAAATTTTTGTAGCCATTTTTTGAGACGTTATTATTTTAAAATCAAAACACGTAAAATATTTTACACAAGATGCAATTTATTTTATAGAGTGAAAATAGCGGATGCACAGCGCGTATATATTATTTTTGATGGGTTTCAGATCTTCCAAGTAAAACAATATTTTTGTTCTACGCCCCAGTGTTGATTGCAAACTTGGAAAAATGTTTTATCTAGGTTGTGTCTGTTTAAGTGGGTCTTTAAAATCAGGGGAACCATTGTATTGCCTCCTAAATTAGACTCGAAGTTATTTGGAAAACATCTTTAAAGCCTCTAAGAAAATAACCGGTAGTTTTATGGTCCGCGTTATTGACGAAGTGGTGACTACAACACTAACGCACTTTCTGTTTGTCATTTTGTAAATTAATTTTTCGACACCATTTTTGAGACGTCATTTTCAAGAATTAAAATCCGTAAAAAATTTTTTTCACGGGTTACTAGTATTACCATAATCCAACGCACCAAAGGTTCAGAAACACCAAATGTGCTTTGAAATTGCAAGCCTTTAAATACATAAGTGAAGCTTCACGTGCTATTGTTCAACATTTTTTTTGGTATATTTCATCGGTAAAAAGTTTGTCGGTACAAATTTTCATCACTTGGCCAGAAATTCGTCAATATCGTCCGACAAATGAATTAAGTCGACGAAAAATTTCGGCCATTTTCGAAGTTTCGTTTCGTTTCGAAGGGGAAGATTGGATAAAAAAAGTCTCAACTGTTTTCACGGCAGTTGGCATCTCATGTTACGTCAATAGGTAAAAGAGATGTAAAACAGAAGATTTTTGAAATGGTCGAGATGTTTCATCGGTTAAAAATATTGTTTAGTACATTTTCGGTATGGTAAATTTTGTTCGGCCCAAATTTTTCGTCGGTAAAAATTCTCAATTGTCCTATACCATGAGGTTCTGTCTGATTTTTATAGCTATAGCTACAGGGAAATAAAGATGAGAACGCTTCATAAAATCATTTTTGAAAGGAAATTCTATTTTCAGACCTTAAAATAAAGCAATCAAGAATGGAAGTCAGAAAAGAGAAATTCAAAGAGCGATATCAATATCACTTTGTATGTTGTTTTAACAAGTGAAAAATGTGTGACGAAAAGGTAGTTGTCAAACCCACAGTTTCACAATTTCCTGATTTTGATTGTTATTTTGTTCAGGGACTGTTTCATTTTTCTTGATAGAATCTTTATGCTTACTTCTGCAGCATCCACAACATAACAACGACCAAGCTGTCTGTCTTGTCTCCTTATGGAGGAAAATATAAATAAATGGATCTATTATCACCCCTGTAGACAATGCTACTCCGGCCCAATAACTGAAATATGAATTCGGATTCGTAAATGCATCCACTATATCTGGTATTGCATAAAATATTATGTAAGTTAAAATTATCATGAAAGGAACGCGATGAGCCTTCTTCCAGGTTTTATCGTTCTCCCTGCCAGCATTTCGGTTACTTTTCATTAAGATGGTGAATACAATAGTATATGTCATTGCCGCTATGACAATGTATAACATGTCAAATGATATGTACACATATATGTGAAATATTTTGTGGTTGTATTCGCTAGCAGCAAAATAAAATGGAATACAGCACAATAAATTAAAAATCCATGATCCAATGGTTAGCCACAATGTTCTCTTGTTGGTCACGTAATACTTGTATTTCAAATTCAACACAGCTGCAAGAAGTCTGTCCAATGTTAAAATGATCAAAGCTGTGTAAAAGGCCAACACGGTACCCCCATGTAATGATATTGCAAATCTGTGCAAAGCGCCATCCCTATGTTGGTGCAAGTAAATCTCCATAAATTCTATACCCCACGCGATGTTCATGCAGATCTCTGCGATACTTAAATTGATGAGAAGTATAAAATATTTACCACTACGTTGCGCTTGTTGATATAAACAAGCTATTCCAAATAGGTGTACTATTATCGATATTGAACGCAATACGTATTGCATGATTATAAGTGGAAGTCCAGACATCTTTTCTTTAAGGGCACTATGAGAAAAAATGGAAAATCAAGTTCAAAGAAACATGAAACAAAAATTATTTCATATTTTTCATAAAAATCGTGTTTGAAAATCTGAAACTATGTAGCTAGTTAGTCTGTATATAGCTGCAAGTTGAATGTTTTAGCATCTAAAATGTGTACCATAGTTATGAAAATTTGATCTGTTGCTTCGTTTTAGTTACATTTACTTCACAAAATTACGATCGAATGTACTTATTTGTTTTTCAATAAATTAAATGTGCTGAACATAAACCAAATTTAGTAACAAAGGATGTATAAGTTTTCCGACTTATATTTTCTTTAAAGGGAAAGATTCAGGTTTTAGTAAAAAGTTTTTAATAATAAAATTACTTGCTCAACGTTTTTTCAACATAATAAATAGTTCGTCATACAAAAACGTTTTTGTCTTCATTTCATCAGGACAAAATTTATGAACATGTATTTTGCATGAACAACACCGAAAAGTAATTATGTGCTGGATAAACAGCATCTTCGTCACGAACATCAAATTTGAGTAAACGATTATGTTGCTTGCTTTCAATAAATTGAAAAATTTTGCCAACATGTCAAACAAGATACTCAAAGACAAAGTGAATGTAGTTTCAAAAGTTATACTTACATGTTCATGAACATGAATAAAACATGACCTTCAATACTGTGCTTTTTAAAGATTGAATGTCGATTCAGTTCAATGAAAGGACTGTTGAAAACGTTGAAATCTCAGTTAATTCTACTCATAACAATATTTGAGCATTTATTATTTCCCATGAGTAATAACTGTCAAATGAACCTCTACAAGAGACATCTATGACAACCACTTCAAAGATATTTTTCTCTAGTATCAATCATTAAGAGTATTGAGATATTACTGGTACTTCTGTAACCACAATAATCAGCTTACAATTTACAACATGAATTTTGAAAGGCATATATTCAAATCATCACTTCCAGAATCACCACTGTAAATATTGTTTTCAGCATTCTGTATTACGAATGAGAGTGAGTTAAAACGGGTAAGAACGAATACCTTACGCTGTTTTGTAGTGATTTGCTCCTTTAGATGCATCAACCTCTATAAGTTCAATTGTATTTTATATCATAATCGATGTGATCTGAAGGGGGACAATTGTCTCTCACATTCGTATTAAAAAAACAGCGAATATGCAATTTTATGATTGATGTTTGGTCCTTGGATGGTCCTTTTTCATCTGATATGTTTTAAACGAGGTCCTAGCTGTCACATGACGTGACGTCTGTAATCTCAGGCACAAAGGAGTCAAGTGTTTCAACTAACATGTCAGTTAATTGACTTTTAAGAATATAATGAGCCAAATCGTTGAGTTTTTCTTCAATATCTTTTCAAAGAAGAAATACTTTGGCCAACATTTTGTATTAACGGATAGAGCATGAAAAGCTCTTTCTTGTGATATAAATCTCACAATATTTTATCAGACATGTAATGAAATATACGCCTTGAAAGTTGGTGAATAAGACATTTTGATACACACTATACAAGACATACAAGACACGGTTTTCACTGGCATGAAATTAACATATAACATTAAAAACTGGTTTACATCACATTTACATGGAACAGAATTTTTGCAAACGTGAGCCTGGAAATGCAGGGCCTACAACAACGTCAAAGTTTTGGACCAAATAAAATGGTTAAATTGCAAAACCTTTTGTACCGTTCGAAAGAAAGAAAAAGATAAAAAAAATATCTGAATTAGCCATCTTCCCTAAATATCGGACTAAAAGGGATAAAATATGACGTAATCCGTGACATCATTCAAAGTTAGAATGAGGCCAAATTCAAAAAAAAAATTCCTCTCCAAAACAAGAGAAATTCATCTGATGTTTTATTGAGAACTCCCTCGTGCACATTTGCATTAATCATTTAAAACCTTTGTTGAAAAATTTTATAAGTGCATCTAAGTATGAGTATGGTTTATCATTCATTTCATTAATTTTAAGCCCATCGGCTTAGGACAGCTTTATACAGCCGCATAATCGCCGTGTCGAATTAAATTACTTTTATTCGGGTAAAATGCGACAAAAATGCGACAGTCACTTTATACAGGTTTTGTTGCCGCATATCAAATTCGATATGGCTTTAGACAGCCGCATAAATGTCGAATGAATTTATCATCGTGTGTTTCTTACACGCTGTCGCTACTTTCGTGCACCTTTTTAACGAAGTTCAATCAAGCTGTTATTAAATTCGACGATTATGCGGCCGTATGAAGTGATGCCGAATTTATGTCGAAGATTGCCGTTTTATTCGACAAACTCTGCTGAACTTAATTCATTATGTCGCACTTAACTAATTTTTCACTTTATACAGTCGAATTTTCGTCGCATTTAATAAAGAGTTTAATTCGACGCGGCGATTATGCGGCTGTATAAAGCTGTCCTTAAAAGCGGATTTTTAATGTTGAGCGAGTTTTTTTTCTTTCAAGTGATCCGGGTTTAAGGGGGAATTATGGTTTAAGAGTCATTTTTGGCAAATAATGTCAAAATGATAATACCATTTGCATATTTTGATAGGGTATCAAAAGTTATGAAGAAAACATAAAAATATTTTTGAAAAGGTTGCCATAGCAACCAAAGGTTGGACCAAAACCACTTAAATTCATGTTGTACAAAAACAGTTATATTACAAGTTATAGTCATCAAAAAGAGTTGGAAATTGGTTTACATGATCTGCATACATGGGTCTGTGTTCCTATGATTCAACATTTTGAAATAAAAATTTTTTCTGACTCAGCAGAAGTTTAAATCCGGCGTATTCCAAATAGGGTTTTTTCTGACATTTTGACCTTCAATAACTTTCCAGCTATAAGTTGATTTTAAAAAATGAATCATAGGAACACAGATACTAATGAGATGAACACACTGTCAAAATTTGAAGCAAATCCAATGATTAGATAATGAGATATTGATGTTGGCGAACTTGCAAATTTAAAGCGGAGAAAACTCAATTCAAAGTTTAAGAATTGGTAAAAAGTGTTTGTCTACTATGAAAAATATGCTAGTATTTCAAGAAAATCACTAAAGCTAAAAACCACCAGGAGCATAAGTTTTCCTTTCCTTGTGCCCATCATTGTCAATTTTTTTCATTTTCTTGGCTGCAAAATCTGGCGGCGGACTTTCACTGTTTTATTATTTTTGATGGAGGAATTTCGCAACCTCTTTCGATTTAATTTAACACAACCATTATTCATGTATTTGCCTAAGTTTCTCAAATATCAAAATGCTAGCTGTCTTCCCAATGTTAAAATTTGCTACAGCATCCATTACACCAAACTCTAAATGCTTTAGCGAGACATATGGAGCTTTTGGTATGCGGTCCCACATAGTAGAGTTGAAGCTCTCGTTTTGATTTTGGGTCTTCCCATGCAAACATTTTTTCAAGTTCTCCTCACTTGTAAGCTCAACATAAATTGGCCTAATTTTCATCACCACATCCTCGGGCAATCCTGGACCATGCTTGTAGCAATTTGTTTCATTTGCCATGTCTCTGTTGTAACCGCACCAGCTGTTGGGCCCAACAGGACAGTGAGGATAGTGCCAATTATTTTGCTTTGAAGAAGCAAAATGAAAAAGTGATGCTCTAGCAGCAGATTGCATGGCTTTTAAATCGTGACAATTTTGGCAAATGGCCATTCCAAAATAGTTTTGGAGCCGATCAATCATAGAATCAGTAAGGCGACCCTTACCACCAAGACCTTTGGTCTTTTTTTTAAGTTTTTGTAAGCGGGAGCCTATACGCTTTTGATAGTGTCCCACACACTCTAACTTGATTACTGGAATTTCTTTGTATATATTTTTCACTACAGTGTGACTTTTTGTGTCCCCATCACCAAGAAACTCTGTGTACCGCAGGCCATTCTTATCAACAGATCTTTCAAATATTTTTTTGGTGCCGTGTTGCTCCATTCCTGGTGCGGACCCTTTGTAACTGTAGGAACACTTATGATGTTCCAACCAATTGGCATATATTGGGTCCTTTTCTTTCAGCTCTTCTCTTAAGTTACAGGCTTTGCACATTCTAGACATTGGCTCAATGTCAACAACTTTCCCATTGTCCAATGAGATTGCGGTAACGACACAATTCATTGATGAATAGCCACGCTTTGTCCAAGCACCATCAACAGACACACCAGTATCTACAATTACAGCAGCTGTTTCATCAACTGTGTCATTAATTTTACTGGCTTTAATTTCATCAACAGCTTCAATCATGGTATCGTTTGCGATATTTTTAGTTGCGCTGGAAACAATAGTTACAATGTCCTCGTAAGTTTTGATAGCCATTGGACCTGGCATGTTCATAAGAGAAGCAAATTTTTCCAAGCCTGCATGCCCATGCCCAAGAGATCTGAAGGTGTAAACTATTCTTCTATTGATATCATCAGATTTACCAATTTGACGAGACGTAAAGAAATCATGTGAAAAATTACAAGACGTGCATTTCAATGACAAACTGGACGAAAAACCAGATTTTTTTTAAACATTTTCTGATAGCACAAGTGTGGGGTTGAAGCGCTGCTGACAGAGGGTGTTTTGAGTAAATATATCTGCCAATAATTCCATATCCATGATACGATAGCCTGTAATTCTGTTGAATTTACTTGGTGTCAGTAGTTCAATTGTTTTTACTTTTCTTTGAGGTACTGTAGTTTGTGGTGGTGGTGTGCTCGGTGGAACTGTCCCATTTTCAACATTTATATACATATTTACATCGTGATCTTCATTATTTACATTTTCTTCATTTGTATTAACATTATGTACAAGTTTTGCCCAAGATGGAACACCTTTAAATTATTTCTTTTTACTTTTTCTTTCTGTTTTCCAGACATTTTGACTTTTTGAGAAGCTTTGTCTTGATTTCCCTAATTCAAGTTCAAAGTGGATATATTAGGTGTAATGAGCGGAGAAATTTTGAATGCTAGATTTGCCAAAAAGGCACTACATTTGAAGATTATAACCCGTTGCTAAGGGCATAACCAAGGTAAACAATTACCAAATCTTGTCACCTAGTGATTTAGAAGTTAAAATTGACGACTTTCCAGTTGGAAATCGAAATTTCTGATACACCCACGTGAATCTGTGATCATTAAATGGTCTTAAATGAGGTAATTTGAAAAAATCATTTTTTGGCCAATTTTGACCATAATTCCCCCTTAAGCCCATGGACTAAAAAAAATAAGTAAAAAAATTCTCCAATTTGGCAAAAAATGATAATATGCACCAAAAATATCGGAAACAGATCATCAAATAAATACGAGAGTAGTATGACGCTACATTTTCATTTTCAAACTTAGCATATCAATATCTCATTTCCTACTTTATCCCTACTTTATCCTTACAATTACCAATTCGGCCCCTATGTACTACGTTTTCTGATGTTTTAATTAATCAATTTACTTAATCAATATTTTATCTGAGTTCACGTAATGCAAACACATTAATATCATACACATTTCTAGGTGAAGAACCAAATGTATCTATTTGGATATACTAGAAATAAATCCTTACTTACTTACTTACTTACTTTCCACTTCATTATCACCGTCCAAAGAGAAAATTTAAAAGGAAGTGAACTAGAAGTCCCTTTACTACACAAATTGAAGGGTCCGTATGTGTCCACAGAAAAAGGGCATTTCCTAATTAAGGATTACTTAAGAAGGAAGTCGTGTAAATTTTGACTGTTATTTATAAAAAAACTGATTAACATGAATAGTTTTGTATTTTCTCTAATGCTGAAAATAGGTCTGTATTTACGCCCATTTACTCCCATGGGGGGAGGGGCTTAAAGACGGGGTAATATGGTAAATACGGATGTTGCATAAAGGATTTTGGAAATATAAGACATACACCGAAATAATCATGATCCACCGAAAAATTAAAGTCTGTCTCAATATAATTGGCAGTGGAAACAATCTGCCTCATAACTTTGGAGATTTGATGTTTGACATAAAATCACTACTGAGGGGTACTTCCGGTCCCATATCTTCTGAACGACCCATCGGTTTGCCCTCAAACTTTGTAACTTTCTTTGCCTAAGGCAGGGCTACCACTGGTGCAAAAATGAAAGTTATAGCTTAAGTAGAAAAAAAGCTTTATTTTTTAAATCACAAATTTAACTGCTAAAAATCGCGAATTTTTCAACCAAAGATATTTTCAAATATAGTGCTCTAAAACATTCAAAAAAAATTTTGGAATCGGAAGTGGCTATCAAAAGTTATGAGGTTTCCACTGCCAATTATATTGAGGCAGACTTCAGTCATTAAATTTGAAGCTAAACATATTTTTTCTTCTCAGTGCTTAAACTAGTAAAAAAATAGTAATTTGAACAAATAATCAATATTTCTCTCAAACATAAAATGTTGGTCATTACTTACAAAAACATTCCAGCCCATCAATTCTCACAAATCGTTTCAGCGTTTACTATATGATTTACTCAACAAGCGTTATCAGCGGGTGCTAGGGCTAAAATATCGACAACTTCATCATCCTTACAAACAGCACTGATTATAAAAGAAGGCTTATACAAACGATGACTTTCGAAATAAACATATATTTTTATTATTTCATTTTATTTAAAACTGTAAAGAAAGGATGTAACATGATTAATTTATCAGTCTAGACAAGGTTGAATGTGTTTCTTTCTTATCTAATGCAGATCCAGGCTAGCCGGTGTGCTGGTACACTTAGAACTTTCGGCCTAGAAAAACAATCAAAACTTTGAAAGGCAAGTATAGGTTTGCCTAGCTAGAATATTTTTAAATGCAATAATAATAGCTACAATAAATGTAAAATTATAGTAAAATGCAAATAAATAGGTATAGAAGTTGTAAAGATAACATGCACCACCATGCCTTTTTTTAGTCCTTCTAGAGAGATTCTGTAAAGCAAATTTAAGAAGTCGATTTTGTGAAGACGTATTTCTATGTTGACATTAATGAAATATCTTTTGCATGTTTGTTTGTTTGTTTGTTTGTTTGTTTGTTTGTGGTCTTCATGGTCCCTCTTATGTGTTCCATTGTTGTTTACAAAATTCAAATGAAAAAACAAAAAAATAACATTTTTAAGGGTTTGTGTTCCTCGATTGGTTCACAGTTACCACTGAAAAGGGTTGGATTAATTTCCATAGCTACTGAAGCAAAAGGTTACATTAAATTTTCACTTCCCTTCAGTTTGTAATAATTAAATTGAAACTTTCTATCTATATTAGGAAATCCATTTTTTATGTTCAAGCACTACGTTCATTTCGAGCACTATTATGATCTACATTGTGTATTCCATAGACAAAGTTCCTGCCTGATCAGGTCTATCATAACCTCAAGATCGTATTCAATGCCCTGTTATCATTCCTCCTCCTCATGTTCTTGACAAGGAAGAAAAGATGTTGTTTGTTGATGTTCACAAGAAATATTTTGCTGATGTTGTTCTCATCTATTTCACTTGATTCTTATAAAATATCTAGCTGCTGTAGAGTAACATCTTGCTTTTGAACATGTTCCAACAACAACGCTGCCGCGACGCAATCTTGACAAATTTCAAACGCTATTCGAACTGTTTGTTTACAGTTTCTCGCAATCGGATTGGTCGTCTTCTTCATAGAGCAATTTTGCTCCGAGAAAATTAGAAACCTTTTCTACTTTTTTTTCAATAGCACTTGAGAATGATGTATCTGAAATATACTTTACGCATGCATGAACTTTTTTTCAAGCATAGAAACGAGAGTGCAAATGGTGCGGATGGAAATCCGCTTTTACCCAGTGGACAAAAACAACACTGCGAATGAGTATTTTTCTACAGAAATATACACGCTATTTCAACAAAAATGCTCTTTATTGCAGTGACTGTGTGGGTTTTGCCCACTGGGTGCACAATGAGACTGAAAAATTTCGATCATTAGCAAGGAAACATTTTTCATATCGTATGTATTTAACTCCTTGACTTCATACCTCATACTTTGATGGCGTGCAACGAAAACATCCAAATATAGCGATGAAATCATTTATTAGCATTATTTACAAACCTTTTGTGCACACTTCATCATCTGCACATTTGTTTTTCTTTAATTCTTAATCCTGTTTTATTACAGTAGCAGCGAAAGCGAATACCATATTAAAACACCCTTGGACTACTACTACTCATCCTCCTCCTCCGGCCGAAATGGCAATTAGTCTACGATTTAGAGTCTGCGAGACTCTACTTATAACGCCATATAAATTCTAGCGAAGGAACGCAGTCAGCGAATTATTTAATGTTTTGCGTATCAAACATTTAAAAATACGTTTTCTATGATATTTTCTAACTCAACTCATGGAGGAATGAATATTAATCAAATAGGTCTACATAAAAATGGGACTTATAGTTACTTATGCTAACTGAAAATACTTTGATACTTGAAATTTGATATATGTTGTTTTTCTTGTAGAAAAGCGTATCAGTTCAAAACTTCCTGTTACGTTTGTTAGCGACACTGTCTTTGTGCATTAAGGCTTTCAAAGATCTAGTTCAAGAAGGCAGTTATTTGTTGGAATTCATGTTAGGTTTCGTGAAATTATAATTAAAATCTTTTTGTCGACGAATCGCCTGGCGTGTTGTTTTGTTGTTTTTTTCTACATAAGTTCTTGTAAAAAAAATTTTTATAAAAAACATACGTCGTATGGCTCATGCATGTATAATTCTTTTGTCTTTAATAAATTGATTTCTGGTGTTTTATGATTAGACCCTACACTACACTAACTAATCATGTTAATATATCTTTATCATTTATGTCTGTTTTCCACCAGTGAAGTATCTAAAAAACAGGCTATAAAGAACTTTTTAGTAATTTTTTAGAAGCAAATTTGCTGCAACCGTTTTGCGCTATCTGGCTCTTGTTAAATATTAAATTTAGATACATAAGTACCGATTTTTTTAGAAAAGCGATTACTATTACTACCAAAACATCTTTTACAAGTCTGCTTTGAACGTTCATGGGAGTTCTGCCGAACCTTGAGCAATATAAATCCAACATGGTTTCTATCGTTAGTTTCTTTACGGCCATCTTCATGTATGTCGCTTTTTGTATGGCTTCTATAAGCTATTCTTGGCTATCCTGAAGTCTTTGAATATGTTTTCTTTATCATGGTCTTGGGAGCTACATTGATACAGAATAGAGATCAGCGATGATTTATTCTTTGTTATTCATTTCCAGTTTTGGAAATGTTCCTGAAAACCAATGTTTCTAGTAATTCGTATGAAAACAACAATAAGGAAGCGTCTAAAACACACATTTGTAAAATGTGAACAAAACGATAAAAAATGCCTCCTCATCTATCATATTTACTTTCTTTCAGATGTATCAACAATGCAGTGCGCATGCTTTGTCCTCAGATCTCTTACAACCATTCAGTCTGCAACGTGTCTGAATAGACTGGCCTGTGTCAGGACTGTTTCAACATCAAGCATATGAAAATGACAAAGTGCCATGGGAAAAAGGTTTGTACACATTTCAGACACGTCTGTTCATTCGAACAACTGTTATGTACTTGCCCATGTTGGTGGGCTGTACGTCACAACAGCTGAAAAGATATTTACAGGACCTGAACAAACATGAACAACGAACTTAAGGTTAGAAAATGTTTTACTTAGCCTTTGCTTTTTACTTGGCATTTTGAAACACTGTTGTGTGGTAGGACGACTCATTGAAAATGACAAAACTTTTGTTCATTTTTCTTCTTCTTGTGGCTGTTGCAGAAATAACGACGCGTTAGTTAGCTGTCTACAATTTTTAACTATAAATCTCTAATAATTTTTGTGCAAATCTTAATAATAAAAATGTCTTACACGGTTGTTCTTCCTGAATTTTAGTATGCATGGATAACAATGCTTTCTGTTATTTTAAACGATGGAATTGCGACAACCCTACTGTACAGAAGGAATGTGCGAAAACATGTGGCCTCTGTGATGGTAAGCAAAATTAGATTCGGTGATAAACGAGACAGTTGATAGCGTTGCTTGAGGATTAAAGTACTCTTAAATTCTCCTTTATAAATTTTCCGGGGTTTTTCCTATTAGAATGCAGAGATGTGTATGCATATTGTGGAGTGATGAGATCCCAATGCTATTGGAATCCAACTTGGGCTCAAAAGTACTGTCGTCACACTTGCGGTTTCTGTAGTAAGTAACATCTATAAGCCCACGCTACTACCATTTTCCTAGATTAAAATTTTTAAAAATCTGTCCTCTCTGGTGCTCTCTCTCGATGCTTCCAACTAAGTCAAACATTGAAAAGCTTTTCAAAATGATAAGTAGCAGACAGCGAAAATCCTAAAGAAAAGATATAATTAGTATTAACATTTTGCACGAAGGTTCATTAAGCTCATTCCTTCTAAAAACCTTTTAACGTGAAGATCAGTCGCGAAAATGGTACCACACAAACAAATTAGCGACTTCATAATGATATCAGTTTTGAGCATATATTCTTTAAATTATTTAACTGTCACTAGTATCATAGAGTTTAGCTAACAGATATAAGTTCAATAACTGTATTTAATAACTGTAACATTTCTTTGTAATTTAGCGAAAATTCCAACCAATCCACCAACACAATTTCCACCTTCTACATATAGACCATCCGGAAGTGAGAATGTTTTCCTTTTCTTCTGTTTCACATGAATAATGTTTTTGTTCAATGTTCAGCTTTATAAATAATGCTGATTTGGAACCACGTACTTTTTGTAGGCTGTGGTATCCCTGATATACAGAGTGGCAGAGTAATCGCTGGAACTACAGCCAAACGTGGCGCCTGGCCATGGCAGGTCTTGTTGAAATTATATGGTCGACCAATGTGTGGTGGGTCGATTGTGTCCCCAAATTGGATTGTGACGGCTGCGCATTGTGTGCATCGTAAGAGTGCATCCAGTTTCTTAGTAAGGTCAGTATGCAAGCATTCAATTTAACATTGATCCTACTAGGAAGGGGACGTTTTGAAGCAATTAATGAATGGAAATAAATCTCATCGATATGTTAATCTTTTTATAGAGTCGGTGAGCATGATACACAGAGAAATGAAGGATCAGAAGTAGATATTCATGTATCGCGTATTATCGTACACCCTTATTGGGATACTAAAACCTTCAATAACGATATCGCCATGATGAAATTAGCAAAGCCAATCACTTTTGATAGATACGTGAAACCAGTTTGCTTGCCGAGTGCCGATGTTCCTATAGGGACAAAGTGTTATATAACAGGTACGTTTATCTTTATTTTTAAGATAATATTAACCAAATTCATACGATCGACGTGTTTGTTACGGGAAAAAGTTCAATTACCTACAAGACTTACTTTGTTAATTACTGCATTTATCATTCAAATACATCGAATGAATAATTATGTGATTCAAAGCATTTTTAATATCAAACTTGGACAAGAAAAAATCAAATTGTAGATTCTAAATTCTAAAGAAGAATCTATTTAGGTGGATAATATTAATTTGTTAAATTTGTGATTCAAGTTTCTTTCGACATTAAGCATGTAGATCATCTACTAATTTTAACAAGATAAACTTATAGACCATGTTAAATATTTTTGGGTCATTTCAGGCCAAATATTGGTGATTCTCTGGTGTATAGAACTTGGAACTTTGTATGGAAATTTCTCAAATAAATAGGCTTGTCCCGAATTTTAACAATAACAATGATAACAACAATAATTGTTCATTTCTTGAAAAACTTTTTTCAAGTTCGGTATGACAATTTCGTTAAAATTCAGTATGACAATGTGCATGATTTCACACAGGATGGGGAAAAACAACACATCCAGGTTCAATGACTACAATCCTTCAGCAAACTGATTTGCCAGTGGTGTCAAACAATGTTTGTGAACAACTCAATAAAAATGTGATACCTGTCAAAGTAACAGATGCAATGATTTGCGGAGGGAGTGGTGGCGGAAAAGCAAAATCTGGATGTCATGGTGACAGCGGTGGACCATTTGTTTGCGAAGTTGGAAACAGATGGGAACTCCATGGAGCTGTAAGCCATGGTTCTCCAAGATGCGATTCGAAGGAAACTTACACAGTATTTGCGAAAGTTCATCATTTCAGAACCTGGATAAAAGATAATATGAATAAACTGTAAATTCAAGAACAGAATACATGAAAGTCCAACGCAACAGTGTTTCTTTTCTTCGTCTTTTCTCTGATTTGCGTATGATAACCTCTTGATAGGTTAAATGTCAACTAAACGGTGCTTTAAGGAAACAAGCGCACCATAAAAAGTGCACCATTTATTTGCTAACCAAATGCGTTTTCCTTTCTATGTGCCTGATTTCTATGCAATTTTGGATTATAAGGGTTGTCAATATAAGTTTCGTCAAATGTCACATTGTCAATTTTGTGGGTTTTTACACTGAAAATCATACAAAAAATGCAATTTAGCCATAAGCAAAGGAATCGAACAAAGAACATGCCAAGAGGCCCTAAAACCACAACTGAAACGCGTGGAAATTGAGTCCTATTACATAGCTGGTGTCGCTCAAGGCTTCCTCATTACAAAAATCTTTAGCGATTATAATCATTACTAGTAACCCGTGTAAAAAATTTTTACGAATTTTAATTCTGAAAATGACGTCTCAAAGATGGTGTCGAAAAATTAATTTACAAAATGACAAACAGAAAGTGAATTAGTGTTGCAGTCATAACGCGGACCATAAAAATACCAGTTATTTTCTTAGAGGTTTTAGAGATGTTTCACAAATAACTTCGAGTCTAATTTAGGAGGCAATGCGATGGTTCCCCTGATTTTAAAGACCCACTTAAACAGACAAAACCTAGATAAAACATTTTTCCAAGTTTGCAATCAACACTGGAGCGCAGAACAAAAAAAATCGTTTTACTCGGAAGAATAAAAAATACGCGCTGTGCATCCGTTATTTGCACTCTCTAAAATAAATTGCATCTTGTGTAAAATATTCTACGTGTTTTGATTTTAAAATAATAACGTCTCAGAAAATGGCCACAAAAATTCCAACTGATCTGAAAATCCAACTGATCTGAAAAATACAGTAACCGTTACCGAGATGGCTGGGATCAAACATCACAGCCCTGTTCACCAATGTTGGGCGGACCATCAAAATGTAGTTCTCGAGATATCTTCCGAAAAGCGCTTTGTACGATTCGATTCGATGCAATGCAATGGTTCCCCGTGATTAAAAAATGTAACGTCAATATGGAAAAAACTCCTCACCCTTTAAATTAAAAACTCTGTAGGTATTCCAGATAAAGCATTTTACCTGTTCATTATCAACACTGCACATCATAAACATCTTTTTACTCGAAGATCTGAAACACATAAAAAATACTCATATTAAATCCTTTCACAATACGATCTAGAAATTAATTGTGCGCACATGAAAACAACAGAAAGATTAAAATGGCTGTAACTGTTCATGGAACCCATGATCCAAGGTAAACAGAAGCTATTTTGCTATTTTGAAAAGCCAAACCCGTAAGTCGTAAACGTGTCAAAACAAATTAATACCTTCGAGTGATTTTCTTTTTACGAAGCTAAGGTTGCATATCAACGTCATGATTTAAAATTCATTTCTTCAAATTTCATTGTTTTTATTGGTCTTCCCTAAAGGAGAAGTAATGATGTAGAAACCCTATTTATATAATAAGAAAAAAAAAAGTTCAAGAGAGCGTACTTACCCTAAAAACACTAATAAATCTTCGTGCAATACTTTCGTTACTAACTTTGTTGTCTTGAGATTTTTTACTCTCGTATGTTTCATTACCTCTTTTTCAAAATAGCAAACGAAAACTTACTGGCAAACGAACGTACGCTATCGATTCTTGATCTTGCAAACAATCAAAACATTTGAACGATCAAATGCGCTGTGAGGGTTTCCGCTTATACTAATCGTGAATGTGTCTTGCGCGGTCTAACTGCCGCTATATGACCACGATTAAGAAGATTTTGACCATGAAAAACGACCCGAAACAATCACTCTCTAAACTAAAAACTGGATGCACAGCGCGTATTAGGATATAGACTAGTAACTTGAGCAAAAGTTTTTTACGGCTTTAATTTCGAAAAGGATGTGCATAAATCCCGCGTTCCCGTGTGTGTACCCCGTGATTAAAATTAAATCACGGAATTGTGAATGGAAAATGGACCCATGTTGTAGAGCTTGAAAAACTGATCAAAAAAATATATTGGATCGTTTGGCTACGACCAACCGTTGCAGAGATATCCTCGATCAAAGATTTTGATGACGTCATAGCCGCAGTACCAAATAAAATTTAGGCCCAAATGCTGCGTCACTCCATCACCCGTATTGTGGACCCTAAAAAACGTCAGTTATCCCTATTGGTTCTCGAGATATTTCCCCAAAAACGTCGCGTTCGATTGGGGATGCAATGCAATGATTCCCCGTGATCATAAAACATCTGACGTCAAATGCCACGTGCTATTATACTAATCGTGAATGTGTCTTGCGTGGTCGAACTGCCACTATGTGACCACGATTAAGAAGATTTTGACCATTAAAAAAACAAAAACAAAACACTCTCTAAGTTAAATGTGTTACACACATTGCGAATTAGTATAAGTACAGGCGGCGTCTCTCGCCACCCATGTTGAGTATGCGTTGTGTCGCAGAATTCTTTAACCCGGGTAAACAATTTTTACTGCTTTTAATCAAATATAAGCTGAATGGCAGAAAAGCTTAATAAAATAAATTTCCCCTGGAAGGAACCAAAGATCAAAATAATTAAAAAGTGAAAACATCGAAATACTTAACATTTGCTCCTGGGATAATTTTTAACCCTTGGAGACATTAAACACAACCAAACATCAAAATGATATAGAATTTGAATCATCAAAACGCTTAAAATACCTATTTAGCGAAATCATGTTTTTTACATTTAACACAAACAAATAGCAATAACAGAATATATATACATTTATACGCAAAAGAGAAGTAATCTTAGTGTAAAAAAATGGCAATATTTAACACAGATCTGTTTACCCAGACATACAAAAGCAAACATGAATAAAATAACAAAATATTAAATAAAAACAAATTGATACCTTCCAACTGTTTCGCTTGTGCTTGTAACTGGTCTGTAATCATTAATGAATTTTTGAAATGATAATATAGTCTGTTCTTCCCAAAACCATCAACATCATGATTAAAACCATGAGTTTCATTTCTTTAATGGTTTATGCTTTTTTTATTATTACCTAAAAGAATAATATTTCAATTGTACAATAATATGGAAAACCTAATCATGCTATAACAATATTGAAATAAAAAGCAAAACAAAAAGAAAAAAAATGAAAAGTAAAATCCAAGTACGCAAGTATTAAAAACACAAATTTAATGACAAAATTTGTATAGGTCGGAAGGTCTATAAAGTCAACCGATAGTGATAGTCAATACGGGTTGACTCAACACTGGAGCTGAACAGAATAAAGACTTTTAACCTGGCATACACAACCAAACATCAAATTAATAAAAACAAGATGCCCTTACGGGCAGAAGGATTTCTGCAAGATTTGCTGAAAATGCACAAAAATGCAAAACCAGCAGCCTTGACGGTTTCCCTTGTTTCCTACGGTTTAACTTTGACAAACTTTTCAATTATTTTGACAAACATCAACTTAAACGAACTTTAAATGTGAATTTTCGAAACCTTCAACTGTAAAACTATTTTAATTTATAAGTTCTTTTTAATTCCACTTTTCTTGTTTATTTTCACCTAATCTCACCCTGTATTAAGTTTATGTGCAAGTCTGCATATGCTCAGGCCGCCCTGATATCATGTGGTGGACATCATCACAACAAAGCTGCGCATAGCCGTCTTAACCACAAATTAAATCTGCCTTTTTCACTTTTCGAAATGTTGACATTTCTGTTCCAAAGATACGAACAGGCAGGTTACCATCATATAACTAGGCGGGACGGGTGACGAAATATATTTGTTCACACCCAATCTCATGCAAACGCTATTACAAACGCCGTTGTTTTATATAACACCGACCCTTTTGGTCCAGTTATTGAAAAGATCATATTTCAGTTAATTTCTTCGGGTTCGAACATTTTCCCCTCAAATTACTTGAACAAAAAAAGAAATTAGGTACCAGCGGATACGAAAAAACAAAAACAAAACAAAAGTAACAATTTGATATCATTTTTTTAAAAATTTTGATACAAATATAAATCTAATGAGTTCTTCGTGATTGACAGCATTATTTACTTCAAAATGCGAGAGACAAAACGAGTATATTTTGTTGTTGAAACAGCCTTCATAATCATTATCTTGAATACATCTATACAGGAATTTGAACCACTTCATCAATGTCTACAAAGTTCCGTGTGTAACGAACAAACGAGCTGCACGAAGTAGTATACATTGTTACATATGATATACAGCACGGTCGAATATCTGTGTCGGAGGATATATTTAGTACGCATGCTTAAAACATCGATCGAAATTCAAGTTCGTCTGTCATGTTCATATCAAACATCATAAAATTTTGTTTATTTTCATTTTGCCTGTTATCGTACACAACCAAAAAGGTTAAGACGGCTGTCTAAAAGAGAGAAAAATACAGTTAATAAATATCGAAAGTATATACAATAACAATCAAAGTTAATCTTTCACATACATTTTAGCATCTTTTCTGGAATCTCCTTCGAATAACATGTAGAACCATGAAGGCAAATACAATACGGCAGCTTAAATCAACAATATCATTTCGTAATAAACGTCACATTTTGCTCTCACACAGTTCGTCAACATTGCATACACACATCAATTCTTGCAATTATACTTCACCGATTACAACTGGAACGAAGGCTTACATTTCCATCTCACAAAGACATTCAATAATTTACAAATTCTTTTGAATAAAGATTAAAATTGATTAAATGAGTTAAAATTACTTCCCTATCCAATAAAAAATAGAGAGGGTGACACAATCACTAACTCACAATTTTTACAACATTAACACTGAAGACAAAATGTAGATTTTCTGGAAGTGCATTTCAAATCTTTAACTCTGATGATTACTTATATTGCTATCTTGTTTGGTAACCTCCTGTGGCACATCATACACCTAAACCAATGCGAAAAGATCATCATTCAACAGTGCAAAACTATTTCTTTTCTGTGTGGGCTTTTGGGACGTATATTAGAAGAGAAATGATGATCGCCTCACGTTAGTTTAACATGCAAGCACAATGTGATCATAAAATGCTATACTTACAATGTGAAATTAGAGAAAATAAGAAAAGTTGCGAAATTAACTGAAATTGAAATTCACATATTTTGTAGAAAAATTTCACATCAGGTTCCTTTGTTTGAGAAAAATGGAGCATTTTATGATCACCAGATACACAACCACTGACAACCCTCTCAAAAAATGTATTAGTGTAAAAATGTAAAATTAAAATTCAGATATTTACAATTAATTTCCAACTTAAATTCATGCATAAATTTTCACAAATTTTTGACATTAATATTTACATGAATATAAATCTAAGCCGATGGTGCATGAGTCCATTCAATTGATATCGCAGAAATGGGAAACTATAAGAAAGATTTCATTAAACATGATTTGGTACTGCCATCTTAACAGATCTGAAAAGGTAAGACAAAAAATAATTACAAATTCAACCATCTGCAAATAAACAAAAAACTTCAAAAAGTGTTCAACTTTAATTTTACAATTTAAACAGCACAAAAATATTTCAAACAACCCACAAAGACAACTAAAACAACAGAGACAGATAAACGAACTTAATAAGACCCTAATGAGATCAAACAGATTATACCTGTCTTTCATTCCACTTAATACATAAATAGAACATGTATCTGTCCCTGCTGTAGACATATACATAAAACACACAAATACCACACTCACCCACACACCACACACATACACACACAGCCACAGGATCTTGTCAACAGCTTTCCATAGTCATGTACAACCTTCACTATTTTGAATAACTAAACAACTTCAATTAATTAAATTACAACCTTGAATGCAAATCAAACATTGCTTGGACAATATGCTTTACCTTCTTCACTTTGTGCATCAATAAAACAAGCAGGTAATAGACTAGTATTTGAAAATGATTTGAATAACTTACAATGACTTGGATAAATAATTATACATCAAATATGAATTATACAAAAAGTGACTAGAAAATATTAAATTGCTGAACATTAATCATTTTATTAAGATTTAAAACAAAACAAAATTAAATTGAAATTTTTACCTTGATTGCATCATGGTCTGAGAAAAAAATGCACTTTACCATTGTCTCTAACTTGAAATTTGCAAGGAAGCTCTTTTTGATGTAAACATGATCAAGTAGTGACCCATCAATATAAGTCGGCTCAGATACAACCATCTCGTAATTGCTAAGAATTTCTGAAAGAGTATCACTAGATGTAAAATAATCAATATTTAAATCACCAAGCAGAATGTCAATATCAAAAGAATGGATGTAATTAGATAACTTATTGTAAAAAAGTTGCAATGGTTCACCATGTTTCCTGTACAGTACCGCAATTCCAACCAAATCACTGCAAAAACTGTGTTTTAAAACGTTAACATATAAAAAGCCAGATTCAGCTGAGCATGAATAAATGTCATGATTTTTTAATCCAATTGCCAGGCTCTGGTATTTATCATCTCCAACAGAGAATGTTATTTCAAAATCCAACAGCCCACATATCTCAGAACAATCGTCATGTTGCAACATTTGTGTCTCAGTAAGACATAAAACATCACTCTCTACCAATTCATTTACACAAGCAATATCTTTTGCATGCAATGACAATGAACGTGTATTCAGCATACTGATACTTAAAGAATTCGGACACAATGGTTTAAGCGTCTCTAACCGTGGCAATGGACAAGCTTGTCGCATCCGTTCATATTCCGTGAAAGCTCTTTTGTCGGCCTTTATGGCTTTTTTGTCAAACTTTCCAGTTAAAAACAAGCCAGTTAGACTAGTAACTCGACTCATTGCAACTTACATTTGACCAGGATTAAACCGCCTTTGCTTTTGTAAGTCAAAGCTAATAACAGCTTCAGGAACACTCAAACTCTGTACTTTATGAATACTCGTTGCCCAAGATAAAACTAAGGGAAATTGTGTTCTTTTTATCACAGGTGATGTGGTTATTCTTTTCTTGATATTAATATCAGTCTCAGCACGTTCAATCGGAACACACTTATGGATCACAGCGTATCTGTCAGATGCCATTTTCATAATGCCAGCACTTTCATCAAGGAATTTAACATAAATTTTTGAAACCTTACTACCATTTGTTATGAAATTATATACTATGCCCATTTGGCCATTGATCAGTTTGTCTTCTATATCTATGTTTGATGTGAGCATCACTTTAGCACCAATTTTTAAAACAAGCTTTGTCGGTAGACCACCGGTTTCAGTGTGTTTTCTATTGAGAGCATCACTGATGAGTCGATGAGGAACATCTTTTGGTAAGTCATCGATTGCGTTTATCACAACTTCTGAATTTTCTAAATCTCTTAATTTTTTCTCGTTATAGTCCATAGCTGGTTTATTTTCAGCAAATAGATGAAGGGCGTCGACTGGATACTCGGGAGAATTAGTACTAATAAATCTTGTTTTAAGAAGATCTTCATCATCAGCTGTTATATTGGCAACACGCACATTGTTTAACAAATCAATGAATACGGAATCTCCTTGTTGTCGCATCACTTCTGTTAATTCAGCAATTTTAAAAGTATCCCATAATTTTAATAAATTCTCTACAAAGCCATATGGTGAATAAACAGGTCTTCCCATTACGGGTGGCAGCTGAAAAAAGTCTCCGGTAGCAATGACAGTTTTACCTGCAAAAGGAATCTGAATATCTCACATAACCGCATGTGAACATTTTTCAATAATTCATCGGAAACCATGGATATTTCATCACTTCAGAAAGTTTATTACGCAGGGATGTCCTCATCTTATCGCTTCACGGTGCATAATTTTTACCATAAATACCAAGGCCGGAATGTATGGTAGTACCTGCAATGTTTACAGCAGCTACACCTGTAGGTGCCAGCAATAAGACTCTTGGTTTTGCTGGATCTGTTGCTTTGCGAAGTAGGACCTTTGATACAACATGATAGATAGTTTTCAATAGATGTGATTTTCCACAACCACCTTGGCCTGTTAAGAAAATATGCAATGGCTTAAGATCTTTGAATTCCTTACAATTTCTCCTCTTGACAAGTTGCTGCGACCATGTTAATACAATATCAAAAATTTCTCTCTGTTTGATATTGAGTGATCGGATTTTGTCATTCAATACATTATCGTCTAAAACATATTGCCTTTCAGGGATAATTCCTGATGTTGCACATGGTGTATCTTCAAAATCTTCCTCATCAGATATGTCATTGTTAGCATCCAAAATATCTTGGACAGCCTCATTCTCTTGTTGTGCAAATGGATCGGCAGTCACATCGAGGTCAGCTCTGTAGTTTTGGAAAGCATCATTTACTAGTTCGTCGTATGGTTCAATCTTTGATTTATTTTCATTTACAATGTCCAGAACACCAGGTTGACCAAGCTTTTCAACATACGTATTGTGTAATAGTTCAGCCTCTGATCGAAAAGGATAGTACACGAACAACAAATGATGAGCATATCTCTCTGGATATTTGTGCCTGTTTGGAATGTGATACCTTAAAACTGCACAGATTTTCCTGCATTTTAATTTAGATTTACTGTTCATCAATGGTACAACTGGAGGGTGTGGTGACGGATGGTTTTCTTCCATTAGCAATTCGTTCAAAATTTCAGGCTGGTTATCATTTCCATTGCTAGCATCAGACTTACATTCCAAATAATAATGTGCCAAAAACTCAGCAAAACACATGCTATTCAGAGTTGCAAACTTTCCATTTTTGAAAGAACTATCGGGTCGGTCAAGATAACGATCTAACATGTTTGTTTTGAAAATATCTGTACTTTCACCAGGAAGATTATTTAACTCCTCTTCAGATCTGCAAATTCAAAATCTGTTTTCTGGAACATTGCTGTTGGCAAAAATGACCTTTGGGAATGTTTTACGCAACCACAATTCAGGCATTACATGATACACAGCTTCTTGCATAGAGCATTCTCTTTTACATGAATATGGTTTTGCAATTGTAAGCATTTGTTCAAATTTGTTCAAGTTATTGGACTTAGCCTCATCCAACGCTTGTTTCATTGCTCTGGAACAATCATCTTCTGCCTTTGAAAGATATTTGCACATGCATGTTATGGCTTTATAGTGATTGAAGACAGGCTGAATGTCCAAATTTGCTTCCCATGCAGTCAAACCTTCCGCAAAATAGTTGTCGACAAAACAAGAATTTGGTGGGCGTCTAAGGTGAATTTCAAAGTCATTATCTTTAGAAATTGAGAGTGCAGTGTAATATTCCTCTTCGGTTATGCCAAGTTTATCCAAAATTTCTGAAATAGTTCCAGCATCTTCATAATTATCTTTCAATGGATCAATAACATTATGCTTCTTAGGACATAGATATTCGTTGATATAACTTTTCACAGTATCTAACAGTGCTTTCCTACTTTCTAATATTGTTTCCTTGTCATCAGGGCTCACCTCAACAGGGAGTGGACTAGAAATAATAGTGCAATCTGTAAAAAAATGACCAAAATTGAATCTGCATGTACTATTTTTGTACTTGCGACAAGTTTTTGAGTGATTGTGTACTTGGTATGCTTTTACCAACTCAAACAATTCTGGTTCTAATTCAGGGTCAGGCATGTCAGCTCTTATGGCTCCATCAACAAATGCAATATAATCATCCTTAGTAGTTTCTGTTAATATGGGTGGGTCTTTTATCCAAATGAATACATGAACATGTGGGCTTCCACGTACTTGAAATTCAACCCTTATTACGTAATATTCAACCTTTCCTAATGGACCAGCTAAGACAATTTCCTTGAAAAATGTTTCCACTCGATACTGAAAATGCCTTGCCAGAAAAACAGGATTCATGTTCAATATTTCACATCTTTCTTGGTATGTCATGTTTTGAATTTCATCATCCTGCAAATTCATTTTATACAATTTTGACAGTATAGAAGGCAACTCGAACCACCTCAGATCTGCACATGATAATGTCAAGAAAAATGTTGGAACGCCAAGTTGTTTCACCATAGCTAATACTTCAAGCAAAAATCTTTTCCAATATGCTGGGGTGCCTTTAATTTGGTTCATGAAGTTAAATGCTTCATCATTAGCAATGAAAGTTCGAACAGTTTCGCTGAAACTTTGACTCAACATACCGGCTGTTAATCTACTTCCTGATAATTTCCTCATTGCAATATTTATCTTGCTATGTAAACTTATTGACAGAAGGAGATAATTAGCAAAAAATATATAATCAGCATCAGAAGAAAATTTTTGAGTATAATTTAACAATCTTTGGTTAAAGTATTTTACAAGTGAAATTTTCATTTCCCGATCAGTATTGTATCCAAATCTGCCGAAAGGAAACAGGTGTGGAAAAGCCATCTCTTCACAAAATTTATCTGCATAAATTGGAATTGAAGTAACACCTTCACCTGGTGCAATAGTGACGGTGTCTTCATTGACATGAATAGGTACTTTGGAGGCCATGAATGTTTCATTAGTAGCAGTTCTGTCAGCGTCTAATGGATTATCATCCTCTTCATCCATTTCCTGTGAAAGGCTAGAGTTCAGATCAATATTTTCATTCTCGTTCGAAAAGCTGATCAGTTCTTCAGAAAGACTATTCAAATCAACAATAACATTGCTGTATAATGGGTTGTGTTCTTTCAAAAAATTTAAAGATCTCAGAATTAACTCAGGTCGAACAGCTTCAAAGTAGACGTGTCCACGGTACATAAGTTTCCTTTTTAATTTCAACAAAAGTAAGCCATTACTGTCAGCTGGTCTTGGTAAAACATTACAGACATCTTCAGCCTCAATTGGTACATTACAAATGGCTCCTTTTACTTTTGGAAAATTGCCTTTGGGTAGAATTACAACTTTCTTGAAAAGAATTCGTTTAGCTATCAAAACTTTCTCCAATCGGTTGATGTCAGAAAGATCAGACGGGAGATTATCAACTTCGAGATTGTTGCAAACAGCTTGAACTGGGATGTTCTTTCTTTTTAACTTCAGATGACAAGTTTTGCATATGTATTGGTAACCATCAAAACTTTCCACAAGTGAAAATTCAAAACTATTAGAAACGATTGCATAATTACATTCATTGAATAATACAACAGATCGTTTATACAAACAACGATTGCAAACAACACATATGTAATACGGCCCTTGAATTATCATGTCCTTAAATGTTTTAACACGTTTTGCAGCTTTCAAGGTAGATAGACTCATCATTGAATATCTTTCTCTTTTTCGTTTTAACCTTTCCAAATGTTCAGGAGTCCCTTTACTTTCCTTATATTTCTGATGCATTGCTTTCAATTTCTCAGCATGCTCACAAGTTCCTTTGCCCTTCATGTATTTATCTCGCATTGCTTTCAATTTCTCTGAATTTTCAGAAGTTCCTTTACTTTTCTTATATCTATGATGCAAGGCTTTTAATTTCTCAGCATGTTCAGGAGTTCCTTTACTTTCCTTATATTTATGATGCAAGGCTTTTAATTTTTCTGAATGTTCTGGTGTGCCTTTACTTTCCAAATATTTATCTCGCATGGCCTTCAATTTATTTGCATGTTTAGAAGTTCCTTGTGTTTTAATGTACTTTTGCTTTAACATCTGTTCATGGTTATCAGGCTCAAGCGTTTTTGATAGATTACGTTTTCTTTTCTTTGCTGCACCACCTTTAGAAATTGTAGGAAATGCTTCTTCCATTTCTATCAAAACATATTGTATTTGACAAAACACATGTCCACGGTCATGTAATTGTACTGCACTGATAAATTTTTGAAGTTGCGAGAGGCTAGAAAACTTTAACAAAATGCAAGTGCCACCTTCAATACTAATGCCCAATTCATTTCGACTGTGCGAATCAAACAAATAGAACGATTTTGTATCCCAAGTTATGCTGAATGTCAATTGGTTAACAAAGAACAGGATGCCATTGGATTCAGGAGAATAGTCTTTGAAAGATTTCATAAAGTCATATCTGCCTTCAGCAATTTCTGCTGTAACATTCTCAACATATTTCACAGTGTAATTATTGTTTTCTATAGAGACTTGAGGAGGTAAATCATCAATTGATAGGTATCGTGACAAATTCAGTTGTTGATATAATTCATTTCCTTTGATCATTACAAAATCTAAGTCAGTTGTTTTCCAAAAAGACATTCGTTTGAATTGTGACCAACACAAACTCAACAATGTATTACATGCACATTGCATACCAGCACTGTCACCAAACATAGGATTTCCTTGATGGAAAGATGCCTTAGTCAATTTAACTATGTTATAAGTTGGACCAGGATTACTTTCAACATCGCCGTCAACAAGAAGTTCAATATTTTTTAGAAAGGTTAAATCAATAATAACTCCGATGAAATAAATTAATCGTAATGTAACAATACAAAAGTTATGCATAATTAACAATAACAGTTCAAAGTGATTTACATACACACTGTCTGTACGTACTTTACAATAAAAAATGCCACATGCTGCACGCCATTGGTCAACAGTAATCATGTTAATAATAAGAAATGTAAATATAGGAATATTAGTTGTTATATATATTTAGTGAGATAAAACTGACAATATAATATGAATGTTGTTGTATGTAGTCAGATAAAACTGACAATATAATATGAATGTTGCTGTATGTAGTCAGATAAAACTGACAATATAATAATACGATGTAAATGGTATTATATACAATATGGTATATTGTAATATGTTTGGTATTTCAAGAGCTAGTTTGGTATTTCTCAAGTTTGCTTCAATGCTTTGTTAAGTCAGCTAAGATTATCTAGGATTATCTAGGATCAGCTGGGTTTCGCTAGGGTCAGCTAGGGGCTTGCTGACAAACTTCACAGACCTCACTTTTATTCCGATGCCCCCGGATATAAGCCTCCAAGAAAGCAAATGGAGGATAAATAAGCACTAAGGAAAGCCTTCCGAACAATAGAAGTTTCAAATGCCGAAGTTTGAGAAGAGAATTTTCGATTTTTTCTTACCGCAGTCCAATTACAAGCAGTCGCTGGAAATTTCTCGTGGAAGAGACCTCGTGCAACCGAAAAATGCCTTAATACGCATGCACGTAATGAATGCATGTAAACAAACGCACTAAATATACAAAATACCGCTAGGTTTGGACAGCAGAAAAAAAAAGAAAAACAAAGCCGGTTTTAAAGTATTTCTTGCTTTCGCAGAAATCCAATAATTGAAACAACGAAATGCCCTACTTTGACCAAAACCATAATTTCCAGAAGATATTAAAAGCAACAAATAAAAACATAATGCCAAACCTATATACTCAACAGGCATAGTATGTAACAATTACCATAACACAAAATAATGAATGCGTAAACATGAAAAAATATAAACTGAAGAAAAAAATATACCCCAGCAATGCTTCTTTTCTGTAGTACAATCGCAATTAATGAATTTCTGAAATACATAATCCATTCTTCTCTTAACTAACCTTCTCAACATCATAGTTTAACCATAATTCGTTTTTATATAATACACTTTTTCTTTTATGACCTAAAAGAAAAAGATTTCCGTGAAGAACAGCTACAATACTTACTACTGTAACCATATTTAAGCAAACAAAAACAAAAGACATAAATCTCACACGACCTAATCTTAATCATTTTGTCATCGTTTTATATACATTTTAAATATTAGATTTTATACTTATGAATATATGAATAATTTATATTGTATTTACAACTTTATAATTTATATGTTATTATTAATGATATTTTATATTTTCATTTACTAATCTGAATAGCTTTTACTTTTTAGTTAGTTTATTTTAAAGTAGGTCCACATCAGTGCTATTTCACTGCCTATTGTATATATACGACCTTCTATACCAAATAAACAAATAATAATAAATAATAATAATAATAATAATAAATAGCTGGCAGACAGGCAGGCAGACAAAACATCAAGCATCTTAAACACACGTTCCCCACTTCCACAGCCAAGAGAAATAAAAACATTCATAGCTGTGGGACCATATTTAATTGTAAATAAATAAATCAAATCTTCTTTGCTAAGTATAAAAATAATAATGGCGCCAGTTACCAAAACAAATTTCTGTCGTCTGCGTTTTCATCCAGCAGCATACTAAACGAAAGAATATACTCAGATATCTATTCAAAGCTAAAGTAATTAATTAATTAACCATTCCTTACCGTGTAAATAAACATCATTTCGTTCTGCATTTCTTCACTACACTTTCATCTGTATAGCGATATTTGATAACTAAAAAACGTAAACAAACATTTAAATACATATACATAACTTACTTACGCATCTTTTATTTGTTGTTTTATATTCATGTTTTAAAAGCAACAAGAGCCAGATGGCGCAAAACGGTAGCAGCAAGTTTACTTTTCACACAAACGCTTTCGAAATTTTACTTTAAGTTCTATAAGCTTCTTTAATGGTGTTTTCTGACTGGTGGAAAACAGGCATAAAAGATAAATTTGCTAAAAACGATTAGTTAGTGTAAATAGGGTCTAATCAGAAAACACCAACAATCAATTAATTAAAAGACAAAAGAATTATACATGCGTGAGCTGTGTAACGTATGTTTTTTTTATAAGAAATTTTTTCATAAGAGCACATGTAGAAAAAAAATGTTTGTTTATAATTATAATTTCATGAAACCGAAATTGAATTCCAACAAATAACTGCCTTTTTGAACTAAATCTTTGAAAGCCTTTATACACAAACATAGTGTAGTAGCTAACGAACGAAATTTTGAAGTGATAAGCTTTACTAACAAAAAAAGCAACATATCAAGTATTTTCAAGTATATAAGTAATGAACTAAAAGTCGCATTTTTATGTAGGCCTGTTTGATAAGAATTCATTCTTTCATGGATTAACCTACAAAATATCATATTATGTACTTTTAACATAAAACACAATCTACTTTTAAATGTTTGATATAAAGCTTCCAAAATTCGAAGGCTGGGTTCCTTCATTAGAATTTACATTGCCTTATTAGTACAGTCCCGCAGACTCTAAATCGCAGACTAATTGCCGTTTCGGCCGGAGGAGTAGTAGTAGGAGTAGTAGTAGGAGTAGTCCAAGGGTGTTTTCATACGGTATTCGCTTTCGCTGCTACCGTAATAAAAGTTTTATAATAATACCTTCGTACAGACCTGTTCGTTCGTTCGTTCTGCAGCCAATTTTTAAAAACTTCACTGCACTTCTTCTGTATATTTGATAACTAAAATAACTAAATTTCACTATGATTTTACATTGTAAACAAACAACTAACCCATTCTGTTATCTTAAATACAGTAAAAGTTTAACAATAAACAGATTTATAATAAAACATTCGTATGTATACAAACTTGTGTTTCTTCGTCAAATTCACAACCGATAATGAAAATCCGTTATTAACGAACTAATTTTTTGGAAATCGTCAGCCAATCAAAACAGCGCATTTTAAGAGTTTTCCTTTATTAGCCAATGAAAACGATCAGCGGCGGGGTTTCCCCATATAATAATCGTAAAAAAAACACTCTCGCCTCTACGTGGTTTTACGACGAAAAGGGAAAAAATGAGAAGGATTTGACCGTGAAAAGAAAACCAAATATATCACTCTCTAAAATAAAAGTGGGATGCACAACGCGAATTAGTATAATAAGATTTCCTTCAAAGTGTCATCTCATAATTGACGTAAAGTATGATGCAACAGTGATGTCAATGTAAAGGTCACTTAATGCATGCGGGCTTATTAGCCAACTTCCAAAGCAAGATTTTGTTTGATTGACAGATTCTGAAGACAAGCAAAGGCTTGAATTAACTGAAGCAGAAAATCAGATCAAACACTTGACAGAAGAGCTAAAGAACTTGACTTTAAATATTTAAAAGCCCTTGGAGAATTGGAAGTTCATAAAAGAGTCACATATTATAAACATTTAAACATATAAACATTTGGCGAAATATGTTTTGGAATATTTGCTTGGGTTTTCATTAGAGCAATTTGATATTGTTTTAAACGGTATCTAAACATTCAATTGACTTAAAGTTCATGGCTTTTTATTATGAGATGTTTTGAAAGTACAGTTCAGAGAAAATTAAATGGGTGGGTTGTCTTCATTGCAATAGTATTCAACTGAATTGATTAGAAACCTTGCCTTGGTTTTCTACTCAGGAAAATGGCAGACTATATTGTCAAGACAGGGCATGGTCTGGCTGATCTAGTGATTGATGCAACTGAGTTTAAATTCCTCTGTGCAACTAACTATGATATGAATTCGTTGATGTTTTCTCAACTGGTAAAGCACTTGCTATTGTCCCGCATGGAATGCAGATCGTGTGCAGTGATATATATAAAGAATCAATATGGAAATCGTACAGAGAAAACTGGAATTCTGCTTTGTGTCGAGGAAGAACACGAATTGATGGGTGATATGGGATTTGCTTTGCAAGATCAGTGTGCCATTAAAAGTAATCACTTAAACCAACCCGAACAAAAGGACACTGAAATGAAGTTCAGTGCAACTTTAATATTGCTTCAACAAGAATCCAAATGGAACGATTTATTGTCAGAGTACTATTTTATTAAACGAACTTTAGTTAGCCATTGAACCATTGACCCTCACTTATTGAGTGTATGGCAAATTCTTTGTCATATTGTTGACATTACGTTACCACCGATTGGGCCAAAAAATTAAAAGACAATGTAATGGTAACCAATTTATGATGAATGTATTCTAAGTTTCTACTTGATATTTTTTTATGATACAAAAATTTCAAACTTTTCCATGTTGATAAAAGGTGTCTAATGTAAAGTGTAATTCTTTACCTCACAGCACACTCAGTTACAAATTTTATCCGTAGACGTTAGCCTTCTCACTTCTTTTGCACATGTACTGATGTAAACCAGCAGAGGCTAGAAATTTTTGAACTCTAGTCTTTGACTTGTGTTTTAATTTCAGTAGCGATTTGTTGGTAGTATGAATAATTACATACGTAAAACAACTTTATCATTTGTCGATATATCTTTATCTGAAATAATGTCGTGTCTTTGTTATCTTAAACTTTATTTCTGACCATTTGCCACTTGGAATATTCAAAAACATTTATTGGAATTTTACCTTCTTAGTGTATTAATAGTCTCCAAATTAAAGATTCAAGACTAAATTTAAAAAGATGTACTAAATGTTGTCTCACAGATGATTGTCTTCCAACTTTTGAGTTTGATAACACTGGATTAAGATGTTCAGTTACTGGATTTTCTAAGTCAAGTTTTCGGTTGAGATCATTGATAGCAGGGTACAGTGTAGGGTAGTGGGTCTAGACTGCAAGGAAACTTCGGACTAACTTCGGATAGTGCTTGTATTTCTTGATTCTGTTGGTAAGTTCTCCTTTAGTACCACTCACAGATAAACCAATGTTTCAAAGTCACTCAGGGGGTGTTCATATGGAAGTGAGCTTGCCCGGATAGCCGGGTTGGCTTGCTTAGCAGATACAATTTCATCTCGCCTTTATATGGAAGGGTGTTGGTTCACCTTCTTTATTTTTTGTTTATCAAATATTATACGCATGCTATGAAATTAGGCGGGTTGTAGATGTTTATATGGTTAATTTTCATCCCATTGAACCGAGATTTCGGTTAGGCGGACTGGTTCGCTTTTCATATAAACACATTTGAATAAAAACATGCATTTCTTAATTATCAGCGAGATGTCGGCTAGGCAAGCCATCCCGTTTAATTCAATTCTAACTGACTTGCTATGGGCAGTAAAAAAGATTTGTACCTAAAATATAGTGTACATGCAGCTTCTTATAAATACTATACCTTTTAAACTTACAAGATACATTCAAAGAGTTAAAACAAGAAACTGTAACAAAACACAATTCATCAAACAATCGGAGCAATCAGAAGACAAATTCAAAACAAGACGCCAGAGGGCGTTAAGATCAGCGCACTAGACAAAGCAGCATCATTTCGCTAAATAATTATCATAGCATAATTCAACAAAAATGAACCAAGTCACCCTGATATTCAGATAAAAATGTTGTCCTTACTTATCAGGGTGGAATTGAATTTATAAAACAAAAGAACTTATTTTGAATTTATTATGATTGAAGGTGTTCATGGTCAAAATGATAAGACTTATAATTCTGTCCGAGGAGAAAGAAACAACACATCAGCAACTGCATCATTATGTAAGACAATTTCATCATAATAAATGTATAATCTTTATTCTTGCAAAAGCTTGACAAGTTTCCAATCCCTTACCCTACTGTACCATAAAATTACGGGAAACAATGTAATTCAATAGAACAGTTCCTTTTGTAACTCGATAACATATTACAAAATTGTACAATCAAATTTGTATACAGGTTTACAAAAGATCAAAAGAGAATCACTCTAACCTAATTTTACTACTACAGTGAATATATACGAGTATTAACAATATACTTTGGGATAGACATATAAGCAAATAACTGTCAAAGGCAATCAAAAACCTCTACTAAAAACTCTACTCACATTATATACATTCCAAATTAGGAAAAAAAGAGAGTTATTTTCAACAAAAAATAAGGGCTTAGAATGATGATTTATAAAATTAAACTCAAGTATTCAGATTAAACATTATTTAGTTCAAAAACATATGTTCATACACATTATTTCATCAGAATAAGAACTCCTAAACATACTGTAAATGTGATGAATACAGTGCCGTAACTGGTGGGTGTGTTTGGGTGCGATCGAACCGCCCTCGGATTTAGGTTGCTCTTTTCTCTTAGCAAGCAATTTTTTATATGATATTCTTTTTACTAAATTTATATAAATCATTAACTTTTTGTCAACAAATTTGCATAAAATAGCTTTGTGCATTTGTTGGCATGGTGCTTTACGATTGTATATTCCAAACCCAAATACTTGAAAAATGCACCTGCCCTAAGTTTAACTTATTTACGCCACTGAAATCTATTGGGATTTAAGATGGCTATAGCCTTCCTAAATCCCAAAGGAAAAAAATATGAAATAAAAAATCAACAGATTTCGGTAGTAAAAGTATACAGTCATAAGCAAATAACTTATACGTATTTGCTGAAAGCAGACATTTGTGTTGTGGCTTGATTGACAACACAGCCAGGAATTGCATAGTTTGTAATTTACAGAATGTTATGGTGGAATGTGTTTTGATTTAAGCTTGTAATAAGAAAGGTTGTTCGTAATTAGAAAATTTAACAGAACATTAATTTTAAAGAAATAAAATTCACGCATAAATACAGTGGTATCAAAACAGTTCGTATATGTGATCTTGGAATTCATTCATAGTAAATTCTATTTAGGAAGCACACTCAATCAGATTCTTTCATGTTATTATCATTTGTCTCAAACCTATGTATATATACATCTTCACGTTTTTACTTGCAGTTTTTGTTGTTTATATTGTATACTCTTTGAATTAACATAATTGGCTTTTCTCCACATAAAGTAAAGGGCTCCCTTCATATATGACTGTTGTGCATCATGCGTTTTCAGTGTCAGTAGTTATGAGTCTTCAGCCTGGCTGATAAAATTTCGCCTTTGCTGCTATGCCACAGCTTCAATCCTTTACTGTTGCAAGAAATTAATTACTAATCATCGTAACACTGTTGTCATCATCAATAAACAATAAACACATCAGTGACAGTTTTTTTAGATATGAATATTTTTTTTGTTGTTTTACACACGTTCATTCAAAATATATCACAAAACATTCTAAGAAAACACTGAACTATAATCATTTATTTCCATCATTTAATATTTCTGTTGAATCATCGCTTCAAAAAGATTGCAGAAAACAAAAACATCTTCCACTGCATCTGCACTGACTGACTGAGAAAAAATGGCGTACCACTTCACTGAAGATTAGCCTCTATTCTTAGCTACCTAAGTCAAAGTTCAATACGGAACGAGTAAAAGCCTTTACTCCAGTGTAAGGAGGAATCCAGGCTAGAACTGTGGACAAAAATTCTGGAATAACGGACGGAAGGACAGACAAACGCTAATGAAAGATCAGCTGCTACTGCGCGCTGATCAAATAGTTTTAATTTTATTGATTGAGATGGTAATGAAATTGAATTCGACGTATGTTCCACGTACTGTCAACTTGCATAACTCAACACGTTATAAATTTAAAGGGAGCCTTAAGGCCGACCTCCCTTGTACGATTTTGCCCGTACGAACGTACGCAGACAGTTTTGCGCATGCTCAGTGACAACTATTGCTCAACTTTGTTAGCCGTCGACGGTCACACTTTGTGTGCTTGGAAGTAGGATTCAATTTTACTTTTTCAGACATCAAGCACAACAATAACATAAAGTGCCATGGGAACAAGGTTTGTAAACATTTCAGACACGTTTATTTATGCGAACAACTGGCACAGTTGAAAAGATATTTACGGGACCTGACCAAACATGGACAGTTTACTTAAGATAACGCAATTTTTTACTTAGCTGGCATTTGGAAAGAACATTACATGGTAGCAAAACTCATTGGATATGGCAAAACTTTTGTTCATTCTTCTTCTTGCTGTTGTGGCAGAAATAAAGACACGTAAGTTTACTATCAGTAAATAACTTTATGTTCAAATTGTAGCAATAAAATGTCTTATATGATTGTTTGTCGTCAAATTTAGAATGCGTGGATAAAAATTTTTCCTGCAAATACAAATCTTATTTATGTGACCACCCTTCCATGCAAAAAGATTGTCCGAAAACCTGCTTGATGTGTGGTGGTAAGTAAAAGTACTTTGAAGATTTGCATGCACGTCTGGGACGCTGGATTACGTTACTAGTGGCTCAAACACTTCTTGATTCTCTTATATACATTTTCTTATCTTTTTAATAGGATGCCGAGATGTAAAACCAGATTGTGCAGTGGGGAAACATAAATGCAATTATAATCCAGCCTGGTCTTTCCTATACTGTCGTTACACTTGCAGTTTATGCAGTAAGTAACATCTATATGTAATCAAGCTTTTACCATTTTCTTAAATCATAATGAAAAGTCTGTCACTGGGCATGCTCTTAGGAAAATCAAACTTTGCAGGGATTGTAAAAATAATGACAAGATAATAACGAGAATCCTGTGGAAAGGATATTGTAAATAATTTATAGGAAGGCTCAAACAGGTAATTCTTTCCAAAAACATTTTGACAGCGAAGTTGAATCTGGAACTTAGAACAGTACAAAACAAATTAGCGAATTCACAACGCTACGTTATATCGTCGATAGGTTAGTTAACCATCAATTCTTTTAAGCTAATCCATTAGTCAATATCATTCTTTAGAAAACATACTTTAGTTGAATAACTGTAACATTTCTCTCTCATTTAGCAAAAACTCCTACCAATCCACCGTCAAAAGTTAATCAGAATTTGGATACAAGATGATATGAATAATCTTGTGAATTCATAAGCTTATGAAATACATGAAAGTCCAAAGCAGCAGTTTTGTTTTATGTGTGTGCACACAATTTTATTCAATTTCATTTTTCTTTCACATCTTGTTCGAAGTTTCTGTAGTAAAGTGAGTGAGAATGATCTAATCATGTCCCAGAGTTCATTACAGCAAGCAGACCTACTTTCTAAGGATTTTAGGCTTTGAAAATGCTGACAGTTCTGGGAGAGTTTCTCTATTCAGAAATAAAAATAACTATCTTTCAAAATTATTCAATCGAAAGGTATTTTTGTGAAACACCGGTACTTTTTTTTTTTACTCGCCCGGTAGATAAAATAGATTTCCATGATAAACAATGACATCAGGCAAAATAAAAATCCCAAAACCACAACTGAAATGCTAGGAAATTGAGCTTTGTTATATAACAGCTGCTAATGAATCGCTGCAAAATTCCCCAATTACGAAGTCCGTAAATATGATAATCAGTATTCTCTTAATGATTTTATTCTGTATCAAGGCTGAGCTCGACAAAACGGAAATTGTAACCTCATAATTGAATAAAACTATGATGCAACAGTAATGTCAGAGAAAAGGCATGATACTCACATGCATTCATGGGTCAAACATCTGAATGAGTCATACAAACGATTTTAGCCTTAGGCAAGTTTTAAGTAAACTACGTCACAAGTATCGAAACTTTCCTTCCGTTCTAATCAGTTTCAAGTGTCATTTAGTATATTTCGCTATTATTGACTTCTTATTCTAAAATTTGAGTCTCTTAAATCTTAATCTTACTCATCAAGCTGTCCTTGCAGTTTTAGATTAATTCTTTTTACTTTTTTGTTTATTTTAACAGAAAGTTTATTTATAGCAATATTGTTTATATTGAAAAACTTATCCCAAAATTGTTCATAACAATAATGATAATAGTAATAGCACATCCGTAATATCATCAACAAATCGCCAAAAGTCTTAAAAAATCCTTTTAATGATTTGATTCAATCGTAACTGATTTGCTACCGATAGTAAAAAAGATGGGAATGAAAAACCACTGTTGGTGCGTAAAAAATATATTATATACAGTTTTTTATAAATACAATCCTTTTTAAATTTATGACATTCAAATACATTTAATAAGTTAGAACAACAAAAGGTAGGGAAACCATGTTCACAAAACAGAGCAATCGGAACGCCAAATTCAAAATGCCTTTTAACTTGAATAAGTTTGTACTTAAATTCAATTCAGCATCTATTGCATATACCATGCAATTTGCACAATTAAATAATTTACATATCTAAAGGAAGGCTTCTCAACAGTAAATTGCAATCTGCTTTAGAAATTTTACAACAAATGACACAGAACGTGTGAATAGGTATTCTGTTGGAGAAGATATTTTGTTTTGAAGAAATCACTTTCCTTTGACAAGAAAGTTAAATTACAAATTCAAATCATTTTCCCATAAAATTAGAAAATCTGTGTTACCATAGAAACTCCTTCAAATACTTATTGCATTGGGTATTAAAGATGGCAGCAAGTAGTCGTATGGATAATTTCTTTCACTGTTTCGAAGTTTGATTCGTCCACTGATCTTGCTCAAGTTCTCTTGAAAACTACGAAATAAGGAGACATGTAAACGTGTAATAGCTACCGATGAAAACATTGTTATTCTCTTAAGGATTCCTTAGAGAATGTACACCTTCAGGACAACAAGTCTATTATGAGAGTTTAGCTAAAACTCAGTCAACACTTTTAAGAAGAGAGTGCAGTGAAAAAAAACAACGTGAAAATACCCTATTTATTACTTAAGACCTCCACCTATTTTTCATTGATCTGGAATACGCCTAAAAAAGAACGATGATTCACTGCAATTCAGAGTAACTAAAAAAACATACTGTTTAACAGCCAACAAAGCACTTGGAGTGCGAAGGTACGATTCCTCAAAATATCCAAGTGGCTGCGTTGCGCGCATGCTTAATGTATTTGTTATTGTAAGTATGGCCATTGCTTCGTTGAAATCGGGAAGTAACTTCACGATATCTCGTTCCACAAGTCGCATCTGAAAAAACGGGACATATACATGTTCAAATTCACTTCATCTAAGAATAGATGATTTCTTTGGCTTTTAAGTCAGGATTAAAAGGTTGGTTACACTGAGGCGACAAGAACTTTTACAAAATATCTTTTTATTGCTTATTATTTTATTATTATTCTTCACATGTGAAATCACTGGTTTGCCTCAGATGTTTTGTTTTTAAACTGTTTCATTTCACAACTCCTGTCAAAATGTTTCATATGACGTTTAGTTAGATGTTAAACAAAATCCTTTGGTTGTAGATCATTTCGTACTTTCCAAAACGTTGCCTTAGAAATAACAAACACTTAGTCATTCAATCATTTCATCGCCGCAGTGTGTACATACTATTAACCAATCGGCGTTTCTTGAGTTTAAGTTTAAACGCTATATTACAACCACACCAACATTGTAAGTATCGTTTTTATCATTTAAACGGCATCGTATCGAGGCTAGTGAACGATAGAGTTATCGCTCAGAGTCAACAGGCCATTCACAATGTCAATTTAGAAGCGTTTTCAATCTGTCTCTTAATGATGTAATAATGATGTAATCAGGACAATAATTGAAGTAACAGAGTGAACCCGTGATTCTCTTTCCATTGAACTGGTTTGAAAAGAAAAACAAATATTTTATCCCCAAAATAATAATCGAAACCACATGTTCTAGCAATGGAAATATAGTGGACCCTCCAAAACGATTTAGTCTGCTCTTGACTTTATTTAGATCTTTTCAAATGACAGATAACTATCCTGATATGTGACGATTTGAAGGAAAATCACTACAAGCGATAATAGTGCTCGCATCGAGAAGTAGCGCTAAATTTATCGCTAACATTGACGAACTTAGCAATAAATATAAGCAGCACAAAAAGCGCTTTCAAGAATAATTAATTAATTATTCAAGAATAATTAATTTGTTGCTAATATATTCATCATAAATATTTCCGTGTTTTTAATATGTTTTTCAATTATGGTTTTGAAGTTTACTTGTGTGTGTCAACACAACCTTCAGACAATCTTTCACATAAACTTCACGAAAAGCCGAAGGAAACAGGTGTTATTTTATTTAATACCCCATTCACACCAACAAAACCTGTTTATTTTAAACAAGTTTTATTAAAACCTGTTTTGATTTAAATCCAGTTTTAAATACACGCGTTCACACCAGTTTCATACTGAAGAAGATTTCTCGTGTTTTTTTTTAAAAAAAGAACGATCTGGTGTTCTTATAACTATACTGCAAAATGACGAAAACAAGAAATATAAAAATATGATTATATATTAGGCGTCGTAGAAGAAGAAAAAATTCCTTTTTTTATTTGCTTAATGCATTGATGCTAGAATATACCACAACTAACCGTTTAATATTGACGAAATCACGAAATCAGAGTTTTTGGAGGGAGGGTATGTCAAAATATTGGACAGATTGGTTGTCCAACGTTAGGATGAACAAAAATGCGTTTAATTACATATGTGATCAAGTGAGGGAATATGTACGAAAACAAAATACTAATTATCCCCCATCACTTGCTCCATCTCATCATAGCAAAGGGGCTTGTGGTGCAGTGCCCGTGCTATATACTTCTCAATCTTTATAACTCCTATAGGCTGTTGTCAGCATGTGCATTCTAGTTTTGTAGCTATCATCTCGATCTTCGTATCCATTTGCTTTCAAAAACATAGCTATTTTGCACCATATTGCCTTCTTTCTGGTGCATGACTTAAGCCTCTCCTGAACGTTTTCTTCTGCCAATTTTGTAACCAAAATTTTTGTTTCGTTTTCGTCCCAATGGCGTAATCTTTTCTTGTTGATAATGTTTTTCAAAGATTCAGTCATGTTTGTTTTAATAAAACACACTTAAAACTACCTCGCTATGTTGTTTTATTTAAAACTCGTTTTAATTAAACACAGTTTAACAAAACACGTTTTACTTCGGTATGAACGGGTAACATATAAAACTTAGTTATTTTAAACATGATTAAAACTGGTTTTAATTTTGGTGTGAACGGGGTATAAAAGAAAGTGAGTATTTCAAAAGAGAACTTTCGCAACTCGTCAAGCCGAAGTTAAAATGTTTTTATTTTTCCCTTCCTACATTCATACTTCATCCTAATATTGAACCTAAAGACATTATCGATGCAGTGACAGAAGTCAATAATGATCACTAAAAACGCTGTGATCAATTTAATTAAGGGTACATCTCCACCCAGTGCAAGTGAAATGCCTTTCGAAAGAATAATAATAAAGGTTTTGCTATCGAAAAAACTTTTAATGTAATGTGTCTTTAATATTGTAAAAGTTTTCTCCCAAGAGCTTATAGAATGGCAATCGAACAATCTAGAAAAAAGAATTATCGCAGATGGTTTCTACTTGTGGTTGCTTTCGAACTAACTTCTGTATCTTTAATCTCCAACTGAATATAGGAACCAGTAAATTAAGTTCAATTTAATACACAAGCAGGTGCTACCTGTAAATGTTTCAAAATAATACATTACCAAATCGAATAGCACAGTATTTTGAATTGGCTTTCAGATTTGTGCTGAAGGTGCCGGAATAACAAATAAAATAAAAAGCGTTTCGGAAACTTTTTATTTCTCGAGAAATATGTCCGCTCGTCTTTTCAGTCATAACACAATGAATCAGAGTTTATCATGTCAAAACAAGTGAGTTTGTTTTGTATTTATTGCTATTTGGCGAAAAAATAATTAAATCACTGTTATTTGAGAACTTCATAAAACAACACATGGTATGTGAAATTGTATAAACAAAAGACTTGAACAAAACTTTTTGACGATAATAACGGTAATCTGTGCCCTTAGAGGATATTAATGATATTAACGATTTCACTTTCATCTCATTCGGTATTCTGTCCGTTTCACATAATTAATTGAACCAACATTATTATACAAATAATTTAGTGATAAATCAAATACTTATCGCTAAAATTTAGCGCTTTTTCGTAAAGAGCGATATTTATAAGCGATAATAGTGATAATGATAAAACTACAAGCGCTAAATTTATCACTAATATTGTTACTACATTTGTAAATAAGAACAAATTAGCGCTAAAACCCATTGTTCTTTTAGCGCTATTAGCACTTTGCATAAAGCGCTATTATCGCTTGTAGTGATTTTCCCTCGAATCGTCACATATCCAGGAAAATTTCGGTTTCGGTTTCGGTCTCGCTTCGGACGTAATAAAAAACTGTGTAAATAGTATTCATAAAATTAAGCTTCCCTTACACACAAGCATACACTTGGAACTTACCTCGTCTTTCTTCGCTGTCACGTGTTTCATTTTCGAAGGATAGTTGGGAGGAAATCCATATTGATCATACTGTCCGAAATTCACTGCAGCGTGTTGGACACTGCAAATAAAAATTGTAACCGTGACGGTTTTCACTAAACTTTCAAAATCCTTGAATCCATCTGTTATGGTCGCATTGAACACGTCCTAAAAATGGTTTAAAAAACACGATATTTATCGAAAAAAACACGGTGTGGTGTGGTGTTTTTCTGGCTTCAAACGGTTATTCATGATTTAAAGGATAAAAGGAAAGGAACAATGAATTCTAGGAATCGAGAAGAAATGCTAATTATTATGATCTACTTCTTGATTACCCTACATCAAAATATTACAACGTTTTTTTATTAAAACATGAATAATTTAAAGACGAAACTGGCTTTCATTTGCGTCTTCTTAAGGCAACAGTTATGGAGAAAAATTTCGAACATGGTAATATAAATGAGTTAAAACGAATGTGAAAAGGACCTTGAAATTAAATGTATTTGGATCAAGCATATTTTTTGCCCAAGCATGCACTTCAGAGTCGTTTTTGAACTTTTCAGCATCGAATTTCTTATCACTATCTATAGCAATATAGAGAATTAAATCAATCAAGTGACACTTGCAAAAGAAGTAAACAGGTAAACAACTAAACGAGTAAACAATCCATGTACCAGCGTAAACAGCATTCAACACTTCCTCAACGTATTTGTAAATAGCATTATACAGATCCATGCCATCATCTCTGTAATGATAATCCGGTAAAACTTTCGGGTCATCAACCTAACGAAATATGACACCCAAGATAAATTGAAAATGAATAGAAAGTTAATGTGTCATCTCCTTTCAAATATCTTACCCCCCGTTTCTTAAGATCTTCAGGTAAATTGCCATCAACGCCGAATGACCATGTTCGAAATCTTTGAAAGAACAAATCATCGTTCATAAGTAAACTGGAGATAAATACAGGCATTATTCATTTTTTTATTCAATTTGTCTATTTGTGTAACATTGATCCCATGGTAATTTGAGTCGTTGCTACTGTGTTATGTATGTGGCAATCCCTAAGACTTTCTTTACTCTTAGACACAAAACTAAAACTTTCATTTTAACTTCAGACAGGAAAAGTTTTGGATTATTGTAATTAAATCGATTGAGAGTTTTAAATGTTGAACGCCATAATGCCATAGAGTTTCCATTGTAAATTTGTTGACTATGTACAGAGGATTCATACCTATTAGTGCTAATAAAATTAGGGGAACCACTCTAATATCGTTTCAAAATTCTCAAAAATTAGATTCAAAATCAAGGCGTTTAATATATATTTTTCTCTTTTTTTACTAGTACAAACTTACCTTCGAGAGAGAAGTTGCGCGTATCCTTTTGAGCCCACTGCTAAAGACGTATCGAAGAATCCGCCAGCATTAACCAAAGTCTCAAAGGCAGCCCTGTAATGTAAACAAAAGGATTTCACCAATTTAATTTAAAAATACCATTTCAACAACAGAAAACTGAATCAAAATTAAATTTGAAATTTTGTGGCTATAGTTTAAATTCTTAAACATGTAACTTCATTGACATGAAAAAATATGTAAAGTGAGTACAATTTCATTATGCAGTATGTAATTCCAAACTTCTTCGTTCAAATAAACTTCATTAAAATGCCTACTATGTAAAAATATATTAAATAGACGTACGCATTTATGGGCAGCAAATACAGAAAGTGTGGGCGCAGCAGCATACTAACTGGGTGTGATGGCGCTACTGTTTGTTGTAGTGATATGTCGATACTTTCAGCTATCAAGTGGGTGAAACCTAAAAGAATTTCATATGCATTTACCGCACTTCAGTTTGAATACCGTGTTCCACCACGTTATTGCATATTTGATCATCAAAATTCCATCCGGAATGAGTATAAGCAATGGGTTCGGCTGACATCAAAATACGATGTTTATAAAGACATTTAGGAAACGGGGTGTTAGGTACAGTTACAACAATGATGAAATAAAGATGTAGTTACCTAAGTGAGTTACAGTTTCGTGGTAATTGCTATCAGCGACATTAAATAACATCTTTGCGAGAAGCCAGGTGTCAGACGGATCAGTTGGTAAAAACACCTAAAACCCAAAGTTGCTGAAATATGTTGAACCGGCATTCCATTATGTAGATTAGAATGTCAAACATACTTAAGTGTACACATGGAAAAAGTATTTAATAAAATAAATAGAACAGTTTAGCCTATAATGAATATTTAAGAGGACATTAATAGAAAATGTTAATGTCATCAAAGTATTGCCCGAATTTGCAAGGTCAATGAGGGATGCAGACTAATATATTTTTATACGTATGTATTTTTGTTGGGTTCCAGTTTATTGAATTGCCTGTTGACTTAACTTTAATAACAGATTTATAATTTATAGTTTTCAGACTTATATATAGTAGTAGGCAATGTTAGAGAACATTAACCAAGAACAATGTGGTATATTCGAATTTCGAAAAAAACACTTTATATTTCTTTCCCCGGGTAATAACAGAAATTTAATAAATTCTTGCATTAAAATCTCACCTCAGCGTCTGGTTTTCGTTCAAGTTGAATGGCAAGAGGTACGAGATCATCTGATTTATTGAGGTAAAACATGCCTATCGGTGCAAAAAGCTATGAATTAAACAAAGTAAATAAGACAATTAATTGACTGACATTTAGCATTTGTTTATGAATTTAACTGATGGAAAGTAACTTAACGAAGTAAAAGAAAAAATAAGCTGGAAAAACATTACCTGTGATTCAGTGTCCAATCCTTCCAATATCTCGTAGTCAACCACAAATAACTTTTTATTTGATAATGCGTCATCTAGGGTGATTTCCTCTAACAACGGTGCCAACATCTCTTGTGTACCGTTAAACCTATTGCGTTAAAATTAAAATATTTGCACTTACTTGCACCAGTATTAATCTGGAAGTGGTTTTAAAGCAATAAGAATTGCTATGTAAGATAAAAGCGCGCCTTATCATGATTGAGTGTTCATCGTTGCCATAGAATTACTTTCAAACTTCCCTGAAGAAACACAATGATATATTTCTTCCCATTTACTACCCTTCTATAATTTTCCTGAGACGGAAAGCCGTAAACTTCATTTCACAGGTTTTGGGAGAGAACCATCCACATGACTAAGTGCGCAAAGACATAACAACTTACTTTTTTGGTAACTCTCTACACAATTCAATAACGTTTGGATTTACTCCTATCAACCTCTGCATGGCAAAACGACGATCAGACTTCCAATCTTTATATCCCTACAAAGACAATTATTTGTCATTTTCAGTTACTTTTCACGATAATTCAAATAGTTATCTTCAAATCTTTTACCTTGGGAATCAATGAAAATGGCCCTTCGTAGCATTGTCCATAGTCATGAAATTCCTCGATTTTATCCGAAGTAAACGGATTGATAAAATCAACAGCATCTTCTACAAATCCTGTCGCTACGCCAACTAAAGCGTTCTTTAAGATTTCCCGCTATACGTATGGAAGAAACGCATATCATGTTTGATTGTTCCAAATTTCTATCATATCATATAAAATTCTATCATAACAATAGCCCAAGCTTGGGTTAAAGTAGTCTTTCTGACTTTCAACCTGGCTGTCACATTGATTTAATGTTCTAATGATGACGAGCAAATTGTGCTTATCAAACTAAAACTTTGTGTGGTGTTTCAACCGAAAATCCAGAAAGACGTGTTTAAAGATAGCTACCTGGTAGTCAGTTTGGAATTTTTCTTCATCTGGCACATTCTTCGACTAAAATTTAGAAACGTAAATGACAGCATAGATTAACCTATACATCTATGGGTATAAAGCATTATGGTATAAGAGAAAAAGCATGAACTCATGTTGACAGTTCTGCAGATAATAATTTAAACTTACTAAGGGTGCAAAACCGACGACTTTCACTTCACAAGCAAAGACACGTTGAGCTTCTTCAAGTACTTTTGCTCTATTTTGTTTATGTGTATCATCTTGTGGCAAAATACTACCATATTTGGGAATAAAAGCTGGTGTTCCAGAACCATCTGTTGATGATGTAAGCCAACGATTGACCGGAAATGGGTTACTGTTAATTTCGAGCTGTTGTAGATAGCATTCTTTTACCCCGAAGGACGGTTCTATCCACAATTCAACACCAAAAATGGGAAAACCACAAGTTGTGCGGGATTTTGTCGTTGTGTCGTAATTAAAAGATGAATTTATTTTGATTGGTCTGCTTTGGTGACCGTGTTGATCATGAAGTCTGCAGTATATATTTCCATGTTTGCCATTGCCGTTTACGTCACCAGCTTCTAGAACTATATCAACTGGAGGTTTCACTTCTCTCTGGGCACCTTAAACAAAAGGAACATGTTTCACAACAATATTCAGCGACAACACTCAATCTTTCATGCATTGTATTTAGTATAAAACCGCAATTTAACCATCAATAATCCCGAAACTTGGATCATTTATCTCTTCCTGATGGGAATGCCATCAGATGGACAGTTATCATCAGGCGATATGGACTCATATCTTGAATTTTTTGAATTCAAACTACTTTAATTTGATCTCTATCTAATTAGAACTTTTTAGGTTCTTTCACTTATTATTTTTTTGGTAAAAATGACCTCAATAAAATGATCTAAATTCAGCGTTTTTGTCGCTCCCTTCGATCATCCGTTCGAATGATTGTTGAGCTATGTCAAAGAACTTTCGACATGTTGCGAACTTAGACATATTTTCGAATATTTGTGCCATATGGCTGACGTTTTTCCTTTTGTTTTTTCTTCATCTTCATAATAGAGTGACAGGTTGAACAACTAACAAAAAAACACACCGTTCCCCATATCTCTGAATCACTTATTGTGCAAAATCTATAAAAAAAACAAGAGAATTAATTAAGGAGAACACACATTTGTCAAATCTCATTTTAACACCAATGTTTTGTCAGGATATCAAACACAGCCTCGTTTTGATAAGCTGTATTATAAGCATAAGTTAGAAGTGATAAGCGTGTAACAATACGCTTATTACTTATAATTTATGCTAATAATTTTGATTGACAACTTATCGTTATCAGGCAATTGGGTGATCCCAGAATGTTATCTTCATAACACATAATACTGTTAAATATGAGATGGATTTCGTCCAGTGAATTTGTCCTGAATTATCCAGTTCAAGAAAAAGTTCACATTATATCTTTCTAAATAAGGCAGAGTGTATGCTTCGACAAAACATACCTTCGTTGACTCTATATCCTCTAATAACTCATAGTGAGAAAATGTTACAAATGTTAGAAACCCTGGATATTACATGATATTTTAAGGAAATTAAACGCTATAAATTCACTATAAAGGTCGGTTTCCATAAAGCTGCATTTTACGCTCGAGCAGAAAAGGCTCGTGAGAATTTCGCCGATGCATGCGCATGAAGTAAATATTACCGCTGACTGAGAGATTTAGAACTATTTTCAGGTGCTCTTGATCTTGGCGTAAAAGTAAAAGTCATTCTACTTTTGAGCGCGAATTTTTTCTCGCCCTTTTGTTAAATTTTATATCAGCCAATCGTATTTGAGCATTGTTTGTTTTTAATGTGCTAACGTCAATAAAACAAAATATTCAAGATTTTTTTATGAAGGGTGAAATCCAAAATAGTTTTTCCTCGAATATTGAGGGATTCATTCTGAATGCTTTGAAATTGTATTCTTGGACAAACAGTATTAAATCTTAAACATATTTAACAATATCACAGCGTGATGAGAAAAATAGTAAAAGGGTTTCACGAATAAAACAGATAAACCAGATATCTTCAAAAGCGTTCAGAACAGCACTTAACTCTTTGGGCACAACTGTGGTCCATATGGACCACATGGCTTTATAGGGTGTTTATTGGCGATTCGGAGGGCGTTTTTATACTTTTTTGGTATGTACAGGTTTGTACAGGACCGCTCTTTAATTTAGACCCCCAACAGCTGTACATTGACTCACCTGTACCTATGTATTTACTAAGCAGGATCATAACAAAATATAGTGAAAAATGGCGGCTAGCAAGACATACACACTTGAAGAGATGCTTGTAAAAGTCTTTGAATCTGACGAAGACAGCTGTGATTTTGATTCTGAAGAAGATATTGATAATGCTTGTGATAGAAAATCTTTACTATTTGTTGCGGACAAGCATGTTATTGACTTGAATGTTCCTTCTACTGAGGCTGATTTTGATGATGAAACTTGCGGTGTACAACAAGATACTGAATTCACTGCTCAGGTAAGCTTATAAAAGCATGCAAAGACTGTTAGTTTGTTTTTGATGGTGCTGTAGAAGTTTTTGTAGAAGTTTTTTTTCTGTAGAATGTTTTATCCCTGCAGCTGCACATGACCGTTAGACCAATAATGTTTGATAGACAAAGATATTATTGCCTTTGTTATATGTTTTTACCCTTTTGTTTTCAGAAAAACAATTATGATTTTGAGGTTACAATAAGTGATGAGGAGGGTTTGACTACAAGTGATGATGATGACTTTGGTAGTCATCCAGGACATGTTCGTGGATCTCATCGTGGACGCACTCGTGGGCCTCGTGAAGCTGGGTAGACAAATGTGACCAGTACTTGAGCTCCTATCCCTTTTGCCGAAGAACAGTAAAATGGTGGAAGAAGTGTTTTATTAGATTGTTTCAGCTAGCCGTAATAAATGGAATGGTACTTTACTTTCAGAAACACCCAGACAAGGGTAAAAAGTACCAAGCTCACAAAAAATTTCGGGTTGTGCTGATACATGAGTTAGTACAACCGCTGTTAGATGACCCATCACAAGATTTTATTTCTCCTGGACGCCCTGTATTATCTCAACAGGAAGGTAGATTGAAAGGGAAACATTTTGCTATTAGTGAATATCCAGATCAAAAGAAGTGCTGTGTAGTCTGCGGATATAAAATGCCAACGGGAAACCAAGTTATAAAAAAACATGGAACTTTTGTGCCTGCTGCAACAAGTTTATATGCAAACTGTGCTTCGAAAAGTATCACACACAAAGCAACGTAAAATAATTGAACAATATATAATTCCTAGACAAATCTTTTATAAATTGTTGATATTATTTCTTGTATTTTAGCTGGAAATGTCAAGACTGAGGCCATATATGATCTATAATTTACATATTCCTTCAAAAGTGGTATCTAAGGCGGTTACGTGCCTGTAAGAAAAATATCATAACTTTTGAACTAAGAGTGAAAAACCAATTCTGTAAAAAGGTCTTGAGAGGTAATACACTCCTCTATAATCTCAAAGCAAGTTACTTTATAAATTTGCAATATGGTAGTTGTGTTCAGTATTAAGGGGATAATTACATTTTGGGCACAATGAATTTGTGATGGCTTGTTAAAATGTCAACGTCTGAGAAAAACAAGGGAATGGCCTTTTACAATTTCACCAAACATATACAAAAAGAAATTTAAATCTATATATTAATGGCGCCGTAGTATAGTGGTTATCACTCTTGCCAGAGATCGGGGTTCAATTCCCCTTGGCGGCGATTCACCATGCGCAAGTGAATGTACCATAGCGCCGGGTCGATCCATGCCATGTGAGGGAAATTGGGTAGATGATACATCGGCTGTTGCAGGAGGTCATCCAGAAGAGCACAGGCCCTTGATTGGGTTTGTGTCACTCATGAGAGCGTCAAATACTTCGGAGCCTCCGACCTAAGCCGTGGCCCCTCCTGGAAAGCAGATGCAATAGCAACACAAAATGGTAGATTGAGTTGTGAGCGAAATTATTTCTTTTTTTGTGTGCGACGTGAGTTCGAAGCAAATACATTGCAACCCCAATCGAACGTGACTTTTTTTGGCTGATGAAGTAATAGGAATAACGTTTTGTTTTTATCATTATTGTTAGGTTTATATTCCACGTTGACTTGGCTTTGAAAACAATACATCAACTAAATACAAAGAAACTAACTGATTAAACATTTTGGACAAAAAGCAGCAGTAGCAGAACGTGGTAGCATGTTCGGTTTGCCAGTGTATCCTAACATATCCTTGCCTGACTGCCTGAGACGGGTGAACTTTTTTTTCGAGCAATCAAAATGTTTAAAAACCGATAGGTAAAGTATCATGAAACAAAATATTTTTTTGCTTTTCTTTTAATAATTTTATTTCTTTTTTTAATTGTTATGCACTTCAGATCGAACGTTTTTTTTATTCACTTTATTCATTTAGCACGTGCCATTTTTCTCTCCTTCCGTGTGAATTTTTAAGAAGAGAAACCATTTCCTCCCAGTTTGATAGCACCCATGTTAGAGAGCGCGTAACTTTTTAAAAACAAAAGCAAAAGTTTTTTCTTCCTACGTTTTGAGTGTATTGTTGTACTGATCAACGATTGGTTTTAAAAAATAAATAAGTAACACATCATGAAAAACCTGAAAAATAGTTAATGTAACACTGATGTAACACTGACTGCACACCAGAGGTTGTGACTTCGAATATTTTCCAAGTTGTATGAGCCGCTTATAAGAAAATTTAACGTTTATTGATACAGTGATACAGAGCAGGTAGACATGGGCGGCGAGCGATGCCGCCTTGGCGGCTAGTCTATATATTAATAGCCGATTCTCTGTCTGTTTGTTTGTTTGTTTGTAAGTCATGCAAAATGGTAGATTGAGTTGTAAGCGAAATTATTTCCTTTTTAGTGTGCGACGTGAGTTCGAAGCAAATACATTGCAACCCCAATCGAACGTGACTTTTTCTGGCTGATGAAATAATAGGAACAACGTTTTCTTTTTATTATTATTGTTAGTTTTATATTCCACGTTGACTTGGCTTTGAAAACAATACATCAACTAAATACAAAGAAACTAACTGATTAAACGTTTTGGACATAAAGCAGCAGTGGCAGAACGTGGTAGCATGTGCGGTTTACCAAGTGTATCCTAACGTATCCTTGCCTGACTGTCTGAGACGGGTGAACTTTTTTTTCGAGCAATCAAAATGTTTAAAAACCGATAGGTAAAAAAAGAGTATCATGATACAAAATTTTTTTTTTTTGCTTTTGTCTTAATAGTTGTCTTAATTTCTCTTAATCGATTTCTTTTAATCTATTTTAATCAGATCGAACGTTTTGTTTTATTCACTTTATTCATTTAGCACTTGCTTTTTTTTCTCTCCTCCCGTGTGATCTTTTTAAGAAGAGAAACCATTTCCCCCTTACGTTTGATAGCACCCATGTTAGAGCGCGTAACTTTTTTAAAACAAAAGCTAGTAAAAAGTTGAAAATTTCTCTCTATACGTTTTGAGTGTATTGTTATACTGATAAAAGATTGGTTTTACCAGAGGTTGTAACTTCGAATCTGCTTCTGGTTGAACACAAGTTGTACGAGCCGTTTATAAGGAAATTTGACGTTTATTGATACAGTGATACAGAGCAGGTAGACATGGGCGGTGAGCGACGCCGCCTTGGCGGCCAGTAAATAAATAAATAAATATAATAGCCGATTCTCCGTTTGTTTGTTTGTTTGTTTGTTTGTTTTTAAGTCACGCAAAATGGTAGATTGAGTTGTGAGCGAAATTATTTAATGGTGTGTCATGAAACGAAATGTTTTTTGGGTTTTTTTTAATAATTTATTTCTTTATAATAATACTTTCTTTTATTTGTTAAGCGCTTCTGATCGAACGTTTCTTTTATTCAGTTTATTCATTTAGCACGGTCCTTTTTTCTCTCCTCCCGTGTGAACTTTTTAATAAGAGAAAGCATTTTCGCCCTGTTTGATAGCACCCATGTTAGAGCGTGTAACTCTTTTAAAACAAAAGCTAATAAAAAGTTGAAGTTTTTCTTCCTACGTTTTGAGTGTATTGTTGTACTGATCAACGATTGGTTTTAAAAAATAAATAAGTAACACATTATAAAAAAACCTGAAAAATAGTTACAGTAATGTAACACTGACTGCACACCAGAGGTTGTGACTTCGAATCTTTTCCAAGTTGTATGAGCCGTTTATAAGGAAATTTGACGTTCATTGATACAGTGATACAGAGCAGGTAGACATGGGCGGCGAGCGACGCCGACTTGGCGGCTAGTTTTTCTTAATTACTTCAGCTTGATAAAGAAAAGTTTTCGTTACACTTTGAAAATTCAGCTTCCACTTGTGAAATATGCGGAACATATAAACAACGAACTTGATAATGAGTAAGCAACCCATACGTTTTTAAAGGAAGAATGTATTTTCATTGATAGAAAATAATGTTTGGTTCACACACTGTCATCACTTCCTAGCCAATTATTTCAACTCTGTATTGTGGTAGAAGAAATAAATTCAAAAATATAGAAAATGATGCCTGTAACGATGAAAATCGATATCTCCATACAAAAGAAGTACATCTCCATACAAAATAAAGTGTAATTCCACTTACAAAATTCAAGTGATAACACTATTTCACGAAAACATCGAAAACGGTTTCATTCCGAGTGCACCCCATGATATTGGTAGGTTATTGGATCTGTCAAACAAATAGCATCATTTACTCGCGCTTCTTGTAACTATTGGTAAGAAAACAAATATTCCGGATTGTGATTATGTTTTGATTTTTAAATGCCGACAAAGATCCACCATACGTGGTCGTTTTCAATTTATCATTTTACACTTCAATTCGATACTGAAGAATAATTTTAATAATTCATAGTGTTTGACCACGATTCTATTAAATTTTTCACGCCAATATTGAAATGTTATACACAAATAGGAATAAGTTGATTAAAATTAATTTAAAATAATTAATTCATTTGTTGTTGTTTTTGCAAAAACCATCTAACAATTTCGCATCATCAAAACTTCACGGTGTAAGCATTGTGAAATTTGTTTGGCTTATTGAGTTTCGAAACAATATTTTGACTTTTTCTTTCGAACTTTTATTGTAAGTGTTTTCACCGAATAGTTCGATGAATGAATGAATATGAATAAATGAATGAACGCACACTTTGTTTAATTCTTTCTCATTTTAAACGACTTGATCTTCATAAAAGATACAGTACACATCCGTTAATTTGAATGCCGCTTAATTCGAACATTCTTTATTTCGAACAAATTTTCCGGTCCCTTGAGTTTGGTCTAATAAAGACTTATATTTTGTGCCGCTTAATTCGAACTCCGTTAATTCGAACATTTCGTTAATTCGAACAGTTTTTTCAGTCCCTAAGCTAAAAAACCGCTCGTTAATTCAAACTTTTGCGCACTATCAATCTAAAATTGTAATGAAAAAGATATATTTTTCTTATTTCTCGCGTCGCGTCTGAAATCTGATTCTGGAAACATTCGATTTTGAAAACGTTCGATTTTAAAAACGTTCGATTTTGAAAATTTGAAGATGGAATGTTTTTATTCATTCTTTTCGTTTTCTACCAGCGTGCAAGAAAGATGTTAATCACTGGAAAACGCAAGTACAACCACAAAAGTCTGTGGGAGAAATGCCAGGCTTTAAAGGACCTTGAAAAAGGGATGAGTAATAAAGATGTAGCTGCAAAATATCATGTACCAAAAAATACTTTGTCAACTTGGGTCAAGAACAAAGAGAACTTATGGGTTCACTAGAAATAGGAGCCAACGCTTAACGACAAAAGTTGAGAACAGGTAGCTTCGAATTGGTAGACAAGGCTGTTGTGAATTGGTTTAAAAGCATGCGAAGCCAAAATGTTCCATTATCTGCAGCCATGATCCAAGAGAAAGCGATTGCATTCGCCAAGCAGCTAAACGTTGAAAACTTCCAGCAAGCGGATGGCTGGCTACGGCGCTGGAAGGAACGAAACCAAATTACATTCAAAACCGTATCAGGTGAATCAAAATCAGTTACGCCAAACATGGTAGCCGGTTGGTGGGAAACCTCTCTTCCCACTCTTCTATCAAACTACGAGTTTAACAACATTTATAACGCGGATGAATTTGGATTATTTTACCAATGCCTTCCAAATAAGACATATCAATTCAAATCTGAGAAATGTTCTGGCGGAAAGATGAGTAAGATTCGAATAACTGGATTGGCAGCAGCTAAGGCAGTCGGAGAAAAGTTACCAATGTTCGTTATTGGAAAAGCCAAAAATCCGCGGTGCTTCAAGAACATCAGGTTTTTGCCATGCCGCTACAGAAATCAACGCAAAAGCTGGATGGATTGCGTGTTGTTTAAAGAGTGGGTCAGAGAGATGGACAAGAAATTTCATACTGAAGGAAGACATGTTGCATTGATTATCGACAATTGCCCAGCACATCCGGAAATTGAAAATTTGAAAGCCACAAAGTTGTTTTTCCTACCACCAAACACCACTTCTCAGACCCAGCCAATGGACCAGGGCGTGATTCGCTCTCTTAAAGCAATTTATCACAAACAAGTTGTTCGTAAGATCATCCAATCTATTGGGAAGAATAAATCACTTCCGAATGTTTCTTTACTTCAAGGAATGCAAATGTTAGTTTCAGCTTGGGAGGCAGTGACGGCTAAGACAGTAGTGAATTGTTTTCGGAAGTCTAAGATATCAGTTGAAAACCAGAACGCTGCTATTGCTGAAGATGATAACCCTTTCAAAGACTTGGAAGAGGAGATGGAGAAACTTCGTGCAGTGCAACCCAATCTTGTTTGTGACACAATGGATGCCGCTTCCTTCACTGATGTTGATGATGGAGTTGCCGTTGTGCAGCCAATTTTATTCACCGACGCGGAAATCATTGCAGATGTTTTGGGCACAGAAGATGTCGGCAACGAAGATGATGATGATTGTGATGGCGAAGTCGAAGCTGAAGAAGAACCCGTTGAATGCCCCAAACAAAATGAACTTTTACAGATGGTCAATCTAATGAAACCGTTCTCCTTATTTTCAAATGATGGAAAGTTGTTCAATCCTATGCAAATCACATTGGACGGATTCTTGACATGCACTTTGTCCAGGCGAAGAAGCAAACAAAGATTAATGATTATTTTACAGACTTGCAATAAATTCTATCACTTACATTTTAATCATTCTTAGTAAAGAATTTTGAGAAATTCTATCCGAATTTATGTTTTTCCCAATTATTTCGATAATTCGAACATTCGCTAATTCGAACAAGTTTTTCAGTCCCTTGGGTGTTCGAATTAACGGATGTGTACTGTATTTCAATCACAAAATTCACCCTTTTTGGTCGTATACGTACAGAATAGGGTGATCATGATTAAAAGGTCATTTTTGAAGTGTTAGATATTTGCCATTCATTACAAAAATGTATTTGAAAGAAACAAAGATTACTGTACTTTTCTGTTCTTGAAGAAGACGCCAACTTTTACAAATATTTCAGGAATGATACAGTCTCCCTCCCATTCCCAAAAGTCTTCAAAGTTGTCAGTACCGATCAGTGAAGTCATCTAGATAAATTGAAATAATTTTAGCTAAATAATTATGTCAATTGTAAGGCATATTAGAAGTATTTTATTTCGTTACAGTTGCTAAAAATAATGTGATAATAATGAAGAAGGTGGCGAGGAGTAAATGATTATTTTGGATATTGACTATTTCATATGTATAGAATGAGGTTATGCAAGAACATCACTAAGAACTATTTACTGTATTCCATCAGTTTACACACAATGTACGTTCCATCTCTGGCATGTTACCTGCTTTAACAACTGCACTATACGATGTCAGTGCTCAACTTCACTAATATCCACATCTTAAGTTTCTCTCATCTGCTGTGATCTGTGAACTCTATTTGTGTTACAAGACCGTAGTGTTCGAGAATTGTAAAACACACTGAAAGCGCTGTTATGGGACGGTGGTGTCTTTGATAGTCACTTTTATAAAATGGTATAAATTGGCTCCTTCATTTGAAATTATCTTTTCAATGATTGATGATGTGTGTGTGAGGATTTCCGATCCCCAAAAACAGGTGGAATTCTGTAGCAGTTGTAGATAGTGTTAGGTACTGTATTTCCTCAAATGAGCGCCGCCCTCTCAGCGTCACCCTCTAATAAGCGTCACACTTTTACTCTCAAGTTCGTAACAACCGCCACCTTCTAATAAGCGCCACAGTTTAGGTGCGGCACTTATTGGAAAAATAGTAAAAAATACTAAACCGCTTTCATTTATATTCTACTGTTTTCTTATCATGAAAATGATCTACAGATAACTCAAGATATGAAAATTTAGTAATTTTCTTTGTAAGTTCTTCGCGTAATATTTTCAGTATTGGTAATGGTTAAGCAGTTTTCATAATTCGATCGGATTATCACCGGCAAGAAGATCTTTTTCGTCTTCACCTTCTTTGGCTACTTTGAACTTTGAAATAGGGTTTTTCTCGTATTTGTTTGCTTCCTCTCTCGCAGCTTTTTTAAAAATAAGTTGTTCTCCAATTGCTAGTACCCAAACATCCTTATAAGCACGATGTCCCCTGATATTGGTTTGTAAATAAACTTTGGACACTATTATAAACTTCACTAGGACAGCTCAGCCATCTTGTTCTCAAGGATTATTAAGTAATTGAATTTTGCATTATTCAATTTCCGAGCACTATGCGTTTAAAATTGTTGGTTTACACATTCTATACCGGGTGGTCCAAAAAAACCGAGTCTAAAATTGGATTTTTGTTATCTCAAAAACTATATGTCCGTTCTTCACAACTTTTTGCATGTTAATTATTTCGTATAGTTTCTTAAGGCTGTAAGAGTTTGAAAAAGCTCCGATTAACCAATTCTCTGTTATTGGATTAAAAGTCTGTCCTGTCATTTTAAAGTTGATTAAAAATTGACGTCAAAATTACGAAACTATTTTTATACTCAGACGATATCTTGTATCTTTTACCAGACACTCAGTGCTCAATACTCCTCATCACTTGTTCAGCAGACTGTAAAAAAGGCTACACTATATAGTCTTCATGAGTGATACCATTGCATTGCCTTATACCAAGTTTAACCGAATCCCCTAATCTTTTGCTTTTAATCAGTATCGTTTCGTTGTGTAAAGATGGTTTTCTCTGATGATGATAAAGCAGTTATTAAAGACGACTATGTTGAATAAGGTTGGTCAGCTTATCATATATGTAAGGAGCATCCGACAAAAAAGTGGTACAAAGGATCTGTTCAAAGATTGATAAAACATTTCAAAGAGACTGGAACGATGAATAAAAAATCATGTTCAGGACGGCCAAGATCTGCAATCACACTGGAAAACGAAGAAATTGTTGAAGAATTAATCTGCTTACAAGAAGAATCACCCGGAACCCACATGTCACCCAGGGAAATTGAAAGACATACTGGTATAAAAAGATCTTCAGTCCTAAGAATGGTAAGAAAGAACGGATGGAAGCAGTATAAGAGGATAAAGACCCCACGAATGAGCGAAGGAACAAAAAAGCGACGAACGGAAAGATCTGGTGCATTTGCGGAGAGATTTTCCTATAAACGAAGTATAGAAAAATGCGTCTTTCAAGATGAAAAAGACTTCACATTAGAAGTTCCAATAAAGCACCAAAATAATCGTGTATACGGTAAAAGCCAAAAAGGTGATATTCCTGATGATCGATTGTTTCACAACACCAACAGACAATCTAAAAAAGTGATGGTATCAGCTTGCATCACATAGCACGGTGCAACAAAACCATTTTTTGTAAATAACAAAAATTTGAAAGTGAATGCCAAAAGATATAAGGCTCATCTAGAAAAAGATTTAATTCCAAACATCGAAAGTATGATGAAACGGCAAGATTGGATATTTATTCAGGATAGCGCACCTTCTCATTCCCAGGTTTACGAGAACAGATTCAATCGCGCTTTTGAAAATGAGAATGCTTTAAAGAGGCGAATCAGAAGAGTTTGGGCAGAAGTTTCAAGAGACGTTAAAGAAATTCGTAAAGAATTCGTTCCCGGTTTAACGAGCGTTAGTGAAAAAGATGGACAAAGCATTAAAATGCTATTTGGTTGAGTAAGAAAAGTTATGTATTAGATTTTGTTAATGTCAAGCGTTGGTATCTGAGTCTATTGCTAGCTAGAGATTTTTTTGACGTCAATTTTTCAACATTTTTAAACAAGCCAAAATCTACAACACATATTAAAATCCTTATATCTCCTTCTTATGCTATTCTATTGACCCCAAACTTTGCAGAATTTCCGGACAATGATAAGATAGCCCAAATACAAAAGTATGAACGATAATCATTTTCTGAACTTTGCGGATTGAAACACCAATTTTGGACTCGTTTGTTTTTGTCCACCTGGTATATCTAATTAATTAATTATCTATCTCTGTCACAGTTTTTCACTGTTTTCGGAAATTGTGTTCAGAGTTCGGATTGTTTGTTTATTCAGAATAGTTAATGACAGACCCAAACTTTTTGCTGAATATAGTGCATAAAAGGCCATTTTATAATATCATTTCATCACAATTTTTTTGGATTTCTGCGAAAGCAAGAAATACCTTAAAACCGGCTTTGGTTTTTCTTCTGCTGTCCAAACCTAGCGGTTTTTAGTATATTTCATGCGTCGATTACATGAAACTTATGAGTACCACGCTTCTCAGCGAGGAAACCATTTTAAATTTTCAACTGTTTCGTGAAATGATAGATATGCATACATGAAGATGAAAAAAGTAAGAAACTTATAACTATTTTGAACTCACAGTAACTGTGATCATTCTTTTCTAATTAAAAAGAAGTTCTCAACGTTTTGTAAGCAGGAGAAAAGTCAAAAAGGTATATGTTTGTTTGTTTTCAGTGAATGTCTTGAAAGCCTGTCTGATACAAAACATCGTTTGTTTGTTTCGTGTATGGTGGGCTGTTATGCTTTAAAAGCTCTGGATACTTACGCTCAGCTTAGTTTTCTCTTCAGCTCCAACATCAAAAACATGTGTCTAATCTTCTGCACCACTTTTAATATTTCATGTTTTTCCAGCTATTACATAGGCTAATAGGCTTATATTCTCTGAACTTGTATTATTCTTGGTAATACAGTATTAATATCATCCTGTAACACAACACAGCATTTAATTTATTTATTGTGTTGATTTTGGTAAGTTTAGAGCATATATACAAATACATACCTTTTATTATCAAAATCTTTGTTTACTTTTTGTGCTTGCAATATTGGGAGTTCTGTTTGTAATTAAAAAGATTGACAGCGCATATGTTTAAAGGATATGATTTACGTACGTAACCACTGCGATATCTGAAAAGTTATATAGAAACTTAATCTTATTCTGTACATCTAAATCTAAAGAATGTTTTCTGTCATTCAGATGTAATGAAGTTTATTGATGGTGTATATGTATACAATAAAGTTTCTCATAGAGTCAGTTAAGCTTGGTTCAGACCTGACGATTATGACAATTAAGAAAAATATCAATAGACGAGTTTCCAATGTTAATTACACTTTTATACCTTGTAGCTACATACTAAAAATCAAATACAATGTATGAAAATAGATAGGAAGTGCTAATGTGTATTGAAACTTTCTAATGTCGATTGTCTTTAAGGGGACTCCAGAGAACCAAATGAAGTGACAACATTTTGAAGTGTATAAAGAGACTTTTATTTCCTGCGAGGCTGCGTGCGCATACTCAAGGAAAATGACTTGATTAATGATATTCTATGTTGCAATATACCGTAATTATCGAGCAAAGAACACTGGTGTTTATAAACATTACGTCACTAAGAAACTCATCTATTGTCGTAATCGTCAATCACCAGGCGGAACACTCAAGTATCTCAAACTACAAATTTTAAAAATTGTTTCAAACAAACGATACTTCTTTCCTTTGTAAAGTTTGAACTTCTTTGTAAAATTTGAAGCACCTGCCATCACGTATATACTTAAAACAGTAGAAGAGAGCGACTTCACTGATAAAATATCAAAATTTATCGACATTTTTACGAAGATTACAAAAGTGTTCACATAGACGATTACGACCATTACACTAAATTTAAATCGTTGTTATTGTCAGGTCTGAACCAGGCTTAACACTTTCACAATGCCCTGGTGTACATAAGCAATCAAAAATGTAATGTTTTGTTGTAAAAATCACATTCAAACTTATTTTCGAATTAAAATATCAAGTACTAAAATTCAGAATTAAAGTTTTGAGTTACGTGCAAATCTGAAAGGATTTGCAAGGATGAAAGGGTCCTTTCTATCTGAAAGGATCAATACATCCTTGATGCTATTTCGTACCAACAAAATAAAGAATATTTCATGTCATTTCATGTAGCTAATCCAGTTTATTGTCACTATATTCAAAGTCTCACATAGTAGCAATTATCTTTGACAATTTCCTGGAGAGTACATGATTAGAAATGTGATCTCTATATGTGATGGAAATCACATATTGTTCTGTTATGTAATATAATAATTTTTTTTTCAAATTTCAAAAATATTGTATGATCTTTCATTTTCCATACTTCAGCTGATTTTGGCGAAATCCTTTTGCCTGTTTGGGGATCCTTACTTTTTCTTAATTTCTGTTTGCCTGTTGTCGCCACAGTGTAAACTTTGTAAAATTTCTAGGGTGAGTGAGGGTTAGGGTCAGACTTTTGTTTCGTACTTTCAAATTCCTTAGAAGTTTGGTGATCAGAATCACACTTTGCATTAGCTAGTAAAGCAGAAATCCTTCTGCCCGTTAGGGCATCTTGTTTGTTTTATATTTTTGACTACTTGTGAAGTTATTGCCACCGCAGCGAGCGAGGAGACATAGTAGTTTCACGTGATAGGCGAATGTAAGTTTCGGATTTTGTTCTTCTTCATCATCATCATCATCATCATCATCATCATCACCATCATCATCATCATCATCATCATCATCATCATCATCATCATCATCATCATCATCATCATCATCATCATCATCATCATCATCATCATCATCATCGTCCAACTTTCGTGTTGACGTTACACGGTGGTATACAATTATTAGCTGACTTTCCTTTTTTCCCATGTCAAAGCAAGGTACTGTAGGTGGGAGACAGAATGTGTTTTTTCCTATTTTATTATTATATTATACTGTTATTTAGGAAGTTCGTTACGCTAAAATTGCTTAGACATTTTTCATATTACTTTTGAGTTGTTTTAGTGAAGTGAACGACTAGGATTTTGAAGCACAGCTTGGAATCTGAAATTTTGCCAACAATACATTTTATTTTTGTATATGTTTTAGCTCTAAATCTTTCATTCGATAAATTTTATTCAATGCACTGATTTTTGGCGGATCTTGCCTTAATCAATATATAAGGTTTGCGGAGTGGGTGCGTGGAATCACCCGTTCGCCAGCGAAAATATGGAATGCCTGAAAGCCGGATATTCATTCAACAAATTCCGACGAGGGACTTGAATGCATGAATACGCATCCATAACTGAATGAATACCTGTAATTTTTATTAGTTTTTTTGAAACGTATGCAATGTATCCTATCAATGTAATATACTTTTAAGTTATATTGCGATTCAAAGACCTTATTTCTTCAAATGTCGAAATACCAAACTGTGCTCCCTTGCCTCGTTTTGATGTGGAAATTTGATAAAAATTATCAGAAATTGGCCCATTAGCAATTTTGAGTTATGAAAAACTTAATATCAAGTAATGTCACAATATAAAAAATCAAAACAAAGTCGGGTTTGATAGTCTGATAGCGTGTATTCGAGGATTTAATTTTGTCAATGTGGGATGGAGATAGAAAAGAGAAGGAAAAAAAAATACTTTGAAACAATCAATCTCCAGTTCTTTTACGCATAAGTAAGTACAGATTAAAAAAGTACTCATAGTGGCAAAAAGAGCATGAATAAAAATGATCTATTCTAAAAAAATAACTTTTTCAAAAGCATAAAGAAGCACTAGGAAGTAAAACCAACAAGAAATACGTAACAGGCATCTTCTAAACTTTGCCAAACTGTTCAGGTAACTTAACCCAGATATAATGAACAACATCCAGTTTTATGTTGCAACTTTTAATGTCAATCAACAAAATTCAATTTCAATAAAACATTATTGAATCCATCACATATTCCTTTCAAATTAATGATATTTTAAATCAATGTTTCCTGATAGTATTAGTCTCTAACCACATATGCTGGAAATGTCCAACACGTCACATTTGTTACTTCTGTCTTGCTTCAGCAGTTCCATTGTTTCAAGTATACCAGATATTCCACGACTATAGCGATTCGTCTCAATTCATAAATTTGATATCAATTACTCTTGATAATGGCTTATACACCTGAAATAGTAAAAACAACCGACAAAGTATTAAGAGCATAAATTTCCCATTCACGATACTGAAAGTAAACAAAATCATTTGATATTTAACATATTGATAATAATTATTATAATATAAAAATATAGTTATATAATATTAATATGTAACTATAATTATACTTTTAGAAATAACTCAAGTAGCATATGTAAAGTTATAACAATTACACAAAAACAAATTAACAGATTTGTTACTTTGTTCTTCATTTTCGTTTATTTTTAATTATTTTATCCAATTAAAGAATATGGTAATCTGTAACTATTTTACCTTCAGTTATTTCTCTCGAAGATATAAAGTTTCACCCAGACACACGTATTAAATGTAAGTACTACAACGGAGTTTAATAATATTGAATTCGAAATCAGAGAATATTTTTCAGTATAGATGGATAAATAACTGCTTATAACACAAAAACATTGCGACAACAAGTAATAATTGTAGTTCAATGACCAACAATTTTGTTTAACGATATATTTCGACTTTATTCAAGTCATCATCAGGTAAATTCTAAAATAGCAATAAAATCGGTTAATACAGATTTAAAAAACAAAGTATTCACATACATGCAACATACGTTCACTAAATTAAAATAAACAAAAATTTTTTATTAAAATTTTAATAACAGAGTATGCCTTTTGAACTCGTCTTTTGTGTTTAATGATGGTTTAATCTCTTTAATTAATAGAGCTTCCAAAATCAATAATTGCCTTTGGAACTTTGAGTTAACTAAAACTTTAACTGCTTCCATGGAAACGATGCTTTCACAGGACGAAAAGTGTGAGCCGACTGGACCTGAAACTCTTGCATGCTCCTTAATGTGGGTGATGAGATGCCGACACGATTGACCGACATAGCGCGATGAACATCGCGGACAACAAATTTCGTACACCACTCTACTTCTAAAGGACATATCAACAGGTTCTTTTAATGACAGTAGCGCGGTTTTCAGCTTTCGCAATGTTAAAATAACTTGACAAGGGGCTTTTAACTTTATAAGTGCTTTCTGGAATCGATCAGTAAGCTTCCCTCGGTACTGAATGAATATCATCGTTTTCTCTTCCTCTTCCTCAGGTTCTTTTGGTGTAGTTTGAAATAGAAATAGAATATTTCGTTCTGCACTCGTCTACAACTGCCAACCAGGAACCTGACATCGATAGTACTGGGTGAACAGGAACCGTCGGTTTGTGAATTTTTGCCAGACCATATAACCGTGGCGGTTGGTTACTTACTAATCTGTTTTACTTGCTGTTCCATTTGACAAAGGTATTGGAATATACATAATGAAAAGGAGTACATACAATAACAAACTTGAGGACATAATGAAGTTACCTCAGTTTCAAAAGGTTTTACCTAAACGAAAAAATGAGAAAAATCCGATACTCAAAGAAGAAGAGAGAGTCATAACCTTACTTAAATCGTTGAAGGATCACAATAAAATTTCCGAAAGCCTTTATAACAAGTTGAAGCCGATTGGTAGCCAACCGCCACGGTTATATGGTCTGGCAAAAATTCACTGTTGTTTGTTTGCCCCGTACTATCGATGCCAGGTTCTGCTTATTTTAAAATAGCAAACCAAGTAGCTGAGATCCAATCATCAAACAAACGTTGCAAAAATTGTTTCAAACTACACCAAAAGAACCTGAGGAAGAAACAGAAAAATCAGAGGAAGAGAAAACGATGATATTCATTCAGTACCGAGGGAAGCTTACTGATCGATTCTAGAAAGCACTTATAAAGTTAAAAGCCCCTTGTCAAGTTATTTTAACATTGCGAAAGCTGAAAACCGCGCTACCGTCATTAAAAGAACCTGTTGATATGTCCTTTAGAAGTAGAGTGGTGTACGAAATTTGTTGTCTGCGATGTTCATCGCGCTATATCGGTCAATCGTGTAGGCATCTCATCACCCGCATTAAGGAGCATGCAAGAGTTTCAGGTCCAGTTGGCTCACACTTTTCGTCCTGTGAAAGTATCGTTTCCATGGAAGCAGTTAAAGTTTTAGCTAACTCAAAGTCCCAAAGTCAATTATTGATTTTGGAAGCTCTATTTATTAAAGAGATTAAACCGTCATTAAACACAAAAGACGAGTTCAAAAGGCATACTCTGTTATTAAAATTTTAACAAAAAATTTTTGTTTTATTGCCCCCGCAGCGAGCGTAAGCGAGCGAGGAGGCATAGTAGTTTCACGAGATAGGCGAATGTCAGTTTCCGATTTTGTTCTTTATCATCATCATCATCTTCATCCTCCAACTTTTCGTGTTGACGTTACACGGTGGTATAGAACTATTAGCTGACTTTGCTTTTTTCCCGTTTCAAAGCATGGTGCTGTAAGTGGGATGTTTTTTCGTATCTCTTTCCTAATTTATTGTTATTTATACTATGTTATTTAGGAAGTTCGTATGATAAAATTGCTAAGACATTTGTTATATTACTTTTGTGTTGTTTTACTGCAGTGAACGACTAGGATTTTGAAACACAGCTTGAAATCTGAACTTTAGCAAACAACATTTTATTTTTGTAGATATGTTTTAGCTCTAAATCTTTCATTCGATAAATTTTATTCAATGCACTGATTTTTGACGGATCTTGCCTTAAAAAGATTTTAATTGGATTTCTGTGTACGCAAGGATGCCTACAAATAGTCGTACTTCGTGTTTTCCTTCTTTTTTCTGTCCTGCAAACCTGGTGTGATCATGATCAATAAAACCTTCTTATATTTTTTTTCTTGTTTTTTATGTAAACTTTGGCTATTTCTTGTTTCGAATCAAAGTTTGAAACGCAGTTTTCTAATGGATTTTTTGCTTAATTTTTTTTTAAAAGTTTTTTTTCTTTCTTTTGGTTCTTACAGAATTTCTTTAACAAATGTTTATCTTATTTTGATTATAAAATACGTATCCATGGTTTCAGTTCACACATTTCTTTTGTTTGTAGCCAATACTTTCTGATATTACTTGTTAAGCCTTAATTACACTTTTTGAAAGGTATAAATTAGTATCAGTGTGACATAAGACTAAGACATAACAAAAAGTAACAAAGCTTTTCTTTGTTTTTGTTTCCGTTGAATAGCTTGCAATGTATAGCTTGCTGTGTCTACAAATTGGAATGCTTGAGGGCGAGGGCATTTTTAGCTAAAGCTACATGCTAGTTTTAATTTAGAGAACGTATGTTGCATATATGTGAATACTTTGTTTTTTAAATCTGTATTAACCGATTTTATTGCTATTTTAGAATTACCTGATGATGACTTGAATAAAGTCGAAATATATCGTTAAACAAAATTGTTGGCCATTGAACTACAATTAATAATTGTTTACATTTTTTGTTGTTGAGCAGTCCAATTTGATCATAAAAAGCGACCAAGATTGTACTCTTTTAAATAAAAAAATTCCATGATGATGTAAACTGTTTTGATGTCTCATTGATTTAGACCTTAGAAATTGTGAAAGCCATTTTTTCCTGCACACACATTCTCTGTGAGCATGAAATTTATATATATACGAAACATGTAAATCATTTCCCATGAACAATAATAAGCTTGCAATAAGAATTCGAAATGGGTAAATCTCCAAAAGAACCTATTATGAATAAAATTTTGTGGGGCAACAAAGGTATGGTGTCACTGCGCACCAAGCCAGCAAACATAAACATTATATTAGATTTTAACATCAGCATTGGACTTTTATGTCTTGCTTTGTGTGTGTGTGGTAATAAAAACAGTTAAGTGGATCAAAGTACAACATCAAGTTGAATAAACATTGTTTAAAGATAGTAGTAAAAGGAATGGAGAATAAATAACAATTTTTTTTATTCCTCACAGATACACAGCTTGTGAGCATAGATGTACAACGTTCAGAAGCTTTGATCTGAATTTAAATTTTCGAAAGTATTAACAAGCAATATTCTCATCTATAAATGTTCAACTTACAATGTTATCATAAAGAATAGGAGGTATATTCCCAGTTTCCCAGTTTGAAGTTCATAACAAACCTCAGAGCATTCAGAGGGACCCATCAGAGCGGCATTTCCGGGGAAAAATGTCTACTTGACTCCAAATCCAACCACTTTGGCCTCTCCGCTACCGTACAGATCGACAATTTTGCCCTAAAGCTATACACTGAACACTTTTGGGCTTGATCAATCATAGTAATATCTACATCACAATTTGCGAAAATTAAAGGTAAGCGAGAAAATTAAGATTTTTGGTATGCACTGTAAGAAATTTCAGCGATTGACGGCAGCTGAACGCATCTCTCTGTTAGTATTTTGATCACAATATTTGATCTTGCCAAATGAGCTCCGTTCCGCATAGCTCCACCAGCAAAAAATTTTAATTGGATTTCTGTGTTTGCAAGAAAGCCTACAAATTGTCGTTCTTCGTGTTTTTCTTCTTTCTGTCTTTCAAACCTGGTGTGATCATGATCAATAAGACCTTCTTTATATTTTTTTTTTTTTGTTTTTTTATGTAAACTTTGGCTATTTTTTATTTCGAATAAAAGTTTGAAACGCAGATTCTAATGGATTTTTCGCTTTACTTTTTTTTTTTTTTTTTTTTGAAAAAGTTTTTTTTTTCTTTTGGCTCTTACAGAATTTCTTTAACAAATCTTAATCTTATTTTGATTATATAATACGCATCCATGGTTTCAGTTCACATATTTCTTTTGTTTGTAGCAAATACTTTCTGATATTACTTGTTAAGCCTTATATACACTTCCTGAAAGGTATATTAGCATCAGTGTGACATAGGCCTGAGATATAACAAAAAGTAGCAAAGTTTTGTTTGTTTTTGTTTCCTTTGTATAGCTTGCAATGTATAGTTTGCTGTGTGTACAAATTGGAATGATTGAGCGCGGGAGCATTTTTAGCTAAGGGGCTGTTCATATGGAGGCGGGCTGTCCCGGTTGACCGGGCTGGCTCGGCTTGGCGGGCTGATTTTTATCCCTTGTTCATATGATAATTTTCATCCTGCTCAACCGGAATAGAATTTTTTAACATCACGTGATCTCACATTCTTTGTGCAGGAATTGATAAAATCCCAGCCCGCCTCACCGGGATGGAGTACAATTTTGTACAATTTTCATCCTGCCTAGCCGAGATCTCGGTAAAAACAAGCGAGATCTCGGCAAGGCAGGCTGGCTCGCTTGTCATATGAACACAAATTCTATTTTTTTCGTACGTTTTTTTAAAAATAGCGAGATCTCACCTAACCGAGCCAAAAAGTCATAGTGGTCAGATTGCAATGACAAACCCGCGAATTTTCAAATTTGAGAAAGCCACTAAGAATCCTGCTGAAAGACCGTACCACTTCTGTGCAGCTTTTCCCAAACTTACGAAGTTTTGTGTATAGCTCACTTGGTAAGACGGTTGGCTTGTAATACAAGGGTGATAGTTAGTAGTGGTTCAAATCCTGGCACTGTAGAATGCTAATGTGATATGAAAAAAAAAATGCAACATATGCAACGAAAGGTATAATGAGATATGTGCATGATGTGATGTAATGAACAAGTGCCTCAATAACATTAATGAAACCACAATCACCTATCAGTCTAGTATGTGCAAGTTCTCTGCCTTAAAATCTAAGGTATACATTCCTGGTGGAGGCCCACATCAGTGAATAACACTGACAGTTCCCCCCGGCCTCGTTTAAAAAAAAAAAGAAAGAAAAAAAAAAGGAAAAAGAACATTACAGATAATAACATACTTTTTTAACATCGTTACACATTGCAAACATTTTTTTACAGAAAGTTACTAGGCATCAAAATTGAGCCATTTTACCTGTCATGGCGACCACCAAAAGCCTTCACGATCGTGCTTTAGAAAAAATTTATCGTGTTTATTGATTTAAGCCTGGAAGATTTCTCAATTGTCATTAACAGCCATATCAAACCTTACATATGCAGAATTTGCAAGGATTTGATTAAAAAGCCTTTGTATATCGCTTATTGCAACCACACTTTCTGTGGGGTTTGCCTGACATTACACCTACGAACAGATTGCAACTGCCCCTCTTGCCACAATTATGCACCACCTTATACTAACTCTATTCAGTCAGGACAAGTCCTGATTAACACCCTGGCGATGCAGAACATATTGTGTTCAAAGTGCAAAGTAAATTTTCTTATAACAAGGTTCAAAGGTCACGTTTGTGAAAAACCAGTCCTGGCCACTAGTGACATATTGAACATTAATGCCCAGCAAGAAGTTCCTCAAGAAGTAATGGAATGTGTCACTCATGTTGCCGGCATACAAATGCAGAAGTCCCAGCTACCAAACTGCAGTATACAACTCCCTACAAAAGGCTCTAAGGTAACTCACTTATACTTGGATCAACAATTTAAAACAAACCAGTTTTTGTGTGTATAAAGTATTAAGCCAGTTATTCTATCACAATATAATTTGTTAATCATGCACATATTGAAAAAAATCATTATAATGTAATTTTTATAGCCACTGACTATGACACCAATTCGTATCCCTACAAAGCACTCTGATGTATCAAGCAGAAAAAGTGTGGAATCTAGGACGAAAACTGCCAAAGAATTAATATCTATGATAGCTGGTCGCAGTTAAGCGGCAATTTATACCCAAACTGCTGCAGTCATTGAAAGTTTTAATGAGAACGAGCGTGCAAATATTGTGAAAAAACTCAAAGTAGAAGCTGTCATCCCACCACAGCATGTCGCCGCAATGAAGTCCTCTCTCAATATTCCCTGGAACCAGTTTCGTCAAATTTCTCGCTGGCTGAAAACCTTTAATGTAAAAGTATCGTCAGAGAAGGAGACTAGAAAAATTGCAACAGAATGGGTTGGGGCTGGGTTGAATGCTGAAATAGCTCCACTAACCAAAACTAAAGGTAGCAAATTGGAAGTGATACTTGTTCCGTGGGCGTATCTTTATAACTTGGTTGCCCATTGCCTCAAACGTATGGCACTTTTAGAAAAATGTCATCTTCTTGAATTACATAGCTTCATCGACCAACGTGAAATCCAAGTCAAAATAGGTGGAGATCATGGTGAAAATAGTTTCAAGATGGGCTACCAAATCGTAAATGTAAAAAATCCAAACAGGCCAGATAATACCGTCATCTTCTCGATTTTCGAGGCAAAAGATACAAGTAGCAATCTGCGAATTTGCTTGAAACAGTTTCAGCCACAAGTTGCAATGTTGCAAAAAGCAAAATTCAATAACCAAAACTTGTGTGTATTCATGTATGGTGATTGCGCATTTCTTTGTGCTATGTATGGAATGTCTGGTGCTAATGGTAAGTATCCAATCTACAATGAATAGCTGAACTGTATTATTATTTATGAATAAATATCTATTGCATTATAACAATTTCAGGTCGCCATCCATGTTTGTGGTATTTAGCAACACATGAGAAAATACAATTTCCAACTTTTGCTAGAGGAAGTTCCAAGCTTCGGACCCTTGAAAACCTGCGATATCACTATGAGGCTTTCGTTAATGCAGGGAAAAACATTAGACATGCACAAAATCACTTTAATGTCATCGAAGAACAATTCTTTAACATACCGATAAATCAGGTAAAATTTAGTTAAAATTCAAAAATTAATTAAGTAGGATTATTTAAAATGAAGATAAAACTGATATGAAATTCACCTTACATACATTGTTCTTCTAAGGTTACCGTGCCGGGATTGCATCTGTCATTGGGCATATATTTAAAAATCTTCAATATGTTGGAAATGGAATGTCATTTGCTTGACATTGAAATGGCTACACTGAAATAAAAAAAAAAATGTTGACAGAACAGACAATGAATATACAATTTTCATTGAAAAAAGAACAGATCTTGAGCAAACAAGAGATAAAATAATTAGCGAGATTGTGTCGCTAAAAGAGGAACTAGGATATCGCCTGATAGCTGGTGGAAGTCCTGATGCAGTTTCCACATACTATATTCCCAGAATTAATGAGCTGGAATCGGAGATAAACGAGATTGAAGATACGCTCAATGAACTCAGCAAGAATTTACCAACTGGTACCGGTCCATGTGCTATGTCTCTGGATGTTAGTTTTCAAAAAATTAATATTGAAAGACAGGCGTACCATGGCAAAAGCTTCATTGGGAATCATGTCCATAAGTTGCTAAAGGTAAGGAATTGATAAATTGTAAATGATAGGACTCATTTCATAGATGATCTTGATGTCAACTTGAAGTGCATAATAAATTGTATATTTTAGAAAGAAAATACAATACATGTATGTAATGGGATACTCGTAGCTGTTCAAAATCAAACAGATGACAGACTCTTGGAAAAGCACAGACGATGTGTAATAATGTTACACAATTAATTGATAAATATTCTGTGTGCCACAATATTTTCAACAGCTCCATGCACTTAAGTACCAGTGAAATTGACTCCCTTGGTGAGGATAATTTTTAATTTTTAGTCAATTCACAAAATATTATCACAGTATTGCAAATTTAACTTTTTACATTTGTTTAGAAATTGCGATAAATTCATTTTTAAACTTTTTGCGACTGAACTGGCCTAAAATCAATATCAGTCAAAAATTACATATTTTGGAAGACCACATTGTTCCATTTATTAGACAATGGAAGTCGGCTTGTGGGGTTTATGGTGAGCAAGGTGGGGAAAGTCTTCACCATCAATCTAAGCAGATGAGAGCCAGGTGAATATTTCAAGTCATAACTTTCACGAAACATTAAAGATTTTTATTAAAGTTTGTAACAAACGATATGCATATTTTACCTGTTACAGATATGTCGGAGTGAAAGATCCTGTTAAACGTCTTGAATACACGATGAAACAGCATCTGCTATCTTCATGTCCTGACACGCAAGTAATAAAACCAAAACCGAAGAAAAGAAAAGGAGAAGAATAGTTTTCAGGGGTTAGGGATTTATTGGCAGTAAAACGTTTGAGTAAATAATCAGACAAACATGAGTGAGCAACACAGATAAGTGAAGATATTTTGAAATTATAGCTAACTTAAATCAAAAGTAAATATCAGAGCTGTTATTTATTCAGTTTTGACTGCAAGCAACAAGCAAACGTTTGCTTCGCATGCAACTTCATAAAAATTGTGTATATGAAAATCAAGAAAGTTTCAGATGTTGTAAAAAGTTTAAAAAAAATGTTTGCACTATACCTTCTGGGAATGTCTTTTATTAGCCATCTAGCTATCATATAACATCAGCCACATCCATGAGAAAACTTTGAAAGTTAAAAAATTCACCCTTGATTACCTTGATATGAATTTTTAGTCAAAAACAAATGTTGAAAGTCATAGCCATAGTAAAGCTTCGCGTTAGCTCCCTCTGCCATAGATTCCAATTACCGAAGAATATGAACACATGTTGTGAATCATTCAGACTATTTCCCATCCAGTGATACGAGAGAATTCGCCACAAATGGAAATACAAACTTAGTACCTAAGATTGTATTAAACCACATGTTGTTCTACCATCTTTAAAACCGTTTAGAAAAAACCGTCGAATGTGACGCATGTGCAAACTAAGTTTCGCTTCCGAAACGGCCGTGCTAAAGCTACATGCTAGTTTGGGATGTTTTGTGTTGAACAATTTCCAATTCAAATTTTAAACGTTTTACTTAAAATAAATCTTTAAAATATGAACACACAACACAGTTTATCATCTAAACATCTCCTAACGACTGTAGTGCTGTGTTCTTCGTTTTTTTCACTAGCAGACATATCTTTTTGCCACTACTGATTGGTTGACCATTCGTTCTTATTTCTTCTGTTATTGTTTTTTTGTCGTGCTCTAGGGATTGATGCAAACCCTCCACTTGACACCCGTGATGCCTTCTTGGTGTTTTGTTATTTCTGGTCCACTTATAGATCTTTTCGGTGATTTTTTTGTCCGGTAGGGTAAAGTGATTAGCTGTTAACGGACGATATTCAGTATGAAAGCTAATTAAAGCTGACGGTCTATAATAGCACTTCTGCTATTTTGAATTCCATTAATGACCTGCATGCTAATATTGAATCTAGTCCGAAAATTTTTGCTGATGATACATTCTTATTGTCCATTGTTTTTTATCTGACTTCAGGTAATCTTAGCAGAGATTCGGGAAGAATTATTGCATATCGTTTTCTGATGTGACCCAAAATAATAAAAGTGAGAGTGATGAATGGGAGCATAAAGTTAACACAAGTAGTCTAGAAAATTAGCGAAATGCCAACACTTTCCTATAATTTCACTAGATATAAATGTAAATTATAGTTAAATGATCCGAACAATACTTTTAGAACTTTTCAACATGCAAGAAACCAGGTCAGATAAGAAGATGGATGTGCAAGTCTCCGAACACAATGCCGCATCTTTTCACATATAGTTTTAAAAGAAACTTCAGAAATATTGAAACAGATAAGAGTAAAGCATGGTGCCTTGTATTAGATCAAAAAAAAGCAAAAATGCATAAAAACGAAATTTTAAAAACACTTTAAAAACAATATGTTGGATTTTCTTCAAAGAGCTAGATTTATGGATATCTCCGTGCAACGATGACATCATGTTTGTGAGTTTTGATTAAACTTCAAACTGTAATAATTAACGAAAGAAATGTGTAAAATGAATGAAACTTTGTAAAACGTCACCGCACAATTTAGAATCGATTTCTTTAACAAAAAAAACATTACATAATTTTGACGTTTATTCTCCTTTAAACAGAAACTTATCGTTACATTCCTTGTTTCGCTTTGACAAGCGCTGTTGATCAACCTTTTCTCTGTTTCATCACCATATTTGGTATCATTTAATAAAAACTTATTCTATAAATTTTGAAGCCTTGCAAACTTACCACATTGTATTGATAACGGCCAACGTTATGGCCGAAAGCTTTAAGAATGTGTCGAGAAACCGTTGTTTTTATTTCACTTGGTTCTGGCGTCCTTTTCATTTATGTTTGGATTTTTCGCTTGTTGCTTTTTCGCTTGTCAAACTTATGACACCATGATTGTAGGTTGCAGATGGTTTTTTTAATTATGAAATTATAGTTGTTTACAGATAAAAGGATTCTTGTTCAGTGTTTGTCCAGCGTGGGACCAAGGAAAGAAGATGTCTTCAAAACGTGTTCATCAAGAATGTTTCGTTTCTGGATTGGTTTCATTGTTTATCCTCCTCTCAACTATAAACTGTAAGTTACCTGGTTTTGTTGATTTAAGATTTTATAGTAAAACTCAAATTAACTTAAATTGATGAGTTCGCTAACAAGGTTAGTGCATGTTCTTTAATCTTTTTCATGAAAGCCACAAGCCTTTTTGCTTACTCCTTCAATCATCACCTCTTCCTGTTTTACCATTGTTCATAATATTCAAGGTTTATAGCTCTTGTTTTCTCGGGAACGGATCTAGGGTTAGGCAACATAGGCAAATGCGTAATCCTAAATCAGTTATGTAATGTTTTTGATATGTAATAATCAAAACAGAGTCTCAAATATCAAGACCACACCAATCGAGGAGATGCAAAGAGATTCTTGCATATCTGATCCCATCGCCAATTCCGGCGCGGAGGATGCACGGCGCGCGCCATAATGTTAAAAATTCTAGTTTTTTGATAGCTTGAGTTTATAGCTATACTTCCAAAAAATGACTTCTCAAAGTCACGTTGACAACATAGGCTAATTGCTTGACTCCTCTGAGGCTAAGAAAATTTGCCTAAGGAGCCATAGGTGCACACACCTTAAATGAATGAACCAGAAGAAAATTTTCCTATGGAGCCATGGGTTTACACTCTTAAATGAATGATCACCAAAATTCTGTACGAACGACGGTGGGTATCTTCGAATAAGACCCAGTTCAACATGGTTCAGTGAAAAACGTCGCTGCAACTTTTAATAGCAATAATGAAGTATAATGAAATATTAAATTCACCTAACATATCTGTCACAAACTAACTTCTAAATCTAGAAAAAGAGATTGCTTTCGAGATATAGGCTGAGAGTTGTGACACAACATGTGTCTTTTTTTTGCTTCTGCAAAATGAAAACATTGTGGATGCTTTAAAGCAAGTGTTTTTTGTAATATAATGATTAATACGGATTATTAGCACCATAATTCGCTGTCCGTAGATAATGAAAGTTAATTATAAGCTAAGTGTGTTTGTGTCAACTGGAACCGAAACCTATTTTTTATTGATTTACGTAATTAATGATTGCTATCAGTTTCTGTTAACAAAAAATACATACTGTAATGACATGAAGTTTTTTTCAAAAATGCTAAATGTTATGATTTTTTTTTTCCATGACAATATTAAGAAATTACGTTTGAAGGCCTGACCCAGTAAACACAAAAACGTCTTCAAGACGTCTTTCAAGATACCAAAACGAAATCTTTATTACGTCTCAATTTGGTTGAAATTTGAGACGAGTTTCAAAGACGTCTTCTAGACAAGCGCAAAAGCCGTATTTAAAACGTCTCTAAGTCGTCTTTAAGACCTCTTTCAAGATACAAAAAAACCGTCTTTAATACGACTTTATTTGGCTGAAATCTGTAATGCTTTTAGACAAATTTCAAAGACGTCTTTGAGATGTCTTCAAGACGAGAGCAAAAGCCGTCTTTAAAACGTCTTAAAGACGTCTTTCAAAATGATAAAAAGACGTCTTTAATACAGTCTTTGAAACAAACTTTTCTAAAAGCGTTACAGATTTCAACCAAATAGAGACGTATTAAAGACGTCCTTTTGGTATCTTGAAAGACGGGGAATTTATGATACACAAACTCGTTATTATTTTTTCTGAGTTGCTTAGCGTAGGCAGCTGCAGTCATTTTATTTACTTCACAGTTGTATAAAGTCATTACATATATGCAGTATTTTTATGGAAAAGTTTTCATATTCATGGATCTTGTTGACCACAAGCATCTGGTAACTATTTGTACAGTTCAGTGTCGCTGTTTTTTATCATCATAAAAACATTTTAAGTAGACTTCTTGTTTCCTATGCTACATTAGCTCTTATTACAGAGGAAGCTATAAATAATTTATCTGTGGTGCTGTTGTTGTTGTTATGACAATATTTTTACAGGATGAAACCTCAGTTACAAACTGTTGTCAATGTTTGTCTTGCATAAAATAAAATATAAAATAAAATAAAGTAAAATAAAATATAAAGTATACAAAGTTTGACGCATTTAGAAGAAGAAAACAGAGTGGAAATTGGAAAGAAAGGGTTAAAACTAAAGGTAGTAGTTTAATATGTGTTCTTGGACTTGCCTCAGGGATTTCTAGAAACACCATCTTATACTACCCTCATTGTGGCTCCCCACTGGGAATACTTTTTACTTTGATGAATGTGCAGATATCTGTTTGGTACATATTTTGCTGGCTGATAATGATTAAGTCTGTTTTGGGTCATTTTACTTGATTCTTGTTGAGCTTGAATTTAACATAAGTTTTATTTTCCTTCAATCTGATCATCTTGACCAGTAAATAGATGAAATATCGTGTATTTATCTGCTCTGAGTGATCCAATCTACCATGGTATAGGTGAATGAAAATGTATTCGTTTCATTTATTTCAAGTAGGATTTCATTCTTTTTTTTTTTTTTTTTATCAATATTTATACAGGGTGTACATTTCAGATAAAATCTGCTTTACAAATGTGTCCTGTTAAAAAAGAGTTAAAAATGTAATATGTTATAAAATGTTATAAAATGTTAAAATGTTATAAAATGTAAAATCTAAAAACTGAGGCTAAAACTTATGTTTTCTTAATGATGAATAAAACTGTGCACCGTCTTTTCTTCTAATTTCCAGAGGAAGTTGATTATTAATCTTTGCTCCCATGTAAAAGAATCCGTTCCTTGCAATTTCCAGTTTGAATTTCGGTAAACGTAACAAGTGTCGATTATTCCTTGTTGTTTTATTATGTTCCATCTTTTCGAAATAGCCATGATAGAGATCGAACAATTTTCCGTCTAAACATTTTCGGACAGTATGACACGTATGCATTAAAATTCTGTGGTAGACTGGGACGACATTTTCACTATTGACCATACATTTTGCACGATTGTCTATGGATGTAATCTTTTTAATTTGTGTCGAGTTGAGATTTAAGTTAATAATACTGTTGTAGGTAATAAGTGGAACAATCATACTGTTGTAAATGGTTAGTGCTGTTTCGTCGTCTATTTGTGGACGGAGAGCATTCAAAAGTCGTAATCTGCCTGAGGCTTTTTTATACTGGTTATCGAAATTTGTGTTTAGTAGTAGCTTTGAATCGATCGTTGATCCTAAATATTTGTAGCTATTGGTGGTATGAATCTCTACAAAGTTACAAAATAGTTGAAGCTGAGACACCTGTTCATGTGCAAACAATCAAGAAAAAGAATAAGATAACAGATGAAGTAATTTATTGGTTATTTCCTTGTCGTCCAATCTAGCAGAAAATATTATTTTGGCTTATGTAACATGGTATAATACATTCCATTCATACCCAATTAGTTTTCTTTTGTTTATCTCCCTTATCCCGTTTGTGCTACATTAAAGGCTTGCATTATAACATTCTTTTCATCATGACGAATGAGTTTGACTTAGTGTTTTTGACATTTCGAAAACTTTTGAAAGTATTATTGGCTTTGGCGTTAACTAGCATAAATTTCATCAATTACGCCCTTACGTGTGTTTGGCAAAACATTCTGCCTAACCCTTAATAAATCCTAGATCCGCTCCTGTTTTCTTCATCTCCAATTCGAGTAAGAAACACTACCAATGATTGTGTATTATCTGTATCTTTATAAGTCTTTGCTTTTGATGCCTTACAAAACATGTCGTTAGGTGAGAATTATTTTATTTTATCTGCGTTTTTGAAAAAGTGAGCCCCGACTGTTTTCAAGCTTTTCAGGATTATTTTGTTCTTTCTCCAAAAAATTGTATATTAAGGTATTATACGTAATTGGTTTTCTTAACTTCTTTTTGCATAGGCAACATCAAGTTTCTACTGGCAGTTTTTGTTATGTACTCTTTGAATTAACACAAGTAGTTGTTCTTCAAATAAGAAGGTTTCCTTCATATGGCCGTACAACATGTGTTTTCAGTTGGGCTACATCATAGCAGGATAAGATAAATCTTTAACTTCGTTTTTAATGATGAACTTTCAACTTTGCACTGTAATCAAACATTCAATGTTTTACTGTTCCAAGCATTAACTTACCATTCACCATAACATTGTTATCAACAAAATCAAAACATTTGTGACATATTGATATCCTGCTTTTCTGTTTTTCATGCGTTTATACATTTTTTTACATCACTTTTAGGACAACACTGAACTAAAACGATTTATTTCCATCATTTATGTACTCTTGAATCATCTTAAAAGCTAGCAAAATGCAAAATTTTCCACTGCCCAGCTGTACGACTGAAAAAAATGGCATACTACTTCACTGAAGACTAGCCTCTATTCCCATCTACCTTGGTTTGGCCAAAGTTCAATACTGAACTGCGGCTATAAAAGTGAAGGAAGAAGAATAAAGAAAATGCCCATTTTAACATAATATTTCGCCCTATAGGGACATATATAATAACATGCTTAACTGTTCACTCAATAGATTGTAGACTCATCGACTAAGAAATGAATATTTAATCTTATAGACCACGATTGTCGTTCACTTTACGTATCAAACAGTGGTACCGATATCAACGTTTGTGGTGATCTTTCGCAACCATGCAAAACCATTAACTACACATATCGAGAGAAGGTTGGATTTAATGATACGGTGGTTTTGATGAATCGTAATTGTGATGAGTATGTGGTTAATGAAACCATAGTCCTGTCTCACTCATCTGTGGACATCAGAGGAACTATCCACAACGGTTGTCGTCCAGCAATAAAAGGAAAAAGTTCAAAGGTTTTATTTCATGTTGAAACCAATGTAACATATTTGCATTTATCCATCGATAGCTTGACTTTTCAGGACATTGGTTTTCTTTCACTTTCAAGTGATGACAATGAATACGTTTCTGTTAGAATTACAAACTGTTTGTTGGAGTTTACAAGAGGATATCCCAATTATGGCATCTATGTTGAAACTCCGAAACAAAACTCTAGATTTGATATTTACATTTACAATTGCTCTTTTATATCATGCGGCTTACAGATAGCAGGTAACATAAATCAAAACGGTAATGTGACAATAACTCATTCTTTGTTTTCAAGTAACGCATTTATCAAAATATCTAGTGCAAATTCATTAACTACGCGCAAAACGATATTCCGAGACATTATGTCCCCTAGACAGTGCTTAATATCTACATATCGTGTTCAACAGGTTATAATCATCGACGTCATGTTGGAAGACTTCATTTTCGCAGATCAAATATTAACATCGTCATTTGCAAAGACTGTAACCATTGCAAGGGTAGAGATTGAAAATATATCATCTAGCAACCAAGTATTCAATATTGAATTTGTTGATGCATTCAAAGCTACGGACATCACAATGGAAAAAGGCTCTTCATTTTTGAGCATTACGCAAGCCTCATATGGGTACAATGGGAATGTGTCACTGACAAATATTAGTATTACTAATACACAAATGAAACATTTTGCCTTTCTAAAATTTTGCCCTAATATCACCTTGGCAGTGATTAAATTCGAAAACGTTTCAACACAAGACGACTTTTTACACGTTTATTATGTAAGTTTCTTCCATGCAACATATGTGACAGTATCGAACATACACATTAAGAACGGGAAGTTCTGGGAAATGATTTGTCCTACATCCTCAAATGTGTATATATCGGACATTAGTGTTAAAAATGTTTCCTCATATGATACAACCTTTAAGATATATTCGCCACATACGGTATTACTATCGAACGTATACATTAGCAAAGTTAAAACTTCAAGAAATGTGGTTAATATTGATCCAACCATTGTGAGAGTTGCAGGAATGACTATTACTGATGTTGTGGTATCTCGTTTTGGTTATGGTATTATAATTGATGACGGTAATGTTAACATTTACAATTGTTCCTTTTTATCTGGAGGAACACAGATATCAGCCCTTTCTGCTTTGACAATAAGTCATTCTATCTTTTCAAGCGCAGCATGTCTCTACGCCATAAACTACGCCACACTAGTTATACGTGACACAAAATTTCAGAATACTACACCAACCAGGATCGATGCATACAATGCAAAGTACGTTGTAATCAACGACGTCGTTATCGAAAACGCAACTGCTGAAAGTATGCTTTTTGACTTTCTTGCATACAATTCTGTGACAATCGCAAGAGTGAAAATTGAAAATGTACTTGCATATTACATAATCTACTGTGAATCTTCACCGCTCATAATTTCGGACATGACAGTTGAAAATAGCAACTTTCAATTCTTCTTATATAGTGCATATACAGATGCTAATTTAACAGCCATTCATACCAAAAACAATACTGTGCGCCAACGTTTCCTCCACTCTGTACAAGGAAGTATTTCAATATCGCACATACAAGGTAGCAACGAACAATTCCACATTTTGGAAAGTTCCAATATCTACATCACAAACATAAACATCGATAATTCATCAAAATTCTTTAAAATAGTCGAAGCAAGTATGGTGTCAATATCGAATATATCGGTTAACAGAATAGAAACTTCAGGGTATTTGTTTTCAATTCATCGTTCAAAGCGATTGGAAATTTCCGGCGTCTCTATCACCACCATAAAGATCAATGCATCATCACGGCTATTTGAGATAATCGCGTCAACTATGGTATCAATATCGAATATATCGGTTAACAGAATAGACAATAAAGGATATTTGATTTCAGTTCAACGGTCAGAGCGCTTGGAAATTTCCGGCGTCTCCATCACCAACATAAACATCATTGCATCATCACAACTATTTCAGATAATCGATTCTCGTATGGTATCAATATCAAATATATCTGTTAATAGAAAAGAAACTGCAGGATATTTGAATTCAATTCAAGGGTCAGAGAGCTTGAAAAATCCCAGGATCGACATCACCAACATAAACATCAAGACATCTTTACAGCTATTTGATATAATCGCGTCACGTATGGTATCAATATCGAATATATCGGTTAACAAAATAGACACTGAAGGTTATTTGATTTCAATTCAACGGTCAGAGCACTTGAATGTTTCAGGAATGACTATTACTGATGTCAAATGTCTGGCTGTAATACGCGTCTTCGAAACAGTAGAATCTGATATTTTCAAACTAGACATCACACGTTTAAAATCAGATTATATTTTTTTGCAACCTCGTGGGAGTGGAACTGCTAGTTCTCGATTAAGAAACATATTGATCAATGATGTTTCTAGCAAAGGAGCGATAAAAAGCGAAACACATTTTATCTTGATGGAAAATTTACGAATTACCAATGCTAACATTCATCGGGCATTAGATTTTCAAGGTGTATCGGCAAAACTCAACAACGTTTATATCAATCAGATTGGTGACTGTGTTTTATCTGTAAATTCCAACTTAACTGTGGAAAATTCAGTCTTTATTGTTTCCGAAACTGGAGTTTCTTTCCGAGTTACTTATTACCCAGGGTTAAAGGTCAAAATGAAGAATGTAAACATCACTTCCCTAAGTAAAGGGAAATCCGCCATTGAATTCAGAGCAGAAGAACCATTTGACATGGATGTAGAAAGAGTCAATGTTGTGCAGGATCATCCGAACATGGAGATTCCCATTATTGACATAACTTATAGAAAACTGTTTCATCCAGAATTCTTCAGTTTTCTTAATTCCAGTTTGTCCTGTCCATTAAAAAGTGATTCATACTACTCCATGAACACTTCTGTTATATTTCAACTTCGATTTTATTGTAAGGCTTGTAAAAACAACTTCTACTCTGTTTTCAATGATCCAGCAATGTTTTCATTGACACCAGGATATTCCTTGCTATCTGAAACTGTTCTAGCCGATTTTCCGACAGAAATGGACGTACCCAAAACGAATCCGACATTGTTAATATATCGAAAGCCAAATAGAAGTTCATGTAAAATATGTCCAAGTGAAGCTACTTGTATTGGCAACATTATCAGTAATGATAACTTCTGGGGTTTCTTAAATACCTCTAGTGGCATCATTCAATTTTATCCTTGTTCAAGATTATATTGTTGTTCTGAAGGCACAAGACCATGTCACTCATACAAGACTTGTAATCATCATCGAACTGGAACATTATGTGGTCAATGTGACGATGAATACGTAATTGACTCCTTCTCTAACGAATGTATTCCTGTTACAGACTGCAAGCATCCCATTTACTTCTGGCTACTATTTATACTGACTAGTTTTATTTATGTTCTTGTGATTGCACTTCTAGACAAACTCAAAGCACTGAAGACATTTGCAATTAAGATTTGTGATTTTTTAACATGTCACAAGTTAATATCTTCAAATGCATCAGCGACAGAGAATGTAATTGTGAATTTACAAGAAATTCGCCTTAGACGAATACAATACAATGCACATAATAATTCTGAGTATCAGTATGCCGATAGTGAGCCACTAGTGGTACCAAATGAGTGGTCATCTCAAGATGATTCTGAAGATAAATGTCGATACTCAGGGATTCTGAATGTTTTCGTTGGATTTTACCAAATTAAACACTTGATCACAATTAATTTGGGATCTGAGTATTCTAGCTCAAGTTTTGATACAACACTGACAGACATTTTCAACTTTGATATGATTAAAGTATCATTCAATTTATGTCCTTACCTAAACATGGATGCCCTGGGTAAATTGGTAGTGATGGACTTTTCATTGTCCTTTGTAATGATAGTTCCTGTTATCATGATGGCGTTGTTCTTGCATATCATGTGGATATGTAGAAACCCAAGTACAGAGAACACATGCTGTCACGAACATCCCGATGATTTACTAAGTGAGCAATGCAATGCGAATCAACGTCTTAAATTGGACGTGTATTCATCGGAAACTTACCCTGAAGAACTATCCTTATGTGGTCGCTTATATTTTTGTTACGTACGTCTTTTGACTATCAGATACAAAACTTTTGCCACTTTTACCTTGGTAACTCTCAACTGTGTACCAATTGGAAATGATTATGTGCCGTACGTCAATGGTAACATCAAATGCTGGAATTACTGGCAATATCTTGCAGCCGTTTATTTATGTCTTTGGATTATCCCATTTCCTTTTACCTTGTTTCTATCTTTGAAGTTACTGAAAGCCAACATCATCACAGTGGAACGCTTTATTTGTTTTACGATATTTCCTGTTGCTGTTTTTGTCTACTATTCTCTACACTGTAGAAGAAAATTTGGCTACGTCGCCACAAGAAACAACAAATTAAAATCTGCTATTTTGGAGGTTTTTGAGCAGCCGTATCGAACAAATGCTCGTGGAAATGTCATTTATTGGCATTCTTGGCTAGTTTTGCAAAGATTACTTATTGCTTGCTTGACTGTATTCCTCATCAATCCTCTTCTTCGTCTAGCTGTGGTTGCCCCCACTTTGATTTTGTTTTTGTCAATACACCTGATGATAAAACCATATAAGGATCACTTGGTTAACAATTTGGAGGCCTTCTCAATGATTGTGTTAGCAATTTTATCTGTAGTTAACATGTTTCGTGCATTTTTATACGTTCACAGACTTAGAAATGTGAATGAAGTTACACTGATTTTGAAGATATACGGTATTGTGGATCAGATGCTCAATCCATTTTTATTTTTAGTGATTTACTTTCTATATACAAAAGCTGAAGGTATATTTAAAAAGTTTAAAGGTTTTTTGATTCAACAATTTAAGTAAGGTTTCTCAGTAAGTAATTTCATGGAATTCTATAGAGTGGCAGTTTTGTTCAAAGTAAGGAATTTGAGTATTCAATGCTTGCAATGAATAGATATTATTCAGTCTGAAAAATCCGATCGTTAGTACCATAGGTTTTAAGCTTATTTTTAGTTCTTCATTCCTGTGATTTTTGGAAACCTTGAAGGTAAGATACAAATTTCATTGAACATAATTAATTATGTTTTTCTTAGTATATATAACATTACTTTATGCGATAACTATTTTTCTTTCACGTGAGGAAAGTGATTCCACAAGAAAATATAATTACTTAGACATAACGAACAAAAAAAGAACTTCCAGAGCAGAAATGTTTTCATAACTGCGTTCTAGTGATATCGTTATTTCGATAGTTTTATTTACAGCTTTAATCTTATCTTATTCTTTAGAAGCTCGTTCTATTTAACGGGAAAACACTTTCCCAGGTGTTATGTATTTAAATCATTCTAATATTTTCTCATTGTTTTAGACTTTAGAGTTTTTCAGATAGTTTGTTAATTTCAAAGGAGTCGTAATTGCACATGTATATACAAATGTTTCAAAACTTTCTTATCTCGGTTGATATAGCAATGTGGTGCACTATTATAAGTAAATACAATTGCATAAAACGTTATATTTTGAGATATTTCATCTGTTATACGCAAGCATGGAGATGCACATATATACATTTATGAGACAGGGATGAAGTGAACCTTTTAAAATTTAACCTGAACAGTGAGTTCGTGGATCAAACTAGACTATGTTTCGTTCTCGATGACCCTTTTGAGAAATAAAAACGATATTGGTTAGTTAAAACCGTTTTCTGGAAGTGAACTCGAAGTTTTTATGAATTTACTTTTTTTTAAGCAGATATGGTGAACAAAATGTTTGAAGCAGATATAAAAGGACTACAACTTCATGTTTAAGCTAAGGAGACACAATTATGTTTTGTTGCAATCGCAAGACATTTGTCGCTCGTGTCCCTATAGTGTATTTGTTTGTTGCTAGTGTCCCCACATTTGCAACATGCTATTATACAAAACTATTATTTCAATCCAATGATATTGGTTTATTTTTGCTGACATGACAAAACAAGTCCGCTTCAGTAATCATAACAACATGGCTTCTGACGAGAGCACACAGTATATTGTTGCAAGAAATTCAACATAGGCGACACTACGTGCGACTGCAGCAAAAAAATCGCATTGAAAGTGTTGCCCGTGTCCCCGAAGCTTTAGTTTTAAATTCTCCATAAATAGCTATGGCTATCTGACGTTTTTCTTGTGTTTGAAATTGTGCAGACCTTTTCATAAACCACATCATTACAAAGAATCGCCTCGTTTCTAAGTTTATGGGTTATTACGAGCTTCACCTCATTTAAAGGATTTCGTGAAACCATGACGTGTCGTTTCTTTTTGTAAATAGTGCAAATGTCATCAATATTCAGTTTGAAAACAAGACGTTGTTTGTTATGACATAATTCATGAAGTGGTCTATTTAGTTGATGAAACAATATTTAAACGATTGTTTTGTGCTTTCTTGGGATCCCTGCCTAGTATTTTTTCCCACTAGATGACTCTGAAATAGGATCGATATTCGCTTGGCTCAACCGAAAATAACCTCATTTATTTGCTATATCTGGGGACAAGAAACAAAGATTATCTTGTAGTAGTGGTGTCATCTTAGCATGGTGAACCGTTACAGAATTGCAAAAAACTTCGTTTTCATAATTACAACTTTCTCTTTTGCAGCTATATATACAATCAAATATTGGAATAACCTTCAAAATACTTCATCTTATTTCAGTATTTCTATTAGCAGATTACAGTGACATGGTTTGGACTACGGTATCTACCAGACTCAGACAAGCTAATGATGTTACTCCTTTCTTTATGCACATTCCTGTGATCTGAGTAGAAAATGGAGCTCTTTGATTATAAATACAACATTTGACTTTCACTAACAACGATCGCAACTACGCCGGATACGAAAAAACCCCTCGCGGGAGGAAACGTACTCTTGGAACCATGCTGCAGTTACTAGCTCGCTAAGGTTGCTAGCAAAACAAAAACATATATGTATGTAATAATAAATTTCGATAGTTATATCGTCATTCAGTTTCTTACAACACAAAATCTTTAAAGGAAATGTAACTTTAGCGGTTCGAAGCTAATTGACATGTGACTGTTTTCACGCCATTTGCCCTTTTTATACTGAAGTCACCTAACTCGTATTTACTTATTGAGATAAGACCCTAGTTATATCTAATAAATTCAATTATTTTCTAATTCGCTTTGCTCAACCGAAAATAACCTCATTTATTTGTTACATCTGGGGACAAAAAACAAAGATTATCTTGTAGTAGTAGTGTCATCTTAGCATGTGCAAAAAAGTTAGGGACAAAAAGCATGAAGAAAAGAGAGAGAGAGAGAAAAAATCTTTTTTATAAAGAATCCTATAAACATAAGGATTTCGACACAGCTAGCAGGTGTTGGACATCATCTTCAATGTAACCCACTTTGGATTTTTCGGATTGCCATCGTCCATGTCTTTTAACCAAACGATCTGGCACATCAGCATTTGTTGTATCTGTGACTCCACCTGAACGTAAACTGTGAAGACCGAAGTGTTTCTTGTCCAGATCGATGGATTCCAAGGAATCTAAAAGAATCTCACGCATTCTTGTGTAACTTAAAGGAGTTGTCTGACACCGCAATTAACCAATTTGTTTTTCGAAGACACAGATATAGCTCTGAATAAGTACAAGTCAGAATTGCTGTCTGATAACCCGGCGTGTTCTAAGCAGGTTTTCAGGCTCAGAACAGGGCAGATTCGCGAGTTATATCCGCTGATATAAATCCACTTACCATCTCTGTAGATGTCAGTTTTGCTTTTTTCAATAAACAATTTCATATACTGGTTGGAAAAGACAATGTCTGATCTTTTTTTTTTTATTTCACTGTACTACAGAAACCCAGCAAACAGATATTCATCGCCCTCATTTTACTCAGATAAGTATCCCTGCTAATGATTTTTTCGTACAGCAGATGAAGATGGGTCACCATGATTGGTTTTTTCTTCTTCACTACGTGTTAACAGATACGCTTTGCTGCCTCTAGCATGTTAACTACAAGAACATTTTTACATGGGTTTGTGTAGCCTAGCGTTTTATGGTAGAACTTGATCGAATAGAATATTCCTTCGATTTTTGGAAAGGACCTGTCCAGTTGGATGAAGTTGAGAATGAATAATGCCGCGGTAAGGGCAGATCCCGGTAATTCGAAAACAACAAACTTTTTACACCAACTTTTCCAAATAGAAAAGCTGCTAGAATACTTTTTAATGGTGTTATTAGCTGTGTTGGACATTATATTCAGGTAGCACTTGAAACAATGGCTGCAAAGATTCATTTTCAAGCTTTGATTTAAAACGCTCCTTAAAGAGATCTATAATTAAAGGACAGAATTAGAAAATTGAGAAGAAAAATAGTTTGTCCAGTGGTTACCTGCTTTTAATTACCTCTCTTCATTCCGCAGTTTACCCAGTGGTCGTCTGCTCTTTGCCATTTCTATCATGTATCTTCTACAGTAGGTTGCCCGGTGGTTGAATGTTTGGTACTATAGATACTCTAGAACTTAATTTTGAAAGCAATGATTTTAGTGTTACAATTTGGGGAGCCGATATAACAGTTTTTGCATTTACCTTAGGAAACACAGAAATTATTATTGTTATCGAAAATTCTAAAATCTGTTACGTAACTTTGAAAGGTATTTAATGACGTGGAAATTAAAGGCCAGAATGAGGCTGACTTCCAATATAAAGCTACGAGTGTTCCTGAAGCTTTGCATTTTGTAATATGTTTTAATACTTTTGGGATGAGAGAAACTGGAGGAACTAATAAATTGTTTTCATTCTTCCAGGAAACAGATAGTGCATCGACATGTTCGGTTTCAGGGCAGTAAAACTTTGAGTTAAATCTTGTGATTTTTTTATTATCCTGATCTGCAAATCCGTCTATTGTAAAGGGCCCAAAGCGAATTCAAAATATCAAAAAAGTTTGCTGTTATCCCCCAGCTATCTGCATCTTGGTAGCGGCTCAGTTCGTCTACAAAAGAAATATCTCCTCTAGGGATCCATTGAGTTTTGAAGTCAATAGAATGTTGTTGGCAAATGTCAAAAATCTTTTCAGCGATAAGCTGTAAATCAGTTTTCATACTTCCGGATTTCAAAATAATTGTACACGCATGGTTGTCGGTGTTCCATAGAACCGGTTTTCCTCTAAGGAAAGTAGAAAAGGATTCTAGGGCGAAACAAATAGCATAAAGTGCACGCCAAATAGAGTGCTTCGAAACTTCTGAAGAAGAAAATTGTTTAAACGAAATTACCACTACCATTGCTATTATTTTCTTTCAAGAGGAGAGCCGCTAATCCAGTTTTACTAGCATCGGAAAAAACTAAAACCCGTGGAATCTTGTATGGAACTAATTGCCTCCCATTATGTGACAAAAGATTATTTCTCCAATAAGATAGTTCAAGCAAAACGTCATTATGGTTAGATAAGTTAATTCTGGTGTCCCATGATACTCTAGATTCAATGGTGCTGTACAATCGCCTTGTCTTTAATTGTACAATATCATCCAAGACAAATTTCATTGATATTAACTTTCCACAGCAGCGTGCTAGAATTCTAGCTGTAGTGTACGGTAAAGAATTTAAAACCATTTGTAGAGTACAAAACACTGAGTCAAGTCGTTCAGCAGGGATGGTAAAAGAGTTATTTTCTGTATTTACATGTATTCTTAACCAAATCAATTTTTGTGTGGGACACCAGACAGACTTTCCATCATTGACAATAAAGCCGGATTGCTGTAAAGACATTTTAACAAAATCTGACTGAAGTTTTGCTTGGTTGAAGTCATTTGAAGCACCTGTCCCATCGTCAATGAAACATGCGATTTTTATCGAGTTTTGTCTTCAGTGAGTAATCAGTACCCTCATAATTTTGGTAAATAAAAAAGGCGCAAAAGTGAGGCCAAAAGGAAGAACTGTGAAAACAAAATATCTTATTTCGCCATTTATTACCCATGAGAATCTGAGGTATTTTTGATGTTCTTTGAAAATATCGATGTGATGGTAACCCTGTTTGATATCAAACTTAAACATGCAACTGTCTTTTTGTAGAAATTCAGAAAACATTTTCCAGTCATCAAAAGTCATATTTTGTTTGAACACGTGTTTATTCACATGTCCTAGGTCTAGTATCAATCTTTTCTTATTATTTCTTATATTAACACTCAGTGGATTCACTACATGAGGTATCGTGGGCGATTCAACAATCCTTCCTGTTTTTAAAAGTTCTTGGATAGATGTACTAACAAATTCTTTGTTTTCAGAAGCAGAACAATTGTTTGTAAAAACAGTCTTTTGGGGGGTAGTTACAAAAGGTATCTTATAGCCCGTGTTTATGATATCCAAAACAGTGCTGTTTGTGCCGATTTTCTTCCAGTATTTGATGTGTTCCTTAACTATAATATCGTCACTGATTTGCTTATTATCTAAACTTTCAAAGTAATCAGAACACAAAAACGAAGTTTTATCATACTTAACTTTTAACGAGTCCTTTTCAGTCCTACTTGGTTCCCGGACAGTTTTTTCGCCAGTGTCCTGCTTTTCCACATGCGAAGCAAAGTGATGTTTAATGGAATCTCAGACGTAGCTGTTGGTTAGATTGCGATCCGAAACCGGGCCTCCCTGAGAACTGCGGTGAATCTTGGGAACGAAAAGAATTCTGCAAATTTTGCGATCGGTTAGTAAACATGGATGATGGCTGGAAAGGGCGTTTCTTCTTTCTTCTAGCAGAGCATTTTGCTCACTAAATTTGAGATCGAAGTAAGCCTTGAGTTGATCTATTCCATTGTTGGTTTCAGTACCTATTGGTTGGTCATCAGTAGCAGTAGATGGGTCCATAGATGGGTCGCTAGCAGCCATGATACGAATTTAATAAATTTAAAGGAAGTTTAACTTTAGTGGTTCGAAGCTAATTGACATGTGACTGTTTTCGCACCAATTCCCCTTTTTATACTGAAGTCACGTGACATGTATTTACTTATTCGGCCACCGCGCAAGACACATTCACGATTAGTATTAGCGGCAACCCTTGCAGCGCATTTCATCGTTTCAAATGTTTTGATTGTTTGCAAGATCAAGAATCGATAGCGTTGACGCACGTTCGTTTGCTAGCAAGTTTTCATTTGCTATTTTGAAAAGCAGGTAATGAAACATACGAGAGTAAGAAATTTAAAGACCACAAAGTGAGTAACGAAAGTATTTCACGAAGACTTATTAATGTTTTTATGGTAAGTACGCACTTGAACATTTTTTTGTTTTGTTTTTCTTATAATATAGATAGAGTTTCTGCATCATTAATTTTCTTTTAGGGAAGACACATAAAGACAATATATACGCGATTGAAGAAATGAATCTCATGGTTTTAAATATGACGTTCTGGGTTGGTGAAGAACAATACTCTATATGGTGTCCAATCTTAGCTTCGTACAGAAAAACTTATTCGAAGGTATTAATTTGTTTACAATGCATATTTTGACACGTTTACGACTTACGGGTTTGGCTTTTTCTCTTAAACCTGTTTACCTTGGATTATGGGTTCCATGAACAGTTACAGCCAATTTAATCTTTTTGCTGTTTTCACGTGGGCACAATTTATTTCTATATCATATCGCGAAAGGATTTCATATGAGTATTTTTTATGTGTTTCAGATCTTCATAGTAAAAAGATGATTATGATGTGCAGTGTTGATAATGAACAGGTAAAATACTTTATCTGGGATACCTACAGAGTTTTTAATTTAAAAGGGTGAGGAGTATTTTTTCCGTTTTGATGTTACATTTTCTAATCACGGGGAACCATTGCATTGCATCTTGAATTGGATAAGGTGTTTCTAGGAAGACTCAAAAACCACGAAAATCTCGAAAACTACATTTCGTGATTAAAACTTTTGTAGCCATCTTTTTAAAGCAAGCCAGAACTCGTAAAAATATTTTACACGGGATGTAATTTATTTTAGAGAGTGAGAAAAGCGGATGCACAGCGCGTATTTTTTATTTTTGATGGGTTTCACATCTCCCACGTAAAACTATTTGTTTTGTTCTGCGTTCCAGTGTTGATAGCAAACTTGGAAAAATGTTTTATCTAGGTTGTGTCTGTTTAAGTGAGTCTTCACAATGAGAGGAACCATCGCATTGCCATCTAAATTAGACTTGAAGTTATTTGGAGAACATCTCTAAAACCTCTAAGAAAATAACTGGTATTTTTATGGTCCGTGTTATTGACGAAGGGGTGACTACAACACTCATGTACTTTCTGTTTGTCATTTTTGAGACGTCAACCCGTAGAACCCGTAAAAGTTTTTTACACCGGATACTAGCATTCTATTGATTCGTTAAAATTGGTTTTCCCTTTGAACAGAATTTCAATTATAATTTTACCAGTCGTGACGTCATTCACGGAAATGACAAAAGACCAGGAAATTTGTAGAAATATATTGCATTGTGATGAATTTACAATCTTCCAGTTCCTTCCTTTCTCCAACATTTCCATCCCTTCGGTAGAATAGGCACTCCATAAGAGCGATATTTCTCAATCACAGCTATAACAATGACATGAAGTATTAAAAACATTTTTGTTACGATTGGGTTATCATTATAAATGTTAATTATAGACCCGAAGATAACTATCATTAACCATATTCATTACAAAGATAGTAATGCCTTATGAGTTATTTTTAGAATGTATGTACTGCTTTCCTACGTACTGTTTCTTATAAGAAACAGTATAAGAAACTCAACTGTGGAGCTAACCTTGATGTCGAATTTGAATACAGTAAAATAATGAATGTTTTCTGTCCTCAACTTACTTTGTTTTGAAAAAAAAAGACAACAATCTCATATCAATAGCTGGCTTCATAACAAATCACTCAGTAGTTTCTCCAACAATGATAGAAATTTGGAAAGTATGAATGAAAAAGAAGAGGTCATCAAAGACGTCACTGTCATGGTTAAGCTGACACTCGGAAGATTGTGATTGCTTTTGCTAGTGAAAGTGGGATTGACTGCAAAAGCTACGGATTGGCCAATAACAAACGATCATTAAAGATCATTAAAAATAAGTAAAAAAAATTTCATTTTCACAAAATCTCTTAAAAGAACTAATAGCAACTAAAGCAACCTTTCAACCTGATTGTATAAAATACATTTTCTTACGGAGAGTGTCCTGGATATATGGTTAACCACTTCAACATTGTTGCAATATTGGCAATGTAGTACAATAGTAAATTTGTTGTAATTTTTTTTCTTTATGAATTACATGTAATTGCTTCGTGTCAGTGTCCTTAATATTGATGAATAATATCCGACCCATTAAGTCGGTTGACAGTTAATACGCAAGAAAGGTCTAAATGTCCTCTGAATATCTCGTTAAGAGAGTATTTTACTTAGTAGCATTGTCAAATTTCCTCTTTAAAAAAATCCATTTTCTGTTTGAAAAAAAACAACGTTTTTCTGAGGGTTATTCTGCTCCAAAATCCTAACTTAGTTAATGTATCATTTTGAGATATTCTGAATCTTGCTATATTTCTCTGGTTTATTGAAGATTACGCATAGGATTTGTCAAACAATTACTATGAACAACATTAATATATCTCAATATGATACATATACATATGATTCATTCGCGCCGTGACCATCATAGTGAGCGGACGTATGTATTTGTGAAGCCTCTATATTTGCACGCCAAGATACGTAACCCACACAAAAATGAAAGGTTTCCTTGATAATTGGTATAACTGGGACTACGAACCTGAAATTAATGACTCGGAAAACGAAGGAGAAGAAGAAACAATAGAGATTGCTATAAATGAGGAAGATTGCGAGGTTCTGAAGCCAAAGAAGAAACGGAAGCCACTAAGGATTGAGGAAGAAAGTAGTGATGAAGATCAAAGTAAAGGGGAGGAATGTGAAGATAACGAGGTTCTGAAGCCAAAGAAGAAAATGAGTCCAACGAGGATTGAGGAAGAAAGTAGTGACGAAGATCAAAGAAAGAATACTTTTTCAAATTTGAGCAATAATTTAGAATTAGAAATAATAATTCAGAAATGACCATTTATAATATAGATGACTAAAAATTTAAATGATTTGAGTCATTTTTTATCTTCCCTTTAAATTTTAAAAATGGACAAAATTTTTCGTCGGACACAATTTTTCGTCGGACAAAAGTGACGAAATTTTCCTTGGGTGACGAATATTTTGTCCGACGAATAATTTTGTCCGACGAAAATTTTGTCCGACATTGTTTTGTCTGATAAGGTAGTTCTGTGTTATGTATTGCTGTGTTTTACGCTTAAGTTGAATACTTCTTTTATTCAATATGATATATATACTTTACTTCTTTGTTATATTACTATTGTTTATGCGTTAAATCTTCTGCATGCAAAAGCATGATTTTGGACTGTAATAGGGTATTTAATGCGATGTTTGTTTGTGTTTCACGTCTGCTGGGTAAAAAATAATTTTACAAAACTCTTATTCGGTTTAGCTCCAGTGAAACTATACATTTATACGCATTTTAATGGTGGCATGCTTGGGTGTATGGTTTTGTATCAGTTTTATTATGATTTGTTTTACATAGAAGCTATTTTGCATTTTCTGCTTATGAAAAATATAGTTCTTGGTCAATAGTAGGTCATTTTAAGTGTTTGGTTATGTTTCACGTGTCCAGGGTAAAAAAAAATTTTTATTCAGATCAGCTACATTTTAAACATGCAGTTGTAGGATGCTTGGGTGTATAGCTTTGCATCAATTTTGTTATGATTTGTTTTGCATAAAAGTTACTTTTGAAAAATTGGTTTTCGGTCAATACATAGTACAATATATGATTTAGTTTCTTTATCATTTCGATGTTTTGGTTGTTTCATGTTTCTCGGGAAAAATGATTTTAGAATGCTTTTATTCGTTTCAGCTCCAGTATTGATTAAATCCGTAAAATTTTTTTTGCATTTGATATTACGTGCTACACAATAATACCAATTATAATTACTGGCTTTTGTATATCTTGATAAATAGTTTTGCATTATGTTTTCAACTTTTGGGTATAAAAATAATGGTTTTGGTGTAAAGGCAGGAAGGCAGGAATTTTTTATTATTTTGAAAACCGGTAAGAAAATGTTTTACCTGAAATGCATGTTGATCGTTGGCGGCGTGTGACACAACGCAAGCTGAAGATGGGCGGCGAGCGATGCCGCTTTGGCGGCTAGTCTTATTATAATAATCCGCGATTGTGCATACCACTTTTATTTTAGAGAGTGATATATTTGTTTAATTTTTACGGTCATCGTCCTCTTATGTGCACGTAAAACCACGTAGAGGCGAGAGACACTTTTTTCACGATCATTCCAAAAGCACGTGGCATCATTTGACGTCAGATGTTTTATGATCAAGGGGAATCATTGCATTGCATCCCCAATCGAACGCGACGTTTTTGGGGAAATATCTCAAGAACCAATAGGGATAACTGACGTTTTTTGGGGTCAGCGATACGGGTGATGGGGTGACGCATCATTTGGGCCTAAATTTTATTTGGTACTGCGGATATGACGTCATCGAAATCTTTGATCAGCGATATCTCTGCAACGGTTGGTCGTAGCGAAACGATCCCATACACTTTTTTGATCAGCTTTTCGAGCTCTACAACATGGGTACACTTTTGAGTTGCGATTCTATGATTTATTTTTTCGTCACGGGTTACGTACACGGGAATAGTGGATTTGACCTAATGTTTTCGAAGTTAAGTTTGGTAAAAAGGTTTTACCCGGGATACTAGTACTTTAATATTCTTCAATTAAAAAATGGCACATATTGATACTAGATACTAGATACAAAGATTAAATAATAAAAAATGACCGCAAATCCATATAAATTTCAATGTATAATCCTGACAAAAAATAAAAATGACAATATTGTGGCAGTGAAGATTGAAGATGAGAAAATATTGTCGGAGACCGTATTTTTAGCTCTTATTGTGTATTTCTTAATACAGCTCGTCTCGAGAGATTTCTTTTCTTACACATATGTGATAGGTAACCATAAATTTGAATGTATGTATTTATTATTTTCGGCGCTTTTTCTTATCTCAAAATACGCTTTCTCGTTGCACTATACCACGTGTGATTTCTAACATTTTGATCTTTCACATTCCTTTCTCATCCCGTAACAACGTAACAAGTTTTTCTTTTTCAATGGTTTTTCCTTCGTTTTTTATGCTACATTTTATTGCGCAACCAGCTGCACATTTGATCTCTAACACTTGATCTTTCACATTCCATAGCAACGTAACAAGTTTTTCTTTTTTCAATGGTTTTTTTTCTTCGTTTTTTTTTTTTTTTGCTACATTTTATTATGCAAATATTTCGGCCATGCAGTCAAGGAAGTTAAGACTGAGAGATTCAAGCTATATGCTGTGAAGCTCAGTTCTCGTGTTATGGGTTCACGAGTTGGAACGTCCCCCACTTGGCTGCATTATTTAAATTTTGCATCTAAAATAATGCTGCCAACAATATTATTCTTGCTTTATCTACGTACGATATCGTAAGAATTCTCCTGGGAAGTTCATTTTTCGGCGATCTGGCTGTTCCTTGTTTCAAAAATTTTGCTTCCCCTCAGGACCAACCATGGTGGGCCTGTCGGGTGTCACTGTCCAAGCAAACAGATAAAAAACCGTTTTCAAAATCAATCTTAAAAGAAAAAACGGTAGCAGCTAAAAATCCTGAAATAAAGCCTGATATTGATATATCTGATGTATTTAGACCGATCAAGAATTTGTGCTCCAACAAAGTCTACGTGAGCTCCATTCCTCCGATTCTGATGACTGGGAGAGGTATAATTCACCGCCTAATCAAACGAGCGAAATGTTTTCACATAAAAACGTTTGGATTGTTTTCTGGACACCAATCTTCTCCCTTCTGCGTCATTTGTAAATTTTTCGAAGTCTTCGGTTTTGTTGCATCTATATTTCAATCTAAATTAAGATCATGATTTTACTATTCTGTGTTGTCTTTGTAGAAAATTATTAAAAACTTATTTTGTGTTAACAGACGACAGGGCCGTAATTTCTGGGGCGCTTCAGTACTTTTCCCAATATTTTTCGGTAGAAAAACGTTTTTAGAATTTATCTTTTATTGTGAAAAACAGCCCGTAACTGATACATGATCGATTTTATAGAAAAGATTTTCTCATCCAACGCGATTCGCCAGTCTTTTAGCTTTGTTGCCGTCCAGAACACAAAAATGAGCGATAACAAACAAACTTTAAGTCATGCCTAGCAAAATACGCTCAGAGTGCAGCAACAACGAGTTGAAACCGCCTCGTTTCAGCTAATGAGAGATTATTTCGACAAAACGTTTGAGAAGATCCAGATAAACACTCATCACCTGGAGATGATATTGAAGGCTTCTGCTAATAGCGAACAAAATCAACAGGCGACAAACTCCAACACCAAATCAACAAAGAATTGGTTAAAGATCTAAATGGGTTGGAAAATCTAATGGAGCAATTTTCAATCAGGAGATCGAGAAAGAAAATAACAAACACCGTTTCTTTGATACAGAAACGAAACAATCCTATTCGACTAGCTGACAGATCAAAAGCTGGTTGGGAGATTTTAGAGGAACATCTCTCAGATAATCTGGCTAGTGACTCCGAGGACGAAAAGCGTATAAGGGCTGCTGAGAGCATTACGGAAAATGAAGTCTCTTCCTATAATGCAAACGAAAGAAAAGTATTCGGATGGACCAGAATGCGTTGTAGAATCTCCGTCAACCATCTCGCGACCCATCAAGTTTTCCACCTTTCAACAGTTCAATCGTGATACTTCAGGTAATTAAGTAAGTAGTGGAACCTCCAATTAGCGGACACCATCGGTGAAAGGGGTAAGTGTCCGCTAATTATAAGTGTCCGCCTTTTAGAAACTTTTGATTTAGAAGCCCCAATTTTGATATTAGGCCATGCCAGGGTGTCGAAAATATGAATTATCTGTCTAAGGTACTTATTTAAAGACACTAGGACATAGAAGAACAAGAGAAAGATCATTGAAATACAACAATTTAGTTTTCACGAAATAAGAGAAAGTCTAGAAATATAAACATAAAATGAACAAATCAACTTGGAATCATATTGCTCAGTGATAAAATTGCTTTATAGTATTTTGTTTTTTATTGTTTATTCTAACAGTTTCGAGTTTGTCTTTATTAGAAGATAGGGAAGATCTTTCATTACTGTTGAGTTCTTTCAGATTCATCAACTTATCAATAATAATCAGAGCATCGCGTGGTGAAATCTCCTCAGGTTCAACTTCTTCAACTTCGTCTTCACTTTCTTCCCGATCTGATTCATGAGTTTCATCGATCCCAGATTCCTCTTATAGATACTCTTTCACGCACTTTTTAACTGAGCTAACCCTCCAATCCACTTCATACGCGTTGACTGCAGGAGCAGATGAGCATGTCTCCATGTCGAAATCAATATATTCCTCTGCCGTCATGGATGAGTCAGCAAGTTCATCGAAGAGAACTTTAAACTCATCGTCAAGAACCTTCTCACCATCATTTCCATACGAATTCTGGTCGAAGCCACATTTCCTAAAGCAAATCTTAATGGTATCAGTTGATACCTTTTCCCAAGCTTTTGCAACCCTTGTAAAACATCTTTTGTGCGTGTAATTACATATCGCATCAGCCTCATACGATACTTTGACTTAAAATTTTGAATGATTCCAGCATCGAGAGGTTGCAAACGAGAGGTGGTATTTTTTTGGAAGAAAAACGACCTTTATGTTGCTGTACTTGTCAATCAGTGACGGGGGATGGACAGTGGCGTTGTCTAGAAACAAAATAATCTTTCTTTTCTCTTTAATAATTTGATTGTTGAGGTTCTCGAGAATTCTTTCCATTATTTTAACTTGCATCCACGATTTTTGGTCTTAAAAATACATGATTTTACTGAGTGTGTCAGCTGCACTTGCCTTTTTGAAACATCTCGGTGTTTTACTCTTCCAAATGACAATTGGTTTTCCGACTTTACCTCCATCGGCGCTAACAAAAAATCCGGCAGCCATTCTTTGTTTTGACTTTTTTCCACCTTTACTTTTTTTGCCTTTCAAATCAAAACCTTTTGTTGGCAAAGCTTTAAAAAAGCACCCACTTTCGTCCATATTTGATATGTCCTTATCATCGTATCCTTTACAAAGCTCTTGTATTCTTTCCATCCAAGATTTGATTGTGGTGGTAGAGACCTCTGAAGACTCGCCGGAGATTTGCTTTTCCTTGATGCCATAGCTGAGCTTCCATTTGCCGAGCCATCCGTTCGAAGCCTTGAAACTTTCCAATTCAGGACGGCTAAGCGACTCCTTAATATTCATCGCTTCTTCTATGAGCTGTGGGCCGTTCACATAAATCCCAGATCCTTCACATTTTTTAAACCATGAGTAGAGGATTTCATTAATCGGTTTGAACTTTTGGTGGCTCGATCTGTTTACATGTTTGAAACCCTTTCCTTGAAAGTTCTCGTACTCTTTTCGTAACTTTTCTTCTTCCCTCAATAAGCTTGAAGCTTGAGTATTTATCTCTACAACTCATCTTTTTCTTCTTGTTCGCATCCAGAATCTTTATTTTTTCGTCTAAAGTAAGACAATGTTTCTTTAGTTTACTTGCCTCACGTTTCTTTTCATGATGTCACAAATACGGTCTTTTCGTCTTTTCGTCTTTTCATTCACGATCCTGTGTTTTCAAATATTTTGTTCTACCGAAACGTTCGAATGTTCGAATGTTCGAACGTTCGTTCGAATTCTGATATCACATTCGAAAGTTATCAAAATATTGGAAAATTGTCCAAACAAAGAAGTAAGGAATCAAGGGAATACGATTGTAAATCATAAAGTAAGACAAAATGGCAGTTTCCTTTTCAGCCAACATCATTACGAAGGAGATATACGATGTTGAAATATCGATTGTTTTAGATGAGAGCTGGAATCGTTATCAATACTAGTCTTTTGCTAGAGGATACCATGCTTACATGACGATTTGCACTCCTTTAATTGGGGAATCACTACTTTGCAAACATGAACCAGATAACATAGGTGACAAAAATGGTGTAGCGATCATTCTAACAGACTCGATGGGAAAGGACAGTGTTGTCGGTCATCTACCTGAGAATATTTCTAAGCTTTGTACCCTTTTCTTGAAAGTACCAAACACCGGAATCAGAGCTCGAGTGACTGTAAAGAGATTGAATCGAGGTGGTGGTTAGGGACTTGAAGTGCCAGTGGTTTATGATTTGGTCGTTGGTCCTGTCAAATTCGTTGACTGGGTCAAGGGAAAACTACAAACTAGTAAAAATAATTTAGATAATAAGACAAATAAGTGCTTGAAATAAAGAATCTCAAAAAATAAATTGTGTTTCTTAACGTTTCTTAACCAGTTTGATATTCAATGTCCGCTAATTGGAGAGGAAAAATAGGTAACAAAAGATCCGGAATACGTGAAAAAAGTTGGAGACTACGAATACTGGTGGAAACTACCTATAAAAACAGTAACCAAGCTACCACACAACAGACCTGACCTACTGGCTTGGAACAACAGCGACAAGACGTGTAACATCATCGAATTTAGTTGTCCAGCAGATGTCAACATCACTAATAAAGTTAACGAAGAACTGAATACGTACGGTCCGCTAATACGAAACTTACAAATTATGTATCCCCAATACAAATTTCAAATGACACCAATTGTCGTAGGTGAACTCGGTTATGTACCGAAAAATCTTAAAGAATACATGGAGGAACTAGGTTTCGATAAACAAGCAATAAAAATTATCATTAATAAAATGCAAGCCATCGTTACAGCAGGAACTGTAAAAATCTGTAAAACTTTCTTAAATTTTAAAAGCAAATATTCTGATAGGAGTATATTTGATGTTAAGTATCTGATTACAATAAATGTTTCGGGTTTGCTAGACTCTACCGTTTTTAATTTTTTTAACTTAAGCGAATGCCAAAGTGTCTCTTATAAGCTATGATGGAAGGAAGGGGAAAAGACCTTATAGCAGTATCTGCCAATGTTTCAACAATCCTATATACTGCTATCGGGGTTTTTCTCCTTCCTCTCATAGCCTCATTCGCAACTTTCAATTCTCTCGTGTTATAAGGGTGGATTGGTTTTGTGGTGGTTTAGCTCACTGTAGGCCAGATGAGCTAAATGCTACTGCTAAAACCTACCTACCCTTAAGCATTACTTTCGCCTTACCTCGTAATACCCTGAAGTGAAACCTTAACGCGATGTCATACATTTATTATTTCTTCATAAGAATATTTCAGTGTTAATAGCAATAATGCCCACTGTAGGCCAGTTGTGCTAGTATTGGCGTTGAAACTTAACTATTCTTACATTTTAAATCTTGCAACTGGAACAATTTTTTTAAATGTTCTTTTATTACCTCTTTATAACGAATTTTTTACTAGTGAACTTATTTCCTTGTTGGAACTCGTTCAAATTTTATCGTAAATATGTAGCTATCATAAATTAATAAATATATATATCAAGCTTACTTCTAGATGTGATAACGAAAGGATACATTATACCTTTCATAACGACTCCACCTCAAGCTTACTTTAAAAATAATAAATCAGCGTTGCACATAAGGATTTGCTGAATGAATCTTTGTAAGATTTGATAGACACTTGTATTGTTGTAGAGGTATCCATGTGGTCATGCGTTGTTAACCCGCTTTTAGTGAGTATACAAAATAACGATAACAAGAGGTTAATTTTAGACCTCATGATATATTTCCTTACCCCTTGAGGAATAAAAGTTGGTACATTCTGTTTGAAATGCTTATGTCCAAAAATTAAGGGGCGAAGAAAAGATGACGTCCAATGTCCTACATGCGAAAGATACGATCACCCCAAACACGACAGTCCTATAATTAATTAAATGTATCAACATCAATTGCTCTCGTGGTTTTGATTTATCGTTTAAGCAGGACGAATTATCACAACACGAGTCGCGTAGTCAAGATCCTCCCCCTCCTACTGCTGTTACTCCTAACTACAAGATAAATGATGTCTTCAAAATTGATGAAAATACGAACATTCCCCGACCTATTGAAGACGCACCATTACACATCATTAAACATAAAATGGTAAAAGAACAATCGACTATTGTTTCATTCAAGTCAAGGAGGCCTAAGGTAGGAAGATTTAGAGATTTCTTATATTTTAATTAACAGCAAACGATTGTATCAGAGAGAATAACAGAATATAGTTGAACATAGACAAGCAAATTATTTAAGAGAGAAAATCTTGTAACACTGATGATAAAAGATCATCATCCCTCATGTACATCTTCTGAATAAAACATTTAATTCTATCATTATAGCCATTTTACATCACATCAACAAACAAAGTTCCCAAGCTTAAAAAAGACTTTAAAAACAAGTGCAAAACATTAAAGAGCAGTTTGCAAACTTTAGTGGGAGACGATGGTGACTCTCAAATTAAACAAACTGTTGTTCTTTTAAAAACATTCAAAGAAAATGAAAGAACGAAGCTTTTAAGAGAAGCAAAAATATCACCCATAGCTATTACATCTGAAGTTATAGTTAGCATGAAAGCAGACATGGGCATTCCCCGGCGGAATACTTTAACATTACCTTAATATTTAGGTCAAGTTTTGCTGCTCTACATCGAATTTGATATGTGCCTCCTTAAGATGGTTGAAATCATTTGATGTCAAAGCAGCATCAATCGGAAAGCAACGGCAAATGGCTAAGTCTTTACTGGGGATAGTCTGAAAGTAGAAGAGACACCCTTTACATTTGAATGTCAAGATGAAAAGGAAGATATGAAGTACGCTCTGCCCCATGGGCATATCTTGAAGATCTATCCCAACACATTGTGGAACGAGCCACAGAATTAAAGAGGTAATTCAAAATTCAATGGCATTTTGGTTGAATATACTAACAACCGTAATTGGCGTTATTTCATTAAAATTATAGGAACAACTAACTGATAACTACTACTGTTTTTGACGAAGAACTACGAATTAAAGTTGGTGGTGATCATGGAGGCGAGTCCTTTAAGATGGTATACCAAATATGTAATGTCAAGAAGCCAAACAGTAAAGCTAATTCAGTCGTGTTTTCTCTCTTTGAAGCTAAGAATTGGAGAACAAACCTTACTATGGGACTAAATAGATTTACAGAGCATGTAGATCATTTGCAAACATTGAAATAAGGACATGTATATTTCCTAGAGCAACAATTTCTTCATTAAATCAAGCAACTACACAACCATATTTCGTTTTTAGAGAGAAAAACATACGAGTCCTTTTTCTTGGAGGTTACGAATTCTTATGTGTATGTATGGCCTGACAGGAGTTAATGGTATAATATATGATATGCAGTAATAAAATATGTATGTTATAAGCAACCCACTTACCATATCACATTCATAACTCAGGAAGACATTGTTGTTTGTATTACACTGTTATGAACAGCCAACTTGCTACACTAACATCCAGAACGTTGAACTGAATAACTGAAGATTTGTTGGGATTTGAAGCAGATGGTGCCAATCTTAAAGAAGCAAAACATCATAATAATGTCATCACTAAACCATATTTCAACATACCCATTGATCAGGTAAGGTGATATTAACCTATTTGGATTGTTGATCTATTTTTTTTTTAAAATGTACCTACATCAATCTCTGTGTATGTTCTTGCAGGTAGCACCACCAGGACTTCACATCAGTATGGGAACGTTTCTGAAGTTCTTTAAGTTATTTGAATACCAGTATCACATAAATATAAAAATGGCTGGTAGATTATCTATGGAAGAAACGAGCAAGACTATTAGAAACTTAGCAGATACTCAAGAAAAGTCTCAGCATTGACCTACTCAATAAGTGATTTCAAAAACGAAATATCACTAAGTACGGTTTCCCTCAAAGATCTTATGTAATATTTATGACACAAAATATGATTAAAAGATAATTAACTGAACTAACTTTCCACTTTAGTTCATGATGCTATAGCAAGGAACACTTCAAATGATCCTGAACAAGAAAAATACTTCACGAAATTTACAATCCAAGAATCCAGCATATTTCTAAAAAATTAACAGAAAAGGTACATAGTTTAACAAATATCGATAGTTTTATTGGAGCATTTTGTTCTCCAAAACCTTTTAGTTAGGAAACAATTGAGGATTTTACCATGAAAAAATCCAATTATCTTCTTAATGGTTAATTAACACATCTTTCAATAACACCTATCAAAGGTCACTATCAAAAACAATATCAAAGTGAAGTGACTGTAAAACACAAGAGTCATTAAAAACAAAACTTTAAGCTGTCTCAACATGTCCCCCGTTTCTCTTGACACAGCAATTTGCTGTTGCTGTCATAAAGAGTGGCGAATAAAATTTTGATTTTGTCTAACATTATTTGCTGCGTCAACAATTTTACTTCTCAACACTGATAGACACTGGATCTCAGTGGAGAAAAGTTTTTGCAGCAACTAAAGATTGCTCATATGATGTCAAAATATTTTTGTAGAAGCCCCCGTCTCACAATTTTTAACTTTGTGATGAGATTATAATTTTAGTGTGTTCAATAACACCACGACATGCTCTTAATAAACAAAAGAATAATCGCACGTGGAAACTTACTTTTATTAACCATTAAGGAGTTAATGACCGTGACAGTTTAAAGAAATCCTTATAACTGCAAAGGTGTTGGACTAAATTATTTAAAATAAAGGTTTTTAAAATCCTTTATCCTTTCCAAACTAAAAGGTTTTGGAGAATAAAATGTATATTTTTAAAATTATATATATTTAATGGAAAATGCTATTGAATGATGTAAAAATCTCTTAAATCTGATATATGTGTGAAAAGTTATAGCTTGTTAAAATCTCAGACCGAAATTCTCTGGGACACACTGTATAACTAAATGCACAATAAAATTATTTATAAAGTAACCCCCGGTTTTATAAAAATTGCAAATGGTTAAAAAGTCTAAAATGTTCCAAGTAATAGCATCTTTGCTGCCATATTCCAACAATTAATGAAAATTTTCCATTAAATATATATATTCTTGAAATCATCAAAGAATAAGGTTTCAAATGATATAGAAATCAAATATAGGTGACTTTTGTATAAAAAGTTTGTTTTTTTCATCTTCTGTTTTCTTCATTTTCTTTTTCTTTTTATTCTTTTTATTTTTTTTTATTTTTGTAGAATATTATACTTTTTAATGTATATCCAACGATACCAAATTTGTTAAAATTGATTCAGTATTGAGCAAATGACAAGCAAATCTTAAGTGTGCACACTATTTTTAAACAGACCTGAAATCGGCTGTAAAATAAGCAAAACCTAAGCAACAGTTGAGCCTGAAATTCTTTTCTGAGAATCTATAACTGACATGAAATATGTTTCTGCAAACAGGTTTTATGATAATGTAACTATGCTTTAAACTTCTACAACGTTTTAAGCGTTATAATTTCATGCTTGAAAACACTGTTTAGTGGTTTTTTGTCTATTCCATTTTATCAAATCAAGTTTTACCTCAATAAAGTTTGGTTCCGCTGGGACACTGCAATAAGTTCAGCATTATTTTTACATCAAATGTAATGGTTTTGAATGATGTATAGCTAAATCCACTATAAAATTATTTATAAAGTAACCCCCGGTTTTATAAAAATTGCAAATGGTTAAAGTCTAAAATGTTCCAAGTAATAGCATCTTTGCTGCAATATTCCAACAACTAATGAAAATTTTCCATTAAATCTACTTATACTAATTCGCAATCGTGTGCAACACATTTAACTTGGTAAGTGTGAAAAAAGACTGGGGACGAAATGTTTCTATGGAAAATTCAATACGGCAACTTTAGAAAGTGAGTAACTGAGTGTACTGTGTGCACATCCACGATTAGTATATGCTCCTCCGTTTGGTTCCTTTTTGGTTTCGCACTGAAAATCTGCCGAAAAACGTCAATGGAGAAGCGCGAGCAATGCAATGTTTTTCGTTCGAAATTGGTTAACGATCATTTTTTGTAGCAGTAAAAACAAAAACAAAAAACTTCACGAACACGAAGATAGTTTTTTTAAAAACGAAGATCTTTAATTTTATTGTTTTAGTCGTTTTCCGGAGAAAGATCGTATCGTAAAGATTGAATTAACAAGTGTAAGTAAATTCACGGAAGAACTGAATCAAAAATCAAAGTTTTGAGACTGTTTTGGTCTTTTTCCATTTAATTCATTTTTGACTGTTTGGTAGGCTGGAACTATACTCATGATAATTTAATGACTTTTTCTATGTTTGCTTTCTAATTTGGATAAGAAATCAAGTTTGTGTTTTGTTTTATTTTGCTTTCCTTTTTGTTTGTGTGTATGTGTAGCATTTTGTTTATTATGATATGGTATTCATTGCTCATGGAAATCTTCTTTTTTTTTAGTTTAAAATAATTACGAAAGAATTTAACAAGTCTAAATGCTTGAGTGTTTTGGTAAAGAACAGACTATTAAAATAACGAATGGTATCGAATCTTAGTGGATAAAGAAGCAACATTAGCAGGTATAATTCCGCATATCATTTACATGGCGTTTTTATTCTTCTTCATAACATATCTTTTATTTCTTTTTTGACTGTTTGGTAGGCTGAAGCTAAACTCATGATCTTTTAATAAATATTCCCTGTTCCTACTCATATGTTTGCTTCAAGTTTGCGTTCGTTCTTTTAGTTTTCTTTTGTTTGTGCGTATATGTAGCTAAATATGTTTTTATGAGAGGTTTATTATTAATAGAAATCTTCTTTTTTAGGTAAAATTAATTATGAAAGAATAGATAAAGTCGACATTGTAATATGAAGGGTGTTTGGTAAAGAACTGACTCATGAAATAACGAATGCTATCGAATCTTATTGGAGTAAAGAAGCAACGTTAGCAGGTAAATTCCGTTTATCATTCATATTTCCTTTGGCGTTTTTATTTTTCACTACATGCCAAGGCAGCTTTGTTTACCACCCATTATCATTAAAGACTGTAAGAACAAAATTCCCACCTATTGCCCTTTGCTATGCGCCATCTTAACCAACAAATACAGCAGCCACTTCATCCATCGTGACATGGGGGTTTTTTGTGTCTGTGTCAAAATCTACATTTTATGTTTCGTAATCACCTCTTTCTCTTTTCACGATGAACTGAAATCTTACGACATTTTAATAATGACGTTAGATTAAAAAATAGTGCCATTACGTCAAATATGTAGGAAAAACCGTTTAAAAAAAGTTAAATATTTCACTCACTGAATTAGAAGTGGTATGCACAGCGCCGATTATGATAACTTTTTATTTCTATAAATGTTCGACACGGGTGTGAGCGATGCGTCGTTTTGAGAAATGCAACAGCAAAAAGTTTTTACACGGGATAACTGACGTTTTGTAGGGTCAGTGACACGGGTGATGGTGTGACGCAACATTTGGGCCTAAATTTTATTTGGTACTGCGGCTATGACGTCATCAAAATCTTTGAACGACGATATCTCTGCAACGGTTGGTCGTAGCGAAACGATCCCATACATTTTTTTTATCAGTTTTTCGAGCTTTACAACATGGGTACACTTTCCAGTCCCGATTGTGTTATCAAAATTTTCGTCACGGGGTTCGCACACGGGAACGCGGGATTCTTGGACATCCGTTTCGAAAATAAAGCCGTAAAAAATTTTTACGCGAGATACTAGTATATATATATTCTTGAAATCATCAAAGAATAAGGTTTCAAATGATATAAAAATCAAATATACGTGACTTTTGTATAAAAAGTTTGTTTTTTTCATCTTCTGTTTTCTTCATTTCCTTTTTTATTTGTTTTTTTATTTTTCTAGAATATTATGCTTTTTAATGTATATCCAACGATACCAAATTTGACAAGCAAATCTTAAAAGTGTGCACACTATTTTTAAACAGACTTTAGACAACCTATTGAAAACTAGCCATCTAAACAAACAAGACGGACCCTGCGTTAAGGGTTTGGATGATGGTTTGAAATCCGTAAATGTGCACCGTCAGGCACATCATGATAAAAGCTTTGAGGGAAATCACATGCACAAAATGTTGAGGTTTACTTGTTTACACTAAAATAAATTATATCTAATAGATAGATTTTATGAAATTATCAACATCATTACCCAACCTTTTAGCCCCAGAACATCATCAAGCTGTGCAACTCATTAGCCATTACCATCACCAATTGGGGTTTCGGCAACACAGATATTCATCGGGGGGCAATAAAAACCTGTCAGGATTTCAAATTCCTGTTCTTGAAGTATTCTGACTGTCATAATCTAATGAACAGTGCTGATTGCTTGGATGAAGAGAAACTGGATGAACTAGGTGTGATTAAAATCATTCTCGTTCCTGAACTGCTTGGACTTTTGCAGCAATACAACATTTGTATATTACTTTTTTTAGAAAAAGCAATACAAGTTCTAATGCAGTATCTACGTGGAACCTGGTCAAGAGAAAATTCCACCTATTAGAAGATTACTAGTATCCCGTGTAAAAATTTTTTACATGTTTTAATCGATGTGAGCTGAACAGAGAGAGAAAGGCTTAGTATAATGAATTTTAGTATGATATAGTTCCTCAATTGTTTGGAATGTAGAATGTTTAGAATGTAGTATCCCGTGTAGAACAGCGTGTAGAACACGGGTTTTAATTCATCAAAAATAAAAAACGCGCTGTGCGTCCACTTTTTTCACTTTTTACCTTATAAATTGAAGATGCAATGCAATGGTTCCCCTTGATTAAAAATATCTAACGTCAATACAGAAAAAAACACTCTTCACTCTTTTAATTAATAATCTCTAGGTATTCTGGCTAAAGCATATTTAGTTCAACACTGGAGTTATGAACAGAAAAAATTTTAATCAGAAGATCTGAAACACATATTCGTATTAAATCTTTCACGATATATACGATATATGCAGTAGTAAAAATAAATTGTGCGTACAGGTAAACAACAAAAAGATTAAAATCGCTGTAACTGTTCATGAAATCCACACCCCAATGTAAATAAAAGCCAAACGCGAAAGTCGCAAAAGTGTCAAAATGTGAATTAAAAACAATTGCGATTTTCTTCACGAACCCAGAGCGTCATGATTAAAAACCATGATATTCATTTCTTTGTTTGAAAAGTAATGACGCAGAAACCCTATTAATACTATAAGAAAAACAAAACAAACAAACAAAAAGGTTCTAAAGCGTACTTACCCTAAAAACATAAATAAATCTTCGCGCAATACTTTCGTTGTTGTCTATTGTTTCTTGATCTTGCGAATAATCAAAACATTTGAAACGATTATATGCAATGCAATGTTTTCCCCTAATACTAATCGTAGAAAAATATTAACCGCCGTGGTCTGACACTCTATTATGAATAAGTGACCGCAAAAACGACTCGAAATTTTAGAGAGTGAAAGCGTGAAAAAAAGCGGATGCACAGCGCGTATTAGGATATAGATGTCATACCTTTTCTTGGGATTTTTACGGAGAGTAGGGAGGAGAAGTACTCCATTCTTAGTTCAACACCTTAAAGTCAATTTATGGAAGGATGCCATATGGTACTGCCAGACTTCAGGCAATGACGAAGGAGCACCACCTTAGAGTAAACCCTAAAACTATGAAAGTAGGACCACTCAAACGAAAAAGGAAAAATGAGGAATAAATAAAAGTTTAAGACTGTAGAAATCTTTATTTAAATTTTATCCACTCACCTATAACTCATACACAATCAAACATGGAACATACCATGATGAAAAATCCCCAACTTGTCAGTAGCTGTACAATACTTTGAGTATTTAATATTTAAGTTATGTGAACATTAGATGAATGATTATTTAAAAGAATTGTTCAAACTATCTCATCCAGAGCTTTGCAGGCTTGTTCATAATGTTCCGCGACGTAAGCATTCCTCTTTTATGCGTAACTGTGGTTTGATCAGCTATACGATGGAGATCATAAACGTTAATTATACTTAATTGTCAAACATATACAGTGTGCCCCAGAAAAAAGAGGTTCGAGATTTCAAACGACTATTGCTTCTCAAATATTTGTCGGATATTTGCGAGTTTTATATCATTTGACAGAGCTTTTTCTCCTCTTTTCAAAAATATAAGTTTCATCTTAAAGAAATAAAGAGTTTAAAAGATATTAAAGATATATTTTTGCGATACGCTCGTTAATTCAATAACAATCAATTAAAAGAAGTGCTAATGAGCAGTTACTCTTTTGTTAACTCTAAAAGTTGTCGTGGTGTTAAAAATATCATGAGATTCTTTTAAACACACGAAATTAAAATTTAACGTGTAAATTCACCTTTCTTTTAAAAAAACTGATTGTCAGTTAAACAATTCTGAGTGCTTAAAAATGCTGTAAAAAGGCTTTTTGATAAGGTTTACAAACATAACAAGATGCAGCTGACGATAGAGCAAAGAGTTTTTGTGGTAAGAACATATCATGAAACGCGAAGTTTGCAAGCTGTTAGAGAGGCCTTTCGAGTGAGTTTTCCGAATAGAAACCCACTGTCAAATTCTGCTATTCAAAAAAATATAAGAAAGTACAACATCGAGGGGACAAGTAAAAACTTGAATAAAGGAAGAAGTAGCAACAATGTTGGAAAGAATTGTCTTCCTTACATTAGGGTACGTTTATCATCACCGATACAACAATGGTATCTTTGATGGAGTTTGGTGGTTTCAAGATGGTACCCCTCCACATGCAAAAAAAAGAAGGACATGTTGAATAGCACTTTACTTTTAAGCTTATAATTTGTTGAGTTGTAAATTAAGTTCAGAAATGTAAATCAGGCTTTAAAACAGTGTGTTAAATCTTTTTACTTGAGTTATTCTCAATTGGAATTACTTCTTTTGTAATTTCTTTTAATTGATTGTTATCGTTTTAATGACAAATTTTCATGATAAAATTCAGCATAACTACTCTTCTGTATTCCAAACCTAAACAAATATCATATTTCTGAAAAGAGGAGAAAAAACTCTTTCAAATGATATTGTTATTTTCTTTACCTACATATAGTTTTGATTCCAACAAAATCAAATCAGTCAAAGGAAAATATTGGAAGACTAAGTTTGAGAACGTTGACTCTTCAAAAACTTTTTGGAAAACAGTGAAAAGTTTTACCAGTGATTCTAAAAACTCCCATATCGGCCCATTGAAAGATGCTAACGATAAGTTACATGATAAAGATGACGAGAAATCCAACATAATGAACTCGTTCTTTGCGAATGTTGGAAAAGAGGTAGCTCTTACTCTTGACGACTGGGAAGGTCAATTTATTGAACACTTCCACCGAGTAACACCAGCAGTTTCAGATATCAACATAGACTTTGAACTATTCACTAAATCGTTCAAAAAACCTATCAAAGTTGATATCAGTCAAAGATCTTAAAATCAATGAGAGCGAATCTCCTATCGGTCTCTTCCAAGTTCTACGAAAATGCATTGAAAACTGCAAATACCCAACCGAATGGAAAACTGCCAAGGTGTACAGCGTGTACAAGAACAAAGGATCCAAAAAGGATTGTTCCAATTACAGACCGATTTCATTATTGAGCCTTCCAAGTAAAGTTATTGAACATTATGTATGCTTGCAGATAAAAGATCACCTAAATGTAAACGATTTACAAAACGATCACCAGTGCGGATTTCGAGAAAAGCGATCCTCTGAGGACCTCCTGTTACATCTTACAGAATCATGGCGAAAGGCCATCGACCAAAACAAAGTCGTTGGTGTGCTCTTTATCGACCTAAAGAAAGCGTTCGACAGTATTTGACATGACGTTTTACACCAGAAATTCAAAGCTTCTGGCTTATGTGGTGACATTTACAGTTTTATTCAAAATTATCTTTCTGAGCGATCCCAATTCACAGTGATCAATGGTACAAGCTTATCAACGTGCCCAGTCGAATATGGACTACCCTAAGGCTCGCTTATTGAACCTGTTGCCTTCACGATCAATGTTGAAGACATGCCAAGCTCGACCAATAGTCAACTTGAGCTACTTGCAGATGATTCAACACTTTTTGAAATTGAAGATTCTGTCGACAATGTCATCTTAACACTCCATAGGGAAATACAGAACTTTCACTGCTACGCCAACAAAAACTCACTCATAATACACCCTGATGATTGCAAGATTCTCATCATGTCTAGAATCAGAATGATTGGACCCCTTGCATCGGTATCATTAAATGGCACCATGATCGAAATTACAAACCAAACAAAATGACTCGGTCTAATGATAGATGATGATCTCACCTGGAGTGCTCATGTTGATTCTATCTGTAAAAAGTTTTTTTCGAAGCTGAAGAAACTATGCGCGCCCGCTCTCCTTCAACATTAGAAACCATATACAACCAAGGCATTCTACCCTCTGTCTTATATGCTATTATCATCTGGGAATTGTGCATCCAACATCATGAGCAACGTTGAAAAAACCCATTTAAGAGCTGCAAGATACATCAAACGAATAAAGAAACGAGTATCAGAACATGAAGTCCTCTCCAAAGCGAAGTGATGATCGATATCTCACTACTACAAGAGGCGTATAGCTTGTTGTGCATAAAAAATTTATAAAGAGCAGTGTTCACCACTGCTTTTTAGCTTCATTGATAAATGTGACTCCAAAAAGAAGAATCGAAATAACTTGCGTCTTAACCTACCATCATTAAAATATGTTGATTATAAGAGATCATTTCGTATTCGAGTAGTGACAATTTGGAACAATCTATCACCAGAGCTTAAGGCGTGTGACACAGTGACACCTCAGTTGTACTTTGAAAGATGAATTTCATTATTTTTGTGATGTTTTAGGAATCCAAAATAGTATACCAAATGAAAGGCTGCGACACTTGTTTTATCAAAAATATTATCACCTGCTAATACACGGAAAATTCCGTCAAAAGGAGAGAAAGTTGCTGCTTGTTGGCCCGTCTGATAGTAGCTAATCAAGTTGGTTTAGTCCATTTCAGGGTAAATACAGTTGACTTTATTAACAGTAACCTGTGTAATAGTCCATGAATGAAATATCCATTGGATGTATTTGCGTTTCATTATCCCTTAGGTATTATCTCGATCAGAAATATTGTTAGCATTGTGCCAAACGGTCGGTTCAGTGGTAGTAATATACGATCAACTACGGAAGTTTTATTTATGGATGAATGGACATCTAATAGCTTTTCGTGTGAGCAAGCTAAAACAGTCTTACAAGGTATGGAATCTTTAAAAGTATAATTTCTCTATTTCAATTGAATTTTCCTTGTGGTTAATATCGCATGAATAAATGAATTGTTGTCCCTAGGTGGTTTAATCACGCTTCCAAACACGCATAAAGACGTGTCTACCTTTGTATACAACAGCGACTTTTTCATTATGACCAATGTGTATCCTGATTTTGGTGCGCTTGAAGATTTAGAAGCAGTGAAGAAGAGGTTGGTGATTTTCAGAACGAAAACTCTGCAGAGTATAGATCTCAGAATGACAAGTACTTATTTGTTTCTAATTTTTACATCTGGTACAATACATTTACATCTGTTTCTAATTTTTACATTGAGCGTTCTCAAACAGCTTTGGGTGTTCTTAGGGTGGCTGAGACAGCATTGTATGGAGATATTCATTTTCTTGCCAACGAGCTGAAAGACACGCCGATTTTCGAACAAGGAAACTTAGAAACGAGTACCCATGAGAAAGGAGCAGTCTACAATGATTTTGATGGAGGATCATCAAGTTTGCTTCTGGATGTAAGCAGTTAAATTGCTTCAGTACGCAGGATCACAAAGAGACAGACTGCAGTCAGTTCGAAGTGGTGCCACAGAAATCCCTTCACGAAGCTGTGCTTGACGCGGATAGAAAGGAATCTGGCCAAACTGGCCGATTACACTAATAGCGCTTCTAACACAGACTACTTAGAGAAGGTTTTCAAGTTAGTAACGACATCATGGTCTGCGATAGAAAACAATCTGACACAGAAAACGACCGACAAATTTAATATGCGTGTCAGAGCAAATTGGCAATATTTAGCAATATTCTCTAGCAAGGTACCACTGAGTAAGAACGAGTAAGAACGCGTAAGAAGCACACACATTTGGGTAAGAGGCGCGTAAGAAGAAACTTAGCAATATTCTATTTCAAGGAATAACTGTGTAAGAACGAGTAACAACGTGTAAGAACCCATAAGAAGCACGCACATTTGGGTAAGAGGTGCGTAAGAAGAAACTTAGTAAAATTCTCTTGCAAGGTACCACTGAGTAAGAACGAGTAACAACGTGTACGAACTCGTAAGAACCACGGATGTTTGGGTAAGAGGCACGTAAGAAGCAACTGCGTAAGAAGGAGTAACAACGTGTAATAACACGTAAGAACGACTAGTTTAGTAAGAAGTGTGGAAGAAAGTGGATTACCTTCTATGAACTGCTCTGGAGATGGTACGGTAGTTGCGTCGTAGTGATATTAGATATAAGGTCTTGGCGTCTTGACGAGGTTGTCTTCTAGTTTCTTCTAGTTTCCGAAATCCATTACTCTGTTGATAACGGCTTTGCAGAAATTTGAATCCGGTTTCATTTGTGCTGGATTACTAATATCTATGGAAAGGTAAAATGAAGTAAATGGTATCAATCTCCTTTATTTGCTTTTTAAATGCTAATTAAATAGAACATTTTACGTACTATTGTCGTGATCAATTAAAAGATAATTCAAATTGGTATGCTTGATGTTATTAAGCCCCGATAGGATCTCCTTCCTTACGTTCTCGTCTAAGCGTTCCGTTAAAATGAATTGGACAGGTTTGACAGAAAAGTCTTTTCCTTCGGTCGAAATGGAAATATTGTTTATATCGTATCCCAGATCGCAGGCAGCCCTTACACAGAGTCTCGCTGTGACTTGACGACCAATGCCATAGCCTTTTCGCAGTTTAAATCATGTTTTAAAGAAAGTTAATCGACTTATGTTAATAGAATATATGTCATTTTTTACTAAAAGATATAATTAACCTCTTCCTTTAATAGCTTTGCACTCTTCAATATCTAGTCCTTGAGAAAGTAGCAGTTTCGTTAAGTTATTTTCGAGCGTTAAAAGAGCATGTTCTGGCAAATCATACGCCACGCAAAATGCCATACCCGGCATTCTTGCACTCACACAAAATAAATTCGATTTCTCTGCGTTTCACCCATATTGTACAATGATCCAGTTTTGCAGTGCTCCACAACGCACGAATGGCAATTACTTGATAACATTTCGCTATTGGAGTTACAATGTAACTCTGCAAAGATCTTCGCAAAACATTACTTCGTAAAGTCAGTCGCGGTTTAAAATTTTGTGACATTCTGACCTTCTGTTCGTTAAAATATCGTTAACGAATCACCTACTCAGCACGAAAGAGGAACATTTTTTTTCTTTTATGGGCATTAAACTTTACGAAAATTATTATTATTGTTATTATTATTACTACTAGTAACCCAGGTAAAACATTTTTACCACATCTAACTTCGAGAAGGATATTTGCAAATCCCGTGTCGAAAAAAGGTGACAAATAATATAATCAAGGAATGCAAACTCTGTGACAAAACATTAAATCACACAACCGCGGCCGGAAAGTGTATCCATGTTGTAGAGCTCGAAAAACTGATCAAAAAAGTGTATGGGATCATTTCGCTACGACCAACTGTTGCAGAGATATCACCGGTTAAATATTTTTATGACGTCATAGCCACAATACCAAAATAATTTAGACCTAAGTGTTGCGTCACCCCATCACCCGTACTGTGGACCCTAAAAACGTCAGTTTCCCCTATTGGGTCTCCAGTTATTTCCCCCAGAATGTCGCATTCGATTGGGGATACAATGCAGTGATTCCCCGTGGTAGATTAAAAAACTGACGTCACGGCACTTGCTACTAATAATCGTAAAAAACGCATGGCCTAACGAAAAATATGACCGCGACTAAGAAGATTTTGACCGTAAAGTTCAACAAAATTTATCACTCTCCAAAAAGTGTGACACATACTCACTATTATGTATAAGACTAGTATCTCGCGTAAAAGTTTTTTACGGCTTTAATTTCGAAACGAATGTTTAAGAATCCCCCGTTCCCGTGTGAGAACCACGTGACGAAAATTTAAATTACGGAATCGGGACTGGAAAGTGTACTGATGTTGTAGAGCTTGAAAAACAGAGTAAAAAACTGTATGAGATCGTTTCGATACGACCAACAGTTGCGGAGATATGGTCGATCAAAGCTTTTGATGACATCATAGCTGCAGTACCAAAATTAAATTTAGCCCCAAATGTTGCGTCACCCTGTCACCCGTATCGCGGACCCTAAATAACGTCATTTACCCCTATTGGTTCTCGAGATATTTCCCCAAAAATGTCGCGTTCGATTGAGGATGCAATGCAATGATTCCCCATGATCATAAAAACATCTGACGAAAAATGTCACGTGCTATTGTACTAATCGTGAATGTGTCTTGCGTGGGCGAACTGCCGCTATATGACCACGATTAACAAGATTTTGACCATTAAGAAAAACAAAAACAAAACACTCTCTAAGTTAAATGTGTTACACACATTGCGAATTAGTATAAGTAGACTAGTATCCCGGGTAAAACCTTTTTACCGAACTTAACTTCGAAACGGATGTGCAAGAATCCTGCGTTCCCGTGTGAGAACCCCGTGACGAAAAATTAAATCACGGAATTGTGAATGGAAAATGTACCCATGTTGTAGAGCTCGAAAAACTGATCAAAAAAATGTATGGGATCGTTTTGCTACGATCAACCGTTGCAGAGATATCGTCGATTAAAGATTTTGATGACGTCATATCCGCAGTACCAAATAAAATTTAGGCCCAAATTTTGCGTCACTCCATCACCCGTATCGCGGACCCTAAAAAACGTCAGTTATCCCTATTGGTTCTCAAGATATTTCCCCAAAAACGTCGCGTTCAATTGGGGATGCAATGCAATGATTCCCCGTGATCATAAAACATCTGATGTCAAATGCCACGTGCTATTATACTAATCGTGAATGTGTCTTGCGTGGGCGAACTGCCGCTATATGACCACGATTAAGAAAATTTTGACCGTTAAAAAACAAAAAGACAAACACTCTCTAAGTTAAATGTGTTAGACTAGTATCCCGTGTAAAAAATTTTTACGGGTTTTAATTCTGAAAGTAACGTCTCAAACCTGGTGTCGAAAAATTAAATCACATCATGATGAACTCCCACATGACTTCCTCCCTCATAGTTGTTTTCCTGCTGAGTATGATCTGCAATCTTTTAAATCCAAGGTTAACCGCCACCTTGCTCTGTCTTTATAACTGTTCTTTTCTTATCTTGTAGCTTCCTGCTTAGTAGTGGCTTAGGCCTTGCAGGGAGCAACTCATTTAAAAAAAAAGAAAAAGAAAGGGTATCAGTGCTGTTAGTACTTTAAAATTTAAATATAGGAGCGCAGAACAGTCGTTTTACTTGGAAAATCTTAAAACCATCAAAAATAAAAACACGCGCTCTGTGTGGCTTTTTTCACTATGTAAATTAAATTGTATCGATTGAAGATGCAATGCAATGGTACCAGTGATGAAAAATCTAACGTCAACCCATGTCCAGCATGCGTCCAGTTCACGAAAAATAAAATGAAGAATTGCCAATGATAAGTTTACCCATGTTGTAGAGTATTGAATATAACTGGTAATAATTTTTACCAGTTTTAGTCAATGTGAGTTGAACCGAGAGAGAGGATTAGTCAATTAAATATTTACCAACTATTTACCTAAATGAAAATTTTTACCCCGGAGAAGCGAATTAAGGCGGGTTTACAGTTCGCACGAATTGGTCGCGCGAATAGAAAGAATTGTGTTTAGACATTCTTAAAGTTCGCGCGAATGTAAGAAAGATAAGAAAGACATGAATCAACATGACTGCTCTAACAAGAAAACAAATTATCATATTATTAATTCTGAGAAGGGGAATACGACAACGTTTAAACAGAAATTTGAATTCCCAACCAGAAAAGAAAGTCCGACGAAGATTTTGGGTCCGTAAACTTTTCCTGCTTATCAAAGACATGAGATTGTTTGACAAAGAATTTTTTTCCGTCAGTTTAGAATGACACCCTCTAAGTTTGAGCAACTGCTTGGTTACGTTGCACCTTTTATAGTCAAGTCATCTGAAAGAAGAGAACCAATAAGTCCCGATGAAAGATTGTGTGTTACATTACGCTATCTTGTTACTGGCGATGCCCAGAGTACCATTGCAGATAGCTACAGAATGTCGAAGGCAACAGTTTGTAACATAGTCAAGGGGACCTCAGACGTGATATGGAAACAGTTACTGCAGAAAGGTTTTCTATGTGCACCTTCTTCTAAGAATGAATGTATAGAAATTGCTGACCAATTTGAATCCAAGTGGAATTTTGGAAATTGTCTTGGTGCCATTGATGGCAAGCATGTTGTCATGCAAGCTCCAGCACGTTCAGGCTCATATTACTTTAACTATAAGAAAACACATAGCATAGTTTTGATGGCTGTTGTTAACTCAACTTATGAGTTCATACTTGTTGATATTGGAGATTCTGGAAGACAACGTGACGGTGGAGTTTTTAATTCCTGTTATTTGGGAAGAGCAATGGAAGATAATTCTCTCAATATTCCAGATCCGAGACCACTTTAAGGCACAACTAAAAAATTTCCGTTTGCTTTGTCGGTGATGAGGCGTTTCCTTTAAAAGAATACTTGATCAAGCCCTATGCTAAATCATCTCTTGCAGCAAAGGAACAAGTGGTAAACTATAGAATATCTCGAGCTCGTAGACAAGTTGAGAACGTTTTCGGAATATGCGCTTCTAGATTCAGAATATTTCGCAGACCGGTAATAGCCAATGTTGACACAGTTACTTCAATTACCAAAGCAGTTGTTGACCTCCATAATTATCTCATGTATGGAAGAAGTTTTGATAATGCTTATTGTCCAGCTGGTTATGCAGAAAAAGGGTGGATGCAAGAGGATATAGAGACTGAAGGTTTGGTGCCTCTCCCCAGTCAAGGTTCAAATAACTATTCAAAAGATGCCAAACAAATTCACGATAATTTTAGGGACTACTTTGTTGTTGATGGTGCTGTACCTTGGCAATGGGATTACATATCAAGAACACATGATCCCTTTGACAAAAATTAAGTTCTTGATCAAAAAGAACTTTCTACTATGCTAGGGCTTACAGCATATAAATACAAAGACCTTCTTGTTAAAAACTGAGTAGAAAACTACTTGTCAAATAGCGCACTTCAAGTCATTCCTTCATTGACACTATTTTGAAACACTTTTCCATTACTATGTCTTAAAAATGTTTTGTATATATACTTGAAACAATGTTTGCACTTATATTTTACAAGTGGTTTTCTAGTTTCCTGTATATATAAACTCTTAAAAACGTAATATTATTTTCACAATATATAATATTAACTGTTAGTGTGATCACAATCCAGAAAATTTTTAAAATAACTAGTAGCATGAAACTCAGTTCAGTTTAGCTTCATCGAGTATTCAAAAAACTTTCAATAAGAGGAGTGATTGCTTTTGACATGAATTTCAGAAATGAAAGTGAGCAAACTTTCTTACAATTGTGTGCATAATCAATTGAGAGAAAATAAACCACATGCATTGAGATATGAAAGTTTTTTTTAATATCTCCATGATTAAATAAACAGAAGCCAGTATATATAAAAAGAACTACATGTTTTTAAATTTCACTAATCATCACCAAACTCATAACGAATCAACAAATTCTGAATGTCAACTTTTGCAAGTCGGTTTTGTTTAGGTGGCAATGACTTGAGAATTGGTAAAAATAATAACAAAAAAAAAAAACTACACGTTTTTCGACAATTCCATGTTTATATTTGACTGACAAGCTTTCGGAGGTGTACCGCTCTCCATGATCACGTCAATAGTGTACAAACAGAAAAAATTTTTTTTTTAAATATGTTACATAATACAATATGCTAGATGCTAGAATAATTCTAAAGGTAAAGATTGGCTAGTTTTGTTTAAGCTAGGTTTGTCACGGCTAATTAATAAACTCTTCTTCTTCGAAATTTGTGTAGAAGAGTGTAAGCAATCTAACCATAATAGAAAAGTGTTCATATAATCCCATTGGTAATATAAATTGAATTCACAAATTATGTTAATGCGCTCCTACACAAATTTCGACATACCTCTAGATCCGCCACAGAAAAGCATACGTTGACATTTCGCATATGCTTCACTAGATCGTAAATTCCATTTCGACCTATTTTATCTGCTATTGGTACACCTAGTTACTCCTTAGCTAAGTTTTTTATACCTTTGTTAGCTACTATTACGACCAATGAATTTACTGTCAAAGATTCTTTTGCTTTTGCTAATGACATTTGCACTCAGAACTCTCTTCATTGTATGGCTAGTTTTGATGTTGATTCTCTTTTAACGAACGTTCCTTTTCATGAAACCATTGATATTTGTGTTGATCAATTGTTTCCTGAAGGTGATAAAGCAAATACAGAGTATTCAACTGTAAAGAAATAATGGTATAGAAGTTAAATTACGATTTAAAACAGGACAGTCCCGAGAGACTCTCCATCAATTCCAAACGAAAATTGTTACTAGAAGAAGTAGAAGTGTTTCTGATATTTATTATTGACATATCAAGGCGTGTTTCCTGAAGCCAATACTAAGGTCAATGGGATTTCCAAAAAGGATTTTCGAAAATATTTAGAACTCGCTTCTACTGAATCATTTTTTATATTTGACGGTTGCTATTATAAACAGATTGATGGTGTAGCCATAGGCTCACCGCTAGGAAATGACTTGATGAATGCCCTGTTGAATTTAAGCCTACATACTATAAACGATATGTAGATGATATTTTTGTAATGTTTTCTTCCCTGGATCAACAAATTTTATAACTACCTTAACACGAGACATAAAAGCATTTCATTTACTAAGGAAATTGAGAATAACTTTACTCTCTCCTTTTTGGAAGTTTTTTTTATCTAGGAAAGGGAATCAATTCGTAACTAATATCTAACGAAAATCAACCTTTAGTGGTGTCTATACTAATTTTAATAGCTTTATACTTACATCTTATAAACATGGCTGAATGTACTCTTTATTACATCGCTGTTTTAATATTTGCTCTAACTATTGTAAATTCCATGAGGAAACGATTTTTCTTAAAGATGTCTTTAAGAAGAATGGTTACCCCTCAAATATCATTAATTCTTGTATTAGGGCCTTTCTCAATAGACTTTATCGACCTAAGTTGGAGATTCACACCGTTCCGAAAAAACCGTTTTGTTTGTTTTACCATTTTTGGGTAATACTTCATTAAGCATTCCTTCTCAGTTACACAACCTTTTCCGAGAGAAGTTACTGCACTATCACGAGTTATATTTCGTGCCAGTGTTAAATTACGATCTCTTTATTACGGTAGCAGCGATAGCGAATACCGTATTAAAACACCCGTGGACTCCGACTCCTACTACTACTCCTCCTCCTACTCCGGCCGAAATGGCAATTAGTCTGTGATTTAGAGTCTGCGAGTCCCCGTTAAAACTCAATATACATTCCAATGAACGAACGCAGCCTTTTGAATTTTCGAAGGTTTTAAATCACATACATTTAAAATACGTTTTCTTTGATATTTTATCACAATTGATGAAGGAATGGATATTAATCAAATAGGTCTACATAAAACTGGGACTTTTAGTTACTTATGGTACTGAATCAATGTACTTTGGCACTTGAAAATAGATATATGTTTTTCGTGTCAGTAAAGCACAGATCAGACTTTCTTGTTACTTTCTACGTTTGTTAATTATCTGTTCTGTCTTTTATCATCAAGGTTTTCAAAAATCGAGTTAAAAAGGGCAGTTATCTATTCGAATTCATTTTCGGTTTCAAGAAATTATAATTCAAAACATACATTTGTTTTTCGAAGAAACGAGTTTTTTTTCTACATAAGCTCTTATAAAAAAAACATACGTTATAAACAGCTCATGCATGTATAATTCTTTTGTCCTCTAATAAATTAAATTGCTGGCGTGTTACAATTAGACCCTATTTACACGAGTTAGTAATTTTAAGCATTATTATCGTTTATGCCTGTTTTCCACCAGTAAGATATTTCAAGAAATATCGTTTTCGAAAGTATTCTTGTGGCAAGTACTTTTGCTGCTACCGTTTTGCGCCATCTGGCTCTTGTCATTTTAAGGATAAGATTCCGATGTTGCTGCAATCTGGACTTGTTTATCGTTTTAAGTGTAGCAGCTGCAATGCTACTTATTTTGGCAAAACTAAAGGCCATTTCAAAGTCCGAATTTGTGAGCATCTTGGAATCTCACATTTAACTAACAAACAGAAATCACTACAGCCTAATCAGATTTCTGCCGTGTTAGACCATTCTCGCCATTGTCATTTCTCTCCTTCGTTTAACGATAATTCTTTTTCGAAAATTCAGGTGATATTTTGTCTGATATTTTGTCTCGTGAGTCTAACCACTTTAAGCTCGCCATCAAGGAGAGTTTATTAATTAGCCGTGACAACCCTAGCTTAAACAAAACTAGCCAATCTTTACCTTTAGAATTATTCTAGCATTTAATTTCTATTGTATTATGTAACATATTTTTTAAAAAAATTTATTCTGTTTGTACACTATTGACGTGATCGTGGAGCTTGTCAGTCAAATATAAACATGGAATTGTCGAAAAACGTGTAGTTTTTGATGTTTCACTGAATTTCTACTAGACAGCTTGCAACGTGATATCAAATAAAAAAACTTCGAGAACATATATTAAACTTAAAAATAATAATTAAAGACACAAACTTAATAAGAGAATTTGTATAGCTAAAGATTTTTTAACAAATGAAAACATTCAAAAAGTATACAAAAAAACTAATCATACAATGACGATATCAAAAGAAAAACAAAACAAACTGAAAGAAACCTTGATAAAGCATCAAACTTAAAAAACACAACCGTAATGACAGAACATTGACATGGGAGGAACTATTTTTAAACTCACTGAAAAACTCTTCTGGCTAATTCCACCCTATTCGGTAAACTGTAAACGATATCTATCGGAATACGCTGATCAACGGAGATCGATACTTATCAGTTTACGCTAACGCACTGTAGCTCTGGAGATAGCGGAATACGATAATAGTTGGAAGCAGTTGAACCCCCGCGTATTAAACCTGCAGGAACGGGGAATAAAGACGGGAACGATTTCAATCTTCCACCATTATTGTAGACCATGTGGGATTTAAAACTAGCATATTTCTGTTGAATTTTCTGTTTTATGTGAATTTCCATTCGTGGTCACACAAAATTTGTTGGGTAGCTGGGATTATGACTGTTTTCAGGTTTTATCCATATAATTGATGCATTGATTAGTTATGTTTTTTCAATAAAGCTTTTATAATAAGTAACAAATTTTTGACGAACAACAACTGTATGGAGACTGTTGTTGAATCCTTTTGTTCTCCCCATGAACTTACACATTATATTACTTATGTAAAAACACTCTTCACAATATCCTGAGAAACTAGTCTAACTGGTCTAATATATTGGTAAGCTAATCTTTTGAGACATATTCAAACATTGAATCACGACAGAATCGTCTATAGTGTTGAAGACATTGCAGCGTCAACAATGTTGACTATTTGAAAACATTGTTTAAGACATACACAAACATCACATTTAGGCAAAGATGGAGTGTTTTTTTTCTTATTTTTTTGATATAGTATAGTGACAATCAACATCAAAACAAATAATGTACCTGAGAAATCTTCTATTGTTGATTTATATTATTCCAATCAGTATATATATAATTGTATCAAAAAATAAGAACAAAATTTGGTGGAAAAGTATGGGTTATGTTTATTTTGAATCATTCATGCAAAAGTTACATTTGGTAGCTTTCATAAGTAAGAATCTGTTTTTGAAATAAAAAATGTTGTATGTAATACAATATATATTGTGTGCTGTGTGCTGTGATTTATCTTTTCATTTCAAAATTTAAAATTTTTAGTTGAAGTAGATTTAAAATATGGAACGAGAATAAACCATGAACAGATAGGAAATGTTGGAAAATAAGATTTCATATATTATATACCATAGATTGGCCTGGAGTTGCAAACTATACTTCGAGTTGAAACGAAAGTAAACAAAAGATTTTCTGGTCTCCAATTTACATCACCTAAACTACAGACTTGTACACCAAGTACATTAAGTTTTTTACTGTCTTACACGTGATAAAATACTGAAATAATGATGATGATATTCTACAAATGTTCAATGTTTGCATTATGATCTTGGACTAACATTGTCAAGACATTGATAAATATGAAGCAATTCTTCTATAAAAAACATTTTGCATATAACTTTATTATATAGACCAAAAAACCTTGAAAATTTATAAATCTGGCAGCTATTGCATTTGAAATGATGTGGTCTCAGTTATGTTTTGATTATGTTATGTTTTATTATGTTTACTAATCTTGAATCCTATCTTTAACCTTAGGATTTCATATAAAAGTGGTTTTCCTACTTATACACGTATTTTGTCTTGTTGGATGTGCTATGTTTATTTTAGAAATAGTTTACTAGCATAATATCCAATGCCATTTGGAAAGTCCAAAAAAGGTGCAAGAGTTGTACGCTCAACTCTTCGTCATGGTAAAACTAAAACTTTATATAAGTCTTTGAGTTGTCCTCGTCCTGCTGTATCAAATACAGTAGCTTCTGTAAATGCTTCCGATATTCCAAGTACATCAAATTCTACTGGTGCAATAGAATTTGATTGTGAAGAGCACAACATATTAGAATTTTTGGTAAATGGTGTGACCATAAAAAAACGTGGATATGAAATGATCAAAGAAAAGGAACTTGGTTCCTGGGAAGTTGAGCATGAATTCATCTGTCAGAAGTACATGTCAAAATATGAAATGCTCATGAAATGCTGTTGCATAATTTGTGGTGATGGTTTCCAAGATTCCTGCATTTGCTGTTATGATTGTGGCTCATTATCTACTTACTGCTACAAATGCATAGATCAAGCGCACACCAATTTTTCTTTTCACGAAGCCGTTCAACTTACAGTATGTATGGTTTATTTTCCTCAATAAAAGCATTGTTAGAATGATAATTTAATTTTGACGTTTTGCCCTTTAATGACACCATGATTGAAAGCTTTTTGCTTTCCAAGTCACCAAAAATGTATTAGTTTTAATAAACAAATCTTGTAAGTATAACCCAATTTTAATACTATAATTTGTGAAGTTAACATCTGTATACTGAAACTCAATAACCTAAAGATAATGTGAGTTTCGTATAAGACCTTTTTGAATTCACTTATTTAAACTTTTGTTTTCTTTAAATTCAATCTGTGTTGAATCTTCAGCCAACAATATTGCAATGCTCTTAAAAATCCTAAAAATTATATGTTGTGGAAATGGTTTGAGTGGCATGACCTATATAACCCTAAAAAAATCGATGTATACAGGTATGATATTATAATTAACTTTCATAGATTAATTTCGAAATTACACCATACAGCTTCCATAGCAGATTAATCAGTCCACATGTTGGATTTTGCAGCAAAGGTTACTGGCGTTCCATTACTTCTGTTTCTGAAAGAGGTAAATATCATCAATACAATTTGGAATATAACATAATACATCTACATGTCACAAAATAAGTCATGCACACAGATAATTGTGAATGATTTTGTTGCAAAAACTTTGCTTTTGAAGGAACCTTTCTCTAAACATAGTCATATTGTAGTTATTTTTCAGGTATCATTACAGAGGTGGACGTTTGTTTCTGTGCATGTGAATCAGAAATGGCCACTCTTATCAAATATGACCTGTGGCCATCAACTCCAACTAAACCATCTACTGCTGTCTCCATGAAACTCTTTGACATGCTCATGTCACTGCAGTTTGAAGGGAAAATCTCATTTACATCATTTATTGATGGATTATCATGGAAAACTGGAGTGTATAACTCATCATTGGTATTTTGTGATCAATTTTTGCATGCTATTTGTATGTATCTTTTTTTAAGATTGTGGGATGGTTTTCTGAATATCCACAAAACAGTGGATGTTCTTGTCATAGTTCATGTTGCAGTTGTGGTTTTATTTTAGTTAGTTCTTAATAACTATTTTTACTTACTTAGAAACGGGTGTTAACACGTTTCATGCAAACTGATTCACTTGATCAGTATCGACTATTTCAACGTCACTTGAAAGAGATATGGGTTTCAAAAGCTACTGGAAATGATGACATTTGCCCTGCCTGTCCAAAGATGTGTCTACATATCTCTAAGTGTACCTTAAATTTCAGTTACATATTCTGCAAAAGTCATAAGAATGAGATATGTATCCTGAACTGCTATCTAAATTCAGCATAATGGAAAAGTATATTATTGCATGGATGCAAACTTTAGACTTGTTTTGAAAAATGCAGCATCTAATTCAACTGTAGCAGCAACTGATGATCGAAAATTATTTATTCCTGATGAACAAGTAACAGAGTTTATGGCTTCTTATGACGATAAACATTTAGACAAGGTGACACTTACAAGTACAAATGCACTGCCCACAGTAATGTGATGTAAAATTACTAGTTGTAAAAGTTGTTGTTATACTTGTTTACTTGTAGGATTGTAACAACTTCCAGGCTGCCAGTCACATCAGATCTAAAAGAAAAAGTTCAAAATGGTGTTTTTGGTCTATCTTGTCGGCATGAAATTCCAAAACTTTTTCTCAACATGCGAATGGAGAAAGGTATCCTGGTTTGTTTTTTAACCAAGTTAATAAAGTTAGTTCAAAATATTCCTGTGTTGTTCAACTGATAATCATTTCCAAATTTATACTTCTGATTTCTTGAAGACTTGGGTATGCTGTAATGATGATGAATCAGCTTCAGAAAGAGCTTTCTGGAAAAAATATCAATGCCCATATAATCTATGATATTGCATGTGTCCTAAAAAGACATCTGGTGGTATAAAAATTATTAATTTTATTTCTGTGGTCATGGGATTCTCTAACTGTTAATTTCTTTTGTAGTCGACAGTATTCCTTCTTTTTCACTGACTGAATGCAGTTGACATGAACTATGAACACGACTTATGACAAAATGACACATTGACACAAAACTTTAGAAAAGTAAGTGTACCATCAAGACTGTAAATTTGTGAAAATATATTTAACAACGTTTCGGCCGTACGACGGCCATTTTCAAGTGGAAAACAATACAAGTGTGACAATATATACAAGAAGTCGTACGATACGGTAGTTGATTTGTCCCTGGGGGAATTTTTTGATCGTATGATCGTACGACCTTACCGTATCGTACGACTTCTTGTATATATTGTCACACTTGTATTGTTTTCCACTTGAAAATGGCCGTTGTACGGCCGAAACGTTGTTAAATATATTTTCACAAATTTACAGTCTTGTTATTCAAATTTGTACCATCAAGATTTTCCCTGATGGTAAAATATGAAATTAAACATTCACATACTCTTTTTCATATTTATATCCCACATCAAAATATCAACTAGATACATTTTATTAAGGTCTGTTTTCTTTTCCCGATTTCAGAAAAAGGGTACCTTAGAGAAATATTCGACTTTCACGTTTGGAATTCCAGTTTTTCATTCCTATGGCCACAAAGATGATTGTCAGGTGAGTATCGTAGTTTACTATGACTATTTGTAACGTGTTTTTATTTTATGATTCATTAGTACTGCAATGACAAAATGAAACCGTTTTGACACCAGGTATAGAACTCCATCCGCCGATTGGATGGGTTTGGGCTGATGGATGGTGAGTTAATGGAAAGGTTGTGGTCATATTTAAGGTCGTTTTCAAAAATAACGAAAGAAATGACGCCTGCTCACCGTACTGATTTTTTGTGTGACGCGTTAAATCATTTTAAAAAGACTAAAGTTTTGACAATAGGTATGGGTTGATGTATTTAACATGTTTGCCTTTTTATCTTTTGAAACTTTATATTTTTCTGCAAATATCTCCATAACTTGAAAGCGTTTCTTTTCAGGGAAAACTCTAGTTAGTTGGTACCAGAAAGCGAATGCCATATTTCAAACCAGCATCGAAGAAATAGGGTCATTGTCGAATGGACTTGATGGTAAGAATATTTTTTATCTGTTTAATAACCTATATTTGTCAACATATATTGTTCATTTTGATACTCTAGTTTGTGTAACTGACGATTTGTTGAAGGCTTGGAAAAACGAGGAAGAATCAAAAGTGAAATGGAAAAATGTTGTTTCGGAAGGTGGGAAGTGACATTTCGTGATTGAGCTAATGAAATACAGAATGACATTATCTGCTATATATTTTAGAGGATGGTTGGGAATGGAATTATTATAACCAACTAAAAAAGTTTTACAACGAAACATCGTTATTGTCAGTTAGCGCGAACATCACGGAAATTGCTTAACGTAAATCGAAAATAAGTCGGTCTGAAAACATTATAGTTTTGTATATCACAGCTTAATATAAATGTTAAACATTGCAATACAGTGAATTTGCGTCACTTCTATTTTTGTCTAGATATGACATATCTCTTTTGGTTTTTGGGCGCACCCACGGTGTAACAACACGGTGGATGGTGGCGTCTTGAACTTATCAAATTCAGCATCGCAAGTTTCTTCAACGGAACATTAAGCAAGTCGTGGAAACATTGCATAGCAGAGCGTCGGAGAGAATGATGCTTTTATCGTTGAAGAAAAGATAAGCAGGTTTCTTTGATTTTCAGTTCGTTTACAATATCGTAGTGGTTTTGATCTTTGACAACAGTATGTATTTTCACTAGTCATATTAATTCTTCTTAGAACGCATTAAAGGTCCCTTGAAGCTCATTGTGCACGAAAAGTTAAGAGAACAACGCTCTATTCTGCAGGAGGTGACCGAGTTGTTCAGCTGTGCTAAGAACAGAGAACTAGAGGAAGATTTTGAAATATCCTACTTCAGCGATGGTTCATCTAATGACTCTGATGATGATAATGACTTAGACGGATAGATGTAGTAGTTTTTTTTAAATCTAATAGATTAGTAGGGTTTGTTATTTTCATGTAACCCCAGATGGAAATAGACTCGATCCACTTTGCTTAGCTCATAACTTGAAATTAGGATTAATGTCTGACAGAGCTTTCTTGTTGAGCAGTTGAAGTAGTCCTTCACTTTTTATCGCCCCGAAAAACGATAACTTTTTTGAGACACGTTCAGACATGTTATTTCATGTATTTATTTCATCTATATATTGTTATGTTATAACTTCTATCTTTTTTCGTTTCTTTTCATTCTTTAGTGATGTCTAAAACAAAGAATATGACTTCTAAGTTTTTGATGAAGTTTGTTTTGTGCGAATAAAATTGAATTAATTGTTCATTCACCACTACACTCTTTATTATCTTAAGGCGAAGTTGGAACAAAAGGAGTCTATTGTGTGTGCTGTGAGTTATCAGTGTCGTCTCTCGTGTAGATGTGCTGTTTTTGCGATAAGTTCAACTCGCCTTTTTATACTATTCAAAAGAGTTCTTGCGGATAAAGTCTGTTTTACGGCAAAGTCGGGTCATCTGACATTATCTTTGACAGATCGGGTCGATCATTTCGTGATCTTAACAAGACGTTTGCGTAAAGTTTGTGGTTTGTGAGACAGTAAAAGTTCCCAGGATGCAGTGTTTTTGTACCAAACTTCGAGTCATTGCACGTGAGTGTTCCCACATATCTCTCGTAGATCGGGTCGAGCTTTTCGCGATCTCTTGACATGACTTTGGTATAATATTTGAATATAACGTAATCTCAATGACTCGAATCACTATGGAACTCCTATTGTTTCGACTAAAATTAGAGTTAACCAAAACTAATTTTGTCGTCAATGAAATGAAGAAGGGACCACGAAACTCTTACCAGTTTAGAGTTGTGGGCATTCTACTGTTTGATGATTGGAAACCCAGTTTATAAAAATATCTTATTGAAATAAGGCCGAACTGTATCTTTTGCTCTTGAAAACAGAGTTACACAAATCTTTCTTGCAAGTCGGACATTTTTTATTGATTTAACTCCCACTCCATGTTTCGGTAATTATTACAGATAAATTCGTAGTTGACATTATGACTGAGCCTCCAAAGAAGAATATCAAGAAAACTCCTGAACAGTTGCAGATTTTAGAGAACCTTTATTGTAAGGGCATGACCAACTATAAAGCTGATGATGTGACTGCGTGTGCTCTTTTGCAAGATGCCGTCGCAAACACTGGGTTAAGGGAATCGCAAATAAAAGTAAGTTAAAAAGGTTTATGTGGAGACGAGACGACAGTTAGCTTCTTTCGAAACATCAATTTTAATTGTCTGTCTATGATTATTATTAGGATTGGATTGATAGCAAGAGGAGAAAAAATCATAACGTCAAACCAACCAAAATTCCCGGAAGAAGATCTTCGGGATTTGATATTTTTCGAAAGAAATACATGAAAGGTATGTTCAGTTTTGGTGATATCGTAAAACCTGTTATCGTAAAAATGTTAACATAAACCTAGAATGTAGTTCCGGACAAAAAGTTATAAAGTATCATTTTATCGATTTTTCTGAGGATTCATTTTGGAATCTTTTTTCTAAAAGCCAATTGCGTTTCAACTTAGAAAATGATGTAGGAATAGCAGAAAGCAATCATGCTTGGAGTTTGTTAACTGATGAGGAAAAGGAAAAGTATCGTAGTGAAGCAAAGGAAGTGGAAAAACCTGTGTTTAGCAATCTTCCAACAGATGCACGAATTTCACATATTCGCAAAACACGAAACAAGATTGAAACTTTGGTTTGTATTTGTTTTGTCAAAATTCGACCCTCGTTTTGGATATAAACGTATATATTTTCTAACCAAAGAGTCCACACATGTTGTTTGATCGCATCTCGTATATATTGCTATATTATTATTATTATTAGTGCCGTGAAGTGATGGGTGTTGAACTGTTCGTCATGGATATAGATCCTGGCAGGAAGGGTAATAAAGTGACGGTATATGGAACACAAAGCGGAATTGATTTTGTGGATTCTCAAAATGATTTAGAATGGCGCTTTGCATCACATGTGATGGGTATGTATATTTTTCAATGTTTACTATGAATCATGGCGGTGTCGAGCTAGATATTTGAAAATTAATACAAATTACTACGATTAAACTTTAAACTTTATCCAGACAAATTCCCTTGTTTGTTCAGGTGAGACTATCGAATCAGCTCAAGAAACAAAACACTTACGCAAGGAAGTGAGCAATTTGTTGAACCAAAAAATTTGTAAGCATTGATTAGTTTTGTTTTTCTGTTTGAATTCAAGTCTTTCTGAAGAATCCATTTTCTCATACATCATAGATTTATCCACTGGAGGGAAACGAACAACAGTACCATATAAGAAAATAGAAGATGGAATAGTAGTAGTCAACGGTCATCCAGCGGGTTTCGTATTCAAGAAGCCAAGTAATTGTTCGAAAAGGAGCTAGAAATCCTAAGGAGGAACATAGATTACATTACTTCCACAAGTATCCATAGCATTCTGCAGTTTCTTTTCGTGCGTAGTCAATATCTCGAAGGATTTGTTTTGATTTCTTTGCAGTTACCAAAGAAACAGGCGCACCAACACCTACTCCGGAAGCAAATCTGCCTCTGGAACAGGTTGTCGTCACTGAAAATGCAGATTTTGCTTTTGACGATCGGAATACACGTGAAGAACAGCCTCCTGCGAAGAAAAAAACAAAAGCAACTCCCTTTATTGCTATCGATGAAACAGAACGAGCAGATCTTGATAGTGACATTCAGAAGCTAGGAGTCGATGACCTTGTACCGAATCAAGCGGGAAAAGTTGTTACCCTTTGTGAAGTTTTGGAAAAATCTCGCAACGACGAAAGATACGTAGAAAAAATTGTAGAGCGAAGGGAAGTCGAAGGGTGCCAACAATATCTAGTCAAATGTGTTGGCTATAAAACTTGCACCTGGTAACTCGCCCATAATTTACCAAAAGCAGACTTAGAAGATTATTTCCTCAATAAGACTTAATTTTGAGCCAACTTCGCCAGCTCACCAAACTGTTGAATCTCTAAATTAGGTTTTCTCATTGCCTAAAAACAACAGAAAGCTGTTAAGACCACTTCAGCACGGCGAACAAATTTCCTTCTCTCTTGGTTGTATAATGTAAGCAACTCCCGCGAAATTCCCTGACAGGACGTTTTTAGCAATCAGATAGATTTTCACTTTTGCCTTGTTATCAAGTTTTGCTTTGTTACTATGTTTTCTATTGTTTTATTAATTACATATATGTATTACTTGATTCACAGTGGGATATTTAAAATTTTTAAACGAGGTTGTATTCTTAGTGACTTAGCCATAGCGCGGTTTTTAAATGATTAAATAGATAACTAAACGCGCATGTTAATCGAACACATATTTTAGTAGTACTTTACCGTCTTAAAGATAAAATTTGTCAAATGTGTTTATTTTTTGGAGGTGCATGATGGGACTTGTCAACGAAGGGCTTTAAATCAATGTCTTTTTAATAACACTTAAGTTCGAAAACGTTCGGTGCATGTGAAGATTAGGATATTGCATCCAAAGCGAACTAACATTTCAAAAACAAACACGCATTTTCATCAAACACATATTTAAGTAGTACTATGCCGTCTTAAAGATAGAATTTGTCAAATGTGTTTATTTTTTGGAGGTGTATGATGGGACTTGTCAACGAAGGGCTTTAAATCAATATCTTTTTAATAACATTTTGAAAAAAAAATTGACCAAAAATTGTGATTGCAATTTGCTGTAACAGTGCTGATGAAGTGGTATGTCATGATGAAGAGGAGCGGAAAAATTTCCCGTTTGATTTTCATAATAGCATTACACCCTTAGGGGTGCCCCCTCATTGTTTGAAACTCTAAGTTTGGACAACTTTGATAACATTATAAAGTTTTCATACACAATTCATGGTGACGGAGTGTCAATGGGACTTGTAGTATAATGATGTTGTAAAGAGTTGACTTCGTCAAATCAAAGCGAACTTCGTTTCAGAGTCAGTGAGTTATGCATTTTACATATGAAAACAAACCTTTTCATCGAATTATATTTTTTCGTCTATATAACACACTAATGATAACTCATCCTGACGAGCAGAATGAGCTAACAAAAAAATACAGATTTATAGCTGTGGTGGTCCCAAGGTAATTATCTTAATAATCGGAACAAAAAACATGCAACAATAAACTCTCTACGTCATATTGAGGTAAAGTTGCGTAACACCCCCCTCCTTGAAAGGACATAGCTTTCAACAGACCGAAAGTCTGGAATTGCCTTTAAGAGTTTGAGAGTTCCAATAGTGCCAATTTGCGTATTGGCCGAGCATACGTTCCATCTTTCGTACGAATCGTCACAGTTCTCGTTCTGCCGTCCGCACTCGTCTGTAATTGTTCGATTCGAGCCAGCTGCCACGTACCACGGGTTGTTTGATCTTCCAAATGCAGCACGAGTTGTCCCACCTTCAATTGATTGGGTTGATCCGTCTTCCACTTGTTCCTTGTCGTCAGTGTTGGTAGATACTCCCGTTGCCATCGTCCCCAGAACTGATTCGTCATCGCTTGCACTTGTCTCCACCGTTTTCTGAACGTCATCTCTTTGTCGTATATAACGCAAGGTTGTAGGTTGTTGCTCGCACGACCAATCAGGAAATGACTCGGAGTCAAAGGTTCCAAGTCGTTGACATCATCGCTTAGATGTGTGAGTGGGCGGCTGTTAACAAGAGCCTCCACCTCAGTGAATATTGTGATCAAAGTAAAATCCCTTACCGACTGATCTGCAAGTATCACCTTCAAACTCGTCTTTACACTTCGGACGAGTCTCTCCCATGCACCACCCATGTGGGGTGCACTTGGTGGATTGAATTTCCAATTAATTGATCTCCTCCTCATCGATTGTTTGATCTTTAGGTGATCCATCACTTCAAGCTCTCGTTTCAGCTCATTGGTAGCACCTTGGAAGTTGGTGCCACAGTCCGAACGAATGACATCTGGATTGCCTCTTCTGTTAATGAATCTTTCGAGCACGTTGATGAAATCGTCTGTGCTTAATGAAGGTGCAACTTCTAGGTGAATTGCCCTTGTCGTCAAGCACGTGAAAATACATCCCCATCGTTTGGCACTACTCCTCGAGACCTTGACTTCAATGGGCCCAAAAAAATCAACCCCAGTCTGGTGAAATGGAGGAGTGCCTATCTTGATCCTATCGATTGGTAGATCGGCCATCTTGACTTCCATTGGTCTTGATTTGTGACGCTGGCAAGTAACACATTGCCTAGTCACGAAGTTGACGACTGGTCTCCCTCTTATGATCCAGAATTCCTGACGGAGTAGCGACAGGAGATGTTGCTTTCCTGTGTGTCGGTACGTCTCATGGAAATGACGCACCAGAAGTTTGACTGCTGGATGAAAGCTAGGAAGGATGATTTGATGTTTTGTAGCGAATGGAAGTGTGCTGTTCTTCAACCTTCCACCAACACGTAGCACACCTTCGTCACCAAGAAAAGGGTCAAGGTTTGAAAGTGGGCCCATTTTCTTCCTCTTTTGTTTATCTGGTGTTGCTTGAGCATCACGGTAATCCTCTTGAAACGCTTCTTGTTGAATGAGTTTCAAAACAGCCATCTTCCCTCTCCTTTCTTCATCGTGTGTTAGAACTCTCTTCTGCTCCTTGATAACGACCCCTCTGTTAGGTTTACACGCCCTTGGGCCGTTTCTCCTGATCTCTTTCTTCTTTGACTTGACTGCTCCCGGTTGAAGAAACAAGATAACCCAAGCTGTTGTTCGTATCAGCCTAGCCCATTTCGAGAAGCGAGTATAATCAATCAAGGGCTTCTCTGTTCTGACGGAGAGATTGATCGTCTCTCTTTTGATCTCAGGGTCATTTGGGTCGATCTCAGCAATTTCAGTTGTTCTCCAGTATTCTTCTGCTTGATAGAGTAAGTCGGGTCCATTGAACCAAAGTGGGTCTGAGAGAAGTCGATGGATACTCGTCTCTCTTGTTCCAAGGTCTGAGGGGTTATCCTTACCAGCGATATGGTGCCATTGATTGGGCTCAGAACTTTCACGTATCTCAAAAACTCTGTTGCTGACGAACACTTTGAATCTCTTGCTGTCATTGGAAATGTATTGTAGATTAAGTGTCGAATCCGTCCAGAAGTGAATGGCACTGAAGTTCATGTCCCCTTCGTCGAGGATTGTTTGGTGCAACCGTACAGCCATCACTGCAGCTTGAAGCTCTAGTCTGGGTAAGGTGATCTTCTTGAGAGGCGCCACTCTAGATTTTGACATTAGCAAATGGCATGTGATCCCTCCTGCCCTGTTGACTCTAACGTAGCTTGCTGCAGAGAAGGCTTTTTGTGATCCGTCGCAGAACGTGTGTAATTGGAGCTGATAGCCATTGATGTCGAGACAACGTGGAATTTTTATGTTTCCAATTTTTGCAAGGTCTTCGAGCCAGTGTTTCCACTCCTTTTCAAGGATTTCATCGATCGGTTCATCCCATGAGCGGTTCGTTCTCCAAAGTTCTTGGAGTATTAGCTTTGCTTTCAAAGTGAAAGGGGTCAGAAAACCCAGAGGATCATACAGCGTCGATGTGGTCTTTAGTATACCCCTTTTTGAGTGCTTTGTAGCTGGTTTGACTGCATGGAAGTAGGAGCAGTCTTCCAACAGGTTCCATCTTACACCAAGAACACGTGAAACCGCTGGTTTGTCGTCAATTTTCATCGAGGTGATGTTGTCCTTAGCACGCCTGTCTTCAGGGATACATTCAAGGAATTCAGCTGAATTACTGTTGAATTTGGTTATTCTAAATCCTTTTCTCTCTAGAAGCTCGATTAAAGGTAAAAAGGTCTGCTTGCCCTTTTCGGGTGTTGAAACTGACTTCAACAGGTCATCAACATAGAAGGATTTGAGTACTGTATCAGTCACCTCTTTGGGATACTCCTGGCATTGGTCGAGGGCAGCTCTTCTAAGTGCATAAGCGGAGCAGCATGTTGAGTCCGTTGCCCCAAAGATATGAACTAACATTTTGTAGTGGTCTGGCGGAGATTTCGCACTAGGGTCATCCCTCCAGAGGAAACGAACAGCTTCTGTGTCTTCCTCTTTCAAACGAACCCTGTGAAACATTGCTTCAATGTCGGCAGTTACTGCTACTGGGTGTTTGCGAAATCTCAGAAGGATTCCAATCAGACTATTCAGTAGGTCTGGCCCTGTAAGAAGATTCTTGTTTAAGCTGTTTCCTTGCACTTCTGCTGCAGCATCAAAGACTGTACGTATCCTCCCAGGCTTGTGAGGTTCGATAACACCATGGTGTGGAAGATACCACGTCTTGTTTGTGCGTCTCTCGACTTCATTGTCTCGTAGCTTTCGTGCATATCCATTCTCAAGGTATGTAGTGATACTCCTTTGGTACATCGTGAAGAAGTCTTGATTGCTTCGTAATCGTCTGGACAAGCTGTCTAATCGTCTTTCCGCCTGTTGGTAATTGTCTGGGAGTTGGACTGAGGATTTCCATAGCATCGGTACGACATAGTGACCATGCTTGACCTCTGTTTCTCGATCTAAGAGAGCAAGAGCCTTTCGATCTTCCATCGACATTGGAACAGTATCGTTTATTGTTGTACCAAATGATTCTATCTCCCAAAACCCTTTTACCAATTGATCAAGTGATTTCTCATCATTTATTCTGATATGTGCCGTAGTAATAGTTTTCGGTTGGTGGCGTCCTTTGAATGTGCCTATCAGGGCCCACCCAAATGGTGTTTTGGAAGCATGTGGTAAGCCATGACATCCAAATTTGACTTCAGAAGAGATCAAAGCCTTGGGTACGTCTGCTCCTATCAGCATTTCAACTTGTTCTGCCTTTACGTTGCATATCTTCAGGTCTTTGATGAATTGCCATTCTTTGTTCTCTGTAAATCCTTCTGGCATTTTTTGACTTGGCGTGCTGAACTTTGAATCGTCAATAGAATGGACAGTTTCGACTTGGGCTGTAAAACTCCCATCCTTTGAGGATATTGATATGTTGAGAGTCTTCACCTTGATATCTTCATAATCCTTTATGGTGTTAATCCTGATAGTTTCCATACGCCCCTTAAGCCCAAGCTTGTTGCAAAGGCTCCTCCTCTTAATGAGAGTACATTGACTACCACTATCCAGTAACGCGTAAGTATCGATCCATTGGTGACGTTTATTCAGTATCCTTACTGGAACGATCTGGAGGAAAACATGTTGCCCACTTCCGGTTGCAGACACAAGTTTAGAATCAGCAGTTGGTGACGTAGAAGAAGGCTTGGCATCTTTTTTCGAGTCTGAAGAAGAATCTGGCTTTGAGCTATACTCTCTGGAGCCTTTTTCTGGTGCAGAAGAAAGAGCGTCATGAAGCATCGTGTGATGTCTCCTGTTGCATTCCATAACTGAACAGTTTCTTTTGCATTGACACTTCTTGACTGCGTGTCCTCTTTGCAAGCAGTTAAAACACATCAATTTTGACTTGACAGACTTTAGTCTTTCAGATGGAGACTTTCTTTTGAATGTGTCGCATTGATAGATCCTATGTGAACCATCACAAAGCGAGCAGACAGGTCCTTTATGGTCAGTGTTCTCTCTCCTTCCCAGATGGTTGTTGTACTTTTTACATTTGGGTGGCTCATAGGCAGGTGAGTATGGGTCTCTGGCTGCCATGATTCGATCTTGCAGCCAACGCTCAACGTGAGATAGGTTTGGCTCCTCCTTTTGTCTCAACTTGAAAAAATACTCGGTCCACTTCAGTAAGTAACGGTCAGGTAGGCGTCTCAAAGTCTGGCGAAGCACTGAGGTACTGTGAATGTCTGCCGTGTAATTCATTTTCTTCAATGTGTTGAGACACTCAGATAAGGAGTAATAGAAATCAGTCATCTGTTGGACATCATCATGGATCTTTGGCCCACTCGTTACGTTCCTGATAGTTGCTTGTGCGACAAGTGAGGGGTTGCCAAACATGTACTTGAGTTTTTGAAGGGATGCGATGTAGCCATATGAGTCATTAGCATATCCTCCTACAGCCTTGAGAGGTTCTCCTGAGAGATGCTGCACCAGGTATGTCCTCTTTTGAAAACTGTCTAGATACGGCTGTCTGTGCACCATATCATGAAAGCTTGAGATGAACGTCACCCACTTATCTGGACTGCCATCGAATTCTGGGATCGTTTGAGTGGGTAATCTCTGTTGGATCAGCATTTGCATCTGGACATTGCAGGTTTGGGTCACTGGCTGGGTGTTCAAGGTTTCAATCGTCAATTCATCAATCCATGAATCAATGGACTTCTTCACCTTAGAGATGAATGTGTGTTGGTCTGGGCGCCGAAGGTTGCTATTTTGGTAATCATGTGTCTCTTGTCTGTTGCCATGTGGTTTGGGTTCCCTTATCGTAGTTGCAGTGGGAGTTGCATTTGGATCTAGTGAATTCCTCTGAGGGTATCTATCCATCATACATGTACTCTGCAGATAATCGGTTGGTATTAGCTCTCTTGATGGTTGGATTTTGCCTTTGAACTTGACTTCCCTGTGGGCTAAGCCTAGACTGTGTCGATTGGGTTTTAGAGTTGCCCCACTGGAGACCCTTTCCTCTGAGCGATCAGGTGGTATCAAGATTGATTCCTTTTCAGTAGACTCGTGTAGATGCTTCTGGTCTTGTCCCTCGGACGCATGGACCTTGTTTCTATCCATGGGTATTTGAATTAGATCCATCTTGAGCAAATCATTATTGAGTAGTTTCGGCGAGTTCAAGTAGCCGTATTTGGCTGAATCCGGTTGTAGGTCTCCAGGTTCATCTTGATTCTGTGAACTTCCGTGTCCGTATTCGATTATGTCCTGTGGATCTAAGTGTTCAGGTTCTCCTTGATTGGAAGGTTCGATGTACAGTCGAGAGAAATTGTCAAGGAAGTTCTTATCGACCACTTCAGACCCTTCAGGATTCGCGGTAGATTGGATACTTCGTCTCCAACTTTCAATGCGAGTTCTTTGTGTCTCAGAAGACGCAAGTGATGATGGAGGGTCATCCTCTCTGTCCACAAAGTATTGCGATATATTTGCGAGACAATCATTCACCCTTATGCATAGGTCATCGATCCATTGGTCGTTGAACTCGGGGTGGTCATCAGCCAGTAAAAGCATGACTTCCTCATGTCTCTGGATGGCTTGAGTCTTCTCTTCCTCTAGCGCGTCTTTAAGAAATTGCAACTTCGTTCGGCTTCCCCGGGACGCTACGTGTTTTTCGATTTCTGTAATCATCTTCCCGATTGAGTATTTCTTTCCGTTGCGTTTGCGTTTAGCTTGGGAAATTTGGCGTTCAATGCTTGCGGCCATTGTGTGCGAGCGTAGATGGCAGATGCGACGTAGGGCCACGGTAGCCCGTAGAAAGCCACGGAAAGCGTTTTGGTAATTCGATACAATATGGTGGTTTGATTCGATCGGGCGTTCGTTTGGGAATCAATTCATTCGGGTCGATTGCAAGTAGAGATAGGAAAGTGCCGATGCTGGTGCAGAAATTATATCATATGATTTTCGGGAATTTCCCTACTATCATCTTTGTTTTCATAACGCGATACGAGTTACGAAACGTGTTATTTTGATTACGTAACAAATTACTCATAATTGTAAACAATTAAATATCTCATAAAAAATGTAGTAAAAAGCAGTTTGTAGCAGTTTTATTTTTATAACATAAATGAGCTAACAATACATATAACATACAGATCAGCGTAGTCTAGTGGATAAGAACGCTAACTTGTAACAACAAGGTCGTGTGTTCGAACCCCACACAGTTCGTCTGAGAGGAAGTATATATACTTCGGCGGTTGTAGATCTCTCATGTTCTGGTTGTAAAACTTGCATGAGTGCGCACTTCCCCGCAGTTGTGTTGAATATATCGCGGAATGGTTAGCATTGTGTCTGGGTGATTTATCACTGTCAGGTTTCTCTGGTCCATAGAGACATTCAGGTTACCGTCATTTCGATCGAAATTCAACAAACGCCAGGGCTTAGAAGTGTTAGCATGTATCCACAATGCCGGCTATAATTGCAAACTACATACGCTGATCAGCGAAATAGTACATACCATATACTAAACATCATAGTAATCGCTACACCAAAGAACTTTTATTTTTTTTTGTTTGTGTTGGAGAGCTAGTCACTTTGAGTGAAATATGATACGCTTGCATAACATTAATCATTTTGTTATGTAAACAAAATAAAAAAACAAAATTATAGCGTTCCGAGGGACACCACAAGCAGACACTAAGGTCTAAATGAATGATATAAAACCCAAGAGCGGAATAATTTGAAAATGTGGTGAACAGGCGACAGAGTCTGCCGGAAAGGGAAGGTCTAGTGGAGCGGCTAGATTGGAACTGGATGGTGCCGTCCGCTCCCGGTATTCACCACAAAATGTGCCAAAAGTTGTCGGGAAAAACAATGTGACTAGATGTAATATACTCGAACAGATCATGAACGGCCATTGCGTGCGTAGTAGTCGGAGTTCGTAAGTAGTCACACAAATAGTCTAAGATCTAGGGGTAGAGCTCAGAGCTGGTGGATTGGAGAAGCCAGGGTGGAGTGCCGGTTAGATCGAAGACAATGAATTAAAAACCCTCTAGGGTATCACAACAACAACAACAACAACAACAAAAACCCTAGGGGGTTCTCCTAAGGGAGTTTTGTTTTCAATAATAATAATAATAATACCATATACTAAACATCGTAGTAATCGCTAAAACCAAAACTATTTTCTCTTCTTCGTGAGATGGGAGTGAATCTGTTTGACTCACTACTCTTTTGTGAACTTTCTTTTGTGAACTTTTATTTTTTGTTTGTGTTGGAGAGCTAGTCACTTTGGATGAAATATGATGCTCTTGCATAACATTAATCATTTTATTTATTCCGAGGCTCAAGTTGTCATTAGATATGAGAATTTTATTATTATAACCAGACACTCCCGACTTGATGTTTAGATTCATGTCACTAGGTAACATGTAAATACCTTGTCCAACTGAATAATCAACTTTGCTTGAAGCGTAATTTAAAGTATCCTGATAACGTTTAATGTCATCTTGAATATCAACTCTGCGGTTAACAATGTCTTCAAAGTTGTTCATAAAAACTCTTTGAGCGGTCAAAGAGCTTGAATTATTACCTAAAATAGAAGAACGAGCTGAGGCTTGCGAACTAAGAACAAGATAAGCATATGCTCTAACACTCTCTGAAATTTTTACAAGACCTGTTTTTGTAAAGCCTTTAGATTTTTCTATAATCCATCGTGTCATGGAGTCGTCTGTGAAATAACTCAGACCTGGCGTTGGATAGTCTCTACGTCTTTTTTGATACGAGCTGTAAAAATATTGCCCTTTGTATTTCTTAGGATCGGAATCGACACCATATTCACTACAGATTTTTAAAAACTCTTCTTTGTTATAAGGATTATCGTATTGGTTGAAACTATCTTCAAAAGGTAGAGGTGTCTGCAAGCGCTTAATGATTCGTCTAATATGATAATAGACGTGAAAACGATATACTGCTCTAATCATAGGAGTAGAGCGACCTTCTTTCAGATGTTCAGAACTGACCCCACAAGCACTTGAAGCACACCAAGTGACAAAATTGAGTTGGGTTTGCCATAATTTAAATGGTTGTTCCTGCCAAATTTTCATGCGTTGTTCATTTTCATCCATTTCGTAATTAGTAAAAATGTTGGGAAAGCTCGCAGGAAAAGAACCATTTTCAGAGACAATAATTGTTTGTTTGTATAAATCTTTAGAATTCAATATCTGAAGGTATTGTCCTCCATTTGGCTTATAAAGCGCATTGGGAGCATATTTAAAAATATTCTCCATTATTATTTAATAATATTATCTTATATTTAATATACAAGAAAATGTATATCACAGTAAATCTCGTAAGGGGTGAGAAGACCATATATCTACCTTACTCCATTCGAAATATAGACGGTTCGAAAGAGATCGCATTATTTGAGATATTTGCAGACACAGTCACCTATCAAATCACAACACCGATAACATTGAAAACGTCTAACGATGGGAAAGCTGAAAAGTCGATACCAAAACGAACATTCACGAGTAGGGAATTGAATTCCTTTTTAGCAGGTGCCTTTTTAGAAGGTGATATAGAAATTAAATCATTAGCCAAATACCCTCAAATAATCAAAACAAATACGCTAGCTAAAATAACCAAAATGAATTTACATCTCTCTGAACTCGACAACACTCAAAATCTTGAGAATGGAAAGCTAAGTGATATTTTACTAACCTATCACATGGCTGAACATAGCGACTTCACACATGTTGAGCCTAAAAACCCTCAGTACAAAAAATTAAAAAATGGTGTATTTCAGTCTCTCACGTTGAGACTGACAGATCAGCATGGGGGTATACTAAGTGAAGATCTGGGTACAACCGTTGTTTTGCACATTCGCTAAAACGAGATAAAAAGTAAAAATTAATTATATATCATAAAATTAACAATGGAATACGGAAAGAAGTTGAATCCAGAACGTTCACTTAGAACTGCCCGCGGTGTAAAAGGCTCTCGTCAAAAAGTAATTGTCACACACAATCCGAGTGAGATCGATCAAAATCAGCTATTATTGGTTAGGTCTCCAAATTTAGGAAGTGATGATGTCATTATTCCAGGAACAGCTAATCTAAGTTTTGATATTGAACTCGAATCGAAAGCTGACTCAAAAAGAACATTGGTCAGTAACATTGGGAGAGCTATCGTTAAAAAGTTGGCTGTCAAGTTCGAAGGTAACGAGATATTGAGTATCGATGACTTTGATGTTTTTGGGTGTTACAGAGATTTATGGTTAACCAAGTTTGAAAAGACAAACGCGATAAGACAGGGTATCATCATCGACGATGGGTGTACAGAGAATTGTATGAAATTAAGGATTGGTGCTTCAGATAAAGACACCTCTGATGCAGAAGACAAAGCCATTGCTGACACCTATAAAAACAAGTTTGTCATTCCACTCGACTTTGAGATGCTAGATAGTACTATCCCATATTATCAAGCGGCTTTAGGGAATAGGTTATGCTACGAGATCACATTTAACGACTATAACTGAGTTATTTATTCTGACCCTCCAGATACTGCCGCAGGTCAAAAACGTAACCCAGATGGTAAATACAAAATATCTAACATCTCACTTGAATATGAGCTTGTGACACAACCCACGTTGGCTAGACAAATCGCTTCTGAATATCAAAACATGGCTTTGCTCTATGATAGGATTTTGCGGCACAGACAAATTAGAGTAAACAAGTCAGACACAACGTGGAATTGGTCATTCAACACACCAGCCAAATCTTTGAAGGGTATCTTAGTTCTGTTTGAAGAAGAAAAATCCTACAAACGAGAAACCTGTAAATTCTACAATCCAAAGATCAAAAAGGTATCTGTCATCGTCGAGGGCAAGCCTAACCAACTTTTTGCTCAAGGGATGCAGCCGTTTGAACAATACAATGAGATTTGCAAGTATTTTGCTGAAGGAAAACCAAAAGATAATAGCGTCGGCGAAAACCGAAAGCGCTTAGGATTACATGATGTAAAAGTCGCTGATTACTTGACAAACAAGTATGCTCTATGGTTAGATTTCAGAACAATTGATGAGAATGCCTTGCATGGGACCGGTCGAAGGATTGAAAATGCAAGTGAAGGCATCACCTTACAGATTGAAAAGACCGCTGAAACTGCAGGAAACTTAAACGCTTATATATATCTAATCATGGATGCTCAATTAAATATTCAAAACGGAGAATTTATGTCTACATTATATTAGTAAAATGGACACACTTTACATGAAAGAACCTCACACAGCATTATTCGTTGGACCAACATCGTGCGGTAAAACGGATCGTGTTGTAAAATTATTAGAAAATCAATACTTTGATCACTTTGATTTCATCGTGATTATATGTCCCACCTTAAGGTGGAATCAGACTTACAGAGATCGGAAGTGGTTCTGGAATGACAGCTATGTGATTTTAATTGAGCCGGAAGGTCGCTTGTATGAATGGATTACGAAAATGGACTTTTTCTGTGCTGGATACAAAACCTTATTTCTGATTGATGATATAATAGCTGATGAAAAATTGGACAAAAAGAGACAGCCTTTGCTCGAGTTGGCAATTAGCGGCAGACATCGGAATCATTCGCTATGGTTACTCACACAATCATACACAGCTATACCTAAAAATTTACGACGGCAAGCTAAAATGTTATATGTGTGGTATCCAAAAGATAGAAAAGATCTAACCACCATTCATGAAGAGAATTATATCATTGAATTGAAAGAAAATTTGAAAGAGGTCAATGAAAAGTTAAATGCGGGGAAACACGCGTGCCTAGTCATGAGAATGGAACACCCAAGAACGCACGTGATTTGTTAAGCAGGTTAACGTTATTTGTTACAAGACTCTTGTAACAAAAACTATAAGACTACTGTAAGACTACTATAAGACTACTGTAAGAGAATAATTTACGTCTCAATACAGGTTCTAGAATTTTACCAATATGTTTAATCCTCGATTCAAAGCGTACTCTGTCAGCAGCAGCCTCTCTCCAGTTACTTCTACGAGATTCACAAGCAAAGATATAATAGACCTTTATTTCATCATTAAAAGTAACCCTTTTTGTATCTTGATGGGAAAATATAATATCATCATCTGAGGATTCATCATCATCGAACATAATTGTTTAAGTAAACAATGTTTATTTATTTAACAATGTTAGAATATATTAATAAACATCATCATTCTCTTATAATTATTTTGTCTTACAAACTTATAAGGGGACAGCAAACTCTTATACAACAAATTTCAACAAAATTATAAGAAGATAGCAAACTCTTATACAACAAATTTCAACAAAATTATAAGAGAGTATAAGAAAATTATAACAAACACAACAAAATGATAGAATATGTCAACTTTATATTATTAAGCATACTGCTGATCTCGCTATTTTACTTTTATTTTGTGTTAAAAAAATACCTCTCTCTAATAAAAATGGCGGAAACAGCGATCGATAATTTAATCAACCGGAGTTATGATGTTCCGGGTGAATTTCCACCTTCAGATGGTAAAAGACAAAAATTACTCGAGTGTGTCTTAACCGGTAATAGCAAGCTATACTTAGAGAAAATGTACACGGAAGAGCAGATTAACAAACTCAAAGATGAAAAGGTAGAAAAACTTTTTAGTATCTATGAAGCTAACCTATCAGGTCAATGGGGGAAATCCTTGGGGAAATCACTCATACGCATTTATTCGAGAGGGGCTTGTACAATGTTAGGAATAGACAATCAAGAAGCGCTGAGCAATGACTTGGAAGCTGACCCCTCCTTAAACTCTGCCCTTCAAAAATTTGCATGTGGCTTATATTATAAATTCGGCTCATTATTAGCACCACTCAGTGTTGGACTTATTACCGGGAAGCATTATATCAATGAAAGATATTTAAATAAATCCGATGATAATATAAATACAGTAGATAATTAAAATGTCAGAAGAACAGACTCCCATTCAAGTGACAACGAAGAACCCAAAAAAGGTTGAAGCGGGTAAGAAGTTGGCGGAATACAACCGTAAAAAACGAGAACAATTAAAACAAGTGTCACCTCAAAAAGAAATGGAGAAGCCTGAGGCTTCTCTCACCAAACCAAATGAACAACCTACGAACTACACCTATGGTGTAGGTGGAATAATAGCTCTCGGTTTAGTTGGTGGATTTGCTTATTTTGTGTATAAAAAGAAAGAGCAAATATTACCCCATGGGTCACCATCCACCCCCCTTCCACAAAAATCTAAAATACCAGTGAAAATCAATAAACATGAAATGGAATAAAAAGAAAAAAAAATGTATATATAACAAACATGGACAAGAAAAGTATCATCAACGATTTATATCACGCATCAGTCATATCGGGACTCGCTACCGGCTACTCTATGCTTGTAAAAAAGGTGTTAAAAATGACACCTCCCTCTATTCAAAAGTTCGACTTGGAAGATACGGTAAAACTAGTTGTCATTATCGCCATTAGTGAAGTGACAAAGGACTACTTAATCAAACAAAAGATTTTACCTGAAAATATCTAAATATGGCTTCTATCGCAATGATGTTGGGTGGAGCTTTAGCTAACGCTTTGGCTTTTACAGGATCAAGCTATCTGTTTTCAAGTTTATCCAAAGACAGAATCGATAAGGAAAGAAAACGTCATGATCTGGCCATAGAAAAATTACAAAAAGCACAGATTGAATGGCAGCAAAAACGACAGGAAAGGATCGATTTTATCAATAAGCAGCTCATGCTCGAAAAGAAGGCTGATTCAAAATTCGTAGAACTAAATGATGCAATGAGAGAGTACAATAGGGTGTTTAGTAATCATCTTGAACCGCTACCACGAGAGCCTGTATTGAGCGACTTTTATACACCGAGTCATGATCAACATGAAAGAGAATTGGCTTTTATAGCTCTAAGTATGCTCGGAATTGGTGGAATTGTGTGGTATTTTGAAAGATGAAGACCATCAACAAAAATTATGTTACACGATACATGTAACATATACACTTTCAGATGGTTACCGTCTAGTGACAAGGTACGTATAGATCAACCCCCCAACCCCTACAATCAGAGCCCATAAATTTTGACTTAACCAACCTACAACTTCTTTTGCTCTAGTGAGTATCCATGATACGATAGACCCAATTATTCCTGGTAAAGCCTCTGCCGCTTTAGATGCTAATCTATCTAGAAGTGATGCTAACGCTTTGAGTTTATTTTTTATCCATTCCTTCGCATCGTCCTTTTTATCACCACCTTTGTCAGGATTTTGTGAAGAGCTTCCAGCTGCTGATCTTCCAGGTAGCAAAGCTTCCACAAGGACACCGATAGCCATACCAAACGCTGTCAGAATGCTAACGATTGTGATACCTTGTTCACGGAATAGTGTTCGTATCCTTTCACCTAATGTGGTATCTTTGTCGAGGACTTTAGCAATGGTTTCTTTGATGCTCGTAACTTGACTGTTTAATTTACCTTTGAGAATATCAATGTTCTCTTTCCTAGCTTTCAACTCTTCATGTAATCCCTCCACTCTCTCTTCAACCTCTTTTCGTTGTTCATCTGTGTATGTCGCATCGTTTTCCATCTCCTCCAACTTGTTTTTCTCTCGATCGATATGCTGCTCTATTCGAACCTTTTTTGCAACCTCTTCCTGAAGACCTCCTCTAATGTTTCTCAGCGCTTTATCCAATCCTAACAGCTCACGTACAGGATATTCAAATAGATCGCCGGTCTGAGTCATTTCATGATCGACAGATTGTTGTCTAAGCGTTGAAATTAAATCTTCCGTACTATTTGCAATGTTCCCCGTAATTTCCTCAAGCTCTACATCACTCAATTTTGTGATTTTAGATGTCGAGGGAAGCTCTTCTTGTATTTTGTTAAGTGCAACTGCTTGTCGTGCTGTTATTTTACCCTTAGGTATATCAAACCCTAATTTACGTAACCCCTCCTTACCCAATATATCAGCTATAGTACCGGTAGCCCTTAGTATTCCATCTCTCTTCGTCAATGGATCGCTACTGTCTTTGTAGTATAATTTACCTTCTCTGATTTCAAACAGATCGGTATGTTTGGAATTAGGTTTTTCCTGATTGAGGCTTTCAGATAATCTATCATACACCCCTTCAACTAGTTCTTTCAAAACTCTAGTATTCAGACTATGACCACCAAATGATGTTTCTCGGTCACCTGATGTATGTATCTGTGCACCCGTACGATCACCGGTCGGTATGAGAGGAAACGTCTCATCGGTTGTTTCATCCGTCGTCATCCCATGTTCTCCAAAGGGATCAATATCAATGTCTGCCATTTTATTTATTTAGAGGATAATTTATTATTAATTATGTTATAACAAACCTCTAAATATGAATGTTAAAATTTATGCAAAACTACCCACTGCTCCTGAGGATTTGAATGAGCAGGAAAAGTTTAACGCAAGCGTAATAAATTCAGAATTTGAAGAGTTGATAAAACTTAAGAACAAGTTTAGCATCAAGCTCAAGAGATACAACAAAGCGATAGAACGATCGATGCTACTAAATGCTAGCTCAAGCGCTATAACCATTGGCTCTGGCATCGGTTCAATTGCAACAGGGGCTACTATTATCGGAATACCTATTTCTGCAGGATTAGGTGGTGTAGCCCTAGCCGGCTCTAT